>CAWUFW010009629.1:0-600000 GCA_963921515.1 Calotriton arnoldi | reverse complement strand
CCGCACAAAAACATTCCTGCCTGTAACACAGGCATCCTTGCACCACTATGCATGGGTGCCTGGATTTTGCCCTAGGCAGCACTCAGTGTGCCAGTGCATAGAGAGAACAGGAATGTGCCATATCTTACTGAATATGGCACATTCCTATTCTCTCCATTTGATGCAGCACAGCAAATTGTCATGCTGCGTTGCATTGCACCAAATGTTAGTAAATCTGCCCATAGGTGTATGCAGAGTGATTGGTCCTTAACACACTGGTCACAGGAGGCTCAGTGCACAATGGGTGAGCCTCACCAGTGTCAACTCATAAATTGTACTTGTAGATACATAGTAGAGCTGTGCATCTCAAAACTGTCAGCAACCTATGCCCATATCAGTCTTCATCATTAACTCACAATCAAATGTGAAAAACCTTGGGCACTTCTTCCAGGTTTCTCAGAATTTCCAATTTGGCTGGTATTGGAAGTTACCAGCAGAGTCAAGATTCCGAGATATGTGGTAGTTCCTCATGCAGTATTACTATTCTCTGGAATTTCTGAGGACATCATCTCCATGTATAACATGGTGGAATATATTCCTAGAAAATGACCCAAAAATTGTCAATTACCTGCTGAAATCAATGCATAAATATCATATTCTATGGTAATTGCCAATTCCTTTAGAGGAAAGGCCATAGGACCACTACAGTATCCGTAATTACAGGTGGGTTGTATGTCAGAATATTGGTATCAAAAATATGGTTTGACACTAATATTGAGGCTTAAATATCATTTATAAAAATTTTGCTCCGTTTGGTGTAAGTTTTCTATTATTAATTCCAATGGCTGATATTTTTGTTAACAATGTTTAGGGAACTAAGGGCCATATGTACAACCCTTTTTTGCGGCTGCAAATGGGAGAACGGTCCGTTTGCGACCGCAAAAAAGGTTCCAGGCATGTACAAATGCTATTTTGCGAGTCACTGACTCTCAAAATAGCATTTGCGACTCTCGCTATTAGGAAGGGGCGTCCCTTCCTAACAGCGAGTCACCATGCCATGTACTGGTTGTTTTGCGACCGCATTTGTGGTCGCAAAACACTCGCAGTTTACCACCTACTTCAAGTAGGTGGTAAACCACACGCAAATGGGAAGGGGTCCCCAGGAGACCCCTTCCCCTTTGTGCGTGGGTGCGAAAAAAAATGTTAAGAGCAGGCAGTGGTCCCAGGGACCACTGCCTGCCCTTGAAAAATAAAACTGAAAAGTTTCATTTTCGTTTTTTAAATGCATCCTGTTTTCCTTTACGGAAAATGAGCTGCATTTGAAAAAAAGACCTGCTTTATTTAAAAAGCAGTCCCAGACATGGTGGTCTACTGACCCCAGCAGGCCACCATCCCTGGGAGTGCTAGCCATTCCCAATGGATTAGCAAATTGCGCTTGCCTCATGAATATTGATGAGGCATGCAATTTGCGACCCTATTGGGAATCGCAAACAGTGTCTGAGACACTGTTGTACATTGCATTTTGCGATTCGCAAATTGCGAGTTGCAAAGCGACGAAATTTGCGAGTCGCAAAATGCAATCATTGTACATCTGGCCCCATGAGCCCAACAAACCTGGCTGGGAGTTCCCTGTTTGTCAAACCTTTAGTTCCAATGGGTGATATTTTTGTAAACAAAGTTTAGGGAACTAAGAGCCCAACAAACCTGGATGGAAGTTCCATGTTTGTCAAACCTTTAGTTCACTCGCTCCGTTATGAGTGAGGCTTACTACCATCTTTCCAACAACAGTGACCCACTGTCAGAAAGCTTACTCACATGTCCCGATGGACATGGGGCGATTGAAGTAAAGATATCAGACTGCCTGCTCTACTTAGAGCAGACAGTCTGATGTATTTTTTTTCTGTCCTTCTGGTCTTGAAAGGAAAAAAAGACAAATGACCCCTACAACCTGGGAGAAAACTGTCAAGGGGAGGGGATCATTAGTATATTTTGTTTTTCAATAACAAATTCCCACTTTGACAGTTTATTTTTTAAATCAAAAAGGTTTTGTGTGCGGCCACCTGAAGGACGGCGACCATGCACCAATCTTGCAATGCCTTGAGAGTAACCGATGGTGGTTGTATTGTACTGCGCATCGCTAACCTACAACAGCCATTCGTCAAAAAATAAATCAGGTCCCACATTTTTGTCAGGCAAAATTTAGACCATGTGTAAATAATTGGGGTATTAGTTGAGGGGGTCGGTGCCTGCCTCAAGTAAAAACCACAAACCTTGTAAAGTAAAGTCACAAAATTAACTTTAGCTCAACCCCCTGGTAGCTATGGCATAGAACAGACAGGTTTAACTTAGAGGCCACGTGTAAAGTATGTATGCAGTACCAAAACAGTAATAAAATTAAAACACAACACCAGAAAATTCCAAATCAATTTGTGCCACAGATCTTAAAAATATGCTGCTATTTTTAACAGTTTATGTGGCATTGTAAGGCACATACCACTTTAAATGTTACCTCCCTATGATGAGCCTAATAAACGGTTGATTATTATGAACATATGAGTAAAGATGGAATATTGTCAGCCATGGCATGTCTTTGAGGGAGATGAATGCTATCATTGTTTTATAAACTATATAAACTGTATGTATGTGCATCTTTTATGGTTTATTTTAATCAAATAAATAATATTCTACTACTAGTCATACTACTACTACTACTACTACTATTACAAATTCATTTCGAAAAATAGAGAATATTTTAATAAATAAAATGACACAATAATGACAAAAATCCAATTAGCGAAACCAGGGGAACAAATTTTTAAAGTTTAAGGTTCTAAGTAGAGCCAACAAGAGATGATCATCAGACATGCTCGGCTGGTTGTACTTGACCAGTGCAAGGAGTGAGTTAAGGCTGACCACGATGAAACGCAGGTTGCATACAAAAATCAGGTTTGACTCAGTTGAAAGGTTTACCTTTGAACATAGGTGCAGATTTACTAAGGTCTTGCATTGCCCATGCGTCACACAAGACGACACAAGGCAGGGCAAACCCTTAAATGGGATTTACTAAGCCACGCAAAGCCACCATTGCTGGCTCTGCATGGTTTAATAAAATCCAGAGCAATGCAAGACAAGCGCATTCTGCAGCACACGTAGGAAGAGGAAAATGCCTCAAAGGATTGTTTTAGTGCAGGAAGGTATCCCTTGCAGAACAAAAACAAACTTGCCTTCAACTCAGGCACGCTTGCACCATGGCGCAAGGATGCCTGCATTGGCGCTAGGCAGCACACAGTGTGCCAGCGCAGGGTGAGAGCAAAAATGCTGCATATATGTTAGTAGCTATGGAGCATTTCTGCTTTCTCCCAGTCACACAACACAGTGCAGCAAGTTGTCTTGCTGCATTGCATGACTTCTTAGTAAATCTGCCTCTCAGTCTCTTAAATGGAATGCAAAAATCATAAGTGGGGCAAGGCAGCAGGCTGTGGCCAAAGAGGGCTCGTTGTTGTTGAATAGCTGCTGGAAGAGGTCTCAGTGAAGCTACTGACTTTTGGCAGGAAAGCTCGGCGGGGGTGAATTAGAGAAGGTCCTTTGATGGCTGGATACTTTTGGCACCTTTGACCAGTGAAGATTTTTACATTCAGAAGCAGTTATTTTTTTTGAAGCTCAGATTCTTCCAGGTGGGTAAGGCTGTAGCCCAACAGAGCTCCATGAGGCTGGATATCTTCAGTGTGAGGTCCCACCGAATCAGATTTGCTGCAATGGAAATGCTCTGAGAGGGAGCATCCAAAATCTTCAGCAGAGCAGCAATGCACTTTTGTCGGACTGGCTTGGCACGTTAGTCCTGGACATCCGTAAGTCTTTGGAGCCTACACGTTTCTAAGTCCCAGGTTTCAGATGTTTGACAGAGTCCACTTTGACACAGCCAATGGTTATATGTCCTCAGAAACAGCACTTGGGGGTAAAGGCAAATGCTCACTCCACTAGAAGCCACCAGCAGGGTCCAGGGTAGGTCTAGTTGGAACTGGTCAGCTGGGAAGTTGCAGGAAAGGTATCTTGTAGCTTGCAGTCTCCATGTAGCTAGAACAGACATATGACCCTTGGAGTCCACTTCTTTGTTCCTGGTGCAAGAGGGAGAGATGGTCCAGTCTTCTAGAATCTTCTTAGGTCTCAGGTAGGTTCATCCACTTCTGATCTTCCACAGGCCCAACAGTGTTCTGAAGTGGGTACTCGGGATGTCACATGTATGCTTAATGCCTGTGGTTGAGAGAGACTCCTGGTGCCTCCCTAACTAAATAGAGTAAAAGTTCCCAGAGGTAGCCTACCCACTTTTAAAGAATTTGCTGTGTGTCTTACAGCAAACAATCCCACAGTGCCCCTCTCTACCTAAAGCCAATATGGCAGAACTCTTCTTCCCCTGGGCAGAGCGTGTGTGTCCATCGCAGAGCTGTGACCAGGGAAAGGAGCAACCCTTTCTTTGTGGTCACTCTAAGTCAGTTCTGCGGCAGCTCCTCTCCCACTGGGATTGGTGACTGTCTGACATGGGGAAAAAAGGAGGGTCCTGCCCAAGTGTCAGCTTACATTTGCCTGTGAAAGGGTAGGCCTTCTTTGAAGATAATCATGTCTGTGGGCACATCCTGCTGTGGAAGCAGTTTTCACACATCATCAAAGAGGCTGTTTAGCTTCCAGGTGATATTTGGAGCACACACAAATATGTCTTTAGAGGCTTTAGGCAGTGAAAAGGTAACTTTCTAAAAGTACCTTTATTTTAATAGTTATAAAAAATAGATTTTACTATTAAAATGGATTTTGATTAACTATTAAAAAGAGCCTTTGAATCAGATTTCTAGCTGTTTTCTAACCACAATTAGATTATTAAATACAATATTGCAACTCAGCATCTTGCTATGGAACAGCCAGCCTTGCTAGAGTGAAAATAGCTTTATTGCTTTGGTTTTTTTGAGCTTTTTCATTGTAAGGACCATTTTAATACATACCATGCACCGTGCTTTCTGGGCAATAAGGCCTACTTAGGGGTGACTTATAAATATTTAAAAGGAATATTTTGACCTCTCAAGTGGGGTTATTATGACAGGGTGAATTTGCAATTTACAAGTGCAACAGCCAGGCTGCAAATGGTAGGCCTGCAGTCATGGTTGCACTGTCACTGTAGTGGATGTCACATTGGGTGCTGGAGTCTATTAGTGACATTTACCTACAGACCCTGGGTACACATTGCACCACCCACTAGGGACTTATAGGAAAGTTAAATATGCCTTCATCCTGAAAGTGGAGCACAGGCACTTTACCTCTGGTTAGCAGGGGTAAAGTGCACTGAGTTTTACAGTCAGCAAAAGCAGTGTAGGAAAGAACCTCTTTTGACATGGTTAGCCCCCATATTTTGCCTGATGTCTGATGTAATTTTGAACTGTTAGTGCACTGGGTCCCTGCTAACCAGGTTCCCAGTGCCATATCTCATTTCCATAAAACTGTAGCACGATTGGCACAAGCTCTGTTCCCCTGTAAGCCCCTAGTAAATGGTACCACAAGTACACAGGGCCCGAGGACAGAAGGAGGTTCCCTAGGAACCCCTCACCTGGACCTAGAGGTGCTGCCATCGCAGGCTGCATATCCAACTGCAGGACAAATTGAAGAGTCGACATGAAACACAGCCCTGTGTGCCATGCCAACCCCGCACTGCATAAGATATAGGTAATATAAATTTTGAAGCACACGCCATTCAATTAAATTACAATTGTGTAACAAACAAAATTATTGATGAACATAGGAGATTTCTTTTCTTTTTTTCAGTGTAGATTTATTTCTTCCAGATTACCTTCTTTTAGCCAACACGTGTTTCGTCGTTTATTGGGAAATATCCCTGCAGCTTCATCAGGGCTGGTCTGTTGCAAAGTTTGGCGGCCAGACCTCCTAACTGTGTATATCAGCATTTCCGTGATGGATTTCCACTTTTTACTACTTCTTCTACTGTGCTCCCTCTACCTAGGTTGCTAAACAGTTCTTCCACAAGTCTATCATGATCTAGATTATCACTCATTGTGCTAACCTCCTATGTGTCCACTAGTCTATTCACTGTTTTTATGTCTTATAGAGCTGCCCGCCTCGTAAATCATGAATGACAGAGCCAGGTGTTTATGAGGTGTTGAGCGCTCATACAATATTAACATGCATATTCATACAACAGGGTTTGCGCCCGCGGTGCATTCAATGGTGGAGGAGAAACACTGTACTCCCCTGGTGTGATCCTAAGAAATAAATCCACACTGAAAAAAAGAAAAGAAATCTCCTATGTTCATCAATAATTTTGTTTGTTACACAACACAACTGTAATTGAATTGAATGGCGTGTGCTTCAAAATTTATAGTATCTGTTTATCGATCTTAGGATCGTACCAGGAGAGTAGGGTGTTTCTCCTCCACCATTGAATGCACCGCGGGCGCAAACCCTGTTGAATGAATATGCATGCTAATATTGTATGAGTGCTCGACACCTCATAAACACTTAGCTCTGTCATTTATGATTTACGAGGCGGGTAGCTCTATAAGACATAAAAACAGTGAATAGACTAGTGGACACATATGAGGTTAGCACAATGAGTGATAATCTAGATTGTGATAGACTTGCGGTAGAACTGTTTAGCAACCTAAGTAGAGGGAGCACAGTAGTAGAAGCAGTAAAAAGTGGGAATCCATCACATAAATGCTGATATACACAGTCAGGAGGTCTGGCCGCCGAACTTTGCAACAGACCAGCCCTGATGAAGTTGTTGGGATATTTCCCAATAAACGACGAAACACGTGTTGGCTACAAGAAGGTCATCTGGAAGAAATAAATCTACACTGAAAAAAAGAAAAGAAATCTCCTATGTTCATCAATAATTTTGTTTGTTACACAACACAACTGTAATTGAATTGAATGGCGTGTGCTTCAAAATGTATAGTATCTGTTTATCGATCTTAGGATCGTACCAGGGGAGTAGGGTGTTTCTTCTCCACCATTGAATGCACAAACCCTGTTGTATGAATATGCATGTTAATATTGTATGAGAGCTCGACACCTCATAAACACCTAGCTCTGTCATTTATAAGATATAGGTAAGCCACCCCTACTGCAGGCCCTTAGCCCTAAGTCAGGGTGAACTATATCCTATGTGAGGGCCTATCGGCATGAGCAGATGGGTCCCTACAATATGCAGTCCATTCTGGGTATCATAAGTGACAAGAGAAGCCATAATGAGTACATAGGCTGGTTACTCGTCAATACGAGTTTCCTAGCTCCATGACTGCTTCACTGATTTCTAAGATGTTTGGTTATTAATAAAATTCACACAGGGGACCCTTTTAGAGGGTCCCCTGAAATCCTTGTCTAGATTGTCACCATACATGTTTCTGAACCCCTGGGTAGAGACTAGAGCCAGCACTCTTCGGATCCAGAGACAAAGCCTGCTCTGGGCAGAGGTGGTCACACCTTCCCCCTGGAGGATCTGCCTTGGCAGAAACAGGAGCTTCAAAGTCCATGCTGCCTTCAAACCCTGCCCCAGCCACCACTGTTAGAAACAGATGGCGACCACCCAGTCCCGCCCCATTTTCGGTGGGCGGACTGGTTGGAAAATTAGGTAAAGTAGGAGGTGGGTCTACCTTCACACTGCACCACCCCTCAGGTGGGGCAGGTGAGGTAGAGCCCACTTTTCACTATCCGCCATCTTGAGGGCTCTCCACATGGGGTGAGCATCAAGAGGGTGTAGACACCCTACAGATAGGCAGCTCATTGGCTCATACCTGGCCTCCTATTAAAAAAAAACCTAAATTCAGTATTTAGCTGGCTCCCTGAGAACCTGACTTCAGATTCGATGGACACAAGAAGACGAGGGATGAAGACCGCTGCAGTTCAAGAACTGAGACCCGACGCATAAGAAATAGGAACAAACCACAGCCACTGCTAAGGACTCATCAATTTCTACCTGCTGTCTCTCCTGAAACCTGTGAGGACTCCAAGAAACCCCGGAGACCTCCAGCCTTCTGCAAATTGCCAAGAACCTCCCTTTGTGCTAGAGGCTCTAGTCCCCAGTGCCCGCCGGTAAAGAAACCGCCGTGGTTGAGGACGGGCACACTCTGTGTCGACGTGACTCACCACTTAAAGAAACCGTGCAGCTTCCCAGGCCTGTTGGTTCACCAGTCTGGTGAAATCGACCCCTGCACGCCTACATCAACTCAAGGGATCATCTCAGCAAAGCGACCGATGCTGGAACCAGTCCTGCTCCTGAGAGCCCTACCTTCTTGCCAGTGGCATTGACGGCATAAAGCGGCAACATTGGCACAACCACCTCCTCCGGGGTAGTCTGTCCTGCAACACACCTTCCGGTGATCTCCCAAATCACCACCCACGACCTATGGTGCTTTCTAACCAGGTCCAGCCCGACTGCATGTGGTAGCCGAGTCCTGAGCTCCCAAAGACCATCATCCTTTTGGCCAAGATCACCTCTGACCTTCCAAGGGACAGTGGTCATCCGAAACTCCATGGCAGGGTCCTCCTTTCAGCTTCCGTGAAGGTAACTGCATTGGCGAACCTCCTCTACCTAGACTCCACACCACCCTCCCGCAACCACGACCGCCAGGTTGGCGGTGTTCCGAAACCATTGACTTCCAGTGACCTGCTGCCAGCACCTGTGACAGTAACCATGTTGGCGGTTGACTGAACTCCATTATAGCTACATCCTTCCATTGCACTCCCTGTCGACCAGAATGGTAAACATTTGATGGTATCGACCGCCGAGTGCCTAGATACTGAAAATACTGCATTCTTTGAACTGCACTGCATTTCTTTTGAGTAACCCAAGTATACCAAGTATTTATTGAAGTATTGAACCTGTATAAAGTACATTTCCGATTTTAAGTCTTGCTTCTCAAAACATATATAAACATTCTTGTTATTTTTATACAAAATTGGTCTCGGATGCATTCTTGAGTGTGTGTCTCATTTATTGCCTCTGTGAGTACAATCAAATGCTTGACACTGTCCTCTGATAAGCCTAACTGCTCACCCACACTACCACAAAAAGAGAGTTAATATTATCTAATTGTTTCCTCTATCTTCCTCTGGGGATATCTCACACTCTCTACATAGTGTACATCATTTTAGTACACTGTACAGAGAGGCGGTATCTTATAAGCAATCAAGGCAAAAGTCTGAGAGTACACCATTTGAAAAGATGGTCATTTCCTACACCATGGAATTCTGCTATCAGACCTCCAGGTGAGGTATTACTCATATCTTGTTACCATATACCTCTGAATGAGGGATTTGATTTCCATGCACCAGCTGCATACGAAAGCCACAGCATGTCTAAGTAATTTGAAATCCATGTGGTCCATGGACTATAGCAGTCCAATTGCAAAGGCAGTGAACTACTTTTGGAAAATTGTAGTAACTTCACACTTTGGAAAACTTGTCAAATATGGTTGCCAGTAGCATCTAAATGACATTTCCAACTTTAAAAGTGTGTTAGTTTTGTATCTTGCTTACATATTCTGCTTGTATGCTTTCTTTGATTATTTAGATCACTGAGAGCATTATTCTTTTTGTGTATGTTTGTGTTTCATAATGGAAAGCCTTTAGTAGGTAAGTTATCTAAAATAAATCAACCTGTCTGCATAGTATTGACTGCATAGTACATGAATATATGTCATTAAGAACCATAAAAATTATAGATGAGTAGCTGTCAATAATCAGGGGCTCCAAGTCACATGAAATAGACAAGGAGAGCAATGTTTGAGTTGTCTATAATATCAAAAAACAAGGTGATGGATAGAATGCTTGAATTAATCTCAGCCACTGGCGACCACTCAGGGCAGCATCACAGTCCATAGTTTTTCACCCACCATGCCACCTCTGTTTGGACCCAGGCATATGCAAATCAGCCTCAACTCTGCTCCAATGGGAACAGTTCAGCCCGAACTGCCAGGGTAAGGTCCTCATGAAATGGAACACAAGCAACGCAGGACCAGTTGCACCCATATTATTATTATAGAAATTTATAGAGCACTCAGAAAACCCGCAGTGGTTTCCGAGCTCTACAACATCAGGATAAATGTATTCCAGTTCAGCTACATTAAAACAGCCATGTCTTAAGCTACTTATGAAATATCTTTAATGATGGGCAGTTTCTCAAGAGCTTCAGAAGCCCATTACATAGTTTTGGCTCCTGGAACGTGAAGGTCTGGCCTCCCATGCATGTGTGTTTAATTAAAGGAACAATGCAAAGGGAGCGTTTACTGGAACGTATCGCCCTGGAAGGTTGGTACGCTTTTGGCAGTTCTTGTATGTAACTTAGATGCTTTCCTGCTCTGGCATTGTGCACATAGCATAGGGTCTTGAACTGAATCCTTTTTTCTATTGCAAGCCAGTGTAGTTCCTGCAAAAGACCTGATGCAGGGGCGTTTTTCTGCAACCTAAAAAGCATCCTTGCTGCCAAATTCTGGACTACTTGCAGTCATTTCATGGCCACTTTATCTGCTCCTAGGTATAATACGTTGCCCTAATCCAGCCTCGATATTACTAATTCATGAATCACTGTTCACTGCGCATAGATTAGTAGCTGCCAGATACTTTTTCAAACCCATTTTAAAACTGCAAAGCACATGGCAGCTAATTTTGTGACCTGTGGTTTCATGGAAAGCTTGTCATCCACCAGAACCCCCATATTCTTTGCCTTTTATTATGGGCTCATCAGCCAGATATAGCTTGATTCCAGTGACACAGCGAGCACGGGACCCAAATCTGGGTATACCCATCACACTTAGGGCATCAATAAACAAAGTGATGGATAGAATGCTTGCTTGAATACCCCCACCACCATGCATCATGCCATCCTACCCCACCCCCACAGGAGAATCCTTCCAGTTCTGAATATTCTAAAAAGTAACTGGCCTCCCTCCACACCATCCTCTGTGCAGTCACCCCCCTCCCATCCTGAGGTCGTTGCACTCCACTCTCATGGTGGCACTGTGCTCTCACAGTGATGGAACTGTGGAGACTCTTTAAAAGCCTCCATTTGCCTGTTAGCATAGGTCTCTCTCTCATTCTCTCACCTCTCTCTGCTTATCTTAGTCTCTTCTTTCGTTCTTCTCTTTATGTTTCTTTCCCTCTCTCTTAATTGGGATTCACACCAGGTACCATGTTGATGAAGTTAAGTAAGTTTCCAAAACTTGCAATGTAAATAGGAGGACATCACATTAAGGGCCTGATTACGATGTTGGTCGGAAAGCATTCCGAGCGACTCCTTGTCGGAATGGTTTCTGACCGACTCGGGTTCAGGGAGTCTGACCGACCGATTCTGATGTTTCTGAACACTGTTTGGTCGGACTCCCATTGACTTCAATGGGAGCCTGTGTTCCGACCGACAACACAGGCTCCCATTGAAGAAAGGGGTGGTTGCGGAAAACCTTGCACCCTATGGCGGGCAACCCATGGTTCCTGCCACACTGTGCATGGTTGTAAAGAGGGCTCACATGGGAATCCCCATGGGCCCCAACCGGAGACCTCTGGGGTGAAGGGGGGCCTGCTATGGGCCCCCAAAGTCAGTTTCAGACAGCCATTCCGTGTCGGGCAAACCGATTCGGAAAGGCTCCATTCCTGCCCAGGCTTTCACTGGCATGCCCTGGCAGCTTTCCCCACTCTTCCTCCTGGATGCTCAATTTTGAGAAGTGCTTCAACGGGAGACCTTTGATTTCTTTTCAAGAAACACAGATTTGGTGCCCATACTGGGCACCGTTTGAGAGGTGTTTAAAGTTACGAGCTGTGGAATCTGCCTTGCCAAAAGCTGTGGAATATTGTGCTCACTACGTAATTATCTGGGTCGACTTGAGGGGGAACTTAAACAACTAATAGCTCAGTTGGGAGGTGTAAATGATCTTACAGTGGCTCAGCAAATTACAACATTATCTGAACTCCATGAAATAGTTGAGAGAGAGAATACCTATACCAAGGCAAGTATGCCAAGGCTCAGGCTTATGGGGAGAGTGAGCACCCAGGACAAACTCTTGCCACCATGACCCGGAAACCACCTTCCGCCAACTGTGTTTTGGAGATTTGGGATGATAAGGGGCAACTACATAGAAATACCCCGTATATACACCATACTTTCTCCTCTTTCTATAGTTCCCTCTAGACTTCTCGGAGGTCAGAACTATTGATGTGGACTTCTATTTGGAGGACTTAGCTTTGTGGTGGTTGAGTGATGCCCAAATGAACTTCTTGGCCCAAGAGATTACTAGTGACAAGATCAGGGAGGCAATTATGCAGTGGCAGACTGGTAAATCCCTTGGGCCAGTTGGTGTACTGGCTGATTTTTGCAAGGCCTATGTTGACCTTCTGATGCCCATGCTAGGCTCCGTCTTTCAGGAAGTGAAAAAGGAAGGTCCGCCCCCCCCCCCCTCTATGTGGGAGGCTATAATCATTACCCTGATCAAACCGGGCAAACCACCTGATCGCTGAGAATCTTACAGGCCATTATCTCTAAGTAATTGTGATGTTAACATTTTAGCCAAAGTAATTGCCAATCGTTTATCACTGTTTATGACATTTTTAGTATGCCTTGACCAATCAGGCTTTATCCCGGGACGGTCGGCATCTCACAATTTGCAGACTTTGTAAGTAGTGATGCAGGACATTAACTCTGACCTGACTGTGGTGGCAGTTTTTTTTAGGCACCACCAAAGCCTCTGACTTAATTGAGTGGGATTTTGTAATAACTGTGTTATGCCGGATGGAACTTCCTAGCTCCTTTCTGACCTGGGTGGCACTTTTATATTCACAGCCGGTAGCTAGGGTTCGAATCAATGGATCAGCTTCCTCCCCCATGGTTATCACCAGAGGCACGCGAAAGGGTTGTCTGCTCTCACCATTACTTTTTGCCCTGGCGGTAGAGCCGTTAGCCACCAAGTTGCGCCAATGTCACTGTGATTATGCCCTTCGCTACCCTTCTAGGCAACTATTGATCTCTCTATATGAGTTTATCTGATTTGGTGACCTATCAGGTGTACAGATTAACTGGGAAAAATTGCAACTCCTTCTACTAATGCCAGCTGCAAAGCCTTTTGTCATGGACTTCCCTCTACAGTGGTGTCAGTCCAACCTTAATTATTTGGGGGTTATGAGATTGAGAGGAAGTAATAAGATCTATGACACTGCATTATCTGCACTTACTGATCTAATTCTAAGGATATATGGCCCCTCGCCCTCTTCCTCATTTCTAGGCTCCTCCTCTGCTGGGCCCCCATTTGCCAAATCCACAGCAGAGTGTACCTCGAATGCCTGGCGCAAACTGGGCTCAAAGTTAGGGAAGGTGCTTGTATATTCTCCACTCATACCAATTCCCTATCACCCATTGTTACCAGTCACTCATAAGGCTTCTTGCAGGCTTTTGCTTCAGAAGCACAGATTTCAACATTGGAGGGGATCTATATCGGGAAGGCTCCTGTATATCCCAGGCTGACTTTTTTGGCTAAGAACAGACATCCATTAGACATCTTTCTGTACATTAGGCTGCATAACAATGTCCATGCGGCCACCTTGGACTTTCCTAATGAACCTCCCTCTTCAATAACCTTCATACTATGCTTCAAGTGGATACTCCTCGCCATCTAGTCTCCCTCTTATATCACACTGCACAAGCTGAGGCTCCTTTTACTTGGGGACAGGTGTATACACAGTGGGAAACAGACATAGGGGCTACCCATACGGATGACCAATGCAAATACTGCTGTGCACAAATTGGGCGCATAGCAGTTGACTCTGTACTATTCATTATAAGTTTCATCATAGGATCTACTATACACCCCCCCAATTTCATCGCTATAAAGTCTGCCTAGATGATGTGCACCAGATGTGGTTTGGCTGGGGCAGACTTTCTCCATCTTGCATGGTCCTCTGGCCAAAACAAGCTTTCTGGGGCGAGGTATCCACGGCGCTTACTGCAATGATAGGACAGGCCCTGACACTTACTCTACTTTTGGCACTCTTGTCGCACACAGGTGAGATTGACCCTGGATTCAGGAAATATGTGACTCTGGCTCTCCTATTGGCGAAGCGTAGGGTTGCCTGACAATGGGGGTGTGAAAGAGTGCTGAAATTCAAGGACTGACTCTCAGACCTTATTTATTGCAATGAACAATTGTCCTTATATGTTGAACTGTTGCCTTCTGAGTTTAGTTCTCAAGACATTTGGGACCCACTGCATAATTATTTGCTCCTGCATGATCCATCAAATCACTCTGGGGCAGAATCAGTGGAGTGAAATCTGAGCACACGCCCAGAGAAGACTGTAAATTTGTGTTCGTTATTGCCTTTTTGACACATGAATACATCACATTCACTCCAGATGCCGAATTAATTTATCCGAAAGTATGTTGTGTTCTTGGACTTTTATAATGTTATGCCAATGACTTTTTTACTTCCCTTTGACCAGATGTGAAAAGGGATTTTTCTCTCCTTTTTGTTTTTAATTTTTTTCTCATGGGGGTTGAGCGAGCGGGAAGGGTTGGGGTGAGATGTTTACGCTGTACATGCAATAAATTCTCAGTACGACTGATGATGCGTTTTGTATCTTATTGTTATTGTTGATTAATTACAATCAATAAAGAAATAAAAAAACAATATACTTATCTACCTTATGTTATCTCATCTTACCTTAACCCCGGATCTTGGATTATGAAAAGCCTGATAGCAACTTCAACTGCTCAGCATCAAGCGCATGCGCACATTTGCATAGTTAGACCATGAACATCACCACAACGCAAAACACACAACTTTGACACAACACAGTAAGCTCGACATAAACAATTTGTGACGTACAACCCTATTAATACTCATTCCTCCACCACTACGAATACCTTTGTAATTGTCAAAATCTTTGATCTTCAAAGTTGGGCCATGGACTTTAGGGACATGGGTCATTTCGGCTGAGGCAAGGTCTAATCAGATCTAAATTATCTGGACCTTTCTAGCTCCTTCTGTCCCATACCACAACCGTCACTCTGCTACCACTTTGTGGGAGCAAGGATTCTTAAATCTTAATCTCCAGGTATAATCATCATACAAACCCCACCACTAGTCATATGGATGTTTGTTGATTGACGTGAAAAGGTAACTAGGAGCTAGCATTTACATGTATTACCATAATACTGAAACCATTAAATTCCACAGGAAAACAACAGAAAGAATTGAAGTGAATTTAAAGGTATTTTTTAACAATTTTAGTCAGATTATAGTCATTGATAATCAGATATTTAAATCTTAAGTATAAATCTTACAAATTTAAATTGTCTAAAAACAATATTATAGCATGAGATAAAACATTATAGGAACCAAAATTATATAAAGAATACAGAATATCCAGAAAGAGTTTTCCATAAAGGAAAATCCCTAATCGAAAATAAGAAGGATAAGTCAACAAAGGGCATTTGGTTAAGCAAATCGATAAGGTGGCACCTAATAAAGGCTTCTGATGTGAGAATAAGAATGCTTAGTCATGAAGCCTTTTCAAAAAAGTTGTGGAGACCTGTAGAGGTGAGAAGGATTTTCTCAATTCGAAGTTAGCAACCATCTCTCTACTGCACAAGAGTGTGTGAGAGTCAGGGAGCAGAAGAGTCCTCTTTAGTCTAAGGAACACGCTATTTTAACTTCAACAAAATCAGTAATTCCAACATTTCAGCTCCTTCCCACTCTTTAGAACCAATCAGTTTTCTCCAAACTTTGGGAGCGGGTTTACTCCCCAGTTTCACATGTCTTAACAAGGAACTATGATGCATGGCTATGTCCTTGACAGACCCCCCCCCCCCCCCCAGGATATTGCAGCGTAGATTTTCAAATTTTGCAGTACAAAAATTGAAATTTTGCTGCACAAAAATTGAAATTTTGCAGCATTATTGGGGCACTTTAGGTTACTCATAATCATTCTTTTTCAGCTTTAAATCAATGGAAACTGTTTTAGCAGAGTATTTCACTTTGACATAGACATGTTTAAAGAGTCTAAGATTGTTTGTTTGCTATTCACTCAGCCAGTCATAAATTTCATTCAGCAGTTCAGCCATAAAAGATCACCATAAAAAACATTTCCAAAACAATCATTGCTAAGAACAATAAATGGCAAAAACATACACGTTAAAAATGATAAAAATTTCACTTTGCTTGGATACTCAGTAAAGTCTACATATGCAATTTTCTCTAAAATTATAAAATGAGAAGAAGTAAAGGACGTAATAAAATCAGAAGGATGAGTTGGTTAGGAACATCTCTCTCTGATGGTTAATGACCCTCTGATGAAACTGATCAGAGTACTACAGACGTCTGCTGAACCTAACTGCTGAAAGTACGAAAAGCCCTTTTTGCATGAGGTGAAATGTAATGGGCATAAAAAGGGGTATTAAGAAACTATTTCTCACAGACTGATATAGGATTAAGAAAAGCATAGAGTGCACTGTGCTTTGACCTGTGCTATTGTCAAATGGACAGGCTGGTAGGGTATCAACCCACGTACCTCACTGGGGAAAAGCTAAAAGGAAGTGTAAGTACCCCAGGCGTAACCTGGTCAAGTAAAATCTATATTGGGTGTTATCTACATATGTTAGGTAGAAACTCCAACTCGTAACTAGGGGGCAAAGAGTGGTATTTTCCCAAAGAGACAACTGAAGGGCCTTGGATCGACAGATAGATTATGCCTGATTATAAAAAAAGAGACATTGCCCGGGCTCTAGCAGAAAAGGCAATTGAGTCAGGGTTGAGTACTTAGGAATCTCCCAATCTAGTGAAAGTACTCTGGACATAAGCTAGCCAAGGAATGTTATCCTTTCTATCCAAGGCCAAGCAATCTAAAAGAATATATTTAGAGCGGCCTAGATCAGGGGATTGCCAAATTTTTAACCATAGAAAAAGTGGAGCGAGCCCGAGAAAGTCTTCTAGGTTCTTCAGACCAACTTCGGTGTGGCAAAAGAATGTAGGCGATCCCGAGGGGACCGTTATTAATCGGTGCAAGAAACCATTTTTGTGTTTTTGGAGACTAATACTATTACAATGCCCCCAAACTCCAGCCCCATAGGTGGTAATCGAACAACATTTGTATTTGCACAGAGTTATCATTTCCTTAACTGGCCTATGGCCGTATTTTGATGCAAAACGGACAACTGCTTCAACTAATCTAGAAAGTTGTTGCGCTGTCAGCTTCAGCAGGGAACCCCAGTTTAGACATGAGTTGAAAGGGATGCCTCAGTAATTAAAGTTCTCTACATTGATTACCATGTATAGGTGGTGTACATTATACCCTAGAGTAGACAGGAATCGTGGCCGAAGTGTACCAATGAATGCGAAGTAGGAGAGTAACTAAAGCCTCTTCCACCCCTTTGTGGTTACATTCTGGATCATAGGTTAAGCCAAGCACAATAACGCAGGGTTGCTAGTCGTCCTGTTTTCTGTGGGATTGTGCTGACTTGGGGCTAGCTGTTCCAAGTCCCAGTGCCAACTGCTGTAGGACACCAAATGTCTTGATATTTGCCAGTCAGAGACCATAAAGCACAGAAGGGCATAGGAGCAGGAGGGATATGATGTGTGGAACAGCTGGGCATGATGCCCCGAGCAGTCTGGTAAGGTGTCCCTAGGACATCTTTCAACTCCTTATAATGTGACCCTCATGAGCTGTGAAGAACTGCCTTTCAGAAGCCAGCATTTGTTTACAGGATTGCTGAAGGGAGCTACTGAAGCAGCACAATGCTTTAATGCCCTGATGATGATTGTATGCATGTATTGCCTGGAGGGTCTCAATTTTAACATCAGTCTGATAATTTTGCCCCAATTAAGTTTTAATTATTTTCGTTTGGTAGCTAGCAGCATTTCTGTTTTATTGTTAATCGTTATGGATTGTGTATTATGTACATTAATTTTAACTGTGGCAAGTAGTAGAAGAATTCACATGCCTAGGCTATTTTCACAATAGGAGTTAAAAGTATGTTTTTCAGTGAAAAGAAACATTATCATGGAAGGGGTTTACAATTTCAGGTGAAAGGTTTCAATATGGGAATGACTTACTTCTCTGAGGCTAGAGGACAGAAAGCTGTTGATATGCGTATTGTAAAGTGCACTACCACCTGTGAGGGCATCCTGGCATTGAGCAGGTGTGTGTGCGCCTAACCCTGCCTATGGTACATTGGTTAATTGTAAATCCAGGACTTCAGCTTCTTGCAGGATTCAAGAAGAGAGGTGGAGCCTCTGATGTGGAGTGGGAGGCTTTTCCTCACTTTAGGAGCGATGTAAGAGAATGCTTGCCCTCCTGATCTGGTTCTGTGTATGTATGGGATGTGTGCGAGTAGGACTCCTGCGGAGTGGATGTGTCTGTGTGGTTGGTGAAAGGAGATGTGACTGCTCAGGCAGGTGGGGCCTAAGTTGTGTAGTGCCTTGAATGTGTGTGTGAGGAGTTTGAAATGAGCATGTTTGTGTACAGAGAGCCAATAGAGCTCCCTAAGGTATGGTGAGATGTGAGTTCTATGTGGTAGGTTAAAGATGAGTCTGGCTGCTGAGTTGCTTGTTGATCCCAGCGTTAAGGTTGTTCTCACAGTGCAATTTGCTGATGAATAGGGCGTAAGTGACAGCTTTTTCTAGGGTTGCTTAGGGGCCCATTGAAGATCTTCCTCAGCATCTTCAGGATGTGGAAGCAGGATGTAAGGACTGTGTTGACTTGTGCTGTGATGTCCAGTTTGCTGTTGGTGATTATTCCGAGGTTCCTAGAATGATTGATGGGTGTGGGTATGCTTCAGATTTCAGCCGTTCACCAGTAGGAATTCCATGTTCTTGCTGACAATCACTACTTCTTTCATGTCAGTGTTGAGCTTGAGACAGTTGGCTTTCATCAAATTAGCGGCTTTGATCATGCAGGCAGTAAACTTGTTTTTTTGTGTAGGGGTCTTGTCGGAGAGGAAGAGTATGAGTTGCATGTCGTTAACATCGGAGAGGATGTTGATGTTGTGTGCACGGATGACATTGACCAGCGGGATCATGTATGCTTTGAAGAGGGTGGGGCAGAGTGATGAACTTTGAGGCACTCCGCAGATGAGTTTGCTGAATACTTTAGTGGGTGGCACAATAAGTGCTGCAACTCACTAGTAGCATTTAATTTACGGGTCCTGGGTAAATGCAGTACCATTTACTAGGGACTTATATGTAAATTAAATGTAACCCATTTTGGAAGAACCCTATATTTAGCAAGGCTAATCAAGACATAAAATAATATATATCATATTCCACAATTTACACATAATTCAGTAACAAATGCAAGGCCAATCTAGTATACGATTACAACCAACAATGCTGGCTAAGATCATCCTCTCTGCAGTAAGAAGTATGAAATAAACATTCACTGAAACAGTAGTTAAGCTTCAGGGGTTAATTTGCCTGTGGCACAGATCTGTTCAAATTTCTGGCTGACTTGACTTAACATCTTCCTAAAGTCAATAAAAGTAGTATAACCAGTTAGGCAATATCAACAGCTGCCATTTAAAATGTTTCAAATTGCAAGCCTGCATGCAACACCAAGCACTATAAAAAGGCATGTTATTCACGTGATCCACCTGCTGGCAGTTTCTACGTAAAGTAGGAAATAAGTGATGCTGTGATAAGGAAGGCCACATTTACATCACCCTCTTTTCGAACTAAGCTTGCTTTTAAGGGACATGAATAATTAAATCAAGAATTTTAAATAGGTTTCGCTTCTGTGCAGCTAGGTGGTACTAGATGGGACCCAGTAAAGGGAACAAAAGGAGTGAGAGAGGTCTCAGAGGGGCGGAGGGGGGGGAGTGGAGACATATACGGGGAGGGGAGACGTATGTATGGGATACGCAAGAAGGCATGGAAAACAGTTACAGGGAAGTCAGGAATGAGTGAAGACAGGCATGGGAAAGGTGAAAGCAAGAGCAATGAACACTTTACCAAACTGAAACTATTTTATTTTAGAGCCCTGCTGAAACACTAGAAGGCAATAACATATCTAGAGCAAAAGAAATTAACCACATTTCAATAAAAAATATCAATAAATGCGACAGTAGTAATAATTTATTGTTGATTAATTAAAATCTTACAATATATAATCATTAAAAGAAATCACATTTTACCAGAAATAACGTGCATTAACGACTTTCAAAACGTCAATCTATGCAATTGCAAGGGGTTCAAGGGTTTCTGTTAAATGTTTGCCTGTGGTTAACAATGCTTAGGGTATAAATGATCTACAGTGCCTATCGCTATCAAGACACCAACAGCTAATATAAAGCGCGATAGTAAGCATCTTATTAATGTGCATGTCATAGTGGTTGGACTACATATACCGGCACCAATGCATAAATGTTTCTTACAACTGTGTATCTAAAATTCTAAAACATCATGTGCAATATTTCACAGCTTGCTGTAATAAGTATTATCTACGGTCATATATAAGAAATTTCAATTACTAGCAGCAAGTTTAAACCGAGATAGGGAATAGTGCATAAAGATGTGTAAAACGCAACAGCACGCAACAATTCTTAACATCTTGTAAAGCAATTCGTGATAATAATATTTTTTTTAATTATCTGTTGCCATATTTAAATTAAGATTTCATTTACTAGCAGTAAGTTCAAGCCAAGGTAGCCTCATAAGTGTCCAGTTTTATTGCCACAAGCTTCAAGTACTTTATAAAATTACAGTTCAACGAGGTGTCCAATGTCTTAAAGCTTGCAATCACAGCTTGCCTGCGTGCGAATTCCCCACTGATTGAAAGGCATTCTTAACTCTCTCAGCTCTCTTTCAATAGAGCAGGGCAGACACAGGTTAAATGAATGATATTGTACGCCCTCGAATTGCACAGTCTACAACAGGTAGTTTTTGTGACCTGGAGCCAAGGCATCACGAGGGCAAGGCCTGGGAGGAGGCCGAATCGAGCTCTTATAAAACCGTCGTTTAGCTGCCTGGACCATCAGTTTCTAAGTAGGACTGTGATTTGAGAGCTTTATAGTCCTTCAGTATTACCCAGACGTGCGATCTGAGTGCGAGGGTCCCTTTGTCTTTTAGCGTTGAGATTTTTTTCATCAGTCCATTGATGACATTTTTAAAGGACTCTGGAGGCAAAGACATTTCAGATAGAGGACGAATGGTCAACTCAACTATCGCCGAATCTGGACCCGGGCCGGGAAGGCAGAGCCGGACCCAGTAGGGGCCCGGGGGGAACGCCGGCCGGCGGCGGGGGGACCCTCCCCTTTCCCCGCCCTCGCCACATGTAAATGCCCGGCTAAGCCGGGGAAGGGGCCAGGATTGGCCCACAAGGTCAAGGAAGGCTCCCCCCCAATCAGGGGGCGAGCCGGTAAGCCAAAGGGGGGGTTAAGAAGGGGGCCAACGGCCCTGGGAAACCACAAGTCACCCCCCCCCGTTGGCGAGGAGAGAAGAGAAAAGAAGTCACGCTACCGACTTCGAATCCATCGACGGCGGACTGCAGCGACCCTTGGACGACCCGGCGGAAAGATATTGCGGCTTGGGCCGGAGCAGCGAGTCGTCGGGCCCCGGGCTTCCTTCATCTCCTTCCAGCGCAATCGTCAGCGGCGGGGGCAGCGGGAGTAGAGCCTCCACCCCCGCCTTCCCGAAAACAGCCGTCCAGCGGGAAGTCGTCCCGCCGGGTTTCGATCGCTTCTCCGGCCGGATTGTGCAGCGTGACCAGAGCCTCCACCCCCACAGCTGGGAATCGCAGAGGGTCCGCCTACGACCGGCCGGGGTGCGGCGGGGCCGGCACGAGGCGAGCCTCCACCCCCGCCTTTACAGCAGTTTTGTGTTATTGAAAATAAACTGCGACCTTTTCAGGCACCAAAGAAGTGGTCAGTGGTGATTATAAGGGAAAGCGCGCAGTTGGCGGTAGCAAGCGGGGGGCGGACAGGAGGGGGGACTCGCCGCCTGGAAGGGGTTTAAATGCTGCCAAGACGGAGAACTTGAGCTTTTTTGGACTTCTTGCCAAAGAGCTTGGCATAGATGATTTGAGGTATTTGACTTTATTCTTTTCCAAATTTTAATATAGGCTCCTTTCCTTGCGATAGTTTGATTTAATAGTCTGAATTCAAACCTTATCTGGGTCGAGCGAAGCATTGCAGGAAAGACGGAAGAGAGATCTAAATGTTTTTGTATGGATTGTGTTTAGAATAGTTGTGTCTCTCCCAAGCAGTGCCTCGCTTCCATAGGGAATGCTCAGTAATAATTTTGCAGTTATTACTTTTAGCAATGACAGATAGCTTGGACCGCCTAATGACCTCTTTAGTGTGCCGAATGCGAGGAGGAGAGTATTGCCCTTCCTCTTTAGATCCTGCCTGTGCTACTGAAGGAAGTCCTTATTGTCAAATAGTATTCCCAGATATCTGTATGTTTTGACCTGCTTTAGTTGTCGGCCTTGTAGGTATCATTTGTGCTTCTTGATATTTTATCAATAAGGCTTTGCAGGCCAATCTTCATTTGACTTAACTGGATCATGTTATCTGCATACAGGAGGTTCCATATATACGTGTCTCCTAACTCCTAACTTAGGAGGATGCGCATTTACTTCATCCAGAGCTTGCGTCAGATCAGCCAAAAATAGATTAAATAAGCACGGCACGAGAACACATCCTTGCTTCAGACCCTAGGAGGTTTTAATTTTCCTAGACAGGAAAGAACCGTCCCCTATTTTCACCCTTACCCAGGTATCTGAGTATAGCAGCTGAATTGCTTTTAGAAGACAAGCGGTAATGTCTAAATAAGACCGTATTTGCCAGAGGACGCGGAGCTGTACACAGTCGAACATTGAATTAAAGTCTACAAAACAGTGGTAGATTGGTTGCTTATTTAACTTGTATTTGTCTATGATTACCGAAAGTGCTAGAATATTGGTCACAGTACCAGTCCCTTGAACAAACCCCGATTGGTTGGAAGGAATAATCTGCTTCTCTTCCAACCAGATAGTTCTGTCAGGAGGAGCCCTGCAAAACGTTTTGCCTCAGGACCTTGCAACATGATGAGGTGGTAATTTTCTGGTAAGGACCAGTCTCCCCATTTAAAAATGGGTGTTATTATGGAGCCTTTCCATGAATCCGGGATAGCCTCTAGTTAAAATACACTATTGAAGACTACCGACACGACAGGCATCCTGCCCAAAAAGTCAGCTCTGCTTTATACAGGGCTTGTGGGATTCCATTCAGGCCAGCTTCCCCATCTTTTTGTGATTTTGTTTTTTAACTTTATTCAAGTACAACAACATACCACATACAAACAGAGAACAAGCAGGTACATCACATTGCTCCGATTGTATACAGGTCAAGTATGCATCACAGTGTTTGTTACACAGTATAATATGTACATACATTAATCCAGGACTGACCGAGAGATCAAGCATCAGGGGAAGCGTCAAGAGAATTTGCACATTGGATTGTCAGCAGATAAGCAGTAAAGGGGGCTCTAAAGTCCCTAGGCCTTGAAGGTAAAGGAAGTTCTTCAGCATAGTAGGCTAACTGATCTCTACAATATGTGACATCCGCTAACCACTGTTGCAATTTGGGGGCATTTCTACCATCCCAGTTTGGAGCCACTTTTCTTTTTGCTAACAAAATAGCAATCGCAACCAGCCTCCGATTTTGTGGCTTTAAATGCCCCGTAAGTCCCAACAAACACATCTGTGGTGTAAATCTCAACTGTTCCGAGACCATATCAGCCAGAGCCTTTGTTACCTGCTCTCAAAAATACCACGCCAAATGCATAAAGTCCGCGTCTTGCATTTTGCATCATTTCAGGTAGCCGACTCTCTCAGCCCATATCTCTGTAACTGCTTGGGTGAGTAATACAACTGTTGAAGATATTTAAAATGAATGATACGCAAATTACAGTTAGCTGTTAATAGTCTTGTTAGGGCGCAGCAGTAGTCCAAATCCTTTCCTGTGATTGGTGTGTCAAGGACCTCATTCCACCTTTCTATACCTCTACTGTGTTGCGGTGCAGTGTCTACCTGCATTGCAATATATAATCAAGTGACCAGTTTTGCACGGGAGGGACTTGCAAGCATGACCTGTAGTGGCTTCAATATCAGCGGTTCGACAGGGTGTTATGTATTTAGAGTTTTAAGGGCCTCCTTCAATCTATAAAATGTGAACACTAACAGCAGGGTACTGGGCTAACGTACCTGTGTAGCCTCCAGGGTAATAAATGTGTCTTCTGGGTATGCATCGTCCATTGTGACAATTCCTGTATCTTCCAGGAGGAAGAGTACTTTAGGTTCCTGTGCTACCGAGATCTCAGGATGTTGTGCCAATGGCAGTGCCGGGGCATACAGTGGCAGCTTCCCCACACGCATTGCCAACATCCACCAAGCCTTAACCGTGCAATCTATTTAGCTCATTTCTCGCCGTGGCAACATAGCAGTCAATGGTACCGGATATGCGCCATCCGCCTCCACCTCAACGTGTGGCAGGAAAGGCAGGAGGAAATCCCAGTAATATGCGAAATGCGCTTGTGCACATAGGTAATAGAGATATAAATCAGGAGCCCCAAACCGCCCCCCTATGAATATGACCCGGTGAGCACCTCCCAGCGGCAGCGAGGCTGTTTTACCGCCCAAACCATTCTAATTAGAGCAGAGCGCAACTTTGCAAAGAATGCTTGAGTCAGGTAGAGGGGGCGTTAGTGAATAAATAAATAAATCTCGGTAGAACTACCATTTTTAAAACAGCCACTCTATCCGCCAGCGACAGAGGTAGTCTGATCCATCTCTCCACCTGTTCCTCTACCTGCACTAATACGCCACCATAGTTTTCTCTGAGAACAATCTCCGGGTCGTTATGAATCCATACCCCCAGGTATTTAACCGGCTCCATGCTCCATTTGAGCGTAAAGTCCAGATCATATGGCAGCATACTAGATGTTAGTGGGAAAATGGTTGATTTATCCCAGTTAATCCTGAGACCAGAGAAGTGTTCATAGGTAATATATTCCCTTATCAGAGCATTTAACTGCTCTTCTGGGTTGCGGACATACAGCACCATATCATATGCGTACAGCAATATAGTGAGTGGGCGCTGCCAAAATCTCAGCGCTGCATCTGCATGTCTCTGCCTCACCTTAAATGCCAATGGCTCCACCACAATGGCGAAGAGCAAAGGGGAGACCAGACAGCCCTGTCGCATGCCCCTGCAGATCGGGATGAGTGTGGAATGACAATTATTGACCCGTACTCTGGCAACAGGGGCAGTATATAATAATTCTATCCATTGTATAAATGCGTGCGGCATCCCCATGTGCTGTAACACATCAAACATAAACCCCCACTGAATAGAATCAAATGCTTTGGCAGCATCAAGCAGCACCGCCGCTGCTTTCTCATCCGGGTCTAGTTGATGCATCACTGCAAAGAGCGTACGCAAATTATGTGTGGTGGAACGATATGGAACAAATCCCGATTGGTCAGGAAGCACCAACGCTGGCAGCAGCGGGTGCAATCTGGAGGCTACGATTTTTGCTATGATTTTCGTATCTATATTCAAAAGTGACAAAGGACGATACGATTCACATCGTGCAGGGTGTTTGCCCGGTTTCAGTAGGGTAATAACTAGTGCTTCTCGCAACGATGGGGGGAGCAGTTTGTTTTCATAAGCTTCGAAATACATTTTATGGAGATGCGGCGCCAGCAACTCTGAGTAAGTTTTGTAAAATTCACTAGGTAGCCCATCGCTACCCGATGCCTTGCCACCAGGAAGCGCCTGTAAAGCCTCCTTCACCTCCTCAATCGTAAATGGTTGCACTAGGAATTCTCTTTGCCCCGGGGACAACCAAGCGAGCGCTATTTCCTCCAAAAAAGCATGTATCTCTTCCCCACTGGCTGCCTCGCATGGACCATATAACTCAGAATAGTATTAAACAAAGTGGTTAAGTATTTCAGCCGTGCTATAGCTTTTTGTGCCATCCTGGTGTTCTAGCTCTGTGACAAACTCCTGCGCCCGTGGTGCCCTAATCTTTACTGCCAAACTACGGCCTGGCCTCCCACCTTCCCCATATGCCCCGGCCACCCAGCGTCTGGATAGATGTTTAATTTCTTGATCCGCCGTTTCATTATATTCCGTAACCTGCTCCCTAATTTCTGCCAGGGTTTCCATATTGTGGGTTTTCTCATAATGTCTTTCCAACCTTGCTAGTGTGTTCTCTATCATGTGCATCCGGGAACGTAAATCCCTCAGCATGCCTGCCTGCAACCCAATGCATGTCCCCCGAATCATTGCCATAAAAGCTTCCCAGAGAGTGCCTGCCTCTTCCACTGTGCCCTCGTTTTCCAGGAAAAAATGAACAATAGCCTGCCGCACCCCCTCCCTGAAAACTGGATCCAGCAGCGATGTTGTCTGAAGCCGCCACTGTAAAGGTTGGGCGTGTTGTGGGAATTACCAAATCTAATACCACAGGAGAGTGATCTGAGAGAGTACGTGGAAGGTGTACAACCTCCCTCACCCAGGAAGATGCCGACCCAGAGATCAACCAGTAGTCCAATCTGGACCATGATTTATGTACAGAGGAGATGTGCTTGCCCTCCCGTGCAAATGGATTTCGTGCCCTCCAGATATCTATGAGCTTATGGGTGTGCATGATGTCATGAATAACTCGCGCTGCCCATTTCTCCTGCCACTCAGTCACTGCACTACGATCCACACTAGGATCTAAGTAAGTGTTTAGATCCCCCCCTCATAATATTATTTCTGGTTGAAGGGCGTACAGTTTACTCTCCAATCGTCGATAAAACTCTGGGTCATCAACATTTGGCCCATAAGTCGTAATAACAGTAAGGTTCGTTCCACAGAGGTTTCCCTGTATGAGTGTAAACCGGCCTATGTTGTCCGATTCAGTGTGTGTGAGCGTATGGAGTGTACCACTTTTACTAATATAATTACCACCTGGCGTACGAGGAGTATGATGACGCCGCTCTTACCACTGCCCATTTTGTGCCCACCCTTTTCTCTCCGATGCTCGTGGGATGTGTCTCCTGCAGTAGTGCCAGATGTACCTGGTGCCTATCTAAATAAGTCAACACTTCTCTGATTTTCTTGGGGTTATTCAGCCCCCTGATGTTCCATGGCATAAGTCTAACCTCCCCTAACATTTACCTAGTAAACACAGATCTTGCATGTGTGTCCTCCCTTGTGACTCGGCCGGTCGTGTCTGCGTAATGAGTGTGTCTATCTGCCCGTGATGTACAGTGCTTAAAACATCAACATCCCAACAGTCCCCCCCTCACTTTAGCATCCCAAACATGCCAAAGACATACCCAAGATAACCAAACGTACAGCATTGTAACCAGTTTGGGGCATACCCTCATAGGGCAACCAGATGCCTTTACTCCCACCCGCAGCGCGGGTGTGGCCGGAAAAGACAGTGTGGGTACATATCAATATAGTATTTAGCTTAATTCAACTGCAATAGGTAATTTGTTTGCCCAACCACACGGCTTAGGCACATACCACTGTCTTAGGAATCATATCAATGACAAATGGAATACACTGATGGCTACAACTCTATTTCATCAACTCTCAACAGAATCCCCGATAGGTCGAGCAGCAGCATATCTGCCAGCACCGCCATGGTGCGGTGCTGTTGTCCATTCCACCTTTAATCATTTTACCTGCAATGCAGCATAGAGTCTGAGGACCCCTCATTTATCAAAGCTCCAGTCAAACATGGTCAGGAGACAGTTACATTGAACCACCAAGTCAGTCCCCCAAAGGGTTGTTCCATGTCCTCCTGATCAGTCATCCATACCATCTCATGCGAGCAGTCTCTACACTTCTGGTGACCAACCCCAATTCAATTGATTCACCACAGCAAGATTTATTGCGACTGCGAAGGAGAGGTTGATCGCCTTGGGCTTGGCCGGTTAAGCTGCACTTGCTTCAGAAAATCAGAAGCTGCTCCCGGCGTGGTGAAAATCCTCGTCTTGCCCTCATGCATAATCCGCAGCCGAGCAGGATACAGCATTGCATAGGGAATGTCCGCCGCACACAGTTTCTTCTTGACTGTTGCAAACTCTCTGCGAGCCGCCTGGACCGCCACAGTGAAATCCGGGAAAAAAGATACCTTGTTCCCTCGGTAGCTAGTATTCTGTTTTTCCCTTGCCAGTCGCAGAACAGCGTCGCGATCCCAGTAGTTTAAGAGCCTGGCTATGATGGGCCATGGCGGGGCACCTGGCGGCGGCCTGGGGGCCAATGATCTGTGCGGTAAACAGACAGAATATCGAGTGTTTTATTTAGACTTGCACTAATATCGAGTGCAAAATATCGGAATGCAAAAATATCGACTGTCAGAATATCGTTGCTAAGAATATCGAGTCTAAGGTAAGTAATATAGGGGCCCATTACGATGGCGGGCGGAAGCACAACCGCCGTGCTGGCGGATGCAAAAAGCACCAGTTACCGCCGGCACGCAGCAGTCCACACGCCCGCCCAATTACGATGCGAAAAGCAGGCCAAACACCGCCGGCAAGCCAGCAACACCGTCCGCCATCAAAGTGCGCCCGTACATGTAGCGGCGCAGCTCAACTGACACACACCGTCCGACGAAACACGTCCCGCCCGGCGCATAAATTACGATGCCGCAAACAAACGGCTCCCACGGCCAAGAGATACCGTACGACAAACCGAAGCAGTAACACGGACGCCGAGCACGGACAACGAAAAGCGGCTCCCCGAGCATGAATCCAGCACTGCAGGCCGTCCCCATGCTCCTGCTGATGCACCACCAAGGACGCAACGTACCGCGGAGACGCAGGTAGGCACACACACAACAAGTGCACGCAAACAGCGCACACAGTGCAAGGGCGGAAAAAGCGGACAACCCCCCACCAGCGCGTGTACACAACACATCCACCATCGCATTCACATATGACACACAGGCCAAATCGTAACATCGCAGAACACATGTGTACACACCACCTGGGACTAGGAACCAACCACCCCGTCACGGCCCCAAAGCGCCGATGACGCCGCCACACATGCGCACAACGCAGAGGCCAACCGCAGCGCCATGCATGCGTCGCACACAGACACAGGGACACAACCAAGCAGCACACATATCAGCCCCACCCCGAACGCACATGACACGTGACAGGCCGGCCACAGACATGTCCCCAACGCCCAATTCACGGACAACACCCAACGCCACACAACCGACGCACACATGTCAGTGAAGACACGCAACAGCAGGACACACCCCAGTGTAACAAACATGGCGTAGCACACAGCGGCGGCAACACCAACTAGGAGAAGCAGGGCCCCTTCGGGAAGAGGAACGCCAGTACCACACAGAAACACCCATACCACCCTGCACATATGAACAAGACATATAAAACGGAACACCAAAGAGCCCGGGGACCGACAACAGGTGGCCCAAGAATAACATTCACACACAAGGCCCAACGCAGAGCGGAAAGGCAGCCTGCCGCCCACACAAGGGAGAGCAGACAGCACTGAATGACCTTCCATTCCAACTCCGAAACCACAGCCCTACGACAGAAGCCGGTGAATACAGCCATTGTCCAAGAATAGACCAACACAGGCATGCCGAGGAGACCGACCACAGGGCAGATAGCGCATATCACAGAAGCACACAACGGACGGGGAAGAAAGAAGAAAACACTCCCCCATGTCGGCCACATGCAAGTTAATTGGAAGGAGTCACACAGCACTGACCTTGAACTGTCTGAGAAGCAGGTGGGAAGAGGGCCCGTGTCCTCCAAACAAGCCAACAGAACACAAGTCCTGTCTCCCTACGACTACACAGAGCTCACAGCAACCCCGGAGCGTGCACATTGCAGACTGCACACACAGCCGGAGCACGCCACCTCAACGAACCGCTGCGAAATGGCAACCGCAACACACCTACCCAACTACGCCGAACAGCTCAAGCTGTACAAAACCAACCTGTGCCATACATTGGGATGCGATCTCCTGTCCCTGCTGAACGTAAGTTACCGACTGACTTACCGCATCACATTGTTCAGCTGCGTCATGCCCGTCTTCTACTGTCGGAGGTGTCCCTACCAGCATCCCGTCGAGATATGCCTCTCCAACCCGGCATGTCTGAAGGCGGACCTGCTACCACTACTCCTCCCTCTGGACGCACACGACAGGGCCTGCTCTGCCTATGGGGGCATGGCGTATGTGGCCAACATCGCACCCGCACTGAAATGGGACCACTGTGCCTCCACACGACGGATCATCGAGAACAGCTACATCGAATGTCACCCAGCATGCCCCATCATGGTCCTCCAAGGGACAACCTACGAACAACACCTTGACAGCCACCATCCGCTTCATTGGCTGGCAAACATGTACACCACCAATGACATGGAAGCCCTGCTGGACGGCATCGCATACCTGACAACCTGTAAATACGTCGGACCACAACGCAGGTTCCCCGAGTGACCTATGATGTCCAACCCCGCACCCATGCTTAGCTTCCGCACGGACTGGCCAGTCACCACCACAACAGCCATACCAAACGACCGGCAACTGTAACCACACCATCAACGACATCGCCATGACATCGGATATGACCGGGACATGCACACTGTTCCCCATCACATCCAGGAACACCGCATGCATCGTGGGAGGCAGTGGCATGGGCTCTGTGTATCGCACCCACATGGACGGAACTGCACGAACAACCAGGACACGACATGGATCCAGCGCCCATGGACACACACACCGCTCAGTGGACATGAATAGGTCGCCTGGAGTCTGTGGGTGCTGCACCCCTCCCACCCCCGCCCCGGGAATCCCATACCAGGACCTTTGCATGGACGACAAGTGCATACAACAACAACACGACCCCAGTGACTGTGACATGTCCAGTAACCACCACAGTGCAACAACAAGTGGCACGCCGCTGCATGCACGCAAGCACATGCCCTGATGTCATCTCACATGCACGCGTGCATGAGGAACAACCGCAGCAAACCTGTCACATGGAACTGAGATGGACTGTGCCCATGATGCCAAGCGGTCTGGTAGGCTACATGTATACCGTCTGTGTCAAAGTCCGCAGCTCCGCAGCTATACGTAAATGTACATTAGCACAGCCTTGGCCAAGCAGATGTCACTCTGAAGCCCACATCCCACATGCAACAGCCAATCACATGTAACCCCACTCCCTATCCCATTTGCAATCATGCTCAGTATATCCTCAACATGTATTCCGCTGCCAGTAGTGTCCACTATACTGCATCACAGAGGACAGAAGACTCAATATAATGTTTGAAACCAAAACTGTCTCCGCTGACTCATTTCACAAGTACGAATGAGAGAGGATGAGAGTATGTGAAGTGCACGGCAGTCGTGACATGACCATGTAGTCCACTGGTATTGGATGTCAACGCAAATGAGTAGCACTACTGTGGAAGACACACATGTGTCGTGTGTAGTCGTATGGACGCAGTGCTCAGGTGGGTGGGTGCGACGGGTAGATGCGCACATGCCAAGTTGGAGCACGCCGTGTTGGGAGGGGTCATGAATAGTACACCACCGCTTCCCTGGGCATTGTGAGAGGACACCTGTCGGGGGGGAGTGAACACGTGTGTGCATAGCAGCCGGGCACACGTACAAAGCGGTACCAGGCGCACCTCAGCCCACCCTCTGTGGACAAGCTGGATCCTGTTGTGCGCCCGCCATGCCCCTGACAAGGCACACACAGCCCCAGTCGACCAGGTGTAACCCCAACATAGTCAATCCGCACAGGCGATACAGGGCACGGGATGGCAGTGGAGCATGGTGTGTGAGAGGTCTCCTCGCGCTCCTCCTGGTCATATCACGCAGGCAATAGAACCTCAACGTCTAGCATGGCACAAGTCAGATGGAAGTGTAGGGGGGACGCACCACAGCACGAGCAGCACTGACGTCACGGGAGGTGGCTCGCACCATCCCATCCATTGCCCATCATACCAACCACGCCACATGCCATTGCGACTAAGTGCAAGCGCGTGCGCCACCACCCCCGAGCCCTCCCCAGAGAGGCCAAAGAGTGAATGTGTGGGCCATCAGCCACAGACGGACGCGGCATGGCCGCAAGGGCAGCCACAGCCACTGGGTGTCGCAGGTGGCGGATCCGGAAGGCGAAGACTGTGATGCATAGTCCATGCAGGCCGGGTCTCCATTTGGGGCACCACGCAGGTGGACGGCGTCCCGCCACACATCATACCCTGAGACAGCCCACTCGTGCAACTGGACCCACACATACACTCCTTGCCCTCTCTGGTGCGAGCTTGGGGCTGCCTGTGCAAGCGCTAGCCTCGCAGGTGAGCATGCATATTGGGGGAGCGAGGGGAGGACATGAGGGCTGGGGCGAAGATGACTGTATCACTGTCAGTCAGTACAAGGGATGACCCAGATGTGGAAAGGAAGAGACGTGTCCCGTGTGTACTGCAACTAGTCGCCAATCCAACTACCCCCCCATGTCCGGAATGTAAGCCCGCACCTAGGCCCGCCCATCCGCCACATCGAACATACCACCAGCACGACAACCTTCCCATTCGAAACACTGACTGGGGGTGGCGACCAGTGTACAATCATGTGTAGCCTACCCACGCGTACATGTGGGCCCTCCATGATCCATGTCACCTGCGGCAAAGTCATGACATGCGCAATGAGGGAAGTGAGGAGAGCTGTCCGCCCCACGCGCAGAAGGTGCATCAGCTCCACAGACCCAGCAGCGAGTCCAGCAGGGGTCACATGTGCAGGGGCAGCTGTGCCTGGTGTGAAGGCACATGCATATAGACAGCACATCGACCAATGTGTAGTCTGCCCACATCTACAGTCCATCATCATGCGGACATAGGAATTGAACACAGGGCAACACATCTGAGTGGGTGCACCCACCGTGACCAACAATGCGCAATCATCGACGTACCCGCCCTGTGCATGGCCCCCCACCCAACGGAGGCACATCCAGTGCCACCATCCCACACACACAAGCCTTCCACGGAACATGCTGTGTCCAATGGTCAGTACAGAGTCAGCGCCCATCTGGTGGATCCTGAACAGGAGACACATGCACACACATGCCAGCTCCCACTGTGTACGTCTGCCACCTGGCACGTGCAATGTAACCTCTCACCTGTGACGTGTGACTGCAAGCACACAGCCGTCTTGGCATGGGGCTGTCAATGTGGACACCTGTCAATGTTTCGGGAGGTGTGATCCGTACAGTGCTGTACATAGGGTGCAGTGCTGACACCTACTACTGTCTCATATCCCCTCGTGCCACAGGTCCCACTTGTTTTGGCCGCTCAGCCTGTGCCCACATCGTCGTCGTCGTGTGCCATACTCATCCAGCCGCGGAAGCAGTTCCATGCTCAGCAGACATTCATGTTGCCGTGGCGTTGCCGCTTGACGGAAATGCAGTCAGTCCCCATCAGCACGCCCCGCAAGTCATTGGGGCCTAGATCCCCATGTGCATGCACATGGCAGTGGTTTGTATCACTAGCCATTGCCATTGGTGGGAGACCTGTGTAAGTGTATTGTGGCCGTGCCGTCCCAGCTTGACAGCTGGGCTGTGGCTCATGTGCTTGCTCAGTCATGTCAGTGATGTGTATGCGAAATTGCTATGTGTCGTGTTGCTTTGACATGTGTCCTCTGCCATTGTCCCTAGGCGGAGACCGAACATTGACCGCCCATACCAATTGCTGGCAGACATGGAGGATACGGAGGTTATTAGGAAGTTTCGGCTGGACAGGCCAACCCTGCATCGACTGTGTGCCATGTTAGAACCCCATCTCCGTCCCCGCAGGGTGTATCCGACTGCTGTCACCCCCACGGCTAAGGTGATGGCCGCCATGCATTTCTTCGCCACTGGGTCATTCCAGCACACAGTGGGCATTGGAGGAGGGATGTCCCAGCCCATGTTCAGCAAGGTGCTGAGGGATGTACTGGCAGCCATGATGCTGTACCGGAACAGGTACATCCGCTTCCCCAGGGCTCGTGAATTGGCGGCAGTGAAAGGTGCATTCTATGCCCTTGGCAGAATCCCACACGTCGTTGGAGCCATTGACTGCACACATGTCGGCCTTGTTCCACCACAGGCCACTGAGCACCTGTACCGCAACAGGAAGCACACGCACTCCCTGAATGTGCAAGTGGTGTGCCTTGCGGACATGGTGATCACCCACGTGTGTGCAAAGTTCCCAGGCTCGGCCCATGACGCACACATAATGCGCAACAGCATCTTGCCACGACTGATGTCCAATATGCAACAGGATCGTGCCTGTATTGTCGGTGAGTATGTGGAGTGGTGTAGCGTGCTGGCTGTGCGATGCTGTCCCCTGTCCAGTTGGATTAGCAACGGTTCTCTGTGTCCCTCACACCCAGGTGACTCTGCGTATCCGAATGGGGCATGGCTGCTCAGTCCATTGAGGAATCCTCGCACCCCAGCAGACGATCGCTACAATGAGGCACATGGGAGGACCAGACGTGTGGTCGAGCGTACCTTTGGCCTCCTCAAGTCCAGGTTCAGGTGCCTGGACCGCACCGGGGGTGCGCTGGCGTACTCCCCACAGAAGGTGTGCCGGATAGTGGTGGCGTGCTGCATGCTGCACAATCTGGCCATTCGGAAGCAGATCCCCCTCATCGTGGATGACGGAGATCAACCAGGGCCCCAGCCCGCAGACCAGGACAGCTCGAGTGAGGAGGACAGCGGAGAGGAGGAAGCTGGTAATGTGCGGCAGCAGCTCATCGCCCGCTACTTCACTTGACGGTGAGTGTCCATGTACGACGGCTGATGTGGCTGTATCTGTGCAGGTGTGTGTGTGCTGTGTCAGGGTGGCCGTTTGTTCACTGCGTGCTGTGTGTCAACGCTCCATGGCCAGGGTAGTATGCCACTGTTGGTGGCTGTGGCATTGTGCCCTATTGCTCTGTGCGATGTGTGTACATTGCTTGTAGTTGTTGACATGTACTGTGTGATGGGTGTGTGACACACTCATTGAATGTGCTCCTGTTCTGTCTCCCACCCCTAGGTCCCTACAGGCCCTCCGGATTCAAATGCCATGCCACGCATCAGGTGCCTTTCCGCCCAAGGTGGCCGTTGTATTCCGTACAAATAAGACACAGGGCACAAACAGCAGTTAGTGAAAAAGGTGCATTTATTACAAACTGTGACATGTGATTGTGTGTAAGGTGATGACAAAAGTGGTGCGTGCAGTGACAATGAGCTGTCGGTCATGGCTGCGTGATGATCAGGGTGTACCCACTGGTTCTATGTCCATAGTCCAACACACACATGCCATCCAGATGGCTGTGTGGAGTGGGATCGTAGTCCAAGTCAATGCAGTGGCTGGTCAAGGAAGGCTGGCGGAAGGCTGGCTGGCTGCCTCACTTGCGACTGGAGCGTGCGAAGTCCTCCCGGGAGATCTGTTTCCTCTTCGGACGGCCCCTTCCACGTTTGCGAGGGGGTGCCTGCTTGCGACATGCTGGTGGTTGAGGTGTGATCACTGGCTGTGGACGCAGGGGAACTGGACACTGCTGCTCCACCATGCGCCCCGGCAGGTGGTGGCGGAGGGGAGCTGCTGTCCCTGGCTGTGACCTCACCGCCACCACCAGCTGTCCCATGAGGTCCACGATTTGGCCCATACGGGCGTCCATGGACCTCAACACCCCCAGCACCTCACGCGTGTCTGAGGCAGACCGGACCCATTGTCCTTGGGCCTCTTCATAGGCCCCAAGGACTCTGGCCATGTGAGGCAGGGCATGGCTCCCAGGGGAGGCTGGCGTTTCCCTGACCCTGCTCCTCCTACCAGTCCTGCTGCCACCGGCCTGCCCACTAGCCACATTGCTCACCACGGTCCTCGCTGTGGCTCCCAGGGTGGATCCAGTCGTCCGGGCCACCACCTGCGCTGGGGCTGGTGCCAGCGGAGACGTGGCGGTGGTGGCGGCGGTGGTGGTCGGTGCGGCGATGGTGGCGGTTGCGGCAGTGGTAGTGGCCACAATGACCGTGGGTGTGGCCGCAACGACAGTGGCAGCAGGGGGCTGTGAATGTTCAGCAGCCCTGGATGATGGGTTGGTGGGTAGGAGGGGTCCTGGGGAGCGGCTGGGCCCTGCCACACCAGATGGGCCTGCTTGGTTGTCCGTGTCCGAAGAGGAGGACAGATCCTCCAGATCCGTGTGTCCTCGTTGGGGGCTTGTAGGCTGGCTGTGCTGGCTGCTGGCTCCATCCCCAGCATCCAGCAGTTCGTCACCTGTGGAGAGAATGAGATTAGTTATTGTGTTGCACCTGGCGAAGTATGTATTTGTCGTCTGACATTGACAGTTCGTGCAATCTCGTACATGGGTTTCCCGGAGGCGTGTGTGTGGCTGTAGCATCTGTAGTTGTGTGTGCTTGGCAATGGGACTGTGTGCTGTGCACATGTGGCATGGGACGGATTGGCCATGCCGATGGGTGTGTTGCTGTGCCCCTACTTATTGTGACTCTGGTGTATGCGGGCTCCTGGCCCATCCTGGGTCTGGTTTGTACTTTGCTTTTGGGGTTCAAATGGAACGCTTAGGAACGCATATGGCAACATGGGGGCCATGCCCCAGATTCGCATTTGGGAGGGAATATGCTTTTGGGGTTCAAATGGAACGCTTAGGAACGCATATGGCAACATGGGGGCCATGCCCCAGATTCGCATTTGGGAGGGAATATGCTTTTGGGGTTCAAATGGAACGCTTAGGAACGCATATGGCAACATGGGGGCCATGCCCCAGATTCGCATTTGGGAGGGAATATGCTTTTGGGGTTCAAATGGAACGCTTAGGAACGCATATGGCAACATGGGGGCCATGCCCCAGATTCGCATTTGGGAGGGAATATGCTTTTGGGGTTCAAATGGAATGCTTAGGAACGCATATGGCAACATGGGGGCCATGCCCCAGATTCGCATTTGGGAGGGAATATGCTTTTGGGGTTCAAATGGAACGCTTAGGAACGCATATGGCAACATGGGGGCCATGCCCCAGATTCGCATTTGGGAGGGAATATGCTTTTGGGGTTCAAATGGAACGCTTAGGAACGCATATGGCAACATGGGGGCCATGCCCCGGATTCGCATTTGGGAGGGAATATGCTTTTGGGGTACATGCTGTGAGCCATGGGTGCCGAACGTGACATGTGTTGTGGCAGCATGACAGTGCATGGTTTGAGGTGTGTGCATGCTTGACATGGCCTGCATATTTGCTGTCTGTTGTGATTACTGGACATGGCATTGGACGCATCGTTATGAGTGTGTGATGGTTGTGTGCCACCCGACGTATTGCAGTTGTCCCATCTCCTTGGTGTGCGTGCTGCCCTGTGCCATGTGCATCACTGCAGTGCTCGGGGGGTGGTGTGGCCCATGTTGTGTGTTGTTGCTCACAGTGTGTCGTGCACTTCATTGACTTCTGGCACATGGTTGGTAATGGGCATGTATCTTAGCGTGACTGCTGTATGTGTGGCAGCTGTGCGGATGACATGCCTTTCATGAGACTGGGGCTGGCGGATGGGATGGATGGTATGTTGTTTGTGCATGGTGTGTCTGTGTGTTTGATGGGTTCAGTGGTGTTCGTGTGCATTTATGTTGTTCCGCTCTGTTGCGTCTAGTGTTGTTTGTCTTACATAGGCGTAGTTGTGGGGTGTGTGGTTGACAGGCAGTTGGGGCTACATGGACAGGACTCCAATGGTGTTTCGGTTGTGTGTGATGAGTTGCACAGTGGCTGCCGTGTGGTACTATATTCAGTGTGGCTTGTGCATGCAGACGTGGCTCCTTGGGTGTTGCTATGTCTGTGATGGGTCATGTGGGGTGTGAGTCTGTTGTTCATGTCCGTGTGCACATTGTTCACTTGTTCGTGACGGTGGGCGGTGCTGCGTGTTCGTCTGCTACGTGACATGTCCCATGTGTTGGTCGTGTTACGGTCCTCATGCCTCCAGTAATCCGGCCCTGTCCAGTTTCCCACCTGCAAGTTGTTCGTGCGTTCACTGTACTGGATGCCACATGGCTCTAAGCGGGGGGTGCTCCATGTTGCAGGTCTGTGGGGGTGGGAGGGTGTTGTGGGTCGTGGGGGTGGCTGGATACCCACTGACACCGATTGCTGTGGACCGTGATGTCTGCCTTTCGGCTGTCGTTGTGCACTGCGGTGGCTGACACGTGGGTGTGGGGTGTGGGGGATGCTCCTCCTTGCTGTGCTGTGGGACTGGGGCCTGGTGTGTGTTGTACTTGGGCTGTCCACCGTCCCACCCACTGCACTTTGTGTTCCTGCCACTTACCTGTTACTTGTCGGTTGGTGCAGCTGTGGCGGACACATGGGTGTGGTGGGTGCTCGTTGTGGCGCTTCTGGCATATTTGGGGACCTGTTGGTGGTTACGTGGCTGGCTTAGTGTACACATGTCCCCACGCATCTTGCAGTTGTTCGGTTTGGGCTGTGTGTGGTGGTGTCTGTTGCATGTGTGTGTGATGTGTTGTGTATTGTGTGCTGGACATGGGGGTGTTTGTCCCTGGGAGCTGTGGCATGGTGGTAGTGCATGTGAGTACATAGCGGTGTGCTGGTATACATTAGTTTGTACTTACCAGCCTCCACTCCCCCTGCTAATCCGGCGAGGATCTCCGGATGGATTACGACTCGCACCTTCTCCTCCCACGCTTTGAAGGTCTTAAAGAGCGCGGGATTCCCTCCGCCAGTGACGGCAGCCAGCTCTCTGTTTTTGCCCTCCTTCTTCTTGACCAGGCTCTTTACGTCATTCCAACGTTTGTTAATCTCGACTCTGTTCCTGGGCAGGGTCCCGACTGCATTGACCTGGTCTATGATCCGGTTCCACATTCTGTTTCTGGTGGCTAGTGGTGTGTGCTGGACCATGTTCCCATAGATTTGTGGGTACACCTTGATGATCTCGTCGACCATGACCGTCAGCTCCATGGGCGTGAACTTGGGCATCCTTTGTGGTGCCATGGTGTTTGTGGTGCTGGTGCGGTGTGTGTTGTGTAATGTGCAGGGGGTTTGTGGTGCCGGTGTTTGGTGGTGGTGGTGGTGGTGGTGGTGGTGGTGTTTGGTGGTGGTGGTGGTGGTGGTAGTGATGTGTGCGTTTCTGTGGTGTGCTGCTGTCCTTGCTGTGTCACTGTGTCCTCTCCTCTCCTCTCTGGTTTGCAATGTAGCAAGGGGTTGTGGTCTGTGGGAGTGCTGCTTTTGTACTCACCTATGTGGGTGTGTCCTCATGGTCTGTTGTTTTCAGGTGTGTTGTGTCTGGGGTTCTGGCCTTTGTATTTTTTGTTTGTCCGGGGGGTGTTTTCGGGATATGTACTGTGCTTGTGTATTTGTGCGTGCCTTGCTATGTGTAGACTTGTTGGCCATGTTGTGTGCTATTGGTTTTGTGTGCGGATGGTTTCTGTGCAGGTACGTGGGCGCCATGGCTTCTGCCGTGTCGATTCTCATCGGCGTTGTTTGCGCTGGCGGGCGGTATATTTGTGGTTTTCCGCGCTCATGTCGGTGCGATCGTAATTTCACGTGCGGTGTGTCGGGCGTGAGGGCGGGCGGTTTTGTGTTGTCGTGCGTGTTTCCGTCCGTGGCGGGCGGTTTGTCTCCGACTCGGACGTTGGCGGGCGGTATTTTGTGTGCTTTTTCCGCCGATGGCGGTATTCGGTTTGTGTAATCGTAATGGCGTGGTCGGTGTTCAGGCGGTGTGTGCGGGCGGATTTTTGCCGCTTCCATGCCTGGCGGAATTATTTACGCCGGGTATCGTAATGTGCCCCATAGTTTTTAACAATATCGAAGTCATTAATTTTGTTTTGAAAAATATCGAAGTCATTAATATCGTTTGCAAAAATATAGTTGTTAAAAATATCGGTTTTTTAGTTAGTGTTATGTATTTTAGTATGTATTTTAAATGCATGCGTTCTATTTTCTTGTTTAAGTATTGCATTTGTTTTTTAATATATGCATTACATTTTTAGAAGTTATTAATTTCATTTTAAGTAAATTTTGCGTTTTAGTTTCGTAGCGGGTTGTGGGTTTATAGGGTAATAGGGTGGGAAGTAATTTAGTTATACTAAATTTATTAATAATTTTTAGAAGTTTTAATTTTATTTTAATTAAATTTTGCGTTTTAGTTCCGTAGCGGGTTGTGGGTTTATAGGGGAATAGGGTGGGAAGTAATTTAATTATAATTAATTAATTAATATGTTTTAATAATTAATATTTATGTATTGAATATGTTGTATTATTAATTGTGGTAATTAATTTATTATTAATTATTTATTAATTGTTTTTTTATTATTATTAATTAATTGGTAAATATGTTAATTGTGTCTTTTTTTAGGAGCGGGTTGTGGGTTGATAGGGGAATAGGGTGGGAAGTAATTTAATTATAATTACTTAATTAATAATTTGTATTAATTAATATGTATGTATTTAATATTGTGTATTATTAATTGTGGTAATTAATTTATTATTAATTATTTATTAATTGGTTGTTAATTATTAATAATTGATTGGTAATTCTGTTAATTGTGTCATTTTTTATGAGCGGGTTGTGTGTTGATAGGGGAGAAGGGTGGGGAGTAATTTAATTTAATACATTTTTTAATATTTTTATTATAAAATGTAGTTAATGTTATTTTATAGTGTTAATTGTGTGAATTAATTTATTATTAATTGTTTTAATTTTGCATGTTAATTGTTATTTAATTAATTAATTGTTAATTAATTATGTTAATTGTGTCATGTTTTACAACATTGGTGGTGTCATTTATAGGGGAATATGGTGGGAGGTAAATTATTTATAATTAATTAATTATTTGTTAATCAAAGCTAATTAATTAATTACAATTAAATATGTTAATTGTGGAATAATTTTGATGTCTGAGTTGTGGGGTTTATAGTTGAAAATGTTGGGAAGAAATGTATTTATAATTAATTTATGATTTGTTGTTAATTGTTATTAATGTATTAATGTAAAATTAGTAATGGAAATTGTGTAAAAAAATGTAAGTGTGTGTTTTGGTGTTTATTGGGGTAGAGGGTGGAAAGTATTTTAGTTTAAATAAATTAATCATTAGTTGATCATTAATATTTATTTATTAATTGATAAATAATTTTGGTAATTGTTTTGTTTTAATTTTGTTTGGGGATTTAGGTTCAATAGCTGTAGTGTTCGGTTTTAGCCCCTCTGCTATCCAACACTTTCCCTACTGTTGCACTCATCGGAGTGGGAATAGTAATTTATTCCCCTCCGCTATCCGACACTTTCCCTACTGTTGCACTCGCTGGAGTGGGAATAGTAATTTTTATCCCTCCGCTATCCAACACTTTCCCTACTGTTGCACTTGCTGGAGTGGGAATAGTAAATTATTCCTCTCCGCTATCCAACACTTTCCCTCCTGTTGCACTCATTGGAGTGGGAATAGTAAATTATTCCCCTCCGCTTTCCAACACTTTCCCTAGTGCTGCATTTATTGGAGTGGGAATAGTTATTTTTACCCCTCCGCTATCCAACATTTTCCCTACTGTTGCACTCCCAGGAGTGGGAATAGTAATTTTATCCCCTCCGCTATCCAACACTTTCCCTACTGTTGCACTCGCTGGAGTGGGAATAGTAATTTTTACCCCTACGCTATCCAACACTTTCCCTACTGTTGCACTCGCTGGAGTGGGAATAGTAATTTTTACCCCTACGCTATCCAACACTTTCCCTACTGTTACACTCGCTGGAGTGGGTATTGTAATTTTTACCCCTACCCTATCCAAAACTTTCCCTACTGTTGCACTCGCTGTAGTGGGAATAGTAATTTTTATCCCTACGCTATCCAACACTTTCCCTACTGTTGCACTTGCTGGAGTGGGAATAGTAATTTTTACCCTTCCGCTATCCAACACTTTCCCTACTGTTGCACTCCCTGGAGTGGGAATAGTAATTTTATGCACTACGCTATCCAACACTTTCCCTACTGTTGCACTCGCAGGAGTGGAAATAGAAATTTTTACGTCTACGCTATCCAACACTTTCTCTACTGTTGCACTTGCTGGAGTGGGAATAGTAATTTTTTCCCCTTCGCTATCCAACACTTTCCCTACTGTTGCACTCATTGGAGTGGGAATATTAAATTATTCCCCTCCGCTATCCAACAATATCCCTACTGTTACACTTGCTGGAGTGGGAATAGTCATTTTTTGCCCTTTGCTAACCAACACTTTCCCTACTGTTGCACTCATTGGAGTAGGAATAGTAAATTATTCCCCTCCGCTATCCAACAATTTCCCTACTGTTGCACTCGCTGGAGTGGGAATAGTAAATTATTCCCCTCCGCTATCCAACACTTTCCCTACTGTTGCACTCACTGGAGTGGGAATAGTAATTTAATCACCTCCGCTATCCAACACTTTCCCTACTGTTGCACTTAATGTAGTGTAAAATGTAGTTTTAAACACTAATAAATATTTTAATAATTTAATGTATAATATATATATTTTTTTATTTTTAACGTTACAGGTGTATGTATATATATATATATATATGTTTTTATAATTTTTAATATATTTCTAACATTTTATAATTTATTAAAATAATTATTTATTAATTATTATTAAGTAAATATATATATTACATTTTATATGTGTCTGTTTAATTTATTTTTATATTACATTTATTACTTATAATTGTTAACATTTTCCAATAATGCTAAATATTTTTTTTAAGTTATATGTATTATTTAATTTATTTTACATTATTTTTATACATTTAAAAAAACGATATTTTTAACTTCGATATTTTTAACAACTATATTTTTTCTCTCGATATTTTAGTACTTACCATTATGTAGATAGGATGTCGATATTTTTGATATCGATATTTATGTCCCGATATTTTGGGAACACGATATTTTGTCCTTCGATATTTTGTCAGTGATCCGATCTGTGCGCTCTTTCAATGATGAGTACCTGCGAAAGATGCTCTGGGCCAAAAATGTCCTTTAGCATCCCCTCTATGTAGTCTTCCAAGCGGCCCGTGTTGGTGCTTTCTGGGACCCCCATGATTTGCAGATTGTTATGCTGAGAGCGCGCTTCCAAATCCTCATTCTTCGCTCTTATGACCTCCAGAGTCTTCTCCATGTCACGGTATTTGCCCGCTGTCTCGTGAGACTCATCCTCCACCGAAGATATTCGCTGCTCTGCTGTGGTTAGGTCCGCCCCCTGTTTATCCAACTTGGCAGCCATACTATCCATTCTCAGCGTGAGAGTATCAGTCTTTCTGTCTATGGCCTGTAGACTCTGCTGCATCGCCAGCAAGGTGGACTCCAATAATGGTGTATTCGGCTGCCCTAAGTCCATTTCCGTGTCTGAGTGCGTCGCCGCAGGGCACGACGATCGGCGAGATTCAAAGGTTAATCTTGATTGCTGCTTGTCAGTCTTTCCCATCCTTGCCGTTCACATGTTGCTAGTTGCGGGCACTTCCACAACAGCTATCCGTTCTGTGCTCTGCCCCCTAAGGACCGGCAAACCAGTGGCGGTACACCATCCTCTCGGCACACAGATTTCTACTCTGTAACTTCTCAAGTCCACGGGGTCCCCTCGTAGCCTCCCTGCCGAGTTGGACAAATGATAGCAGCCGTGATGGCCTTGACTTGGTGTAGGAGTGGAGACTAAAGCACGGGGGAGCACCTTCAAGGAAGCTAGGCCTCTCTCCAATATTCACTAGGCCATGATGCCGCCGCGCAGGTACATTGCCCACTGTCACTCCCAGGGATACTGATGTGGGGGAGACCCTTGAGGCGTTCAGGCGTCCCGTGATTCAGCACAGCCCCCCCACCATGCCACCGGTGTGTCAGGGTCACTGCGCTCAAACTGGGGATACCACTGTATCCAGACTATCGCGGCTCCATAGCAGGCTCTCCGTGCATTCCCACACAGCAGTGCTCCTTACTGGGCCAGTACAGGCCGCACACCAGGATCTCCAAGCGCCGCCTACATCGATCTGGCGGCAGGAGCAGGTTCCTCCGCCGCTGCGTTGCACAGCTTTGCCACATTATCACTAGTAGCAGCGTTTTAACCACGGGAGGCGGCTGCACAATCACCCCGATCCCACCGCTCGTCAGACGCCGACAGCCGGGGGCCCGCTACCGATGCAGAAGGCGCTCTCCGATATTCCACAGCTACAGGCATTTCTCCTACCGTGCAGCGATGCCGGTCTCGCAAAACCCGAGCCCGGCACAGGGAAGTGCCTGAGTCTAAGCTGTTATGTCCATTCTACACCACCAGCGGGCCCGATCTCTCAATTTCCGCCAGTAGCACTCATGGTTGCCATCTTGTTTCACTGCGAGCTGTGGTTCAGCACCTTGCAGCTCCATGAATTTCCGCTATCAGCTGCCGTCAGCATTTCATTTTGACTTCCCTTGCCTTTCCTGCATATCACTTCTTGATGCAGATGTCTAGTACCTCAGATGAGTACCCATGTTGCAGATTATCGACGTGTTCCTTATTCCGGCCGGCAGAGTGGCACTACAGTGTGGCCATCTTGCCGTGGGCTCTCTAGCGCCCCCCCAGCTTCCCCATCTTGTCTACTTAATTTGATAGATTTGCATATTTGCTCTTCTGAGATATCATTTGAGTTTATCAGCGCTATTGAAGCTTTACTTTCCATTACTTGGGCAGAAATAAATGTGGTCTCCAGAAGATGGTTGAAGTGTTTCGTTAAAAACCCAACCCAGCCTGCTTCTGTCAAAGTTGAAGTCGTAGTCGTTGTTGGGGCCCTGTTCAGGTTGCTGTCGACAATGCTTGGATTTTTTTCTTCCTCCTTATGGGAGGGAATGGCGCCCTTTAACGACCTGATCGTATGTTTGGCTTTTTATGTTTCCCTAGCTCTTCTCTCATGGTACTCAAATGTTACTCAAATGTCCCAGATATTTCCAAATGGAGCTTTGTGCTTTATCAGCACTGCTCAATTTGTTCAAAAGGGGAAGTTCAAATGAGAGTATCCAATGTTACTAATATTTCGGATCCGATGATTTGTTGTCAAAGTGATTGCTCAATTTCTTGCGTTGCTCCTCTGTGAGGCACTCAGTTATGTCTCGGCTCAGACTGATAAGGTGGGTGATCAGAAAATGGACGAAGAAAGAAAGCCTGTCACCTCAGTGAGAGTAGAGGGGCTTACAGTGGTACTGATCTATAAGAAATGCTAGTCCGTGACCTCTGGGGGATCAGAGGCAGTGTTGAGTGGGCCTGCAGCAATGCCGCCTTCTCCCGTGAGCCGAGGGCCACAAACCAATCTGCCTGAGCTACCGGACCTCACCCGGTTTGTGGCAATCGTAGCCGCTTCCACATGGGAAGGCACGAGCATACCAGCTGCCTCACTAGTGGCCCTCTTGCCACTACTTGCCCCCACACTTTGGGCGCCTTTCCAAGATTTTCTGGAGCCTTTCCGAAGCCTTCAGTCCACATCCTCTAATAATGCCCTCTAGCAGCTGTTTGGGCAGTTGCGGCATTGTGCTGTGTGTTAGCTACCTGGGACAGCAAGATTGAGTAGGCAATGCTTTTACAGCCAATTGTGACTGTGAGGCTGGGAGGGCTTCAAGGTGCTGGATGGTGCAGATGCAGTTGGGGGATGGAATTGGGGAGCGGAGCTGGTATACAGCCTTATGCAAGTAAGGCACAAGCCACACCTGCCTACGGCCGCCTACGTGCCCACTAGCAATGAGCCGCGGACCTAAAGCCTTACCTTAACTCTGCTCACCGCACCAGCACTGGTCACGCTGGTAATGCTTGTTGGACCACCCCGCCGAGCCGCATCACACCATGAAAACCCTCTCCACTCCACTCGGCCATCAAACCAGTAGCAGCGTCTTAACCACGGGAGGCGGCCGCACAATCACCCCGATCCCACTGCTCATCAGACGCCGACAGCCGGGGCCCACTACCGATGCAGAAGGCACGCTCTGATATTCCACAGCTACAGGCATTCCTCCTATCGTGCAGCGATGCCGGTCTCGCACAGCCCGAGCCCGGCACAGGGAAGTGCCTGCGTCTAAGCTGTTATGTCCGTTCTACACCATCAGCGGGGCCCAATCTCTCAATTTCCGCCAGTAGCACTCATGGTTGCCATCTTGTTTCGCTGCGAGCTGTGGTTCAGCACCTTGCCGCTCCACGAATTTCCGCTATCAGCTGCCATCAGCATTCATTTTGACTTGCCCCCACACTTTGGGCCCCTATCCAAGATTTTTATGGAGTCTTTCAGGAGCCTTCAGTCCACATCCTCTAATAATGCCCTCTAGCAGCTGTTTGGGCAGTTTTGGCATTGTGCTGTGTGTTAGCTACCGGGGACAGCAAGATTGAGTAGGCAATGCTTTTACAGCCAATTGTGACTGTGAGGCTGGGAGGGCTTCAAGGTGCTGGATGGTGCAGATGCAGTTGGGGGATGGAATTGGGGAGCGGAGCTGGTATGCAGCCTGATGCAAGTAAGGCACAAGCCACACCTGCCTACGGCCGCCTCCGTGCCCACTAGCAATGAGCCATGGACCTAAGACCTTACCTTTTCTCTGCTCACCGCACCAGCACTGGTCAACCTGGTTATGCTTGTTGGACTGCCCCGCCGAGCCACATCACACCATGAAAACCCTCTCCACTCCACTCGGCCATCAAACCGGGAGGACAGCAACCATCCAAGCTCCTAAGGCGCAGTCTAGTTGGCAGGTGGCAGTGGTAGACAGACGAGGGAAGATCACAAATTCCCTGGTAACAGGCTCCCCTTGGAGAACCCGTCATAGCCGCCGCTGCTGAGCTCGCATCCTCTGCCATGCCTACTGCTTGCACACTCTCCAACGCTACAGGTGACAATTGGGTGTGATGTGAATGACCTGTCCCAGTGCTCCCTCATGCGACAGATCTACTGAAATAAAAAAAAGTACAGCTTGTCTTCGCCACCACAAATCTCCCCCAACAGACTCACAGCTAACTCCTTGCAGATTCCTCCTCACCAATTTGCTAACTCTCAGACTAGATATTCAGATTTGGAGGTTCCGAAAAGGAATCTCAGTGACTAAGCCTGTTTATGGGCTTTTCTGACCTGGTCAGGACTCAGTCCTGGCAAACTGTAATGCAGCAGCAGCTATTATGGCTGTACGGCAGCATGTAGTGATGTGTGTACATACAGCCAATAAGACGTCACCATTTTTATTCCACAATGAAGCGAATCATGTAAACAAATCACCGTTGGCCCGTGAATCGTTTAGTGTTTTTCGGCCAAAATGGTAAATATCGTGTTCATCACACGACTTAACAGATTCAGCAATTATTTCGCGAATTACTGGAGGCAAACTGTTAGGTACTGTCAGCTCTTCCCATGAGTCTTCTATCCTAACATTTTCTCCTCCTCCCGATGGGAAACTCACTATCCTAATACATAACAAATGTCTATTCACTAGCTAATGAAAAAGTGTTCTGAAATATACAGCATCTGCAGTGGGAAGGAAAACACACAATGGGCAAATCAACAGATTCAGCATGTGCAGGCCTTTCAGCCTTTCATGTAAAAATCAACATTCAAAATGGCATTAATATTAGGCTAACTGAATTAATTTCAACATTCAACATTATAAGCTTGTGTGTTGCTTATAATGTCTAAGTACTGTCACCTACTACAAACTATATGATTATTATGCACTCCTTATCTGATGTTTTAAATCACGTTTTTTTAATGAATGCATTTAATAATATAAATACAAAATAACACTCTCCCAAAGGGAATCAGAGCCACAGGGTAGTGGCTCTCATGTTTTTCTGCTACCTTAACCTGGTGGAATGCATTTGGGATTACCTGCTGTGAGGACATCAGAAGACACCTGACTGTAGTCATATTGGCTCCTGTGTCCCTAAGAGTCCCCATCCTCTGCCCATTGATGGTGACGCACTGCCTATATTTGGAAGTATTAGAAGGAATGTGGACTATAGGCACTATCTCCTTGTCAGCCAGGGACACTAGGGCAACCTCTGCTCTACCACCCATGCTAACTGGGGCAACCTCCTTACCATGCGCTACACTAGCCAACCCAAGTGTCTGCCCACAAGTGGGGGGGATGCACCCTCTTGGGACATTTAGGGTCTCCCTTCATGTGCCCGTACCTATATAAATCATAGAACTTGGGGATGAACTTCCCTGACTTCTTGTCAGGAAACACACTTTTCTTGTGGTCAGGTTGGGATTAGGTATCCTTTCCCTGTGAACTATTTTCAAGGCCTTTAGAGAACTTGTTATTTTTAGGATTGTCTCCCCCTCCTTCTGTTGGGGACCCTGTCCACCATTTTGGGGTCCCCAGATGCCTTTTTGGGCACTCTGGTGCTGACCCAGAGGTCTGCCTCCTCAGCCAGCTCCCTAGGTGAGGTAAGATTGCTGTCAATTAGGTATTGACACAACTCTGTAAAGCAAGTAATGAGCATGTGCTCTCTCAAAATCAGATACACAGCCCAATGAAATTACTCACTTTATTGCCCCTCAACTTACCACTCACTGCCTTGCTGGAGAAGTCCACGTAATCCACCCAGGACTGGTTTGACAACTTCTGGCTATCCCTGAGCCTTATGCAGTATTTCTCTGGGGAGAGCCCAAACCTATTGAGCAGAAAGGCCTGCATGGGAGCATACCTCATCTGGTCCCCTACCTCTGTTGTAAGAAGTATGTCCATCCCTGCTGTAGGCATGTGTTTCCGAAGGCTTGTTCCCCGATCCTCTTCTGAGACCCTGTGTATCCTCAGGCTAACTCACAGTAAGAAAACCTTTTATCAGTTCCTCAGGGGACAGGTTTTGGGAGGACATACTGCTCCCTATCGTGGCGGGGGCTCCATTCTTGTAAACAAGTTGTCCTCCTCAGGGTGCTGCAGCCCAGGGCCTGTGGTCAGGCCCTTCTCCTCCTCCAAGTCTATCTCCTCCTCTTCAGAACCATACGCTTCCTGCTTCTCCTGGGTAGACTGCATCCTTTTGACTTCCTCAAAGCCTCTGAGTGCTACCTGGAGGTCCACCTTTGAGGTTTTCCTTACCACATTCAGCCACCTTTCCTTGCAAAGCATCCACAGGTCTGATTTGCTGAAGTCATCCACGTTGATCAGCTCAATCTCCATTGTAAGCGAAAAGGAGATGAAGTAAACAAAAATTTGGAAAAAGGAAAACTAGCCAAATCAAAAACTAAGGAGAGTTGATAAATAATGGTTGCATTGGGTGTCAAGTTATTTATATGGGATTTAGTTACACAATACACTGTATGGTGCTGCAAAAACATAAGTATTGAATCTCACCACTGAACACTAACGTAAGAAATTAGGTTATTGGTTCAGGGGGGGTGAAACCCTACTCAAGTAACATCCACAATCCTTGTCAGAGTGAACCAGAAAAGTCACTAAATTAACCTGTGCTTAACCCTCTGGGAGCTTGGCACAAAAGCAGTCAGGCTTAACTTAGAGGCACTTTGTTAAGTATTTATGCAGCACATAAACATTAATAAAGTGAAAACTCAACACAAGAAAAATCCTACCTCAATTTAGTAAAATAGAGTAAAATGTAATAAATAAAATGAGGCCAAAACAACAAAAAAACAACTTGTAGAACCTGAGAGATGCAATTTCAAAGTTGTAGGTAAACATAGCACCTAAAAGCCCAAAGCACCACTCAAGGTCATCAGGTCCTTCTAGACTGGGGGAAAGTGACAAGTTCAGTCCTGCTGAAAATGTAACATTCTCACAGTCCGGTGCGAAGAGTCCAGTTTGCGGTGGAGGGGGCCGGTAGAAGCAGGGAGAGCATTGTAGATGGTCGTCGCTGTGGCACGAAGAGCAGACCTGGTGTCATGGACAATCATTGCTGGAGCTTCAAGTTGGCAATCACCATAGGCTGTTGTTGCTGTAGTGCAAAATGCAGATCTTGCGTTCCTGGTCATCGCCGAGGGCTGCTGTAGTGTGAAGAATAGTCTTTACCAGAAATTTGTGTTGGTGATCTTCATGGGTTACAGAGTCTTGGTGCAAACAGGTCTGTTCGGGGTGGCAGAGGGTCCAAAACTACAGGATTTCTCCCTTGCTTTAAGATGAGTTCACTCTGAGGCCAGCCAAGGGTTCAGGGCTGGGGAGGCACCTCTTGGGGACCAAGGACTCAACCTAGCAGGGGCCGGCAAGGCTCAGGCAGGCCCAGTTGCAGGTCCATGCAGTTCTAGTTTCAACAGGTCAGCCGGGCAGCTGCAGGGAGGCCTCTTGAGCTTGTTGTGTCCCTGTAGCTCAGAACAGGAGGTCAGCCAAATGACTTGGAGTAACTCAGGTCTTCCTGGGAACAAGCAGATGGTCCAGTTCTCCTTCAGCCAGGCAGGTCTAAAGCAGCAGGACAGACCTCTGGAGGTGCCAGACTTTGAAGTGGGGGACGACCCCCACATCTGGTTCAGGGAATTTCCTTCCTTCTCCAGACTCCAAGTGCTCTAGGGTGACAAAAGGCTGATGTCAAGGTCCTTTGCGAGTGTGCTGGAGGCAGTTCTTTGAAATGTAAGTGGGGCAGGGAACATCTGAGCCCCACCCATCCTGGAGGGTTTGGCCCATCCTGCCAACACCTATTCCCCCTTTGTTTCACTGTCTGGGAGGAATACAGAAAGGCCAACTGCCAACTATTCACAGTCATGTGACCCAGGAAACAGACTGTAGGCACCAAATAGTTAGGACAAGAAAATGCCAACTTTCTAAAAGTGGCATTTTCAGAATTGTGAATAAAATTCGGCTTTGCCATTAAAGAGGATTTTAAATTACAATTTTGTTTGTGACTAAACATTACCACCCACTAAATGTAATGAAGTAACCCAAAGTTAGGCCTCACAGTAGTGAAAAATAACTTTGGGAGCTTTTAACAACCAGTACATTTAAAACCCGAAAAACACATGTACTACCTTTTAAATACAATGCACCCTGCCTTGTGGGCTATTGAGGGCCTACCTTACAGGTGACTTATATGTATTAAAAGGGCAGGTTTGGGTCTGGCAAAAGGTTAATTTTGCTGCTACTATATCCATGATTTGCTGCTCTGCAGCTGCAATATCGAGTGCACCACTGAATCTACATCAATTGAAATTATAACAATGCAAGAAATCACCTTGTCTAGAGATGACCCAGATCCTGAAACAGAAACTGGAGAAGTTCTCCCTTCGTCTCCTCAAAAAACACAAGACAGGACCATAACTCCAGTTAGCCAGAGTTACAGATGTCTCCTTGCCTGTTGCAGGTTCAGTAACAGAAACATCTTTCGACCATGGTCCTACATTAGGATTTCCTGTGCTGCTATGTCACTCCTTTTATGGATTTTAATGATGGTTATAATTTTGATGCTAATGCATGTGAGCTAGCTTCCTGAAAGTATGACAGCGGTTGAAAAGTTTCGGCTGCTTTGGATCACCATACTGTTAACATACATCACCGCATACCCTGTGCTTGATGGTGTTATTTGGGAAAAGATTCCCTATTAAATGTTGGTCCCTACATAAATGAACCAGATTCTATTATATTTTAAGAATCTCATTGGATAACCTCATCATTTTGGTCCCTTTGCAAGTATTAGGGACACCCATCATTTTAAACAACATCAGGAACTGTTTTGTTTCAATCATTATGGGCAATACTGCATTAATTTATCCAGCAGTCAGAGGGAAGTATATAATTATACACAGTGGGACCATTTCAGGACTTCTTGATTAACTGTCCTAAAACTTTTCAGTAAGGGTTTTTCTTATTTTATTATTGATGACTGATCTGACCCATCTGCATTTCATTATTTTGAAGACCCTTAAAAGCTGAAAAAGATTTTAATAGTCACAAGTTTATCTATTAACCAAAGTTCTTTGATTGATTTCTAGAACAAGGTTATATATATTTGAAGGAAAAAATTAATGAACAAAATATTTGGGGAAAGACAATGTGGCAAATTCACAGAATTGATAGCTAGTTCAGAGCATGTATGATTCCTAGAGAAAATATATTCTTAAATAAGACTGTGTTGCAGACAACTTTCATAAGCTTTGCATCTCCTAAAAATTTAAGAACCCTATTAAACTGCAAAAATGTTTTTGACACACTTTATAGATTGGAAATGGAAAGAAAACAACACTGATAGTGATTTCATTGACGTAGCGCATACTAGAACCTACACTTTAACATTATTTTGTTCAGATTGTAAAGCATTGTGTCTGATAGGTACTGTTATTTGTATGAACATGTTTCTGTTAAAAAGTAATTGCCCATTCCCAAGTAAACCAGATCCCAGGTATAACACATATTACCCTATGACTATCCCAATCTAGTTTGAGTGTTGTTAAGAAACACGAGAACATTAATTAAAATATGGGTTTATGTGATTTTCTTTTGGGACCACATTCAGTAAAAATAAGTTTGTAGCTACCATGATGTGGGCTGCTCTGAAAGTAGAACAAGCATACTGATACAGAAGGTGCAAAGAGAATTAGGGAAGCTGATAGGGATATAATAAAAATAACTTTCAAAGTTATTGACAATAGCCTTTAGTCTCTTTCTAAATGCATCTACACAATCGTTACCATCACCCCCTGTGCTTCACATCTTTTACAGGAAGATTCAGGTTCTTTGCAACATGAACAATCTCTAATGTGTGCACTGACACAGCTGAGCTGGGCGCTGCAAGCCCTTAAATACCATAAGGTGTCATGTTTACTCATAAATGAGACTGACAACTTTCTCCCTTACAATCTTATTTCAAGGACAGATAACAATCTCTAACGGAGAAGCATCATACAATCTCCTCTTACTTGAACAGATAGAGCAATCCTTTTTCTGTTGCTGAAGAACTATATGTTATATGGCTCCTGCATGTAGTAATTTATTTCCCTATAACTGCCTTTCATTTCTATGACTGTCAAAAAATAGTAAAATGTGCAGTTATTTATTTAATCCTCCCTCAATGAAGGTTTTTGAAAGTACTTCATTGGCCAAAAGTAGACATGATAAATACTCACTTTGATAAATTAAACCAGCTTATTGCAGTTCTAACTCAGAAAGAGATACCTTTAATCTCTGTGGTTGAAATATTTGCTCTCAGACAGCCCATTCCGCATCAGCAGCTTCTACACAAGCAATTCCCCACTCATTTCTGCTGATCTATTAGACACTATGGGCCTCATTTACAATCTTTTGTCGTAGGGCAGGGCCGCAAGCCTTCCTGATGCACTGCCCTACATCAAAAGAAAAGTCAGGGATGTGCATTATCTATCAGATGAGGCGCATTCCTGTCCTTTACCCATGCGCTAGCACACAAATGGCTGCCATGCTCCAATGCAGGTACCCTTGCGCCATGGTGCAAGTGTGTCTGCGTTTTAGGGGTGATGTACAAAAACAATCAATGGAGATGATTTCCTCTTTCTATGTGTGCTGCAAAATGCAGCACACATAGAAAGAGGAAAAAACGAAGAGAAATAATGTTATTTCTCCTCGTTGCGCCTCCCCTACGCCATCCCTAGGGAGGCGAAGGCTTTTGACGCATTCCCAGGTTTATGAAATCTAGAAAATCTGGGAATGTGTCAAATGCCATGGGTGTTACTTGGGGTTCACTGACAGAATATCGATGTAAAAAATATCGATGAAAAAATACAGAATGCAAAAATATTGACTTCCTATACTTAAACAGGTAAGTACAAAAATATCGGAAAAAATATATAGATGTTTAAAATATAGTTGTACAAAATATCGATTTTTATATATAAATAAAATAAAATAATAAATGTTAAATATATTAAATAATAAAATTAATTTAAAAAAAATAAAGTAGTTAATATACATTTTAACAAATATAACAAATAAACGTAATTAAAAAAGTTAAACACATGCATAATAATTAATATATATATATTTACTTTAAAACAATAAACTATTAATTTTAATTTATTTTATCATTTTAAAATTATATAAAAAATTATATAAATTCATTACACAATTAAAACTTATTTTCAATTAAATAACTAATAGTATTTAACAACTAATTACAAAGTAAGTAAAATTAATTTACTCCCCACCCTTTACCCCTATAAAAGTAAAACCCCACACAAAAAAATATAATATGCATGTAATCGCACTTTACCTAACTGAATATCAATGCCACAAAGCTATTACTTTCCATCTTGGACGATAACTGCTTGCTAAGCCAAGTGCATACTGGACTTTGTGTTATCATAAACTTTAACGTCCTCAAGTGAGACCTGTTCTTCAGTACTTGATCTGTTTTCAAATTGTTATCTTGAATAATCATCCGAAACCTCAAGCTGTACTCCCTGTTGATTACTGGGAAGTAACTCATCTCATCAAACAGCATCAAGCGTTCTGCAATGCAATGCAGTTACCTATCCTCAAAGCTGCTGTATATGAGTCTTCACCTATGCTAACACATGTGCTGACATGTGTAGGACCAACAGTCTCACAAATCTCTGACACCTTCTGTCACCTTACTTTCATGAAGTGCTTCAATAGGCGCAGTGATTTCAACAACTGCAATCTTCAATTGCATCCTGGCTTGATCATCATAAACAATTAGGGGCCTATTTACGAAAAAGTCATGCAGGGCAGCAAGTCACCTTTTGAGCTGCATTGATTTACTCCATATTTATGCAGCCACTCAGGGCCACGCACATATGACAAATACCTACAAATATTATATTAAATAAAATAAAAAATAGTTTTCAAACAAATAAATATTTTTAATTAGAAATTATTTAGAAACAAAAACATTATTACATAAATTAACTTTTATATATTTCCTACCCTATAACACCACACAATTCACATCTCACATCTAAATTTAAAAACAAATGTACTTCCATAATTAACACAATTGATTACCAATTAAATACATATTATTAATTGAAAAACAAATTAAAACTCATAAAAATTAATAAACTTCCCACAATTTACCCCATAATCCCCACATCCCACAGCTAAAATTAAACTGTAAATAAATTCATTACACAATTAAAACTTATTTTCAATTAAATAACTAATAGTATTTAACAACTAATTACAAAGTAAGTAAAATTAATTTACTCCCCACCCTTTACCCCTATAAAAGTAAAACCCCCACACAAATATATAATATGCATGTAATCGCACTTTACCTAACTGAATATCAATGCCACAAAGCTATTACATTCAATCTTGGAAGATAACTGCTTCCTAAGCCAAGTGCATACTGGACTTTGTGTTATCATAAACTTTAACGTCCTCAAGTGAGACCTGTTCTTCAGTACTTGATCTGTTTTCAAATTGTCATCTTGAATAATTATCCGAAACTTCAAGCTGTACTCCCTGTTGATTACTGGGAAGTAACTCATCTCATCAAACAGCATCAAGCGTTCTGCAATGCAATGCAGTTACCTATCCTCAAAGCTGCTGTATATGAGTCTTCACCTATGCTAACACATGTGCTGACATGTGTAGGACCAACAGTCTCACAAATCTCTGACACCTTCTGTCACCTTCCTTTCGTGAAGTGCTTCAATAGGCGCAGTGATTTCAACAACTTCAATCTTCAATTGCATCCTGGCTTGATCATCATAAACAATTAGGGGCCTATTTACGAAAAAGTCAAGCAGGGCAGCAAGTCAACTTTTGAGCTGCATTGATTTACTCCACGTTTATGCAGCCACTCAGGGCCACGCAAAATGGCCTTGCGTGGCTTCATAAATCTAACTTAAGGTTTGCGTTGTGCATGTACCATGTTGTGTGGTGCAAATGCGTAGCAAACCGCTCATAAATAGGCCCCTGTGTGAGTGCCATCACCATTGCACTAAGATTTCACAATTCTAACTTTTGATATTTGCAAGTGGGACTTGAAAAACACTGTTGCCTCTGCCTGTGAATTCCCTCATTGATACTGCAAATTTGAGTTTCCATCTGTTTTCATAATGATATTAACTCAGTAAAACAGGAGAAAGACAATCAAAAATAAAACGATATTTAATTATTGTTTTATTTTGAAGCAGCTGGCTCAGCCAGCGTGTACAGGGAGGGGCGGGGCCGGGACATGGGAGGGGGTAGTAGGACGAGTGCTTTGTGCACTCTCTTAGTGCACATGTGTGTTTGTACGGCTGTTTCAGGCCGACCGAAAAAACACATGCGCACTTAGGTTTCTCCAGCCCGGCTGTTTAGAGCAGCCGGGCTGGAGAAGCCCCACAGACTCCCTGGTCTGAGCAGGATGTCTTTCTAGCCTGCTCTGACCAAACCCCGTGCTGCAGAGCAGTGCAGGGATTGGACAGGGAGTCTGATGCAGCCCCAGTGCCTGCTGGGACATGGAAGAGGAGGAACCCGGCGCGACGCCGGACGCGGCCGTCAACTTAAGGTGCGTTTTTTTTTAATTCTCTCCCACGCTTCCCCTCCCATGTGCCCCCCCTCCCCAACCCACTACCTTTTGTATGTGGCAGCCACCACTGCTCTCTGAGTTCTTGAACAATGAACTTGAAACTTGTTACTTAGAAGTAAAGTTTCTCTTTTCTATGGAAGGGTAAACCATCTCGTATATCCCTGTCCTCTTTAAAGAAAGATAGATCTAACGGAGGTCTCAGATTTCCTGATTTCAAAATATATCATTCCGCTTTTTCGTTAAAACAAGCTACTCGATGGATATCTACTGACCTTCCTTTATATCCTGCTCTATGGTTAAAGGTGGAGGAGTCTCTTATTGCCCCGTTCAATTTTCAAGAAATTTGATCTTTTACTTCCAATACTGTTCTCATGCGTTCTCCTGTCATTTCACACTCTCGTAAACTTTTGACTCCTTTACTATCTTCATCGTATCCCTCTGCTAGTTCCCTTTCTCAACTACCTATTTGGCATAATAAATTATTAAAGGTCCGTAATCGTTCCATATATTGGAAAACATGGCACTCTAGAGGTTTAAAGTGTATTTCTCAGCTTATATTTGATTCCCAACCCCTCACTTTCTCTGATCTTCAGTTTAAATTTTCTTTACCTTCGTCTTCTAGATCGCAATATAATCTTCTTCATCCTTCTCTTATCCAATTTCTTCATAAGTCACCTGACAATGCTAACTTTCCTGTAAATTATAGAACCTTATCCCCATACTGGACAATTCCCCCTCAGCATCCAGTATTTACAAAACACTACAACTTCCCACAGATAGGCAAATATCAAAGATTGAATTGGCATGGGAAAAGGATTTTTCACAAGAATGGTCAACTTCTATTTGGAATAAACTATGGTCTAAACTTCATAAAACCTCTCGGGCTGCTAATACCACACAAACCCTTTTTTTCATTTATCATCGAGTACTATATTCCCCAGTATCAATAGCTTCCTTTTCATCAGAAACACCCCTTCCTGTTGGTCTTGTCCTTGCCCTGATGCAGACCTAAAACCTATGTTATTTGAGTGTCCCTCTATCCTTCAATTTTGGCAATCAGTCTGGTCCCAAATTAAGATAATTTTTAAAGTTCAGATCCCCTTTTCCTTCACAAATATATTTCTAGGTACCCTGTCTCCCAATGGCCTCAATCACCACTAAGTTTTAAACTTTTAGATTTATTGTTAGCTGTTGCATTTCATCTAATAACCTCAAATTGGAAACAAGCTGATAAAGTCACCTTTAGATCATGGTGGAATGCTGTTTGTTTCCATCATCGGCTTGACACTAACTATGTTTCTCCCATTTCTCTTGCAATCAAAAGGGATCGCCTTTGGCTTCCCTTAACAACCTATTTATCTGTAACTGCCTCTTCAATTGTTGCTTCTCAAAATGTTTCAGATGAAGTACGGAAACCACCATAATTTTCTCCCTTTTGCCTTTTTCACTACCTGATGTCTAGTTAATTTTCACTTCGGAAGATTTATTACCATACTTTTCAACTTTATTATTATTATGCTTACAGTGTTCAATAATGTTTTATTACACAGATGTTATTTTTAATAGATATACCTTAATTGCTTATTGTTTCTTTCCCTTGCCCTTTTTATTATTGTTTTATATGATGTATTTCTCCTTCGTTTACAGCTTGATAGTCTTATCATTATGCAACTTTACTATATTTCTGCACTTTTATTTAAAAAAAAAAAAGATATGCTATTTTCGTCTCTTGCTGTTATTTTTCTTGTTATTCCTTAATAAAATCAAAAAAAAAGGAGTAAAGTTTCTCCCTAAGCGTTAATCAAAAACAAATGTTTAGTTCTTTACACTGTTTGTAATACAACTTTGCTTTACTGGCTTTAAGTTCTCAAAACCTTTGTGAGTTAATCACTGTCTTTTCCGTTCTTAGGTTCTACTGCTCTGTGAGAGGAGGCTGTCTCCAGGGATTAAGTCTACTGATGGTAAGCATGCCCATTGCTTGCTGCATGTGGTTATTACCTTTGTGGCTGTGGAATGGTTTCTGCTTGTTGATGTTTTTGTTTTTTTCTTTCTTGGCCATCATGACAAGAAGTTACAGATGAAAACGTTGTCACAAATGAATGTTACTTACTTTGGGAGAATCTTGAGGGATCTGCACAATTGACCCATTCCTGAATTCAAAATGAATGTTGTCTACTTTTCAGAAATGCATAGCTTTCCGGTATCACCCATGGGTTTGTCACCTGTTTCCACTACAAACTGGAAGCAGGTTGAAAGTACAAAAAATCTGAAACATTTGTTACTTCTTAGAAAAATGCCAAAACTATGGTAAAATATGCTTTTTGATACATCTTTGCATGTTCATGGAAGCTAAGAAGATGGTGATTTTAGCACACCAAACCTTTTGTTGATGCCATTTTTAGAAAAAACTTTTTGGCAGAGCACCTTTTTCTCATTTTTCCCAAAATATAGCTATATTTTTTCTATTTTTTATTTTTTCTGTCCCCCCCAAGTGAAAGCCACAAACCTTAGGTACCTTTAGAATCCTCATGATGTTGGGAAAAAAGGATGCAAATTTTGCTTGTATACCTTATGTGGAAAAACAGTAATGCAGGCCTAAGCGTGAACTACCCTGAAAGCCAAAAAAGGGCTCTGCACTGGGGTGAAAAAGCCTCAGCAGTTACAGGGTTAAAAATAATACATAAGTGGAACCTATACTGGCCTCACAATGTGTCCTGATATCAATATGTATTGCATGTGTAAAGTTAGAATCTAATAGACTAAGGGCCTCATTTACGAGGCCCTAGCTGCACTTTTGTGCCGCCGGAGCGTCACTTTTTTGATGCTCCGGTGGCGCAATTTGCCGCAGCATATAGGCCGTGCAAAGCCACTTTATGTGGCTTTTCATGGCCTTGTAAATATGTTCCCTTTCACACAGAACACTGCGTGAAATGGGCGTTCCATGGGTGCTGCTATGGGTGTTCCCACGCAACACCCATGGAATCTGAAGTATTCCCAGATTTACGAGGAATTGTAAACCTGGGAATGCGGCAGATTCCTACGCCTCCACAGAAGAAGGTGTAGGAGTGGCGCAACGAGGGGAAATATTTTTATTTCTACTTGTTTTTCCTCTTTCTATGCGTGCTGCATTCGGCAGCACGCATAGAAAGAGGAACATGCCATCAATGATCGTTTTTGTGCAGGAAGGTGTCCCTTCCTGCCCAAAAACAATCATCCCTGCAATGCAGAAACCCTTGCAACATGATGCAGGGGTGTCTGCATTGGCACACGGCTGCTGTTTGAGCACCAGCGCTGGGGAGAAGGACAGGAGTGCACCGTATCTTGTAGATACGGTGCATTCCTGCCCTTTTCTTTTGATGCACAGGAAGGCCTGCTGCACTGCTGTGTGTCAAAAATTTGTAAATTAGGCCCATATGCCAGAGCATATAAGGAACTCTGCAACTATCTCACCTGATATTTTGTAAAATTAACATAAGTAGAAGTGATCGCTAAGTATTCTTGGTCTCTATTCTATTCCAATCAATTGGACCAGACATTGGCTCGGTTTCATTTACCTTCTGGGAAGGATTCTTGCCGTTTCGCTGGGATATTCTTTACGTTCTTGACCCTTGGACCGCCAGATACCGCTGCACCCTTGTTCATGTTGCATCAGGAATGAACCCTTGGAGTCTTGGGCATTGTGTTCATCCTGTTCTTTGAAGTATCGAGATTCGCTCCTTTTTTGTTGTTTTCATTGGTGACTTATCTGCCCATCCAGGAACCCTGACAAGTAAGACTGTTCCTCTTTTTTGCATCTTTGACCAGTACTCAACTGATTGCTGCCTCCGGACCTGGTGGGGGTGAAGCTGTGCACTGTTGCCTTCTGCTGCACCGCTGGGGAGACTACTGCTCTCGCCAACCCCACTCTCCACAGCGTATAATAATGCGCCACGCTCCCGCTGGGGGTGTACTCACCTGATTGCTGCCTCTGGACCTGGTGGGGGTGAAGAAGCCATGCACTGTTGCCTTCTGCCGCACCACTGGGAGACTACTGCTCCTGTCCCTGCGTATGAAAACACGCCACGCTCCCGCTGGGGGTGTACTCACCTGATTGCTGCCTCCGGACCTGGTGGTGGTGAAGCTGTGCACTGTTGCCTTCTGCCGCACCACTGGGGAGACTACTGCTCCCGTCGACCCCCTCTCTCCACCGAGTATAAAAACGCGTCATGCTCCCGCTGGGAGTGTACTCACCTGATTGCTGCCTCCGGACCTGGTGGGGGTGAAGCCAAGCACTGTTGCCTTCTGCTGCACCGCTGGGGAGGCTACTGCTCCCGTCAACCCCCGCTCTCCACCATGTATAAAAACACACCACGCTCCCGCGGTGCAGGATGCGAGCGGGGATGCGCCCGGGCAAAGCCTGGGACAAGGGCGGGTCCGTCAATGCCCGTTGGAGCCCGCTGGAGGCTGGGCTGAGCCCACCTTCTAATACCTGCATTTGTGCTCTGACATGTGGAAGAAAAAAGTAACATCTACGTGTGCGGAGGGGGGAATTATGTCAACGATAGACTCTTTCCTGATGAAAGCAAAATCAGCAATTTCGAATCAGATTGCCCTAACATAAAAAAAGGCTATCGCTGGAAGGGGGTGACACTTTAAATGAGCCACTAGTAGTGTCGGGCAATGTATTTCTAGAAACCGAACTGCCGGGTATCGCCTCTGATCCATCAATAGTGACTTTACCATTCGCATTACATTCTATATCTGACCCATCATCTTTGCCAGCGGAAAAGTCCCTCCCAAAGAGGAAAAGAGAGACCCCAAAAGTAAGCTTGTCCAACAAAGCGAAAAAGTCGAGGAAGACTTCCCCCACCCAGAGTGCTCTAGATTGTACAAACCAGCTCCAAGGGGAGGAACCCCCAACTTCCCTTGGGATTGAGGACATTCTAAGAGATAAAATATCACTCCTATTACAACCTGTACTTTTACCATTGACCTCAATAGAAGAAATGCTGAAAACCCTGTTGGAAGTTAAGATATTACATGAGAGGGTGACTCTAGATAGATGTAAGCCACATACATCTTCCACCAACACTTTTCTGTCCAGCAACATGATTCCTCTAAAAAGCGCAGCGGAATGGAGGGGGTAAACCCCACCGCCACACACACATTACCTTCCGGGCCAACTTCAGGACAGGGCCAACCCATGATAGCGGGGGGCCCCGGACGGCAAGCCTATTACTCAAAGTAGGGTATGCGAAAGCCCCCACTATTGGATCACAGAGGGGGAGCACAGAGGATAGCCTTCCGGAGCAGAATGGAATAATGCACAAAAAGTAGAATACTAGGTCAATTTATAATGGAGGGTTCCAAAAATCTCAAACCTTGAGCCTCCCACCAGTTCCCTGCCCCTTTGTATTAGTTATGGTGAACGTGCCGACTCTTAGAGCAGAACAACAGGAATCAACCTCCCAACTGATGGATAAATCAAGGTATTGGCTAACTAAGTCCACCAGATTCCCACTTTCCACATATGATCATCTAATTATGGCCAGAAGAATAGCCTGGGTAGGCCCATCTGTGAAATCTATCGAGGGGGATTGCGTTGTGTTGAATTTTGACAACTCATATGTGGTAGGCGATCTACTAGCTCAGCTCCCTAAAGCTTCTACATGTAGCTCTCCGATTTACATCATGCCAATGGGTTTCTTTTACAAGCCGCCGAATTTACAGAGACCTATTATCTATGGGACACCCTTTCAGGGGAATAATGGGAGGAATTGGCTAGCTATGAGGGAGAATCAAATTATCCCCACATCCAATAGATATTCGGTCCTAGAAGATCTAAATAGCTGCGATTGACTGCCCTTGACCCCTTGCCCTCAAGTTAGCATTGAACCTGAAGGCCCCAAAAGGGCAGATACGATGCTGAATACCCTACTAATGGAAAATCAAACAGAAATCACAGGAAACAGCACTTATACTGTTCCCCTTTCAATCCCAACCGCGTACGCTAACCTTAATGATCTGACAGGTAACTCAGAGCTAACAAGAAATATTAATTTTACCTTACTCTCTTGGAATATAGCAGGGTATAAAAGTAAAAAACACAACAAGGATTGGTATAATGAAGTTTCAAATCATCAAATCTTATGCTTTCAAGAGACATGGGGGGTGGACCCCATCTATTTAAATGGGTATCGATGTTTTCAAATCCCAGCCCTCCCATCCACCAAAGGGAGAGCAAAGGGGACTATGCATGTAAGTAAGCAAAAGGGGGCTTACTAACATGCATAGCTAATACAATCTCATTTAAATAGGTGAGTTTTACTACTAAATCACCGTATTTCCATATCGTGTTGATAAATTGCCATCCTAGCGTAAACTGGCTGATAATAAACTTTTATAATAACAAATTTGTCAATCTATCTGCGGTGATAAATGAACTCGAAACCGTGCTGGAGGATATAATCTTTTTACAATTAAAACCAGTCTACTTTATATGGGCTGGCGATTTTAATGTAAATAGATGCTTGAATGACGACCACCATATGTGTCAACAAATTGCTCCCGCTGATGAGTTAAAAAATCATTTTACTCATTCCACATACGGAAATGCTTTAAACAATGTATTAATGGTCTGGCAGCTAGAAATTAGGACCCAGAGAGTTTCTAAAAATGTACAAATGATTCCTTCTTTTGATAGAGCTGGGGTTACCTCGTCAATAGATTATATAATAACCTCTGATAATTTTGAATACATTTCTACCGAGATAAATATCAAGATGACGGAATGTAGTGATCACGCAATAATTTCAACAATGCTTCCATGGAAAGACCAATCGCCAAACAGACAAAGTACCTTAATCCCTAAACCTATTTTAGCCAGACTAAACGGATATTCATTAAGGTGGAACAAAATTGATGAAAGGCTTCTTTTTACTCGCCTAATATTCACCAACTATAATGAGGTCTTGGCTTGCTTAGAACCACTTACAAATATATACCAAGTACCAAAGCATTTAGTAAAATTTTAGAAAGCAATAAAACTCAAACATCCCGCCCTTTAGGCGTACCAAACCAGCATCAAAACCGCTGGTTTGATAAAAACTGCACAATAGCATCAGCTAATCTTCGCAATGCCTTAAAGGTAAAACCTAGGGACAAGACACTAATCAAAAATCTGAGAGCAACATATAAAACATCTATAGAAGGGAGGAAAAAACAGTTAAGAACCGAGGCATGGGAAAAATTATGGGTAGCCTCTAACAGTAATGATCGTAAAGCCTTCTGGGAAGTAATTAACATCCCCTTCCCGCAAGATGAGGGAGGCCCTTCCCTGGATGTATTCATAGACGAGGATACATGGGTCAATCATTTTCAAAACATCTTCCAAAAGCATAAGAAAGGTACTATTGCTGAGCTCCCCGAATTCCCTAGAGATACCCCTCCCTTGGACTTCAAAATAGATGAGGTAGACCTCGCTCTGTCACAAGCATCATTCTTAAAGGCAGCAGGACCAGATGGGGTCCCTGTTGATATATTCCTTACCAACAAACCCTTTTGGGTGCCCTTGCTTACAGCAGTTTTTAACGCCATCAGCATAGCAGGCCCTCTCCCGTCGTGGAAGCAATCCATAATTATACCGATATTTAAGAAAGGGGATGGCTCAAATCCTGCAAACTATCGAACCATTGCTTTAATCGATAGCACAGCAAAAATAATGGGCCGACTATTATTAAATAGAATTGAAGACTGGGCTGCTGAAAATTGGATTCTTGCAGAGGTACAAAATGGGTTTAGGAAGGGCAGGTGCATCGTGGCTCAATGTCTGAACCTGGCCCTTTTAGCAGCAAAATACTCACAGGCTAAACAAGATGACCTTCATATGGCCATTATGGACCTCTCAGCTGCTTTTGATTGTGTTCTACATAAAAAGCTGTGGCACATTATGGAGGTAATGGGGGTGGATCCCACAATAATTTCTTTTATTAGACAACTATATTTCGGGGCCACTGCGAAGTTTCTCTATGGTAAGCAGGGAGAATGCACCAAACCCTTTGACATTGCGAACGGAGTAAGACAAGGCTGTGTTCTTGCTCCCTTCCTGTTCTCACTCTATACTAATAAATTAAACAAGACTCTGGTGGAAACGTCTATAGACATCCCTTATGCAGATTCAGCCCCGTTCCCCATCCTGTTATACGCAGATGATGCAGTTCTTCTGACAAGAACGCCCCTATCCCTACAAAAGTGCATTACGAACTATGTACTTTTTATGAGGAATTTGGATTTACACGTTAATAAAACAAAGTCATTCATCATGTCTGTTGGAGAAGGAAGAAAAAAGAAAGCTAACTACATGATTGAGGACAGAAAGGATGAACGCGTAGATAACTTCTCATACCCGGGCATTGTTTTTGATACTACATTAAGCTAGAAAACGACGGTGACATCAAGGGCCACACATATAAAGAAAAGTATAGCTGCAATTTTTAGGTTTGCCACAAATTTAGGCAATAAACCAGTACAGGAGATGGTCAAAATGTACCTGGCAAACACAACATAGCAACATATGGTGCAGCAATTTACAAAAGATAGAGGACGGGTTCACCAAACAATTATTGTCTGTCCCAAACGCCTGTACAAATGTCATTACTGACAAAGAATTAGGCTTGCCCCTTTGCTATTATGGTTGTCTATTTGGAAACGAAAGACAGTGCAAACAAACCAGTGTATTTTAAGGGATATCATGAATTTGGATCATGCTTTTAAAATCCCATGGTTGCTCTATATTAGGAGGTCTTTTGAGTCTCTGGGGGACCTTTATGATCACCCTATTCACTGTGAAACTTTTCCTAAAGGAGATTAAAAAACCTTTTCTTCGAGAAATGTGTACAAGATAGATGGAAAAAAAACAAAGACAAAGCGACAGTAATTGCATATCATGCTATACCGCTTTCACTGCATGGATCATTTTCATACCTTGCTTTTGTTGAAAATTATCGTCATCGGTACATTTTGACAAGATTCCGTTTAAACTATGGGGCATATTAGCAAGAACATGCGAAAAATATCGCAAACCTTGCTTAGCGCGCCTTTATTCATCGCCGGCTATCGCTGGATATTACCGCGGAAATAACATGCTATTAGCAAGCTTTATCTCCATTGCGATAAAATATCCAGCGATAGCGGCGAAACCCAGCTTTAACGCGAGAAATCCAGCGATAAAATCCTATCGCTAAATCTGGGGACTTAACCTTACAATCCACCTCCCATTGACTTTCATTGCTAAGTCATGTTTTTATCAGTTCTAAAAAACAAGCGCTAATCGGGGTTAGCGCGCGTTTTTATCGCTTCGCGGGTATTGCTAATAGGCGATATGTATGTAAGCGACTGTTTTCTGTCGCTTTTAGTTGGGAACGCCTCCTTTGCATGTCATTAGCGATAAATATCGCTGACATGCAAAGCGGCACCAAACCGGTCGCTAACGCCTAAAAGCTGTCGCTAACACCTGTTAGCGACAGCTTGCTAATAGGGCGATAAAAATATTGCCGCTTTAGCGGGAAAAGTCCCGCTAAAGCGGCGATAGAGCCCTTGATAATATGCCCTATGTGCCTATGATGTTGGGGTATCCTGCAAATGTGTTTTCGTTGAATCAATTGGACCCCTGTCCATGTGATACCATCTCAAAGCAATCGAATGTACATATTTTATTTTTTGCCAATTTTATGTGAGGGAGAGGAAAAGGTTCATTGTTCCATTCTTAAAGAAATTTAGTTTGCGTAGCCATGTCACAGCACTTTCCGTTCTTCAACAATTCGAGACATCGTACATATGTTTTGTGACAGCTTCATTTTTATATGTAGCTTTAAAAAACTCGTGGCGTAGTCAACTCTTTATCAACTAAAAGATCTTAAAGTATATTAAAAATTGAAAATGTAGCCTTGTCTTAGAATCGCACATTGGGATCTTTTCTTGTGGAGTTAAAAAATGATAATTTGATTATGAAGTCTTGGATATATTTTTAGCAACGTTTTGGCTCGCAAGGAATAGTATAGATAATTACCGTACGAGGTTTTAAACTAATTTTGATTAGCATAATCATTGTAATGCAAATTAATTTCATATAAATGTTACCCTTTGTACGCAAGACATTTTTATCATCCCATGGGAAAAGTTATATGTATTTGGCTTTTTATTCTAACTTGTTGTAACGTTTGTATGTACTTTTATACATTTTTAATGTCAAATAAAGTTATTATTGATTGACCAGACATTGCTTGCAAACCTAAATCTATCAGTCTCAGTGTAGGTATTATGGAATGCTAAGTGATGTGAATAATCACTTGGCTCTAGGTGGACATGTCTTTATGCATCAAACAAGTCTGGATGTCAACACATTGATTCTAGCATGAGAGTGCTCTTGGATTCCTTCTCTTGAAAGCTAGAAAACCTATCTATCTAAAGTGTTGCCCAGAAAACAGCTAAAACGCCTCCAGGTCACATCCACCCCACACTGTGGGACTCAAAGAACTCAGGTGCATCAAACTGGGAGCCTCATATATTAAACAAAATATATATAAAAATGCAATGCTATACCACAGAGTATGCCCTTGTCCAGATATCATTGCCCTTGATCACGAGACTTGCATGAAAACATTCTGTAGAACAGATGCTGCAAATTAGGTTAGTGTAGGAGCAGGGTCAGACTGGGGAACCAAAAGCAGCCTTGGCAGAAATGCTCAAACAAGCCCAATTCCATTCGTCGCCTTGCACATTCATTCTCTATCCATCCTCTCTCTTTTCTTCTCTCCTCACTCTCTTCTCCATCTCTGATCACATTCTCTCTACCTTCCCTTCCCTTCCCTCCCTCTCTTTCTCTCTCTGTTGAAGCCTCTCCCTGCTTGCTGCATTGAACCTCAGGGACCTGGGGAAAGTGACAGAGGCACCAAGAGTGGTCCGGGGCTTTCCAAACCAGCCTCAGGAGGAATGCCCGGTGGACTAAAATTCCTATCCGACCTTGTTTTTGGAGGCAAAAATTGTTCACCCCTTCCTTCTGCTGCCTAGATGTATGTGTTTCTATTTGATCATCCCGCTGATCACACCACTGGCTGACCACCCTGCTGTAGAATATATGAATTATTTTGTGACTATTTAAAGGGTCTTTAATAGCCCTTTCATTCAGGGACATAAATGTCATGTTAACCACAATTAAAGAAGAAGTCTAATTTTAAAATTATTAGGTTATATATGTTGTGGTGGCCATACGCTTCCCTACACCCTTCAAATATTTCATTGTATCAATGCTGCATTCCATCACAATCATTCATGTACAGTCTACATATTCAATTTTACATTTGCCACACTAAGCATCGCTCCCCCATTAATTTCTTCCTCAGAGCACAACCCCAACTATGGAATTAGTTTTCCCTTCACTGCAGTAACCAAACTTCCAGGGAATGCAAATACGAATCCATCGTTAAAAGAAGGAAAAAGTGTAATTCCTACCAGTATATGATTCGCGCTGCAGGGGCCAACTCTTGACAATGTGGATCAGACCAGCATGTGCAGTCCTCATAACCAACTTGCTCATCCTGAGTCAACAAGTTAACAGTATACAGCACCATTCTGTACCCACCATAAAGGATCAAACAGGATACTCAATGCATAATTTGAAGATCCCGGTGCATCCACCAAAATACACTCCAAGACACGTCATTGCTTCACAGAATGCAGCCCAAACAACAGGGCACCTACAATTAAAGTGCCTCCCCTTACAATTACAAGTATGTAAACAGCAACTTGCATATAATGGACCCAGTGGTCCTAGATGGTCAGTAAATCAGGATTATATGTATATGATAGAAATGTCACCCTGATGGATTAAATACAAAAAAACAAATGCAGGATATTCAAAGATCTGCATACCTCTCCTACAATCATCTTTTAGTCTTTCTCTATGATTGCATATTCAGCTACTATATTCGCAATGTATTTTTGATGTTGGTATATCTCATCCGAGAATATTTAAATTAGAGTTTGTTTGCCTGGTACAGGGTTTTTCTAACTCCCTCACAGCAGTCAATAGGTTAGCATGTCCTGAAATTGGACAGCAAGCAGTCTCCAAGAGAGGTGATAGAAACCATTTCCACCACCAAATAATCTGGAATTGCATTTTCAGGTAACAATTCTCCAGCAACAACTTCTGTGAACGTCTCCATGCAGCCTAATTCAGAGCCCACTAACTTTCCTAATAGGAAAATGTTGTTATGTTAACTCATCCTCCAGATCTTAAAGCTTTGCCTTGTGTTTCTCCCAACTTATTAAACAGTTTCAGATAGGGCTGACCTCATTGTGCAGCCCTGAGACTCTGCATTCCAAACTAGTTGAGTTTAGACAGCTCTTCACATACACTATTCAGGCTGTATTATTCAATGTATCCATCAAGTCACATAATTCTGCTCTATCACCAACACTTAGTAAATGCTGTTCCTCCTGTGGGGGGTCAGACCCGCACACCCGCCATCTTGACAGCAGCGAGGCAACTGTAGATTCTGATGCACAGAGTTGGGAAGACTGTACAAAACCACAACTGTCTCTGGGCAGCATGGGCATTTTGAAAAGAAGGCAGAAGGAAAGGGCGTGGGGCACAATATAGTCTTCCACAGTGGATGTTTTACAGGTTAGGATGATTTAGCATGATAAATTGGAGGATTTTGCAAGAAGCTGAATGCTTCTGCTGCCTAAACCATTGCCAGCCACCATACACTTCCCTCAGAAAGCACATATCTAATGCAATCCAAGGTACAAAATACTTGTTTTGCTCTCAATGGTTTCCTCATAACATTTGCTAGGAAAAGAACAACACTTACGTTGTTTGTTTTGTAGTTTCTGTGTGCATGTCAGTTGCAAGTGTGTTTTGTGGTCTCATCCAGCCAATGGCAGTAGGTGACTGGCACCCAAAATCTATTTTCAGCTGGTTGGCCCATAGAGAAAAACTGGGAAGCAAAATTAAATATTAATTCTGCTATCTCAGGCTGGGGACCAGCTAGAACATGATTAAATGACTATTTTTAATATTTTTAAAAGCCCAGCTTACTGGTGAAGTTGGACTTTGAATAAATATAAAGGAAAATAGATTTTAGAAAATTACCTTTTCCCTGCCTGAAACTCCTGGAGGCTAATTTGCATTAGCCCTCCAACTGTCATCCAGCTGCAGAATGGCCATGATGAGGTGTAAAACCTGCTCCTAGAGCACAGACATTGGCTTGGATGTGGGGAAGTGTTTTTGTTCCTCTGGCAGGAAGACCAGTTTGTCTGTGAACATGAACTTAATTTACTTCAAAGGGATCTCCACTGTCACAAGCAGATGTTACATGACATCTGAACATGAACTTAATTTACTTCAAAGGGATCTCCACTGTCACAAGCAGATGTTACATGACATCTGAACATGCCACTTCCCTTTTTTTCAGTCAGGCAGGCACCACACCCAGGAGGGAAAGATGGCACTTCCCCCTTGTCCCTGGAGGAGGGGCTTCTCATTATCCAGGCCACACCTCTGGGTGGGCACAAAGGCTCTGTACAATTTAGTTAGTGATGGGGACTGGAATTATTTGCAGTGGGACACACCAGAACTACTGCAAAGGTGGGCAGGGTTACCCCTGGGAATATTTCCCCATATGTTAAGGAGGGGTCATGCATCACTCTCACCAACAGGCTAGTGCCACACATAAATATGGCACCCCAAGACAGTTTATTCAAAACATTCTGTACCTGTGGAAAAACAGAGAAAGCACTGTGCCTGCTGTTTGAAACCTGTGAGGAGACCTGAAGTGCTGGACTTGCTCCCACTTGTATCCACACAGGCAAAGAAGTGGACTCCACTGGTCAATTGGCTGGCTTCTGTATGGCTACAAAGACGCAACAAGCTGCAAGAGGCCTTTTTCCTGAAGTGCCTAGCTGACCACTACCAGCTGGACCATGACCTGGACCCTGCAGGTGGCCTCTGCTGGAGTGTGTCTTGACCCCTTAACACTGAGGACCTGAGGATGTCTGCTGTGTCTAACTGGACTTCTCCTATCATCTTTGAAAAACTGGGACATAAAAAATGTTTGGATTTCAAGACCTCTGGAAGACAAGACCATACCTGCCAAGCCAATCCGCCCAAGGTGGCAACTTACTGGGCTGAAGAAACAATTTTCTCTGCTTGGTTCTTGTTTGAGCAGAAAATCTGTTTCAGTGGGACCTCTGTGAAAACGTATCTGCCCCGTGGAGTCCTCGTAGGACATAGCCCATCGCCTTAACCTGCTAGAGGATTCAGAGCTCCAAAATAAAGACTTACATCCTAATTTATATTATGGCAGGCGGCCCGTTTCTTCATCAGGGTGATGGAGTAAATTACTCCATCGCCCTGATGAAGGTTGCGCTTGTCAAATTTAGAAATGACCGCCAAGCTGGCAGACATTTCTGTAGCATTGGCAGGAACCATCATCACAGCGGTTCCTGTCAATACTGTTTACAGTTTGGTTGAGGGTGTTATCTTTGTTATTTTCAAAAAGGAAATGCTCTCCTCGCCTTGGGAGCCATCTCCCATGGTGAGAGGAGCATTTAGCAGTTTTCACTGCTCCTTTCCACCAGGGTTTCCCTGGCAGTGAGGGGAAGTGAAAACTGACCTCTAATTGCTCCCATCTAAATTAGGTGGGCAGAATTAGAGGCTTGCATCCAACAGCTTTTACTCCGCTTGGCCATCTGAGGGTTTAATCATGGCAGAGAGGGCGTAGTCTCCTCCTTGATTAAACCTAAGGTTCACCCGTAATTAAATTTGGTGGGCAGACCACATTCTTGGCGGTGTGGATACTCCATCACCGTTGTGACGGAGTATTCATATCGCCAAGATAGAAATAGGGTCCTAAGTCTGAAGGAAAAATATTGACTGGAGTAAGCGGCAAAAGTATCAACCTGTCGAGGGGACTTCCCTGGGAGCAAAATTCAAATTTTCCATCTCAGAGCTTTTCCCTACAAAACCAACTGGTTCATCAGGACCTCATCTAATGCCAATTCACGTTGTGGAGCCCTCTTCAGATACAACCTGCTCACTTGCTCAGCTGAGGGATTTTGGCTTCCATTTTTGAGGCTAAGGGCCTGATTTAGAACTCAGTGGATGGGTTACTCCGTCACAACAGTGACGGATATCCTGTCCACTGAAATATATAACCCATTGCATCCTATGGGATTTATATTTCGGCGGACGGGATATCCGTCACTGTTGTGACAGAGATACCCGTTAGCCGAGTTCTTAATCAAGCCTTAAGTCCTAAGCTAAAACGTAATGCTTTTTGGCACTGTTTTTACCTACAACTTTAAAAATTTATATATTGGGTTCCCCATATTGAATTTTTGTCATTTAATTATTCCATAGCTACCAAGGGTTGAGCTCACGTTCAAATTGCTGAAATCTTTTAACTGGACCTAACAAGATAGTGACCCTATTGTTTGTGGTGGACTACCATCCACCCCCATTAATAACGTACTTTCTCATAAAGAGTAAGGAATTACTTGCAGAAATTACTTGTAGAATATGACAGCAAGGAAAGATCATTAGTCCAATGCTGTTTGCCAGTTTCCTTCCTGCTTCTGACACAGGAGCCGCTGGTCACAGAGACTGCAAGCCACTAGCTCTCGGTCCATTATTTTGACCTAATACTACATTGCAGCAGCACCTCGACTACAAGGAAATTGACAAAGTCAGTTGTAAATGTTACTTATCAGTACCTCGATGCAACTAAAGAGGCCCCCACATCTACATCTACCCTTAATTAAAAAACAATTTATGGAATTCAAATATTTACGTACTCGAACTCTAAGTGTAACCCTAGTAATAAATCAAATTAAATGACATTTTATTTGATCATTAAATTTACAGAAACATTCAGCATATGCCTATTTAATTTTCATTCCAAATAAATGAAATAACCTTAAACACAACTAATGTCAACCCTAAGACTAACCCCTATTGTTTTAAATTAAAATTACATTAGATTAAATAAATAATGTATAGCAATCCATAATGCTAATCCCAACAGTGAGATTTGACACCTATTAGTAATCCTTAGGGCATGCTCAGATTTGTCAGCATTTACTGAAGTAAGCCTGGGAAAATTCTCAGGATTTTCACCCATTACTTAATAATCACTCTGGGCAAGAAAAAGAGTCTTTAATGAATACATACCCATTAGAGCCAGGTGACCAACACAGTACTGTGCTGTAAACATACCTATCCACATCTCTTGTGACTTATGTTGTGCTTGCTTCCACAGCATTTTTGTATTTTGACCATTGAAAATGCACCCTCCTTCATACCGTATTTTTTCTACAAGAAGCCTAAAATTTAAAGGGCCAATTCAATATTAATTCACGTAGCACAGCAATCAAAGTTGCTGTACTGATTGCATGAAAGGGAGAGAGCAGGACAGCATCACAGCAACAAAGATATGGCGCTGCTGATCTCTAAGTGCTGGTGCACAATCAGGATGCCTAGCACCACTCACACACCTTTGCCTCATAATGCGGGTTTTGTGCTGGATGGGTACCTTTGCAGTACAAAATGCTAACTTTAAAGTTTTCCCCACTTTGTATGTGGGCTGTACATGCAGCACATAATCAAACTTTGAAAAGTTTGGCGAAATAAAAACAAATTCTCCAACTTTGCACCTGCCCTGAGAAGGTTAATTTTCTTGACACAAAGTTCTGTCTACCATTGTTAGTAGGTAGGGTTTTACATAAAAAACTATGAGTGGCAGCATGGAAATGTCAATTTACCACCCATTGGATGCCGCCTTCACACAAAGTAATGCATTACTTTTCAACAACTTTCCAGAAAGCAGATTCCAAATGAACACTTTGCACCAGTGTGCGTCACTTTTGGTGACTTTGTGCTTGCACAACATGTTGATAAATATGTTCCTTCATGTACATGAAGGCTTCATCCATCACTCTGCCCATCAGTCCACCCATTCCTCTGTCTTTCTTACCGTGGCCAAGGCCTTCGATGTTGATGACTACAATGAAGAGGCCATGCAATAGAATATGAATGCAAACAGCACTGTATTGCTACATAATAGTCATCATTCAAATGAAGACAAGTCTTCCATCCTCGAACAGAAGTCATTCCTAAGAGGATAGGCCAAGGATGAATGTTGACAAGCCACTATTTTCTCAACTCCGAATTGAATTTCCTACACAGAGGTCTTCAATATTAAGCGTACGTGAGGCTTGAAACCATCTGTTCATTCACCTGTTTTTCTGTCAGTCAGTAGTGCTGGCCCCTCAATATCAGCCTTCTTGTGAGCTGTCTGACTGCATGTGCATTTAGTACAATTGTATGTGTGTCGGTGTTAGAAATGGGATCTCTGGTTGGCTAAGGCTTGCGCCAAAGCCAGGCAGAGACCACCACTCTAGTCAGGGCGAGGGTGTTACACATCCCAGATAACCCCTGATCACCCCCTTGGTAGCTTGGCACGAGCAGTCAGGCTTATCCCGGAGGCAATGTGTAAAGCGTTTGCGCAACACACCCACAGCAACAACATACTAGGCACACCACAAAAAGGAACTCCACACAAGGTTATATATAAAAATAGCCTTTGTATTATCATAAAACACATTAGAATAGTACTCACATAAGATACATCGTGCCACCTGGCACTAGGTCATATTTACAAGGGATTATTTACACCTGACAGGGCCAACTGGACCACTGTCAGAACCAGCACAAAGCGAACTTAGTACATGTAGAACTTATAATAAATGTAGAACATCATAAACGTACAACCAGTACTCACTGGTAGTTACTGTACTTAGCATCAGCCTGTAACATAAACCACATTATGCACAGCATCACATTAGGCGCGAATTACATTCTGCGCCAACCTCACCAGCATAAATACATTATGCAATCCTCTCATAAGTCTAAACACATTAGACCCTAACCTCCTAAGTATAACTCACACTAGGGGCGTAAATCACAGTAGAGAATAACTCACAACCTAAATGCATTAGGTAATAATAAAATCACAAGCATAAACATATTATGCAAAACCTCATAATCATGAAACACATTTAGAGGTATAACCCAGGGTGCGTAAACCACAATATAGGAATCACATTTCCTAGCACCCAAAATCACATTAGGGCCTGGCGCCCTATAAATCTAACTGGCCCCCTGGCCCACTGGCCATCTCACACGGGGCTCAAATGCCCTATGTCCAAAAGTCAGGACGCGCTGCAAGGGCAGCGAAAGTCAAGGGTGCGCAACTGCGCAAACCTAAACGAAGCAGCTGCCCACTACTTGCTGGGCAGCTGGGAAAGATAGGGGGCCAAGGAGTGCGTTCCACTCCTACCTCATCTCTCAATAATGCCCCCACAGAATGATAGCCTAAACGTTGCAGCTGCCCACTAATTGCTGGGCAGCTGGGAAACTTGCTGTAGGCAGGGGGCACTTGCTCTGCCCTCTGAGCCCCTCACTGGGACTCCTAAATCAATCTGCACCAAACGTGGCCGCTGCCCTCTATCAGGCGGGGCCGCGGGGAAAGTGGCCTGAGCCCTGCTCTGGGGCCCTTAAATAATAAAATGTGCCCTCTTGGTACAGCTGCCCTCTGCGAACGGGGCAGCTGGGAGAAATGCGGCTATGGGGCCTGGGCACCTCCGTGCCCTCACGTTGGAGCGGCCCGCTGCCATCCGGGGCCGCTCTGACTCGGTACTTTGCCGTCGTGGTGCCGCGATCGGCACCAACACTGTGCCCCCTGGAGCCCCCACTCACCGGACTGGTCTGGGGAGGCACTCCTCTTCATTCCGGACACCGCGGCCAGCAGGCGGGGCTCTCTCGCTCATGAGAGCCTCGCTGGGGATCCGGCTGCATCTCTCTTCACCCGGGCCCCCTCCTGGGACCCGGGACTCCTCTCGTTGAACGTGGCGGGGGCAGGCACCGGCAATGTGCCTCGCGCCCCCTCCGCGGGAAACAGGCTGCGGCGCTTACGGGGCTCTCTCCATTCATGAGAGCCCCGTGTCACTAGGCGCCACACTTCACCCGGTCCCCCATCTCGGGACCGGGACTTCAGTATGGAGCCAGCAAGGCTCCAGGCTGCCTCCTTCTCTTCCGGCTGGATTTTAGGCCCCGCCCACGTCACGGGCAGGAGGTGCCTGACTTCCGGTTTGGCCCGCACGGGCCGCGGCGGTGATTTCGGTTCTCCTTTTCTTCGTGGCGGCAATGAGGGGTAGGCTCCCTCTTAATGTAAAAATCCATCAGCGGGGTGGGCTCCCGCTCACCACAGGCATCACAACGCGGGTAGGCACCCGCGAAGCAGCAGGCAAAACGCGGGGTGGGCACCCGCTCTTCCCACGCACTGTGAGGGAATCCCCACGTCGGGATTCCCTCGGAAATGATTGCAGCCCAGTGCTGCAAAGCCCACGCACTCCTGGGGAAATAAAGTAAAGCGCCCACAGGGCGCTAAAGATGCAGCGAGGTCCTGGGGGATGCCAAGAACAGCCGCAGGGACCCCAACAGAGAGTCCTTAAGGCATCAAGGGGGCAATGCAGGGCCCAGGAGGCAAGCCCTCCTGGCAGCCCCCTGGGCCCCAACAGCAGCACGCCCGTAGGAACAGCAACCAGGAACTGCACACCAAGAGTGAACCTTTACATGGGGTCACAGCCCTTCTTTTATACACCCTTTTCCTTTGTCTAAAGGTGTAGGGTTTAGGGAAACCAGATGCAACTGGTTTGGGGGAGCTTTGGAGCACTTTGTTTTGCTCAGCTCCTCTCTCCTTTCACAGGACAGGCTAGGGACATCAGACGCACCACAGGGGGTGGAGCCAGCATTGTGGAGGGAAGGCACAGCCCTATTCAGGTCCCAGGTGCAACTCCTCCCTCCCATCTAGATGCAGATCTCCCTATTCACCACTGCGCTGACTCACCCTGCCCCTGTCACTCACAAGCCAGACATGCAATTCACATCAGGCAGGCAGACACAGAGCACACATAAATGCCAACTTCTAGAAGTGGCATTTCTACACCAGTTATAATAAATCTGCGCACACCATTGCGCAGCATTTATTCTCACGAGTTCGCACATACTAAACTCGCCCCTGCACTCCACTCACACCAGGAATTACCATGGACACACATATCCCCCATGCATTCCTATGGGAGGGCAGGACAATCTCACCACACGCACTCAGCGCGCACGCACTTTACACTGGCCCACAGTGCTAAAGTGCCCAGAGACTTAAAACTACTGACATACAAGGCAAAAAGTTTAGGGGTGAACCGGCCAAAAAGGGCCAAGTCCAACAGTCGGCATATGTGTTCATTTTGGGTATGTGATTCTCTGTATAGTGGGTTGTGTTCACAAGTACCTGCATGTTTGCTTGTCTCTGACCATGGGTGATTCTTGTGTGATAGCGGTGTTCATGAGTGCCTGTAGTTAAGTGCCATTTGGTACACTATTATTGGATATCCTTGTTTATCAGTTGTTTTTAAGTGCAGGTATATTGCTTACTGTGTGCATGGAAATCGTTGTAGCGTCCTACCCATCCTAGGTACCCGCCCATCACAACTTATTTTTACATGTAGACATGCCCTTCAGTCTTTTGTTGTATCTTACTTTTCACACTCATGACGGATTTGTTCTGGGCACCTAAGGCCTCCATGTCAGCATCTTGACTATCAGCACGCTCTTTAGCTCTGGCAGACATTAACACTTGCTCCAGACTAAGAGTTCCTCTCAGCATTCGTTGTCTGAATGAATCAGACAAGTATCCATCAATAACTCTCAGACGCAGAGCTTCTTCATCATTATATTAATTGAACTTACAATGTCTGATGAGTGTGTGCGAGTCTCACCACAAATTCATCAATGGTTTCACCAGCTTTCTGACTTTCTTGGTTGAATATGTAACATTAATAATCAACATTTGGCATTGGATTAAATTTTAGATTTAATCTGATAATATGTGACTTCTTCATCAGTTTGCGGAATTTTCTTTATGACTTCTTTTACACCATCACTAGCAAGATTTTGAGATACTTGATATCCTTTTTGTTATCAGTCTCTTTAAGTGCATCAATGAAATCATCAAATGCCTCTATCCAAGCAGTCCATCTACCGCCACTATTTTGCTTTTTGGCAGCATCGAACGGTGCTGGTGGTTTCAGGAAAGCAGCATCATTGTAGCCATTTCTGGGAGTGGTTGATATGGAGAGTGGAGCTCCCTCATCCTTGATGACTTTTGAAATGACGCCCTCTGTCATTGCCTCTACCATACCCAAAAAATCTGCAACCATTCTGATTGTCACTCACTGTATTATTCCTGTTCCGATGACCTTCACGTCCCTTCAGTCGGCTTGACAGGACCCACCAGCGTCGTAAGTACAGCTTACTGTGCTATGCCTGGGTGGCGGCACCTGCCGCTGAGGTCATACTGGCTCACTTTACTCAGGTTCTGGTGAGTAAATAACTGTTTTATTGTTTGACATCTCTTTGCGTGCAGTTTGTCTTCATCACTCTCAAATTGTAATGTTATCTTGTAACTTGTGATTGTTATCAGCTGCTCTTCGAAAACCTGGTTGTATCTGCCTTTTGCGTTAAGGCTCCAGATTACGTATGGCTGTATATAGTGTAGCAGGGTGGTACCTTAATGTACGGTCTGACCAGCAGGTTCTTGGCCACCGATATGTAGATTTCTTTGCATTGCATCTGTTGTTTTCAACTTCTTTACAGCGCCTGGAGGTGCGCTTTGAATCCACATGCGTTAAGCGTCGATTCCATATTTCAACTGCAACACTCGTGGCATGACAACAGTTTGCTTGGACCAAGCCAACTCTCTGGGAGAGCACTGTTGAACTTCAGGTTACTTATCCCCTAACTCATCGACAGTTGTAGCGTTCTCCCCAGCCTGGGTACCCGACAATGACTACGTCTCAAACAGATCTTAGTTTTACACGTCTTTATTCGTCTGCGTGTAACTGCAAACTCAACATTCTAAACTTGCTTTCAATGCATTCTACTCTAACACTTACGTCACAGTTCTACAGCGTCCTGCTGGAGCCAAAATGGTTCCATAATTTCTAACTCGCAAGACACTAAAGTCATTATGTGTACATGTGTGCTCGTGAGCAGGCACTTAATCTGTCAAGTGTACATGTTGTGCATCTCTTACTATGCACGCACTATATAAACCAATAGTCATTGTTTCTTTTATTTTGGAAGCAGCAAGGGTCTGAAATATATCTCCAGATAATTGGGAAGGTAACTCAAAAAGGCTACTAGCAAGTGCCACATATAAAGGTTCTGTTAAGGCTGCTGTAGTGTAGGAGCAAAAGAAAAACATTTATCAGACATTAAGGGGTAGATTCCGATGTCGGCCGGAAGCGCACCTAACAGTATTCGTCCGGAAAAAATACCAGCCGAACGCGTGTTTTCCGACCGACTCGAACACTCTACCGAACGAACAAGTACGATGCGCATAACAGCCCAGAATCCGAGCGAGCCGTACTTACCCATTCCAGCTCCTGTTCCCCGCCCGAGCCGGATCCGTAAACGCCGAATCGAGTCGCATGGAACCAAATACACAGCACCTTCCGGCCGGACTAGTACGATGCGTCTTCCGTACGCGCCGAACTCGTCGCTAAGTCCGGCACGTTTGAGCATCCGGGAGAGCTGCACATAAGCTCCGATTCGCACCACAAGACGATCCACGGCGACGAGACAAACAAGCCAGCGATGAGTACGAGTCGCAGCCACGAGAAACCCGAACGAGACGACCCAACCATGAATCCCATCGCGCAGGTCCTACCAATACTCTACATCTATTACCGGGACCGGCACGGACGCGTACGGCGCAGACGGTAAGTCAAACACCCACAACACAAACAAACGACACGTACCCGAAATATGTCACACACACATAGGGATGCACAAATGACGTACACTAGCAACAGCAGAACCATAGGGGCGGGATGGCCATCACCAATGCCATACACACCCATAGGGGGATGAATGCCTGCCACTACTGCCATCCCCACTCATGGGGGGCTGGATGCCTGCACTACTGCCATCCCCACTCATGGGGGGCTGGATGCCTACCACTACAACCATCCCCACTCATGGGGGCCGGATGCCTACCACTACTACCATCCCCACTCATGGGGGCTGGATGCCTGTCACTACTGCCATCCCCACCCATAGGGGGCTGAATGGCTGTCACTACTACCATCCCCACTCATGGGGGTCTGGATGCCTACCACTACTACCATCCCCACTCATGGGGGGATGGATGCCTACCACTACTACCATCCCCACTCATGGGGGCTGGATGCCTACCACTACTACCATCCCCACTCATGGGGGGCTGGATGCCTGTCACTACTACCATCCCCACTCATGGGGGCTGGATGCCTGTCACTACTGCCATCCCCACCCATAGGGGGCTGGATGGCTGTCACTACTACCATCCCCACTCATGGGGGTCTGGATGCCTACCACTACTACCATCCCCACTCATGGGGGCTGGATGCTCTACCACTACTACCATCCCCACTCATGGGGGCTGGATGCCTGTCACTACTGCCATCTCCACCCATAGGGGGCTGGATGGCTGTCACTACTACCATCCCCACTCATGGGGGTCTGGATGCCTACCACTACTACCATCCCCACTCATGGGGGCTGGATGCCTACCACTACTACCATCCCCACTCATGGGGGCTGGATGCCTGTCACTACTGCCATCCCCACCCATATGGGGCTGGATGGCTGTCACTACTACCATCCCCACTCATGGGGGGCTGGATGCCTACCACTACTACCATCCCCACTCATGGGGGGCTGGATGCCTGTCACTACTACCATCCCCACCCATAGGGGGCTGGATGGCTGTCACTACTACCATCCCGACTCATGGGGGTCTGGATGCCTACCACTACTACCATCCCCACTCATGGGGTGATGGATGCCTACCACTAACACCACCCCTACTCAGGGTGGGCTGGATGCCTGACACTACTGCCATCCCCACCCATAGGGGGCTGGATGTCTGTCACTACTACCATCCCCACTCATGGGGGGCTGGATGCCTACCACTAACACCACCCCTACTCAGGGTGGGCTGGATGCCTGACACTACTGCCATCCCCACCCATAGGGGGCTGGATGGCTGTCACTACTACCATCCCCACTCATGGGGGGCTGGATGCCTACCACTACTACCACTACTACCATCCCCACTCATGGGGGTCTGGATGCCTACCACTACTACCATCCCCACTCATGGGGGGCTGGATGCCTACCACTACTACCATCCCCACTCATGGGGGGCTGGATGCTCTGTCACTACTGCCATCCCCACCCATAGGGGGCTGGATGGCTGTCACTACTACCATCCCCACTCATGGGGGCTGGATGCCTACCACTACTACCATCCCCACTCATGGGGGGCTGGATGTCTACCACTACTACCATCCCCACTCATGGGGGCTGGATGCCTACCACTACTACCATCCCCACTCATGGGGGTCTGGATGCCTACCACTACTACCATCCCCACTCATGGGGGGATGGATGCCTACCACTACTACCATCCCCACTCATGGGGGGATGGATGCCTACCACTAACACCACCCCGACTCAGGGTGGGCTGGATGCCTGACACTACTGCCATCCCCACCCATAGGGGGCTGGATGGCTGTCACTACTGCCATCCCCACTCATGGGGGCTGGATGCCTACCACTACTACCATCCCCACTCATGGGGGCTGGATGCCTACCACTACTACCATCCCCACTCATGGGGGGCTGGATGCCTGTCACTACTGCCATCCCCACCCATAGGGGGCTGGATGGCTGTCACTACTACCATCCCCACTCATGGGGGTCTGGATGCCTACCACTACTACCATCCCCACTCATGGGGGCTGGATGCCTACCACTACTACCATCCCCACTCATGGGGGCTGGATGCCTACCACTACTACTATCCCCACTCATGGGGATCTGGATGCCTACCACTACTACCATCCCCACTCATGGGGGGCTGGATGCCTACCTCTGGATGCCTACCACTACTACCATCCCCACTCATGGGGGGCTGGATGCCTACCACTACTACCATCCCCACTCATGGGGGGCTGGATGCCTGTCACTAATGCCATCCCCACCCATAGGGGGCTGGATGGCTGTCACTACTACCATCCCCACTCATGGGGGCTGGATGCCCACCACTACTACCATCCCCACTCATGGGGGCTGGATGCCTACCACTACTATCATCCCCACTCATGGGGGCTGGATGTCTACCACTACTACCATCCCCACTCATGGGGTCTGGATGCCTACCACTACTACCATCCCCACTCATGGGGGATGGATGCTTACCACTACTACCATCCCCACTCATGGGGGATGGATGCCTACCACTAACACCACCCCTACTCAGGGTGGGCTGGATGCCTGACACTACTGCCATCCCCACCTATAGGGGCTGGATAGCTGTCACTACTGCCATCCCCACTCATGGGGGCTGGATGCCTACCACTACTACCATCCCCACTCATGGGGGGCTGGATGCCTACCTACTACTACCATCCCCACTCATGGGGGGCTGGATTCCTGTCACTACTGCCATCCCCACCCATAGGGGGCTGGTTGGCTGTCACTACTACCACCCCCACTCATGGGGGTCTGGATGCCTACCACTACTACCATCCCCACTCATGGGGAGCTGGATGCCTACCACTACTACCATCCCCACTCATGGGGGGCTGGATGCCTACCACTACTACCATCCCCACTCATGGGGGTCTGGATGCCTACCACTACTACCATCCCCACTCATGGGGGCTGGATGCCTACCACTACTACCATCCCCACTCATGGGGGCTGGATGCCTGTCACCACAACCACCCCTACTCATAGGACGGGTAATGCATGACACAACTAGCATACTCCCACATAAGGACTGTCTGTAAATTACATCCCACCCCCAACACCATGACAAGCGTGTGTGGTGTGTGTCAAATGCATACAACACTGAACATGACATTGAACATACAATGTGACCCCCTAACACATGTGTCACACATAATTGTGTGTGTGGCCTACACAATGCAAGCAGACCATGACCACTGTGGCAATGGGGCCCAAAACCCCATCACCACAGTGCCCAAAAGGTAAGTGTGTGCTCCATAGCTGAAGCACATTTTGAACAGTGTGGCAATGGGGCCCAAAGCCCCATCACCACAGTGCCCAAAAGGTAAGTGTGTGCTCCATAGCTGAAGCACATTTTGAACAGTGTGGCAATGGGGCCCAAAGCCCCATCACCACAGTGCCCAAAAGGTAAGTGTGTGCTCCATAGCTGAAGCACATTTTGAACAGTGTGGCAATGGGGCCCAAAGCCCCATCACCACAGTGCCCAAAAGGTAAGTGTAGTCCTGGTAAAAGCTGCAAAAACAAAACTGCAGGGATTATACCTGGCCACACAACACCAAACACTACAGTGGCATTGTAGTGCTTGTGTCCCATAGCAACATAGATTGTGTGAGGCAAGCAGTGCAGTGCCAATGACACATCGTTCTGGCCATGTGCACACAAACATCAGCCATGGGGCCCACATTGTCTACATTCACAAATAACACAATGACAGAAGTGAGCATCATAATGCAGACCCACATATCTGCACCAATGGACACACAAATGTAGATATCCTGTGGAGACTGTAGATGTCAGGTGAACAAATACCATACCATGGCAGCAATGGGACATACTAACCATGATCAATGTGCTGACTGATGACCTAGCAGTCCCAGGGCCAGCAGGGGAAAGCCAACAAACAACATACAGCCAATGGCAAACTAAAGATATGCCAATGCAGTGGTGCAAATGCACAAAACAGGCAGACTCACACTGCATATCATACACAACAGGTGAGGGGGTTGTGTGCCAGTGTCCCCAGGCAAACACACAACACATGAGGAGGCCAGATTCACTAATACACAGATGTCAACACAGTCACATACAAAAGTAACTCATGGATTGGATTCCCCTATGTGGGCAAACAGGCATTGTGAGATGAGGGAGCCCAAATTACACATGTCACACAAGCTTGTAGGAACAGAAACAAACACAGCAAGAGACAGAACCACCACAGCACTGCCCCCAGGGACCCCACATTGTGGTGACACTAGCCTGCATGACAATCACACTGTGATGACAAAGGTAGATGTCATCCACACTGTGAACCACAGCCATGTGTCCTGAGCAACAAACTACCATCACACCTATACAAGCACAAAGCACTCAGCATGGCCTGCCAGCCAAGGAAAATATGGAGGTAGTGCCCCAGCCATGCAACAACTCACATTTGCACACACTCAACGCCACACACCTTGAACTCCACCAATGTGCAGCAGTGAAGCTCCCATGGACTGCTGACATTGCACATGCACCCATGACAATCCCAGGGGTGGTGGGGGAAATAAGGTGCAGAAACACATCACACATGGCCAGTCAACAATACTTGTGAATGTCTGACACACTGCACAGTATGCCGTACATGGGCATGACGTGAAATCCACCCCAAACAATGGGATCCTGGCCATAGTCACACACCAATGAAGAAGCCAAGCTGACCCACAAAGGACACACATAGACAACTCCCAACATTGCAGCTCTGACCCTGAGGAGTGGCAGCAGTCACACACACAACGTGTCACAATCACTGAAAGCATACACAAACAGAAAATCACATTACTCGTGTAACCAACAAGTGCCAAGAGGAATCCTGACTGTGTCCCATCTGCGTTTGCCCACATCCCCAGCCCTGACAACAAAGACAACTAGGGATGACAACCTCATGAACATTAGTTTGCCATGCACCCACATCCCGGAGAAACCAGGTCCAAGATGCTGGATGAACACAGAACAACTCAGCAAGCATCACAAACAGGAACATCCGTAGGGACACAGCCTGTGTAGGAAAAGGAGAAGGGAACACGCACAGACATGCCTACACAACACACAACACGGGCACAGCCTATATCACGGAATCACGCACTGCCATGAGGGCACTCCACTCCTGTGGAAGGTCAGCTGTGCCAAACCTTGTCTGTGCACGACTCAAACATGTCAGCAGAACACTCGGTCAGTGAGTCAACAACTACAACACACTGAAGGCTCTGCTCATATCAGCCTGGGCACGGGAGTGTCACATCAGTCATCTGCATACACCCAAGACACGTGTCAAGCAACTTGCACTGTATACACAGATGAGTCCTCCAAATTTGATGTGCTAAACTGCATGTCCATTGGAGACGGGCACACAGTCAGGGTACTAGGAACATTGGACAGTGGTAAGCCCACCAGATGTGCATCAGTGTAGGACAAAGATGGTAATCTACAAATGCTAAACGTACATCCCTGTGTCAAATGCTGAACATTACACCCTCAGACTGCAGCAAAGGATGCTATAGATCCAGACTAGATTAGGACACATATCCCATGGACCACATGGAGCCCATCAAAGCAAAACTTCATGTACCTGATCTGAACACTATTACAACAGCAAATGCATGATTCTACACATCTACATCATGTACCTCCAAAGATTAACCACAAGTAAACAAAAAGAGGCTTTATTCAGCAAGTGTGCAACTCAAATCAAAAGTCCAAAATAAACTAAGGCCAATGGCCAGTCCAAATATACAGTCCCAACAGGGTGATGTGTGACAACTTGTCAACAATTGCTTGCCTGCACAGGTACGGACAGGGGACATCCCCTTGGAGGGGCATACGAGGGGCAGGCCAGGCACCACAGGGACAGGATCAGTGGATGCCAGAAGGAGGCAGTGAAGGGGAGGTGGGTGCAGGAGTGTCACCGGCAACTGCAGTGGAGGTGTCTGACTCAGGGGGCTGGCACCACCGCAGGGCTCAAGTCAGATGGTGTTGGTGCTGCAACCACTGCAGTGGGCTGGTCAGATGGAGTGGACTGGGTCCCCAATGCAGTGCCCGAGTCAGACGGGGTGGTTGTGGACTCCACCGCAGTGCATGACTCCAAGGTAGTGGAAGGGGGGGCAGAAGAGCTGGGCAGGACAGAGGGGGGACACGGTCTCCACACCAGTGGCACAAACAGGCAGAGCGTCTGGTTTGGGGGTGGAAGAGCAAGTGGCAGGGAGGAGGGCCTAAGCAGTTTGGGGATGCGGTATCGGTGTGTGGGGGAACCTGGGGCAGGGTGTGGCGGTGGAACCTGTGGAGTGGTGGCCTGGGGGATGGAGGTGAGAGACTGGGTGGTTGACTTGCAGGGCGGTGGCGGGGTCTTGCTCTTCCGGGACCGGGGGACTTGCGGGTGGGGGCTCACTCTGCCTGCGCCTGGGGGAGGGTGTTCGGGGCGAGGGACACTCCCTCTGTGTGGGTGGACTTCCTCTTCCCCCGGTATGCTGGATCAGCGGGATTGGAGGGGAAGAGGCCGAGGTCACTGAGGAAGAGCTGCTGATCAGGTGGGGTTGCAGGTGAGGCAAGGGAAGGGGTCTTGGCGGGAGAGGATCTTGAGGATTGCGGAGTGACTGTGGTTGCCTGTGTGTGTGTATGTTCCCCATCCCCTGTGTCTGTGGTATCAGTCCCCTGAGGATGCTTGTGTGCACGTCTTGCCTTTCTCTTGGGTGTGTCTGTGCTGCTCGTGTCTGTGTGTTTGGGTGAATGTGCAGGTGTGCATGTGCTTTGGACAGGTAGGGGGGCAGGAAGTGTGGATGGGGCAGAGGTGGGAGGGGTGAGGGACTGTTGGAGGAGGGACACTGCTGCCGTCAGGGAGGAGTCCATGGACTTATTGCTCCTCTGTAGGGCAGACATACCCGTCGAGATGCCCTCCATGAATGACACCAGCTGTGTCAACAGAGTGGTGTGTGCATGGAGGACACTAAGCATTGCTGTCTGCCCTACATGGAGCTGGCGAAGGAGGTACACAGACTCCTCACTCAGGGCAGCAGGGGACACAGGGGCAGGGGGTGCAGTGCCTGGCACGAAGGAGACACGCTCCCGAGTACGGGAGCCTCCACGGAACTCAGGAATGGGAGCCAATGGGAGGGCGGTGGTGGTGGTGGTGGTGGCGGGGCCAGACAGACTAGCTGGCCTTTGGTGGCTGCTGAGACCCGCCTCCACAAGGGAGTCATCCTCCGAGCTGCTGTGGTCCTCAGCTGAGGTGGATGGTGCTGAGGACTCCTCGGTGTGGCTCCCCTCGCCCTCCGTGCCACTGGGTCCCTCTGACCACTCGTCCGATGCTGACCCAGTCTGGCTCCGCTGCTCCTCCTGGTCCGTGGAGCTGTCCCCTCCTGTGGCCGTGGATGTATCTGCAAACAATTAGGGAAACAGACAAACATCAGTCACCTGCACTGACCGCACACACCACAGTAAGTACAGCACATTACAGAGCAAGCCCTGGCATCCTTAGTTGAACATTGCCTAAAGTCCCCACACAGATTCGGGGAAGCCAATTGTCAGTCTGATGGTCAACCATGGGACTCACACCCCTCCTGCCCTTGCACCCATCTGTCTGGTGCCTGTCTGATGGTAAGACCCCAGTGCGGACACATGCACCACCTACACAGTTGTTGGACATTGCAGGGAACACGGTGAAGTATGTAAACATGCACACATCACATCTCTTGCCACTGAGTCAGTGCAGGTGTCCGGATAAAGGGATGGCCAGAGTCTAAATAGAAATGCATGTGATGCATACCAGCACCAGACACCATGATGCACCCATGTCCGGATAGTCAATGCCACAATGGGGTGCATGTTGCACATGTCACTCCCCTGCAGGATCAGTCTCAGGAAGTTTAATGCCATGACACAGGAATGCGTGCAAAGTCATACATTACTGTCTCAAGTCACATGGCCATGGCAGCCAGCCAACAACAGTCTGCACTGTGTCACAATCCGAGGGCATGGGGAATGCAAGTTATGTGACTGACAAGTGCACATGTCCATCCCCCAAATACCACATCATCTGTACTACTATTTGTCCACGTCATACCAACTGGACATATGGGGGACATGAAACACAACTCTCTGAACATGAGCACCTCACAGTGTGCTGTGAATGACAATACAGCTGCCTGAAAGTCACAGTTGCAAACACCTGTGTGCACAGTCAAGTGATCAGACACCTATAAGTCACAGAAGTATCGTCTATCATGGTCACATCTCAGATGGCATGCTGAGCCCTAACCGATAAACATACCAGTAGTCCTGACAACGAAGACACAGCACAATGAGACAGAGGCAGACACCTGAGGGTACATTTCACTGATCACAACATGCCAGATGATACACGGGAGTGGGAGGCCAGAGTGTATTGCATGCCCTGGAGTAGGCATGACTGTCCAGCTCCACCTGTAAGAGGGATGAGTCCTGGACAGTAGGCAGGTGGCTAAGCATGTGTGACACACTGGATACACATACTCCTGAGGCCCAAACATTGTTCCCACCAGCAGCATGGGTGTGTGCCAAATTCCCCAGGGACATGTGGTGAGTCAGAGCAGCAAGCGGACCACATATCAAAGTTACACCCAGATTACAAGTCAGAACTTAGGCATTGTGTAAGCAATTGAGCCACCCATGAATCGCACAACATAGTCACGGGAACAAATGCTGTCCCCCACCTTGAGCAAAGCAAAATGCAATGACACAGTCCCCAAATGACACAATTTCCTGACTATAAGGGCCACACATATGCGTATCAGAGGAGAAGTGGGCATGTCACAAATGAGGGACATGGGTCCTGGACCACATGACTGATGTACTGTGGAAGTTTAACCAGGCCAGAGGAGGGCACATAGCATGTCAGACAAAGTGCACAGTGCAGTCATGGACTCACCCCTCCTTGCTGCTGTCTGTCCTTCAGCTGCCCATCCAGGTCAGGGAAGACCACCACCAGGATCCGGAGCATGTGGGGGTCAGGGTCCGGTGTCCGCCCCTCCTGCGAGGAGGCGACAGCTTCAGCTGGACCCTTGCGATCCTCTGGGTCCAGCCACGAAGGTCCTGCCACCTCTTCTGGCAGCTGCGGATCCTGCGCCTGTAGACCCCCACGGATCTTACTTTCCGGGCGATGGTCAGCCAAATTTCCTGCTTCTGGTGGGCATCAACCTGTGAGGATGACAAAGTGAAAAGGCCATTACTACACATGCAACATATACGTGCATCACACAGTTGGATATACATGTCTCAATCACAGGGGCATATGATGTACACAGGCAGCCCAACAATGGCTATGAACAGTTTGCCAGCAGTCACTACATGGTATCATTGCATGGGAAGTAAACCTAGTTGGAATGCACTGTTACTACACTGTACCAGTTCAGTGCATGTAACTACACACTTTGGGGTGTGACAACTACTCAGTGGGCATGCTAGCCAGTGGTGTGCACACTGAAAGTCCTCCTAGTCAGACAACATGCACAATTAGTGAGGCAGTGGACAGCACACTCACCTGCTCCCCTGGTTTCCCATACAGCTTGCTGTACTGTGGAAGGAGGCTGTCCAGCAGGGCCTGGTTCTCCTCAAGGCTGAAGGCTGGGGCTCTCTCCACAGTACGTGCCATTGCAGGAGCCAGAGGATGCATAAACAGCAGCAGTGTTGGTGGCAGATGTCGTCCTGGAGCATGTAGTGCAGGCAAGTGAGCTCTCAGGGGAACAGCCAGCATTATATGTGTGCTGCAGAGGCAGATACTGTCCCATGTGTCCAAAGTGATAGGTCCAAGTCGTTTGCATCTTCTGAATCTGACCAATCCATGGAATAGCAGCACTAATACACGCCCACAGCATCCTTCAAATCTTCAACTTCATGACACCCATGATTTTGCAACATTGTTGTGGCTGGCCAACTGAATTCGCTGCATCAGACTCGTTGGAGCTTCGAAAACGCGTCCGTTGCCATGCCAGGCCCCAGCCAATGTGTGCGCACCGTTCTGTCCACTGCTGTACAACGCGTATTTCGGGATACAACGCGTACCCGCACACATCATATGCAATGGGCCGGCCGGGCACACCGATCATTCCATTGCTGTTCAACGCGTACCCGGGATACAACGCGTACCCGCTCACATCATATGCAATGGGCCGGCCGGGCACACCGATCGGTCCATTGCTGCACAACGCTGAACCGGGATACAACGCGTACCCGCTCACATCATATGCAATGGGTCGGCCGGGCACACCGATCGGTCCATTGCTCTACAACGCGTACCCGGGATACAACGCGTACCCGCTCACATCATATGCAATGGGCCGGCCGGGCACACCGATCGGTCCATTGCTGTTCAACGCGTACCCGGGATACAACGCGTACCCGCTCACATCACATCACATCCACGACAGCTTCAACACCCAGACAACCCCAACTAAGATCGATACACCAGACCCGCCACACACCATCGACCACGACCCCCTGCCAGCCTGGGCCAGTGTGAACATCGAGGACACCATCAAGACCATGAGCACAATACACTCCGGCTCCCCGTCAGACCCTTTCCCGCACCACATCTTCAACAAAGCCAGCAGCTCCATCGCACCCCACCTGTGCAACATCATCAACCTCTCCTTCGAGACCGCGACCTTCCCAGAGAGCTGGAAACACGCAGAGATCAACGCCCTACTCAAAAACCCAAGGCGGACCCGAGAGACCTCAAGAACTTCCGGCCCATCTCTCTGCTTCCGTTCCCAGCCAAGGTCATCGAGAAGATCGTCAACAAACAGCTAACCCGATACCTCGAAGAAAACAGCATCCTGGACCCATCCCAATCAGGGTTCCGCAGCAACCACAGCACTGAGACTGCCCTCATCGCCGCCACCGACGACATCAGGATCCTGCTGGACAATGGTGAGACCGCAGCCCTCATCCTGCTGGACCTCTCCGCCGCCTTCGACACTGTCTGCCACCGCACTCTACGCGCACGCCTCCACGACGCAGGGATCCGAGACAAGGCCCTGGAATGGACCACCTCCTTCCTCGACGGCAGAACCCAGAGAGTCCGCCTCCCACCTTTCCGATCCGAAGCCTCCGAGATCATCTGCGGCGTACCCCAGGGATCGTCCCTCAGCCCAACACTGTTCAACATCTACATGGCCCCGCTCGCACGCATCGCCAGACAACACGACCTCAACATTATCTCCTACGCCGACGACACTCAACTGATCCTCTCCCTCACCAAGGACCCCTCGCCGCCAAAGCCAAACTCCATGACGGAATGAAGGCCGTCGCCGATTGGATGAAGATCAGCCGACTAAAGCTGAACACGGACAAAACGGAGGTCCTCATCCTCGGCTCCAACCACTCAGCCTGGGATGACTCCTGGTGGCCAACGATGCTGGGAGCAGCCCCGACACCCACCGACCACGCACGCAACCTGGGAGTCATCCTCGACTCAACGCTCTCCATGACCAAGCAAGTCAACGCAGTCTCCTCCTCCTGCTTCAACACACTCCGCATGCTTCGCAAGATCTACAGGTGGATCCCGACAGACACAAGAAGAACAGTCACCCAGGCCCTCGTCAGTAGCAGACTAGACTATGGGAACGCCCTCTACGCGGGAGCCCCAGCCAAGCTCATCAAGCAACTGCAACGCATACAAAACGCCTCCGCACGACTGATCCTCGACGTACCACGCCACAGCCACATCACCCCCACTTGAGGAACCTGCACTGGCTCCCCGTCGACAGGAGGATCACCTTCAAACTCCTCACCCACGCACACAAGGCACTCCACAAAACTGGCCCAGCCTACCTCAACAGACGACTCTTCTTCTACGTCCCCAACCGCCAGCTCCGCTCCGCCGACCTCTCCCTCGCCACCGTCCCCGCATTCGAAGAACAACCACCGGCGGCAGATCCTTCTCACACCTCGCCGCCAAGACCTGGAACACCCTTCCACTAAGCCTACGAAAGACCCAAGACCTGCTGACCTTCAGGAGGCTACTCAAGACCTGGCTGTTCGACCAGTAGCAGCATCCCCCCTTCCCTCCCCCAGCTCCTTGAGACCCTCGCGGGTAAGTAGTGCGCTCTACAAATTCTGTGATTGATTGATTGATATGCAATGGGCCGGCCGGGCACACCGATCGGTCCATTGCTGTTCAACGCGTACCCGGGATACAACGCGTACCCGCTCACATCATATGCAATGGGCCGGCCGGGCACACCGATCGGTCCATTGCTCTACAACGCGTCCCCGCTCACATCCAATGCAATGGGCCGTGCGGGCACACCGATTGGTCCATTGCTGCACAACGCGTACCCGGGATACAACGCGTACCCGCTCACATCATATGCAATGGGCCGGCCGGGCACACCGATCGGTCCATTGCTGCACAACGCGTACCCGGGATACAACGCGTACCCGCTCACATCCAATGTAATGGACCGTGCGGGCACACCGATCGGTCCATTGCTGTTCAACGCGAACCCGGGATACAACGCGTACCCGCTCACATCATATGCAATGGGCCGGCCGGGCACACCGATCGGTCCATTGCTCTACCATGCGTACCCGGGATACAACGCGTACCCGCTCACATCATATGCAATGGGCCGGCCGGGCACACCGATCGGTCCATTGCTCTACAACGCATCCCCGCTCACATCCAATGCAATGGGCCGTGCGGGCACACCGATCGGTCCATTGCTGTACAACGCGTACCCGGGATACAACGCGGACCCGCTCACATCATATGCAATGGGCCGGCCGGGCACACCGATCGGTCCATTGCTCTACAACGCATCCCTGGACAGGTCACACGCATATGTCACCATGCTGGTCACTGGTGAACCTATGCCAGCCACATATACTTTCCAGGGACTCAGGGGCACACCTACAACACCACACCCAGTCCACACTGTATCTAAGGCATGTGTGGCAGCATAACCTTATCTGTGTATGTGGGTGAACATGTGGTTTTTGGGTTGGCACTTGGGGCAGACACACCCAGGCTGTGCACGTGTTCATGGGGACAGGGTCCTTTGTGTGTTGTGCACCTGACCACTGTGGTGTGCAACTGTTCATTTTGGAGCATGTGTCATGGTCACATTTCCAGGTTGTGTATGTGTATGACATGTCACATACCCCCAGGCTCACATGTGGGAAGGCATGTACGTCACAGGGTGGCCCATTGCCACAATAGTGATGTCCCTCCGCAGTCTGTGTGCATGTTGTGTTTCACATGTCTCTGACTCCATGTGCACAATGGGAGACAGTCTCCACATCCACGTGGTTTGTGCATGAACTTTGATGTTGTGTGTGTGTGTGTCACAGACATCCATGTCTGTCCTGCAGAGGCTACAGGGGCCACTACCTGTGGGTGTCATGTTTGTTTTTCTGACGTGTACATGATACACCATGTCATGCCAGTGTCCATGTGGCAAGTCAGGGTCCCTGGGAATCTACCTGTCAATGAGCTGTGATGCCTGTGGAGCATCTGTCCAGACATGTCACTGTGGTATGTGTGTGGAACGTGAGAGCAGTAAATGGGTACTGTGACACAGCCTAATGGTTTCCCATAGCACACCCTGGAACCTGTTGTCAACACTTGTTGAACAGAGATGTTAGATGATGTCCATGTAGGTGCCATATATGTCCAAACAGAACGACACACACATCAAGTACTTGTGTTTGTTAATGATGTATCATGTGAAATTGAGTATGGTGAACGGCACATAGGTGGGGTGACTGACAATCTTGCTTTCTTCACCTATGCACTGCAGGGCTCCTGCTGCACATCGAGCATTCCCAGACCTGGCAACGATGGTGGAACGTGACAGCATCCGACGGTACCGCTTCACCAGGCAGCTGATTGAGGATTTGGCAGTGCAGTTGGACCCACATTTGCAGCCTGGCCGTCCGTATCCTACAGCGCTGACCCCCAAGGTGAAGGTGATGGCAGCCCTACACTTCTTTGCCACCGGTACCTTTCAACACACTGTGGCGACTGCCGGTGGGATGTCACAGACTATGTTCAGCCGTGTGCTACGCGATGTTTTGGGGGCAATGTTGAGATACCTGAACCAGTACATCTATTTTCCAACACGTCAACGACTCACTGACGTCAAGAGTGACTTCTATGCCCTGGGGAGGATGCCACATGTAATTGGCTCCATTGATGGGACACATGTGGCTTTGATACCACCACAGGCACATGAGCAGGCATACCGGAACCGTAAACATTACCATTCGATCAATGCTCTGGTGGTATGTCTTGCAGATATGACCATCACACATGTGTGTGCCCGTTTCCCCGGTTCGGCACACGATGTCTATGTGATGAGGAGTAGTCGCATCCCGAGGATGATGTCACAGATGCCAAACCAGCGTGACTGGCTTGTTGGTGTGTACTGACTTTGTACCATTGTGTGTGTTCTGCTATGTTGTTTTCCGCACACATTTTCAAATCGGCTAATGTGCAATTGTCTGTCTGTAGGTGACTCGGGATACCCCAACATGCCGTGGTTGCTGACACCCCTCAGGAACCCTGTGACACCAGCCCAGATGCGCAACAATGAGGCACATGGTCGGACGAGGAGGGTGATTGAGCGGACCTTTGGTCTCCTGAAGAGCCGCTTCCGCTGCCTGGACAAGACAGGAGGGGCCCTCCCATATGCCCCAGCAAAGGTGTGCAAGATTGTCATCGTCTGCTGCATGCTACACAATCTGGCAGTGCGGAAGGAGTTGCCTCTCATCCTGGATGACGATGACCAACGTCCGCCACCTGTGGAAGATCCTGGCCTGGGTCACGGTGCCAGTGAAGATGATGATGATGATGATGGTGATGTCCGCACACAGCTCATCACCAACTTCTTCAGCTGAATGTGAGTCTCCAGAGGGTTGTAATGTCAATGATTTGAGTTTGCATGATATGTGTGTGTGGTGCTCTGATGCTGTTTGAGTGTGGCCATGTGCTACTTGACTGGATGCGTGCAGCGATGTGTCCTTGCAGGTGGTCTGTACTGCCCAACAGTGTTGACATGCTAACTTGGTTTTGTGTAGTTATCTCGTGACATGTATTAGACATGAGTATTGCCGTACTGTGCTGTTCTTCAGTGGTTTTGACTGTGTGTCATGTCTGTCCTTCACAGGGTGCTGCCAGAGTGGTTTGATCAACTTGGATCCCACGAATCTAGGATTCAACTTCCAAGGTGGAAGCAGTCGTTTCCCTACAGGTGATGTGCCACACACCCCTGGACTTTCTATCTTCTGCACTTTTTGACTTTGTGGCCACAGCCAGGTTGGATTAGCTAGCATTTGTAGTGGAAACAACATGTTGTAAATGTGTAATAAACCTGTGCTTCACTTTGGGATGTGCGTTGTCTGTAGTCACACATCTGACTGACATTTGCTTACTGCACCTGTAGTCTAGTTGACACAGACTGTGAATAGGTGGCGTGTCTGTGCATTCCACTGTATTTAGTTGCAACATCAGTATAGGTGATGAGTCTGATGGCCCTAGTGTGTATGTGTTGTGTGGCCCTAGTGGTGTGTCTCCCTCATATGTGTCACGTCGCCATGACTGACATGACGGTGTTGGACTTGCTGTAGCAGTTAGCATGCACAGTTTCATTTTTCTGATCACCATCTCCATGACAGAGAGCACGTTGGAATCACAACAGAGGCAGATATGGTGTATTTGTGAGTTTATTTACATACAGGTGTGAGGATGGTGCACAGGATGGTGGGTGCTGTACATAGAAATTGGAATCCAAAGTTCCCATGTGATTCGGAACTCTTGGTAGCTGAAATTCCAGAGTAAAGTCCACAGTCATCTGATGAATTTGGCCAACTATAGCTCCCCATGTCATGTGGAGAGTTGGGTTGGCTTCGACAGGTCGTGCAGTTTGCACACAGAGGAAAAGTTCCAGAACAGGTGTTGGCTTCCTGGGGGATGTAGATGGCCATCGGCCTCTCAGTTTGGCCTCCTCGGACGGCCCCTCTTCTTGGGGGGGGGACCCTCAGGTGCAGGCTGCGGCAGTGCAGGGGACTCTCTGCCAGAGTCCTCCTCCCTCCCTGTGGCATTTGCAGTTGTTTCAGCAGCAGATGTTGTGGGCACACAGGGAGGTGAGGCCATGTTGGTGCTGATCTGGCGGAGGCATGTCAGTATGTCCCTATGCACCGCTGCCAGTTGTTCCAATGTGTCCCACTTGGACTCCATGCCAGACATGTGTGTCTCGACATGTGACATGTGTGTCTCGACATGTGACATGTGTGTCTCGACACGGGACATGTGGGAGTCCAAGCGGGCATGATGGGCAGCCTGCTGCTGTTTTATGTCCTTGAGGATCCCCACTACCTGGCTGACCTCTCCGGTGCTAGTCTGGTACGCATCCGCGATGCGTGCCAGTTGTGGGTCATCATGCAGTCCAGACCCCTCTGCAAAGAGCGACCTATGTCTACCACCCCTCCCACCACCCCTGGCGACACGTGCAGGACCTGCGGTGGCACGCACAGGTGACCGTGGGCCCACTTGGGTGTTGTTCCTGGGCTCGTTGTCACCAGCTCCAGTTTGGGTCTGGGTCCCTGCGCTGTTGTCATCTGTGTTCCTTGGTCTGTCCGTGTTGACAGGGGTGGCCTGTGTGTTGGCAGTTGGAGGGCTGGGTGCAGGGGGTGCAGATGTTGGTCCTGCTGGTGCTGCATGATGACTCACACCGGAGGGTCCAGCTGGTTCTTCGCCATCCGAGGAGTGCAGAGGCTGATCCACACCAGTGAGCTCAGTGTTCACCGGAGCCTGGGACAGGGACTCCTCCTCGTCTGCTGCTGTGTCCCCATCATCACCTGTTTTGGGGAGAGACACAGATTGTATGTTATGTTTCTACTGGCATCAATTGTTCAAACACCTGACAGTTGTGACTGTACCTCTGGATGTGGGCCTGGACATTGCATTCTCCTAAATTGTGACAGTCAGAGAGTGATATTGGTGTAGCAGATTGTCCTGCCAACCTGTGGCATGTCAATGTGAATGTTGAGGTGTGTGCATGACCAGCATTGGTGGTATTTGCTTGCCATCCGGGCCTCCTTCTCCCCCCAGCCCAGTTATCCCACTATGAAGCGTGCTTCCATTGCAGGGAGTGCAAGCTGTCTTTCAGGATGTCAGTCAGTGGTGTCCTGCTGTTGGTTGTTGCACAGTTCCCAGCAGGGCCTTGTGCTCCCCCCAGCAGTACCCAGTGTCAGCCATCTTGTGAGTCCTTTTCCACTCCCTGTGATGTGAGCATGGTTCAGGGTGGTGTTGATGGGCCAATTGTGAGGCTGACCAATATCTGTGACTACCACTCCCATCATGCTATTGCCTACACCCCCTTCCCAGCATGCCCATCCTTCCTTCCTTTTGACTCAGCTCCCCTGTGGGGTGCCTGTGCTGACAGGATGGCTGGGAGTGTTGTCCTGGCAGTTGTTTGGCTACAAGTCCCAAGAGTGTCCCTGTGCTTCACACAGCATAACCCAGGGTGGTGGTTCTTTGTGGGATCTTCAGTTAGGATGTGAGGCATTGCATTCTCCCAGGTGGGTTATGTGGAGTTAGTGTTGAGGGGGTGTGTGAGGGGAGGTGCTTGTAACTATGGTCAGTGCTGTGAGTCCTCCTTCCCACCCAGCCAGATATCCCACCATGGAACGTGCTTCCAATGCAGGGAGTGCAAGTTGTCTTTCAGGATGTCAGTCAGTGGTGTCCTGCTGTTCGTTGTTGCACAGTTCCCAGCAGGGCCTTGTGCTCCCCCAGCAGTACCCAGTGTCAGCCATCTTGTCAGTTGTTTTCCACTCCCTGTGATGTGAGCATGGTTCAGAGTGGTGTTGATGGGCCAATTGTGAGGCTGACCAATATCTGTGCCTACAACTCCCATCATGCTATTGCCTACACCCCCTTCCCAGCATGCCCACACTTCCTTCCTTTTGAGTGGACTTCACTGTGTGTGAGTGTGACAGCAATGGCAAGATGACTGACAGTGTGGTCCTGTTGTTTGTTGGTGCCCAGTTCCCATCAGGGCCTTGTGCTCCCCCCAGCAGTACCCAGTGTCAGCCATCTTGTCAGTTGTTTTCCACTCCCTGTGATGTGAGCATGGTTCAGAGTGGTGTTGATGGGCCAATTGTGAGGCTGACCAATATCTGTGCCTACAACTCCCATCATGCTATTGCCTATACCCCCCTTCCCAGCATGCCCATACTTCCTTCCTTTTGAGTGGACTTCACTGTGTGTGAGTGTGACAGCAATGGCAAGATGGCTGACAGTGTGGTCCTGTTGTGTGTTGGTGCCCAGTTCCCATCAGGGCCTTGTGCCCCCCACAGCAGTACCCAGTGTCAGCCATCTTGTCAGTTGTTTTCCACTCCCTGTGATGTGAGCATGGTTCAGAGTGGTGTTGATGGGCCAATTGTGAGGCTGACCAATATCTGTGCCTACAACTCCCATCATGCTATTGCCTACACCCCCTTCCCAGCATGCCCATACTTCCTTCCTTTTGAGTGGACTTCACTGTGTGTGAGTGTGACAGCAATGGCAAGATGGCTGACAGTGTGGTCCTGTTGTTTGTTGGTGCCCAGTTTCCATCAGGGCCTTGTGCTCCCCACAGCAGTACCCAGTGTCAGCCATCTTGTCAGTTGTTTTCCACTCCCTGTGATGTGAGCATGGTTCAGAGTGGTGTTGATAGGCCAATTGTGAGGCTGACCAATATCTGTGCCTACAACTCCCATCATGCTATTGCCTACACCCCCTTCCCAGCATGCCCATACTTCCTTCCTTTTGAGTGGACTTCACTGTGTGTGAGTGTGACAGCAATGGCAAGATGGCTGACAGTGTGGTCCTGTTGTTTGTTGGTGCCCAGTTCCCATCAGGGCCTTGTGCTCCCTGCAGCAGTACCCAGTGTCAGCCATCTTGTCAGTTGTTTTCCACTCCCTGTGATGTGAGCATGGTTCAGAGTGGTGTTGATGGGCCAATTGTGGGTGTGACCAATATCTGTGACTACCACTCCCATCATGCTATTGGCTACACTGACTTCACCAGCATACACAGAATTCCTTCCTTTCAGTGAGCTTCCCTGTGAGGTGGTGTTCTAGTGGTGGGTAAATATCTGGGAGTGTTTGTTGGTTCTATTTGTGCCACTGCCTTGCTGTATTTGTTGTTAGGTTTGTACATGTCATGACACAGTTACATATCACTATGAGATGGCAGGTATTGTGTTTGTCTGACTAGCATTCACATCTTGGGATGAATATCTTTTGGTTGCTGTGTATTTGCTAAGGGTGCATGGTTTGCCTATCCCCTTGACTGTGATGTGTGTGTGTTGTCACACCATATTGTGTATATTAGTTGTGTACTCACCAGGCTCTGGGATGTCTGTTAGTCCGTATACGCTCACTGGTGGTAGGATGGCCCTCACCTTCTCCTCCCAGGGCCTGAGGTATACTGGTTTTGCAGGAGGGCCACTGCCGGTGTGCTGGCTGAGGAGGTAGTCCTTTTGAGTAGGTCCCGGACCCTCCTGCGCACATCATACCACCTGTTCTGGATGTCTTCCTTTGTGTGCAAACATGGTGATTGTGCGTTCACCCTGTCGACAATCCTCGCCCACATCTTGGTTTTCTGCGACATGGGGGTCTGTTGTACCAATGTACCAAACAACTGTGGCTCTACCCTGAGGATCTCATCTACCATGACTTCCAATTCACTGTCTAGGAACTTATGATTCTTCTTTGGGGGCATGGTGATGGGTGGTGGTGGTGATTGATGTGTGTGTGCAAGTGGGGGGGTGTGAGTGTAGGTTTAGCTGGGTGTGTGTGAGGGTGCTATTTGTGGGTGTGGTAATGGTGTGTGGCTTGTGTGATGTATGAGCTGTGAGTGTGTCTGCGGTTGCTGTGTGATGGTGTTCTGTGCTGGCAGGTCAGTGGAATTTGCAAAGGATCATGGTAGGGATCTGTGACCTTTATGTAGGTGGAGTTGGAGGTGTGTCCTTGTTCCATTTTTTTTTTCCTCCCTGTATTTATTGGCTTTGTGGTTGCTTGTTTGGCCCTTTTAAAAAAAAAATTTCCTTGGTGTTTTTGGTGCATGTAGGAGTCGTTCTTGTGTCCGAGTAGGACGCTGCAGTTGTCTGGTGCGATCTTGTCCGACTCGTTCCCGCTGTGTGTCAGCTAGGTTTCATATGCGGCGCACGAGTCGGTCGCGGAGTATTGGGTTGCTTCGGCTGGGTTTTGTATACGTGTCGGTCGTACGGCTTGTGCTCCGGGCGATTCGGTCGTGTTTTGCACGCACAGCATCGTACTACGCGGGTCGGAGTTCGCGGGTACGTTTCGTTCGGGTTCAATCCGGGTGCGTGTCGGTTGGTTCGTTTCGTGTGATTTCCCGGCCGGATGGCTTGTTTACGTCCGGCTCGGTCGGTCGGTCGTTTTGTATTCCGTCCGAGTCGGTCGGATTTCACATGCATTTCATCGTACTACCCGGGTCGTACGGCGCCGGTCAGAGTCGGTCGGACTAAATTCCCGTACCGAGTCGGTCGGTATTTTTTCCGGCCCAAATCGGAATCGGCCCCTAAGTGTCATTTTAGGTCTAATTACACGTGGGTTGTTACCTTTGTCACATTACTGACTGCCTGATTGTGATGTTTTATATTAGAAAGAGTTGAAATACTTTGATTTTCTATCTAGCGTCAATGTACCAGGTGGAGTGAAGGTTGAGCTCTACAACAGTCAAACCTAACCTATATTTGAGATGTCTTACAGTTTATTTGTGTTAATGTGATTAGGGCATTTGTCATAGAGCAGTTTCATTTGCTTGATTGTTATTACCAACTACAATTGAGGGCATGGCATTGCTTGATTGTTATAATCAACTACAATGTCAAGGTAAATCAACTGACTTTTTATACCACCTGGTTTAGTGATTAGTAAGTAATTGCCCCACCTGGCATGTTGTCTTGAGATAATATGCACACACAATGAGCATTGTAATTTTGTTGGGTGATCCCATTTTGCTTGATTATACCTTTGCTTGATGTAACCATTTCTACATGATCATGAGAAGATGAGTGAAAAAAGCGGATCATTACTTTTATCATCAATTAAAAATTTAATTTGGAAAAATTGTCAACATATCTAAGAATGAAGGGTCCCTTGCAGTTTTAAATAAAGACAAAGGGCAAGATTATTTGACTAAAATATGGAGGACTCAGACTGTAGAGAATATTTAAACCAAAATGATATATGTTGTTCCCAAGAAATCTGGGCTGTTGATGGTGGTCACAAAGGATGGATATGTGATGTACTTTGAGCCAGCAACAAAATTCGAAAAAGGAATTAAAATGGATTACTTAGTAACCTGAATTTTAACAAGCTTGAATGTCACTGTCAAGAAATTTTTTGTTCATAAGCTTCAACGCATACCGCAATAAACTAGATTGTGACGCCTTAACAATGGACTCATTCAATGTGTACAGTACACCAGGAAACCCCATTCGAAGAGGTTCAGGTGAGGCTACCTGAGGGCAAATTAATACAAACTGGAGATAAGAACATGACAGGTGCAGCCAAATTGTACTGGTGTGCAGGGACTTCAATATCAGACCTGTGCAGGACAACATGGAGAAAGAGATCATTAAAGAACAAAGCACAGGGGACTACCAGAACTAGACATGCCCTGGAAAAGATCTTCTAGAAGCAGTAGCCAATCCATAGCTGTGGTGGCTTCTGGTGGCTTGAGAGCACTAAATGGCCAAACTAGGTCTGATGTGTCAGCTAGGGTCACCTTCATGTCTGGCGGTAGATCTTACATTATTGTTTATGTTCTCATAAACATGAAAGTGTGACCATTATTAAACCATAGATTGGTGGAGCCAAGGGTGGAAAATAACCATGATCCACTGCTAACATACCAACTACATTCAAAATCTAAGCATGAACAAATAGTGACGGACCTCTGACCAACAACTCCTCAATCACCACCAGTAAACAAAGAATTATCAAGTAAAAGTCTTAAAAGTACCCTACCAAACTTGTGAGGCTGATTGAGCAATATACAAATGAGCTAAACTCAGCCAAGGGCACCCAGGGGTGTGTGCTTGCTGAGTCACTCAATCAAAGCATTATTATTTTAAAACAGAGTAAACATAAAAGCACAAACTCTTAAAATATTTCACACAATTACATTATAAGCACAATCCACAGTTGTCTGGAAAACTCAAACACCGGTCTTATAAAAATTAACAGAGCAGGGAATTATAATGATCTACAGCAGATTTTAGATAGGACCCCACTGCAAGACAGACTTCACTACCTGATAACAGTCATGTCAGAAATAAACACATGTCTGCATCTACTAACTCTCTGCTTATTTAAGCAGGGTAGATATCTAAGTGTATACGGGCAATAACATATACAAAAAAGAACCAAATGCAATAAGGTCTAAGGGGAGTTCTCATCGAGGGACAACAGAAAATTAGATCAGCATTACACTGTCCCTTGGAAAAAGCCAAGTAACCTCGAATAATATACAACCTGAGCTTACAAAGAAACGCTCTCTCCCATGACTGAGTAACTAGAAGGAGATAGGCTCCAGACTTATAGAGGTTTTCAGAATTTTATATTGTCTAAGCTTTGACTTTGGAAGCTCAGCAACCTCTCAGGAACTACACTTGGGTTTCATAAAAGCCTTCTTGATCCACTGTATATCAGATTTTAGAAGTTGTCCAGGGTGAAAAAATAAGGAGAGTTTACCAAACTTTACCATAGCAGATTTAATATACGAGAGCCATGGAATTTTCATGTCCTTTGAGTAATTCAAGTAATACTCTAGAAGGGGCACATTCTCAAGAACATGTGATAACCATCGCAAATTTAGCTTAACGCAACTTTGGATATCGCAGTCCATCGCGAGAAAATAACACCGTCTTAACGTCCAATTCCCAACCCGGCGGCACCATGCGATAGCAGCATGAGAACGCGCCAAATGACCGCGTAAAAACCAACGTGACAAACAAAAAATGCGAAACACGAACGCCCAAAAAGTTGCGATGCCACAAAGCGCAATACCAAAATCAGCGAAAACCAGCGACAGGCCTGCAATACCCACGCATCATGCGTGAGAATGCACTATAAAAGCAAAAAAAAAAACAATCCAAACTGCGTAGCATTATGGATGCACCCGGACCGAGTGCAGAGGACAAGCCAAACTCCACAAGCCCCACGGAGGACCAGCATGGAACCCTGTGTTTGGGGGAGGGCAAGGAGAAGAGGAAGAGGAAGACATAGTTCAGCCCGCAGGAAGACCGGATCACCGTCACGGAGGTGATAGAACACTACCAACAACTGTTCGTCACCTCCACTGCGTCATTGGCAACACAAACGGAAATATGGCAGTCCATCGTCACCAAAGTGAATGCAGGCGGAGTGTCGAGGAGGTCAATGGAGGAGGTCAAGAGGCGCTGGCATGAAGTACACAGCCAAACCAAACAGAAACTCGCTGCCAACATGAAGGCAGCAAAGGCGACTGGAGGTGGGAGTCCTGCGCCACAGAAGGAGCTGGATGAGCTGGAGGAAATGGTGGCCACAGTCATCAGTGTGGAGACGGTGCAAGGAGTTGGGGGTCTGGACACAGCCCGATATGACCTGACCCAACAGCAACAGGGTGAGTAACTACCAGGGACTGGGGGGACGGGAGCAGATGGGCACAATGGCACACATGCACAATCATGTGCAGCACACTGCACACCCACAATGAGTGTGGAGCATGTCCCTGATACCCCTGGCACCCTGCAGCACACATAGAAACACCAAGTAGGCCCCCGTCCACAATGTGCACAAATGGGCCCCCCTCCATATCACCAATGCCACAACCTACCCATGCACATGTGCTGAATCCAGAAAAGCAGCTGCTCTGTGAGCCACACTGACAATGCAAGTGACACTGCATGACAGATAGCATGGCTGAAGTCACAATACATCACATGGTACACGAGACGACACTGAGGTGGCTGAGTGTGGACCACATCCGTAAAGGAGCAGGTCACACTCTGACACATCCACCTGCACCTACGACCCATGACGTCAAAAACACATCTGCAGACAAACAATGCACAAGAGTACCAAATATCTCCAGTAGCACAAATGACCCAAGTCACAAACATCCCAGCACCCGAAAAGCACACACGTCAAATGCACACCGACTCAAAGGGATAAGGGTCCGCCAATGCAGAGCTGCAGGGGCGAATCGTCAACAATGCAGCACACACACATAGCAATCACAGTACATCAACATTGACGACATTGTGGGATAGAGTGCAACCCCTACACCACAGGACAGAGGACACAACTGGTGCCGCTCGTGCGTAGAAACTGGCCAATCACATCTGGCAATGCATGACACTGTGAGATGATAATGTACGAGTACAACCACACATCCGTCATGTAGTCGAAATGTCCACTGACTCCCATCAAATAGCCAGCTTCACCAAAACAGTCACAATGTACATCGTCATGCAGTCTGAATGTAAACATCTACAATGCGTCAACATACATGGAACACACTGTTAACCTGCATCTCCCCTTTACATTGCAGAGGGACAATCAACACCTCCTGCAGAGCAGACCACACATCTCTTCAGTGATGATGAAGAGGTCACCCTGCCCATTTGCCCAGACACACTCCAACTGCTCGTGGACAGCCTCCGCACCGCACCTCCAGGAGCAGGGCAGCCCAGCTGCATCGCGGTGAGCCCACACCCTGCACAGACCACACAGCAGGAAGCACACACCACCACGGCTGCCTCCCAGGACCCCCACGACCAACACATGGATTTCAAACGCCGTGTGTTAGGGTGCCAGGAGAAGATGGCAGATCAGCTGTGGCTGGGTTTCGAGCTCATGGCAGCCAAACTCGATGCCATACATGGGTGCCTGAGTCCCATCAGGGAGCACCTACAGTCCCTAACGGATACCCACTGTCCGCACCATGCTCACCAACAATCCTTGGCCGACATCGCTGGGTCCCTTACTCGGATACAAGAACTGTCTAGGCAGACAGGCTCCAGCGATGACAGCACAGAGTTGGCACAGATGCGGAGGACAACGGAGACCATGGAGCTGATGCAGGCTGGAAGTATGGCTGCCACAGCTGAACACCAGCGAGATGTAGCTGCGATCTACCATGCCTTGCAGATCCTCATCTTGCCATTGCTGACACTGAGCCTGAGCCTGTTCCAGATGACTGCTGCAGGAACCTCGACACACACATCTCCGCCCCCTGACGTGTCAGTGGCACACAGTGATGCAGCCCTATCACCTTCGCACCCTGATGTGTCAGTGGCACACAGGGACGCAGCCATAACACCACCACACACACCTGACACAGAAGACGTCTCAGAGGAGTAAGATGTGGAGGGTAATGACTGTGTGAGGAAGGAGGCAGTAGCATCCATCACCTCCATATGGCCTGTCCCTGCCTGGCTCTGCCCTATGCATCATGCCCTGGGACAACACCTTGCACTGACCCCCGGAACACCCTGCGACATTCACCCGGACCCCGACACGGACTGCCATATCTCCACTGCTTGACAATTACACAGCAATACTGCTGCGGACTGCATTCCCCCTCTTCCAAATCGCTTTTCAATCCCCAAAGGACTCTGGTTGGCCCACCACTGGGCTTCCATGTTATGTGGGCTTGGATGGCCATGTACGAAATCATACAGATGTGTCATGACTATGTTCACTCACGTATGGAAGTATGGCTGGATGTAAGGACAATGATTGCACAAGAAGGTACACCCTGGTAAATGACATCAATGCGCATGTTTATCCCCAAGACACATGGCCAATTGGATGACTGTGAAGGTGAGTACTAGCTGTGTCCCCATTGCACATTACCAACAATCTCACAACCCCCCAACGTAGGCACAAATCCATGTATTGAATAGGGCTGTGTGTAGGAATGACCAAATCGGTAGCAGGCCAGAAGTGGTGTCCTACATCACATGTGACAACAGAACTTCACGTTGCATACCTACTCACACACATCTGTGTGGACACATTCTGTTATGATTTATAACATTGCTCAACATGGTCAGAGGTTGGACACCATACTCACATTGCTGAAGACACGTAAGTGCACAGGTCGGCCAGCAACTATCCCAATACAATGTCTGGCTCACAGAGGTGGAGCTGTCAAGAGGGACCCACCCCCATTGTACATGCGTCAGTCAGTTCCTCCCTGTGTAGGGACGATGCTCATTGTGGCACACGAGTGGTCAATCTAATCAACACTCATCACAGTTAGACACCAGTGGTGTTGCGTAGACTTTATTGGCATGTGTGTGTCAGTACGGACAAGGCAACGGCCACAACAGGCAGGGACATGCATAAGACACACCCAGCATGGGAACATGTCGAGGTGCAGGAAATGGGGAGGCAAAAAGGAACACCAATCATCACGGATGGCAACGGTCTCAGCCCACCTTGCCTTGCTGGACGAGTCATGTGTTGTTTTGCGTCTGCCCATTGCCCCGTGTGAGGGGGCACGACTCACAGCCCATGGGGTCTGCATAGTGCTCTGCCACCCGACTGCGCTGACTGTCTGCTCTGCTGACAGTGATCAGGTGAAAGGGTCCGACAAGTTCACATGTTGTGCTACATTGCCATGTGTGTACTCTCCCCCCAGCAGTGTGTCCGAATTGGTAACGTTGCCAAACGACGCTGTGCTGCTCCGACCATGGAACTGCATCACCTTGCACAGGTGTGTGTACACACGCGTAGTTCCACGCACATGCATTCAGAGTCCACACTGTTGTGGCGGGATATGTGACCATTCCCCACGATGCAACAAGGTGTTGGGACCTGTGCTGTGGGTGACAATCCGATGTGGCTGCAGGAACGTAGTTACTCGTCCATGAATGCCAGCGCAGCTTCATGTGCAATGTGTTCCAATAGTACGTCGTTGTCGGGTTCAAGGAACACCAGGGTGAGCCAATCCATCAACTGGTCCGGGCAGATGTGCTCAGTCCACGCCGTTTCCCCAATCCGCAACACAGCCCAAGAGGGGAGCGCCTCGATGTGGTCACTGCACACGAGGAGTTGTGCAATCTCCCATGCGCAACTGCCAGCACATACGCCAAGGATCAGTGCATCCCATGCACGGCTATCCAGGTGACACTCCTGTTCGTGGGCCAACAGGGGGCGCACTGTCAGGTCATAATCCAATTCAGCTACCGTTGCGTTGGATAGGCAGACCTCCATGGGCCACTCGAATGTGCATGATCGACAGTGGAACCAGGGCTGGACGCAGGTGACGTAGGCAAGACGGAAACTCAGACGAAAACTGATTCGCAACACTGCCATTGGCAGGGATCCCAACAGATGCAGCATTCGTGCACGTTACAGTTCCACATGACAGGGGTTGTACATGTGCCCAGGAATGCCTGCCATTGCGTTTGTTGGTCTCGTGGCACCGGCACTCCTCAGACCGGCGGAAGTTCGGTGGACGATATGCCACAGCTCTGGGCAATGAGTCGTATGTGTGTGCAAGGTTTGGACGTATGGGTAGTTTTTAACCAATGTGTCAAGGGCATCCCTTGCTGGTGTAGGTCGTGCAGGGACAAGTGTGTGTGGGGTGTGGGCACGTTGGTGTTTCATTAGCGCAGTTCGTGGTGTGGGAGTCGTCGGAGGCTGGTATGGTATCTCACGCAGGGTGTGCCAGCCGCATTCAGAACCAAGGTCGGGGGTTTGGTTGGCCTTCGGCCTTGTGTGTTGAGACAAAGGAGCTTTCATTCATGATTTTAGTCTGACTACTGCTTGCATGTCTTAATTGTGATGTGGACTTTGCGCTGACTTTGATGCCAGGCCTGTGATTAGGGGTGCACAGATTTCGAGACACAAGCAGCTGTTGGCATGTTTGCATGAGCCAAGGGCCCGATTGGCCTTGTGCTCCTTGTTCTGTCTCTCTCTTTCTCTCTCTTTCTTTCTCTCTCTCTCTCTTTCTCTCTCTCCCTGTCCTTTGATGAGTGCCTGACACACCTTCTTATCTTGAATATTGTCTTGCAGGCTGTGAGTCACAGATTGTCCAGGGATGCCCCGCCATGACTCTTCAAAATAGTTGTTTGGTGACAAATTAGAATGTGACATTTTGTTTGGTCTTTCAATGGTGTATGTATGAATCAGGATTTCAGTGCTCACATATATGTTGATTGTTGCAATTGTGCGACATCAGGCGGGTGCTTTTGTTCATGTTTTCGTGCAGTTGATGTGCTGTGTCTTGGTCCGGGGGAGGTGGGGGGTGCACGGGGTGGGGCCCAGGGGGGTGGGGGTGGTCCTGGGGGGGGTGGCGGTGGGTGTTGTGGCCCTCTTGGGTGTCCGGCACGCATGTTCAGTGGCTCCATGGCATCTGTTGTTCTTCAGATGTGGCTCTGGGCTGGGCTCTCTTTTGTGGTGCAGGCTGTCGTCCGACTTTGCACCAGGTCGGAGCAGGTGTTAGTTTCCTGCTGCTAACGCGCCTTATCGCATGTTTTGTGATCTTATCGTGGATCTGGCTGGTTGTTGAGAATGTTGCGTTGTGGTGTTGTCGCGGCTTTTTGCACGGAAACGCCTACTCTGCATCTCATTAGCGATAGTTGCCGGGGTCATCTGTGGCGATGTTTTTTGCGGCTGCTATTGCGGGTAAACTGGTGTTATGGGCTGTTAACACCAGCTTGTGAATGGGGCGATGAATTTATTGCAACTTTGGCTGTGATAAAGTGCCGTTAACTCGGTGATAGCTCCTTGAGAATATCCCCCTATAATTGTTCTGTTGAGGACAGCAGCTTGGGGATGGTCTATACCAAAAATCACAAAAATATGGTAGCCAGCATAGTAAAATCCTCAACATAACAAATTCCTAATTCCTCGTGGCAGAATTAATGGGTGAAGAGCTAAACGCCAAAGACATAAATTGTTTTCTTTGATTTGAATATTTCTGCTAGAGCAGTAGCCCTTGATCCCAGAACCATGAGACAGAACCAGTAAACACTGCATTTTGAAGGGAGGAATAGATTTACTTCTGATATTTGTGGCAAAATTGAATAGAGTCTCCTCCAACTGTACATATTTTTGCCGTCCTACACTTAGGCAGGGTGCCCAAGAGCTGAAGGAATCAAAAGTGTCCCCCAAGTAAGGAAAGTGATACACTTTCTCAATAACTGTTCCTTTCATCGTAAGAATCCTGGATTTTAGCAGTGTGTAACCACAGACCATACCTTGGTTTTAGAAAGGCTGTTATGTCTCTTCAGAATAACTTTCTATAACGTGATGAAAATAGCTGTTTACTGTAGAGCCGAAGTGATCTACAAGTAACCCCTGGAGGATACAGTCGCTAAATGCCACAACCACTACTCATAGAACATGGCTGGTGGAACTCACATGGTGAGTTCCATATCAGAATAGAACATATCACCCTGACCCATCAGTGAAACATAAAAATAAACAAGTAGCCTAAAATTGAAGTAGGCCAATTGTGGCCCCATTTGAACTATTCACATGAAATTGCTAATGTGACTATAAGTCAAACATAACATATAATCGCTGAGTTTCACTGGTCTTCGTTCCAAACGTTGCCCTCTATTTGAACTATTTACAATAAAGTTTTTTAAAATGCACAAATTGGTTACAACAAAACCTACGTGCAAAAATAAATCATGCACAAATATAATCATCAAGGGGCATATTAGCAAGAACGGCGTTAAAATTATCACCGCTTTAGCGGCAGGAAACTGCCGCTAAAGCGGCGATAATGGGCTTGATAATATGCCCTTGAGAATTCCAATAGAAGCCCAGGATCACAGCAGAACATGGGCTTCTATTGGTATTCTCAAGGGCATATTATCAAGCCCATTATCGCCGCTTTAGCGGCAGTTTCCTGCCGCTAAAACGGCAATAATTTTAACGCCGTTCTTGCTAATATGCCCCCAAGTTTCTTAGATGTTTTTACTACCCGTTCCCCACTCCTCCTTGTCTTAACACGGTCAGCTAAATCATCTTCAAAACCTGAATTATTCTTTCTCCACAACTCACGCTCCAAGTCATTGCAACTTTCTTCATATTCCATTTCTTACTATCCTTTAAGATCACCACTACATGACCTTTCGCTTAACTCACTTCTTTAGGACTTGATCATTTAGACTCTAGAGCTACCATTTTACTCACTCTCTTGCACTGACTCTCACCAAATCTCGTTTCTCAAACCTCGTCTCAGTAGTCTTCAATTTACCATTGTGTCTTTGATAGATCTTGATACTTCTTGGCCCTCTCACTAAGAGACTGACTATTGACACAATGACAATTCACTCTTCCCATCCAAGCAGGAGCAATAGTTGTGAATACCACTGTTTGAAATGGGGTTTCTGGTTGTCAGAGTATGCACCCTGTACATGCAGGAACCACCAATTAGAGTCAGTGCAAACAAGATACACACTAAAAGATAACCTGTACTCACCCTCTGGTAGGTTGGCACAGGGCAGTCAGGCTTATCTAAAGAGGCAATGTGTAAAGTATGTGTGCAGCACACACACACAAACACAGTAACACAATGCAAACACCACAAAAATACTCCCCACAGGGTTAGAGAAATAGATTATATTTATATAAATAAATCAAGACCAAAACAACAAAAATCCAATAAGTAGAAGTTGAGTTATGAAGTTTTGAAGAATAAAAAGAGTTCTAGAGCTTAGAAGCAATAAGCGTCTTTGGGGGTTATCTGGTTGCGCTGGACTGGGTCAAAGTCAACCGTTAACATAACATAACATAACACGTGTATTTGTAAAGCGCACGTTCACCCAGAGGTATCTTGGCGCTGAATAACAGATGTTTATTGTTACCCAACTCAATGGTACTCATTTTATCGACCTCAGATGGATGAAAGGCTGAGTGGACCCGCCGGGATTTGAACCTGTGACCATGAGGTCGAACACAGGCCCCTGCAGTGGACACATTAGTCCACTGAGCCACCAGACCCGGCTGACTGTGATGGAGTAAAGGGCAAGGACAAGAACCTTGTTGAACCGGTGAACAGAGTACCTTAATCCTGGCCGCAACAGTGAGAGGCGGGGTGCAGACGATCGATGCATCGATCTCAGGGCCTGCAGTCGAGGAGATGCGTTGAACTTCTTCATGCAGTGATGGCGATGCGTTGGGCCAGTTTTGAGTGCAGTAGTTCCAAAGACGATGCACTGGTTTAATCCATGCTGGAGGGGTAATGCTTCGATCTTCTCAACGCAGTGGTGGTGATGCATTGGTTGCGAAGCAGTGGTTGCAGACGTGATGCTGCAGTTCCGAGTGCGATGCGCCGATTCTACTCCCTTAACAGTGTCAATGTGCTGGTTTTGCTACACACAGACAAGAGATGCATCAATTTATCTGGTGCAAGTATCTGGGTCTACTTTCAGTGAACCAGGGACAGGAGCAGGGGTAGAGACTTTGATAGCCCTGAGTCTCAAGCAACAGGAAGCAAGCCAACAAGCCCTTAGAGATCACTTCAGTTGCAAGGCAGAGTCCATCTCTCCTCAGCAGGGACAGAGAGCAGCAGGGCAGCACAGCTGAAAAGTATGTCTTCCAGGGCAGCAGTCCTGCAGATTGTCAGTCCTTGACGAGCACAGCAGTTCTTCTGACATAGGGTTTTTTACAGGTCCAGAAGTATCTTATTTTGCGGGTTCAGAGACCAAGTACTTATACCCAGTTGTGCTTTTGAAGTGGGGGTAATTTCAAAGAAGGGTCTTTGAAGTCCACAAAGGTCTTTTCTTCCCAGCCCTGGCTCCAGACTATCAGTAGAGGGTAATTAGCCCTTTGTGTGTGGGCACGGCACTGCCTATTCAGGTGTAAGTGTCGGTCCCTCCCTCCCTTGCTGCCCAAGATGCGCCATCGGAGTGCAGATGAGTGCTCAGGTACACCTAACATTCCTGTGTGTATGGCTGTCTAGATGTGATGCACAAAGTGTAGCTGTCACCCAGCACAGACGTGTATTGGAGAGGAGTTGGCCTAACGGCTAGGGCGGTCGACCTCAAATCTGGGGAACTGGGTTCGAGTCTCGGCAATGATGCTGAACATCCTGTGATTCTGGGCAAATCACTTAATCTCCCCGTGCCTAACAAAAATGAATGTGTCCTCATGTAATGCAACTAGTGCTATGTAAAGCGCTCTGATACCCGTTTCGGGTCAAGTTCGCGCTATATAAAACTCTGTGAAATGAATAAAATGAAAAAAAAAACAGAGCTGGAAGAGCTTTCTAAAAGTGGCATTTCTAAAATAGTAATGTTAAACCCAACTTTACCAGTTACGATGATTTGTCATTACCATTCCAAAGTTATAAAACATGACACAGCTACTCCTTTCTAATCAGGAATTACAGCTTAAGAGTGTATAAAGGAATTCCGAATACTAACCAATGAGAGGAGTAGAAAAACAAATGTAGGTGTTTTTCACTGCCAGGACATGCAAAACTTACAATTATATGTCCTACCTATTACTTACACAGCACCCTGCCCTTTGGGCTACCTAGGGCCTACCTTAGTGGTGACTTATATGTAATAAAATGGGAGTTTAGGGCTTGGCAAAGCGTTTTAAATGCCAAGTTGAAGTGGCAGTAAAATTGCACACACAAGCTCTGCAGAGGCAGGCCTGAGACATGTTTATAGGGCTACTTGTGTGGGTGGCACAATCAGTGCTCAAGGCCCACTAGCAGTATTTAATTTACAGGCCCTGGGTATGTGGTATACCGCTTTACAAGGGACTTACAAGTACATTAAATATGCCAACCAGGAGTAAACCAATTATGCCATGCTTAGAGGAAAAAGCACATGCACTTTAGCACTGGTCATCGGTGGTAAAGTGCCCAGAGTCCCAAAGCCAACAAAAACAATGTCATAAAAGGGGAGGAGGAATGCAAAAGGTTTGTGGTGACCCTTCAGAGTAGGCCATTTTGCAACAACCACCCTTCCTTTTAGCAAGAAAAATAGATTTTCCCTTGTAACAGAATGGGGCGTGGCCCTGTAGCCTCATAGCACATTTGTCACCCCCTGTTTCCAATTCAAGCTCCTTCTTACAGCAGGCTGGATACATTCTCACAGTACTTGGTTGAAGTGTTCTACCTAACCATTCTCCCAAGCATGGTAAACCACCGCTCTCTTATGAGGAAATGCGTGAACTCATTGGAAACAAACTGTGGTTCATTGTCAGATTAGATTAGCTCCAAGCAACCTTCCCTTCTCAATTCCTTCACAAAAAAATGGCACTAGAAGTCTTCACTTCCCTCGTGAGACCCACCTCAGGCCACTTAGAGTAATAGTCAAGTAACACAATGGCATACCTGCTATCCAGCCCCAGATATTCAAATGGACCCCAACTGTCAAAGGCAACTTTCTGCCATGCTCTTTTGAGGGGCTCCACTGGACATCATTCTTTGTCCCTTATGCAGCAACACTAGTAGCCTTTTGTGTAAGGATGCAGGAACCACCAACCTGTCACAAATCTTGACAATCCCTTCAACTACAGACATCTTTTTCCACACTTGCCAAAATGCACTCAAATCCACATTATCTTTATTGGCCTCCCTCAAAGCTTCACCGCTAAGCAACTTTGATGTTATCAATAGCAAAGTCTCATCCTCCAGTAACTCCTGTCTCCATTCTTTCTCTGACACAGTCCCTTTGCAAACCTCCTCCAGATTAGCTAACATGCATTTACCACTATCCTGCTCACCACCACTGTTTAAAGCTAGACATGACAAACGATCTGCATTGATATTTTTATTTCCAGGCACATACTTAATGACAAACGTGTACTCCTGCAAACGATAAAACCATTTGGCAATACGAGTTGTAGCTTTACCTGCACCCATAGTTGAAAACAAATCTACCAGCAGCTTGTGATCGGTATGCAATACAAACTGAGCTCCCCATTCATATGCCCCAGACCGTTTCACATCCTATCACAAGCTAACGCATTCTCTTCAGTAGTAGAGTCCATGCTTATGGCACCCTTTAGCGTACACAATGCAAATGCCCCCACATTTCCTGTCCCTCGCATACTTGCATTATTACTGCACCCAAACCATAACCACTGGCCTTAGCCACAACAATAGTTCTATCTCTGGGATCAATGGGTTTGAACACCACTGCTTTGATATTGGACTCCTTGATCAAGTAAAAGGACCTTGACACCCATCAGTCTACAAATACCTCATCCCTTTTTTCATCAAGGAGTGTAGGACATGAACTTTATCATCAAAATGGAATTTGGAGTGAAATTCTGCAAACCCGAGGAAGGAACGTAATGGCTCTTTATCAGTAGGGGATGGCACTTCCTTAATAGACTCCACCAACTTGAAATTGGATTCACACCCTCCTTCGATAATGTGTGCCCTAGATACTCAACCTTATTTACACCAAATTTACATTTCTTGATTACCACCATGAGCCCACCACTTTCTAGCCTCATCAACACTTTCTCCAAGACAGAATCATGCTTCTTTCTATCAGCACCCCAAATCAGAATGTTGTCATGAAAAAAGAACACATTTAGCAAATCTTTCAACACTCCCGCATAATTCTTTGAGATACCACTGACTCTGAAGCCAACCCACATGGCATATGTAAAAATTGAAAAGCTCCCTTGGGTGCCCCAAAGTTGTGCTAAATGCCTTGACTCTGTATGAGGATGATCCTGATGATAGGACCTCAACAGATCTAGTGTAGTGAACCAAAAGCACTTCTCATATTCATCAGCATTTCATGTATGTGTGGCAGAGGGTGGTGATCTATCCATATGTGCTCATTTAGATCTCTTAAGTCTACACACACACAACCTACCGACAGCCTTCTTAGCCTGAACAATGGGAGTCATCCATTTAGATGACTCAATAGGCTCAATCACTCTGAAATTACACAATCAGTTGAGTTCTTCCTTCAACTGACCATGTAATGCCAAAAAAGCTCCTCTGACTTTGGTGTAAAACTCTTCTTTAAGATAATCTTTTGCTGTCATTTCCTTAACCATCCTAGTCTCTCCTCAAATAACTTGACAATTTTACACCTCTAGTTGTCCACCTCACCCTGTTTTGTGCGCAACACTTGGTCATGATGATTGGGATCTAACACTATACCCAATGCTCGTTACTCTCTCCATCTCAACAATGTTTTTCCTTGGCCACATACACTTTCCCACTCACTCTCCTATCCTTGCACATCAATTCAGCATTGAAATAACCTACAACTGCTAACTTGACACCATAATATCTTACTCGTTCAATGTCAGTAGGTAGCAATTCACACTTTGAAAGTTTCTCTGGTGCAGCCTTGGCTATGAAAGTAAAGGGAAAGCATGAATCAGCCCATGTGAAAGTTTCTTCTTCATTTATAGTCACCACACGCTTTGGAGGACTGTAAACTTTGTTTATACCACTTTGGGTTTTTGCATCGCAAACCATTAAAGCTTCTACTTCCTCCTCATATGTAATCACATCCTCATCTGTTTCACTTTCAAGATTCACTTCATGGTTTCTTACATTCTTTCCATCCATTTTACATACTCTGGGAAAATGGCCTCATTTTTGCACGTAAAAATTATGGCCTTAGCAGCAGGACAAGAATTTGGCTCTGCCAAATGCTTTAAATTACCACATCTATAGCATTGCCATTTTTTCAGTTATTTTGTGCTCCACCTCACTTTCAATGTTGTTGTACACCTTGTCTGTTATTTTCAATGCTTTGTGCAATGTATCAACCTCACTCGTTTCCACCTGCTTAGATATTCCCTTTCCCTGGCCCCCACAGAGTCCCTTTACATAACAGGAAGTGTTTTTAATTCGGTGGGCAATGCTAATAATTTTTTCTAAGGCTGGATCTTTCAATTCCATCAACGTTTCCTGAATTTTTATTTTGTTGGTTCTATTTATCTGTGGATCTCTTACAATTTCTTTGTGAGGTTCTTAAACTTGCATGAAGATGCTAGAGATGCTTGCCTTTCCACCACAATGCTCCCACTCTGGATACAGTTTTCTTCGAGGGCCCTCAAAACAAACACAAACTCATCATCTGTCACCTCATCTACATCTGATGTTTCATACATATCCCTCTCTTGCCTCACAGGCATGGGTAACGTTACATATTCAACACCTTGCTTCTCTCCACCCCTAGACTGTGCTTTAAAGTGGCACATTTTCCTTGGCCACACAAACATCTCCACCAACTGTCTCAAAATAGGTTTTGAAAGATTGCTTCCAATATTCTTATGCCATAACTGGAAGTCCTGGATTCTATAAAAACATAGGAGGAGCTGATATACATTGTACAGCATTGTTATAGCAATGTTTTAAGCAATGTAAAAAAAATATATATAATTAAAGTCTGCACTGGTGTCTTCCTATCCGAAAAGTAGTTACTGTTGCTGTGTTTCCTGCCATGCACACTTCATGTGAATATCCAAGTAAAAGACACAATAAAGAGCTCCCTCATGACCTATATTTCTTTCATAAAAATATAACTAAATTCAGCATGGGCTTAACAACAATATAGTGACATCAACAAGATTATTAAGATAAAATTAATTTTATCATAGTTGTTTATTTAACTTCTTTTTAACATTGAAGATATATATATAAAAATTCCATCACTTTTTTCTCCTTTTTTAATATAAAACTATTTTTACCATTTTACTATTATAAATATGATAAATATACATACAAATAAACAAAATTCCTGCATGAAATTCAAAAGTAAATGCAGTACACTATTAAGCAGATAACCCCCAAATGAAGACACGTACATAAACAAAAGACAAATGTTCATACATACTCAAACAAAACCATCCAAACTCATGCAGACTCATACAATATTCACAAACAAATATATCTGGATAAAGGAGAGACAATAGATTGCAAGGTCTCCACGACCATATAGGTTAAATGTGTTGAACAGTTTAGGTCGACGCGCGTTTCGGTGGCATATAAAAGATAGTCCGGCCACCTTCCTCAGGACCTTTCCAGATACCAAAGAATCACAATACACCCAGGGGATACCTAAAAAGTATAAACAGCATATATTAAGAGCCCATACAAAGTAACATTTGAATCGATTGGACCTTAATGCTAGACAAACATATGAAATCACTTAAGTGACTGTCGAAAAGAGCCAAAGCCAGAGACACCAAACCCTGTGAAATTCACACAGCAAGAATGTATATCTCCCCATACTTACTATGGGAGATATTGTGAAGAAACAAAAAACACAATGTGTTGAAATGCAAAACAAAACAAACGAGTGCACCAACCACCTTGTCTCATGATATGGGGCCAGGAAAAACCTGAGAAAGAAAGAATGAAGAAAGGAACCGCAGTAAGATCACCCTGTAATAATCAATATGTGCCACTTGTCAATATGTAATGTCTACTAGAGGATACTTACAAACTGTATTGATGCAAGTGTTGCATAATAGAGATGGCCACTATACTGCTGTCATAACGTGCAGCAGTGTCTTTTAATGATACTGCATGTTCTGCCAAAAGACGAAAAATTATATGAAGAAGACCGTGAGTAATGAGAGATTTAGAAAGTGACAGAAATAATATACGTAGGGAGGACTGATTATGCCTTACCTAAAACCCTCATATATGGTGTCCCGTAGGCTAAATGTCAAGTGCCAGATAAATCACAACGGTACTCAGTCTTCTGAAAATAAATGAAACTACATTAGCCCCTGTACAAAGGGGAAATAATGTTATAACTAAATTAACACAGAGGCCCAGAAGTATACACACCTAATTGAATTAGGTACCGTGATCAGACAGGCAGAGTTTGAGCGACAAATTGTGGGAGAAAAGCAATTTTTAAACACATCAGAGATATACGAAAACCATGCTACTCGGTAAAGGGGCTTATGAACCATACATGGGGCCTTGAACCGGCTTCTCATATGAACAGGGAGCCAGCGTAACTGACCGAGTAAAGATGAGATTCTGTCAAACATACGCCTCCCATAAATCAACATAGCTGCCGCGTTCTGTATAAATTATAACCTCTTTATAAGGTAAGTCCAACATAGAGAGCATTGCAATAGTCCAGTCTGCTTAAATTCAAGGCTTGCACCAACAGCTTTTGAATATGTTGAGTAATAAAAGGGAGGATCTTCCTTAGTTGTGTCATTAGCATAAACCACATAGACATTAATTTATTAATTTGATACTCAAATGAGAGTTTGCCCTCAAATAGCACGCCCAGATTGCAGGCAGTGGATGCTGGTTACAGACATTCTCCTAAGAACTGGCACCACCACATAGAGGACCAAATTGAGGGATTGTCAAATATCAAAACTTCAGTTGTATCTGAATTTAGCTGGAGAGAAATGACCTTCATCCCTCTAGCTACTTTGTTCAAACAGCCTTTAAACTTCTCTGTGAGTTGGGAAATGTTGCCCTTAATGCAGATGATTATTTAGGTATCATCTGCATAGCCATAAAATTGAAAGCCAAAAGAGGCAATCAAATCTGCCAGGGGAACAACATATAGATTAAAAAGAGTGGGGCCGAGAGCAGATCCCTGCTGAATACCACAGGCAATATCTTTAAAAGTTGCCATCTGGACTGCCTGAGTTCTATTTTCCAGAAATGATTCAAACCATCTGAGTTACTTGTCTCTCCGGCAGATAGCCTTTTCAAGAAAATAGCATGAGGAACCTTATCAAAGGCGACTGACTAACCAAGGAGGATGAGTGCCGCCGAACTTCCTTCATCCAAGATCATACGGATGTGATTGGTAGCTGCCAAAAGTTCAGTTTCAGTGCTAAGGCAGGATCTGAGTCCAGATAGGTGCTTATTAAATACACCATTTTCTACACTGTAAGAAGCTAGCTGCGTATTTGCCCAGCTCTCCACGATTTTTGCAAAAAACAGTACAAGAGAAATTGGTTGATAATTCGAGGAAATACTAGGATCTAGACTCTCCTTGTTTAAGAGTAGAGTAACTAATGGTGATTTACAAAAAGCAGGAACCACACCCCTCTCTAAGGAGTTATTACATATAAATAGGAAAAGAGTCAAAGGGAGAGTCTGACTTAATAATGGAGATTTAAGAGTCTAAAATCTGACCAACAATTAAAATGGTGAACATTTTGATCTGGTCTATCTTCAGATTCCACTGTTGGGGTGAATGATGATAAAGTTAAAGAAATTTTATTCTGTAAGAAATCCCCCAGTTCTGAGCAAACTATTTGCATTTGGGAACCTTGGGTAGATGCTGGTTACTTTTTACCAGAAAGTTTCAGACTGCAAAAAGTTCTCAACTAGGGTTGTTTGCGGAAAACATTTTGTTATGATAATAGCTGTACCTACAGGCTTTTACAAACCCTTTATATATCCTACGTTCTATTTAATAGGCTTCTTTCCTTGCCTCAGAATAATCTTGTCTACAAATCCTCTCTAGCCTTTAACAGTTCCTTTTCGCCTGAGTAAATTCTTGAGAATATCAGGGAGCTGGTGGAGTTATACAATGTGTATTCCCAGTTTTAAGAGCAATACCCCATCTAGGGTCCCTACAATCCAGGAATTAAACTGGTTAATGTCATTGTCTTTGGTAATGGCATTGTCAACATCACTACATGACTGTATATCTTCTTTGGAGCTTTCTAAACAATCACTTAGGGGTCCATTACGATGGCGGGCGGACTTTGTCCGCCCGCCACCGCAACGGAGCCAGGGACCGCCCGCCGAAGTCGCGGCGGTCCCGCCAGGCACATTAGGATGCGCCCGCCACACTGGCGGGCGCATCCCGCATGTTTTACATTGCGGCGGGCGGTGCTGTCAGCAGCACCCGCCGCAATGTACAAAATGCATGTTGCGCTTTTGCATGCACAACGTGACAGGCACCCCGCGGTGCCTGCCACCTTGTACATGCAAATGCAGGGGGGTACCATAGGTACCCCCCATGTGCGCCCCCCACCCCCCCAACATCCTGGGGGCCCGCAACGGGCCCCCAAATGCGAATACCGCATGCCTTTTCATGGCGGAAATGCCGCCATGAAAAGGCTCCTCACCGCCTACATCCTAATATGGATGGTGGTGTCTCACAGACACCGCCACCATATTAAACCCGTTTTCCGCACGGTCGACAAGTCGACCAGCGGAAAAGCGGCGGGCGGTCTTTCCGTCCGCCGCTGACCCCCCGCCATACTAATATGGCGGGGGGTAAATGGGTGGAGGGCGGAGGGAAATGTATGGCGGATCGCCACCGCCATGCGGGCGGTGGCGATCCGCCGTACATCGTAATGACCCCCTTAGTCTTCTGTTGTCGAATTTTGCCCAGGCATGATAGACGGTTTTGTGGGTGGTTCTGAGGGATGTGTGCCTCCTGCTGTGTGCAGGCAGAAAGAGATCCCCTAATGGTCAAACCACAAAACCTCCATAACAGCAGCCACAGTGATCAGTCCTGCTCTGGCATAGATGTGAGCCAATATATGCCCTGCCTGGTGGGTTGGCTGTTAGACAAACTGTTGCAGCTCCAAAACTGAACAAATACTGGCTATGTGGGAAGTGCTAGTATCCAGAATACTATCATAATGAAAGTTCAAATCCACCAATACTACTACAGACTCAGTCTCCAGAAATGTGGTGGATGTTACCTCTTGAAATGAGCTTATAAAGTCTTTGCAGGTCCAGGTGGTATGTAAATTAATAAGAACTTCACTGAGCATTTATGATTTATTGTTAATGATATAGCAAGTGATTCTGCATCTTGCGTATATGGTACAAACAAAGTAGAGCATGCAAATGTCTCTTTGCAGATCAATGCTAACCCTCCCCTACCTTATTTGGCTAGTTCACATTGTGCATAATATAGCAAGCCGGTACTGCAAAAGCTACACCAAGGCCAAAATTCCTGACCCAGGTTTCTGTTATAAGCAGCCAATTGAACTTGTTATCTTCCAGCAGCATGTGAAACATCAGCTGCATGCATTACCATTGACCTTGCATTCATTAAAGAGCATTTAATGTTGTACAAAGGCTTGGTCTTGATTTGTTCCAAGGAGTCATGGGAGGAGGCCACCCTACTTTTCTTCATGTTGTTTGCCTGTCTCAGTGACTGACCCAATTTTAGGTTTACCTACAATGCTCTCCTTAGCCACAGTGTACTTACTAACACGTGCAAGTTAAGGTATTGTTCCATAGTCCCCAACCCTTCTCTAAAGCTGTACTGAACATCAGTCAGTACATCATTCTCATCTGCCAGGGCTAAAATTCTCTCTAACAATTTCCTGCCTATCACTGTGACAATAGAGTCAATTAACGAGATTGGCCTGTAGCAATGAGGATCTAGGTGGCTACCCTATTTAAATACAGGACCAATGACCACAAGGGAGGAAACAATGGTCTACATGCAGTGTTCAAAACATTTGTTATTAACGAGGCCTATAGATAAATATTCGATTTGTATAGATCCTTAGGCATTCCAACCTAGACCCAGATATTTACAAAGAGAGCTGTCATGAATGGTACACACTACTTCCTGATAATAAAAGTTTACGCCTAGGGGAAAAGCAGAGAATGAGGAACATGTGACAGTGCTCCTGTGGTCTCCATAAGGATATGTATTTTTAAAGTGTGTGACCCAGTGAGCTGCTGGAATGTGAGCTACATAAAGAAAACAAGAATTCTCTCAGGAGAAGCTTAATGTGCCTTTGCTTCTATGGGCAGGAATCCATACAATTGAATCAACCAAATTATATTTTTATTTGTGTCAGAGTACTGAAAGAACGATGTAATGGCACAGTGAAAAGTGATATGTTACAATGATGCAAAAGGTGCACTATTGTTTCTTTACGAACAACATTCTAAAAGCATTGTTAACAAGGTAGTGCAACTATTCAATCCAAAAGTCTCTTGAGGTAAATACGTGTTGACACCACTAGAAATTTATAATCAACATGCTCAGTCAACGAAGTTTCGACCCATCCAACAGTTCATACACAGCTCTTCATCAGGACAAAGGGGGAGCAACCTCCTTTTACTGACAGTAATATAAAAGAGGACCTCTAAGAGTAAACAGTGCAGTTTTGAAGGAATCCACAACGCAGGATCAGTGAATGTTCCAATAGCCCGATATCATATGGTATTTACTGGTGCAGCATCTATCAGATGCCAACACAACAATGTGAGCTGTCAAACAGTGGGTGTTATTTTAATTTACAAGAAACCTCTAAGGTCTCCCAAGCCTTTTCTTCTAATCTAATTTTTTTGCTTGTTAACAGCAGATTTGTTTCTCGCTATACAGGGAGTAACCATAGCTTGGCACCTGGGACATCCCGCCTGGGCGCATTATAATCTTCTGTTAGAGCTGAAGAGCAGGCTATGTCAAACCATTTATGAGTAGTCAGCTTTTACCTAGGAGTGGGCGGAGTTCGGGGATTTCCGCCATGCGGAACTCCTCGAAGTGGTTAAAAAACTAAGCGAGCTACACAGAGTTCTGCGAGCGGGCAGAGTTGCATTACGTTTTCCATCAAACGTAACGCGAAGTGCGTTCTCACATTGGAAATCGCACATGAATGGCACCACGCTGTTCGCATGGGCATGGCCATCTTGGTTTTGCTCTGTCTATGGTGCTGGGTCTATTTTTCAATCTCCTCCTCATCTTCTTAATCCTACCCCTCTAAAACCCATCTAGCCCTCATTTTTAGGTCTCGCCTACGCAGCGCACATGCGCTGCTTAGGCAAAAAGACCTTTTGCGATGGATTCAGCTTTTCAGCCAAAAACGTGCACGCGTTCCATTGCCTTCAATGGCAACGCGTGCACGTTTGGCGATTCACTTGCGGGAGCGAGCGGCGCCATATGGTAGCAATTATCGCTACTGGCGCCGCTCGCTCCCGCAAGTGAATCGTGCAGGCTCCCTCCTCTCCCCCCTCCCCCTGCTGCCGTGCGAGGCGCGTGCGCTTGTCTTCTCTCCCGCCGCTCCCTCATAGCACTTTTTTTCTAACTTTTTGGGCTTTTGCTTCATTTATCCATACCTGACAATCACCAAAAGTGCGATTTTTAGTGTGAAGTGTGGTGGGTGGGAGTGGGTTTCTTTCTAGTAGCATTGCAGTGCATTGGCTGCCTCCGTGTGGAACGTGTAGAGTTCATTGATACTGCTTTATTTCCACAGGTATAAGTCATGATTTAAAATGAATACCTGGCTAGATGTATATGCCTGTATGAATGCTTGGGCGTGCATTGTTTGTATGTTCCAGACTCGGACACATGCATAGGCTTTACCCTCTATTTGTGTGTACGTATTTATGTGTTAGCATATGTATTTATGTATTTACTAAATTCAATTCAATTTCAGTTCTCAGTAAATCCCACGTAGAAAACAGAAACATTGATCAGATTTTAATAATACAGCTGCGTTCCGCTTGCATTTTCGATTTTGATGTCGGCTGTACCAGCTTCAAACAGGAGTTTATATTTTGGCCGGTGCAGTGCCCTGATGTCAGGAGTATATGGTATTATGGCGCTCTACATTCCTTCTTTTCGGACCAAAAAGAAGGAATAGGTAAATGGTAAAAAGTTGGAAATATGTTAAAGTAACATGCTAGTTTCTATGTGTGGATATAAAATTAGAGCAATGTAGCTCAGCAGCTCAGTTGGTTAATGTGAATGCAGTGCACATCTTTGTGCGACCTGCAGGTCATGCGTTTGACTCAGCTTCTAATACTTCTGAAGTCGATAAAATGAGTATGGTTGATAATTAAACCTTCTGCAAGGCCACTGAAAGTCAAATTTACGTTTATGTATGTGAAAGGCCAATAACATTAGCAGGGTGACTCCATGTAAAGCACACGCTAATCTCACAGAGACAGCACGAAGCCTCACATTCTCTCACAATGCTTAGTTTCTCTCCAGATCTGGTAGCAATAGAGGCTGGTGTAAACGCCATCATCGAGTACAATTAAAAGATAATTATCTGGTCCTCCCTGCCTATTCTATGAACTCTCAGTCTGAAACTACTGTTATCTTTTTACAATTTACCTATGTACTTTCATGCATAGCTGTGTTACCATCGTATTAAAATTAGTATTCTGCTCCTGCACACTTAATTTAAATTTTATTTTATTGAGTAATAATTATTCATTAGTAGATCTAGTTAGTCTTCCTGTAATATAAGAGTATGTCACCTGAAAATGAAAGGCTTGCTTCACTAACTTGTCCTACAGACTAGTCTTATCAAAGAGAGCAATTTTTTCGCCCACTGCTGCAAAACCCATCGCACAGTAGCATCTTTGTATTTTGTTTTAAACAATCTCATCCTCTTTATAGACTATTTCAATGTATGCATGCACTTGTGGGTGAGCGTGCGCTCGCACCAGCCTTGTGTGGGTTTTGTCTGTTTAATTATTAATGTCCCGGGAGGAGGGGCAGCCGTGAAGGTACTGCATTCATTTTTAGGTCTCGCATAGGGCAGCGCATGTACTGCCTCTACGAGGCCTTAAGTAATTTGTATATTGGGAGAAACTCCGCTTAATTTCTCCTACCTCTTCCCATTCGTTTAACGTTGTCATAGCTTTTCTTATCGGGCTTATTATTGGCTGTAGAGGCGATGCTTCACTTCCATTTATTCCGGAAGCAGCACCGCCTAACTACAGTTTCCGTCCGCTCTTCAGGTTAATCTGTGTCGGAGGGGAACTTTCTTAACTATCCACAGACCGAGAAGCCCGCACCCAGGCTTCTGTATTCACCTCCTGGTGTGCGCAAGTCCATTCCACTGCGGTACTCATGGACAGATCCGTAGATGTATAGGCTCTCATGCTGAACGCAGTGCATAATTCTAAGCCGCCTTTCTGCGATCTAAAGGTTAATATTTGCCAGCCGTTATTTTAGTGCCGAGGTCTGCATGCTCCGCCTCTCTCTCAGTTTCAGTTTCATTTACGTTGCTACACACTGCTGCGTGTGTGGTACAGAGAGCATCTGGTGTTTTGGTCACACCGTGTTCCTATCGGTGTCTCCGGGTGTGCTGTGCAGGTTTCTGTTATCAGCAAGAATGATAGCCACAAGTCTAGGGCACCAGGGCACAAGTCCTAACAAGCATTGGCATAGCCAATAGGTCTCGCTTTTGGGACATTATAAGTGTTTAGCCATGCAACAGTTGATGTTGCACCAAGGATATTGTGCTGCAGAATTAAATACTTATAAGGTCCCAAAGGCGAGACCTATTGGCTATGCCAATGCTTGTTTATTATATCCTTACCCTGTGTCTTTGTGTTTTTGTATTTTATGTTTATTTCTTATTTTTTGTGTTTTTTGCTTGACTTTTTGTACTTTATTTTTCGCTTTACTTTTGTTTTTCCTTCCTTCCTTCTTTTCACTCTTCTACTTTCTTCTCTTCCCCAGCCCCCACCCAGCACCATGGCAGAGCAGGGGAGCGGCAGTGCAAGGCCCCTCCGTACCACCAACCGCAGCTGCCTACATTGCGGTAGGCCATGTAGAGAAGGGGTGCAGCCCCGGGCACTGTTCACCGAGGTTGAGGTGGCAGCACAGTTTTTTTACGTGCAGTGCCACCTCTCCTCCAACTTGGCAGCAAGCGGCAGGCCTCGTAGCGACTACGTCCTCCGGGAGCGGAAGCAGCGATGGGAGAGGGTCACCGGGCGGTTCGCCACATTTCTGGCATCAAGCGCACCTAGCAGCAGCTGACAAACCGGTAGGCGGACATCTTGGACCGAGACCTACTCGACCTGCTGGGCATGAAGGTTATGGGCTTGGTGAGTAATAATAGTTTATTTATTGTGTTCTATCTATGCTAATATTTTTTTCCCAATTAACAAGCATGCTGCTCACACTCAGGTAACTTCAGTTTATGGTACAAATATAATATGACCATCCTAGATTAGATAGCTGCTCAGCAGTACTACCTAATCATACTCGTGTCGTTGGCGCTCGCTCGGACTGTTTATTTAAGAAGTCATGCAGAGACTCCTCTGTCCTGTCACTGAGATAGTGGTGTGTTAGACAGTGAGCTAGCACATTCTTCTTTCACTTCACTGTGCCTTTATTTATTTGTAGCTCGTACAGTCTCAACTTCCAACCCCAAGTGATTTCCCAGTGATGTGTAGAAAGTATTAAGTAACTAGTAACTATGCATGCATCAGCATCTATGCATTGAAAAAAATGCAGTCTGAGGTGACCCGTCAAAAGTTGAGACTGAGATTCAGAATGAGATGAGAAGCAAAGATCAATCATTGCAATTAATTAGTAGTTCCAATGTAGTTTCGGAAATTTGGGATAGGGTAGGGTTCGGAAATTAAGGAATAGGTGCGGATAGTATTAGGAGAGGAGAAGAGATCTGATTTATAAATGTTAAATCAAATGTTACTGTGTTTGCCTCTCCCAGTCAAAAGATTTTTGGGAAGATTAACTGTACCACTAATCTTTTTTTTATTTTATTTTGTTTATTTCTTACATAAGCATCCAGGAGCAGGATGGATACGGCAGCTAGTACCACCACCGCGGTGCAGGCAGGTGAGGTGGCTGGAGGTGCCTCCGCAAGCACAGACGGCTCTGCTGGGCCCAGTAAGTCCTCCTGTTAATATTATTTATTTCCCTATCTTGATCCTTCTTTTCCCGCTCCACATTTAGAATTTTTTTTTCTTTTTACTGTTGCTGTCTCCTAATTTTTTTTCAACTCCACGTTGATCTGTTTCCTAAATCCTTCTTATCCCTACATTTTCCCATTTATTACTTACTTTACTTTCTCTATATTTCAAGTTTCTGGAATTCTTCAAAACTATCTGTACTAGTCTGTAGCTTCCTTTTTCCTCTGCTTTGTCAGTAAGCTTTCCCTTTACCCATATAGACTGGTGGTACAGTAAGACTGAGAGAACCCATTTTAGGTCAGGTACTCTACTGTGAAGATAGCATGCAGTAAAGGTATTTTATGCATGTTTGTTGAGAAGGCTTTCTTTTTCTTGCTCATGTTCAAACAGTACTATAAAACGAGAGCATGGCCATGGTCATGGTGGAGCCCCAGTGTTGTGCATGGTTGGTAATGGTATACCAGCAGGTAATAACCGTGCTGCATGGCTGGAACTTGGAAGTATGATGAGGAGCTCAGCCCCATTGCATTTGCCAACTAAGACCATAGGTCCTTCATTGACCAAGTATTGAAGCACTTCATTGCGCTTCAATAACTTAGATTCATTATAGCTCTGCCCCTCCATAATTGCAAAACGTTTTAGTTTGGCTTGACTACCTGGCTTTTCAATGATTGCCAACCAACAAAATGCCCAACATGATGTTTTGCATTTTGATAGATGATTAAGAAACTGTAACCGAACTGTAGTGATGTTTTATTTTGTGGTTATATTTTGCTTTAAAAAACCCAGGGGAGGCATATCTCACTTCTCAAATTATAAATGTGTAATGTTGTTTCTAGCCGCACAGACCACCAGTGTCGGGGATGGGAGTGCCAGCGGAGGGGACGTGGCTGCACCTGTCACAAGTGAGGGGGGAGAACCAGTGGCAGCAGGGGCGGGCAGTGGTAAGTCACATTGCTTACTTATTGACAAATAGTAATACACTCACTGCGAGGGCATTGACTGACTCGTGAACAACACCACGCTTTAGCAGATAATGTGGGAGTTGAGTAGTTATTATGTAATTTTTTTATCTGCAGTTACGCTGACAAAGGTTCATAAATTAACTTTAAGAATGACAGGTTGATGGGAAAGACAAAACAGGATGGAAGGAGAAAGGATGGGTGACATGCATGTAATATATGAGTGAAGGGATACATGTGTGAAAGTAATGATGCTAGGTGGGTGATGATGATATGAATCAATCTGCATGGCTGGGTGACGGATGGTTGAAACTAAGGTATGCTTGGGTGGGATAAGGCAAAGTAGGATGGGTGAATAGAATGGGTGAAATCAAGGCTGCATTGCTGGGTAAATGGATGTTGGTGAAAGGTTTGATCGGAGCTATGTTTGGATGGATGGATTGATTGGATAATGATGACTAGTTTTTTGTGGCGAAAGAGTGGATGAGAGAATGTAAAGCTTAAATGGTGCATATCAAAGTCAAGGGTGAAGATTAAGATTACTAGAAGAACAATGCAAGGCTGAATGGATAATGTAATTTGATTAACTTCTGTGGGTGGGATAGTCTGTGACGAACGTGCCAAAGCTATATCCCATTCCTTCATCCTTTCACTGACTGAACTGCAGTACATGGCTTTTCCCACCATCCACTTCTTTAAAAGGATGTAGGTTATAGCTGAGGGAGTTAAAGGTTACATTGAGCTGAGGTGATAACAAAATTATCATGCACATAGCAACAGAAGGATTATTGTTTGGCAATCCCTGTTGATGGCTTGTATGACCAGCTATTAGGATAAAATCTAAATACCTTGACCCAACATCCAACAGGCTTCCCAAACCTCGCAGAGAGTGAGACCAATGTCTGATCACGATGGATAGTTTGTAGTGGACTCTCTGAAAAATATGCAAATGGAAAAGGTCAGACCAGAGATGCTAAAAGAAAATTCAAGTTGTCTGATCATATCAGAGTCATTATTGTAGCTAACTAGACCATTCATTAGTAAATGGATCAAATTCTTGAAGCCCCAAACCATCTAAGCACTTTATTAGGAAATCCTTCAAAAGAAACAAATGAAGCAGTTTTATCAAACTGGTGTGTTGCTGTGTTTATTCTGCCTTAATTCCTTTCAGACAGTTAGAGCTTTTGATATTAGCTTTTAGTTTTATGAGAGTGGGTAATGGTGGCTATGACTCTAATCACATCAAATCTAATGGCCCTAGGGGACCATCAATATACTGCTACTATGCCACCCACTACATAATTTTAAACAAGTTTTTGGCACAGAGTGACAGAGCATTGTTTACAATGTGCCTCTTTTTTCTTTCTAGCTGCTCCTGGACACCAGGTACCAGGGTGCCAGGATGAGGCAACCCAGATGTGGCAGCGGAAGCTGGAGGCAATATGGGCCAAATACCCGTGGCTGATGGCCCAGGAGGAGGAGGAGGAGGCAGCGGCCCAGGGCCCTAGCCAGATCTCAGCATCTCCAGCTTCCCAACCACAACATTGGCGCTGCAGTCTGCAGGCAGCTGTCCGCCATCCAAGACCACACACTGCTGCCCCCCTCTCAATCTCATACCGCACCCTACTGCACCACTTCCTGTCAAGGCTGGCGGGTACTGGAGGCCTGGCAGAGAAGAATGTACCGGTACCTCGAGGAGATCCTGCACCATGTTTAGTTCCCTCTGCCCCTTTTCCAACTTTTACTTTGGTGGGTGGGACTTTTTTGTTGTTGTGGGTGGGGAGGATGGGGGTGCAAGATTTGGTATCGGCTTTCTTTTTCATGGACAATGGTTGGAGATGGGAAATTTAATTTGGTTAAGGAGAGGGGTGGGCCAGTTGTTGTTGGGGATGGGTGGAAGGGGTGTTTTTTTTTTGTTTGACTAGAAAAATAAATATTTAAGTTTCTTTATTTATGCCTCTAATGTCTAATCAAGGTCTTTGGGGATGTTTTACTTTTTAAAGCTGACTTTTAGCGCAAAATATTTTTTAAATTTGCTGATAGTGTGTAACAGCAATTAGGTATGTGCTGTGCCTATGTGGTAGTTTTGGCCTACTACTCTCCCAGTCTCTGAAGTCTGCAACTATAAATACAGTGTATCCATTTGTAAAACCACACCAACATAAACTTTCATGGTGTACACTCAGGAAGGATAAGAAAGAGCAACAACAACAAAACATACAGATGTAACTGTTTGCTTTATGTGCATCACGTGGGCTGTGGCACTCAGGGGAGGTGCAGCTGACAAATTACGATGGAATAATCCTTAGACAATAATTGGTGTGGGGCACCTATAACAGACATGGGGGGTGATTCATTGATGCCAGATGTTATGAAAATGGTTTTAAAAAATCTAAAAATAAATAAATTAAATTAAAAAATATTAAAACAATTTAAACAAAAATGTGAAATTTAAAAAAAAAAAAAAAAAAAAAATTAAAAGATTAAAAAATAATCAAATATATTAAATATATTAACATTCAAAACTAACATTAAAAATTATAAGTAGGTGAAATTATCCTAAAGCATAACATTTTTATTTATTAAACCGCTATCTCATTGCTCAACCTTCCATGGAAGCATATGGTAAAGGGCCACACTGACTGGACACACAAAATGGCTGCCTGCCATTGCCACATGGTCATCAACAACAACAACACTGAGCAAGAAGGCATTGGGAACAAAGAGAAGACATGCAGGCCTATGGCAAAAGCACACTGGCTGCCTTCACAAAATGGCCACCGACCGACCACATGGTGAACGAGCAAGCAAGGAGGCATGGCCACAACATAATGATAGAAGAGCAACACATGCAGGCCTATGGCAAAAGCACATTGGATGCCTACGCAAAATGGCTGCCAGCCACATGGTCAAACAGCAAGCAAGGAGGCATGGGGAACAAAGATAAAACATGCAGGCCTATGGCAAAAGCACACTGGCTGGCTACACAAAATGGCTGCCAGCCACATGGTCACAACAACAAGCAAGAGGCCTGGAAAACAAAGAACACATGCAGTCCTATGGCAAAAGCACACTGGCTGCCTACACAAAATGGCCACCAACCACATGGTCAAAAAGCAAGCAAGGAGGCATGGCCACAACAAAGAACACATGCAGACCTATGGCAAAAGCACACTGGCTGGGTACACAAAATGGCCGCCAGCCACATGATCACAACAAGCAAGAAGGCATGGGAGACAAAGAACACATGCAGGCCTATGACAAAAGCACACTGGCTGCCTACACAAAATGGTCACCGGCCACATGGTCAAACAGCAAGCAAGGAGGCATGGCCACAACAAAAAACACATGCAGGCCTATGGCAAAATCACACTGGCTGACAACACAAAATGGCCACCAGCCAAGTGGTCACAACAACAAGCTGGAGGCCTGGAAAACAAAGAACACATGCAGGCCTATGGACACTGACTATTTAAAATGGGCCCTGGCCACATGGGGAGCAAAGACACATGGTGGCCTATGGCAAACACACTCACATGCTGGCCGGACAAAGGATGCATGGTAAAAATTACACTGCATTAATTCAGCAATGCCAAAAATGAAAATTAACAGGTCATCATTTTTTTACAAGTTACAGCACACACATCCGCCAAAGGCATTACCTCACCCTAAACACTGTTGGCAGGAGAAGAAAAAATGTGAAATACCACAAAAACACTTTTTGTATTTTAATCCAAATCCATCCATGGCCTAAATGATGTGTCAATTCAACAGACACCACAGAACCAGTTGTTTCATGCACCCATGACTAGCACTAGGCCTACTGGCTGGAAGGCCCATTGGCAGACTAGGCCACATAGTGAATTAAATCAATATTGCAAATTTATTTTAAAAACATGGAGAAAATGTAGTGAACTGTGCAACATGTTACCTTCATAAAAGAAGAAACATTACTTGCAAAGAAATAACTAGCCCCCTATTGAAAGTACAGGCCACCCACCACAATAAAATGTAAAAATTGATTAAAAGTACAAATAAATCCAGGTGCATGGCCCCAATCAAACAAACAACACCAGTTTTTCAACTTACTTGTGAAATCTCAACTACAAAGTCCTTAAATCCAATGGTATATACAGCAGACACAAAAAGTGATCCTTCTAGCTCCAAATCCAAATAAAAAGTGACCAGGAGATGGACAAAGCACTGGGAGAAGCCTGTTGGACAGGAGCAGGGAGTTAGAGACTCTGGGGCACTTCCTTCCAGTTTGAAAAAGTTTTTTTAAAAAAGGACTCCTCGCACAAAAAACCAACACCAACGGTCCATTTGAGGAGGTTTTTGACTCCAAATCGTCATTTCTGGAAGATTTTGATGCTTCTTGAGGAGAAAATCTTCCCCAGATTGCAGCCACAGTAGATCCTGCACATTTGGGATCACGTACGTCAGAAAATATCTGCCGGAAGTTGCTGGCATGCCCAAACGACATGTTGTTGGCTGCAAAATCTCGCAAGAGCATGCGGCCAGCTAGCAAATCTCATGGCGCTTGCGAACAACTCTGAAAATCTCGCGGGCAATCGTGAGCACCCGGCAAGTTGCTTCCGCACACGCGAAAGGACATTTCAAGAGCGCTAACAAATAAAACCTCCATTGCGAAGTGCAGAGTTTATTGGTAACTACACATTCTACGCGGAGTTGCCGAACTCTGCAAAGTCAGCGAGTGAAGCAGAGTTTTACGCCCAGGTCTAAATTTTAGTACTTTTTAGGGCTCTTGCTATCTGGATATGTAGCAAACAAGCTACAGTGTGGCTTAGCACCCATGAGATATGGCCTGAAACCCACCGCACATGTTATCTAAAGTTCAGACTTGGGGCACTATAGAACCTAAGTGAGAATGAACATAGCCTGTGAAATTCAAAATCTGGGGGAACTGAAACTATCACCCACTTTATGCTTTTTTGCACAAAATCTGCCCATATGAAAAGGAAACGTCTGCTCCCTCCTTTCAGGGTTTTTGGCATTTTAAATTACAAGGACGCTTTGACTTTTTGCCACAGAACGAACACACCATGAACGCACTGCTCAGTAGCTTTACATATTTGGGCAGCATGCCTGATTACGCAGAAATTGCCGTCCTACACATGAAAATGTTTTAAATGTTAAAGTTTGCTTTTTAATTTGCTGTGAGATTTTTGTATACTGGATGCTAATGACTTGTGTTTTATTTTCCTTGTGGCCTGCAACTATTGTATGGCTATTTGACAAGACAATAAAGCACTGATGGATGAACAAAATGAAAGGTGTAGTTGTTATTATATCTTCGATTGTAACCACATATTGTTCTTTTCCAGGTCCTATTCGAAAGAGATTTATTTTTACAAGTACAAGTTTCTGATATGTGTTACAGCAGAGAAAGGTTTGATATGTAGGTTCCACTAGCTGCTGTTTTGAGTCTTTGCAACCTCCAGAACATATGTGATTTCGACTACCGATGACAGATTGCTAAGGGTTGTCTCTTTATTAATGAATAATTACGTGGCCAGAAGTGTGGGATCTGGTGGGGCCAACTATGAAACAAATGGATAGGAGTATGGCGTTCATTTAAAATTGTACTACCCTCAAACATTTTGAAAGTTTAAAAAGGGCATTCGTAACAACAAGACTGGATTCACCATTTACACAACAAGGGATGATTTTCTGTCCTCGACAGCATCAATGTAACAGTAGTGAAGTCAAAAACGTATTTCACAAGCTGATGTTTGTTGACATTATTATATTTCCAAATGTGTATTTAATTCTGATATTTGAATGATAATCACAGCTGTTCCTCAAGGCTTTAAACCTGTAAATTGGTTTAATCTGCCTTTTGACCTGACCAGTAAGGTCTCAGTAACCAGTGGATAGCGCTGCTGTATCAGACCATGATATCAATGATGCCATGCTCTTCTGTTTTGGCCTGGAATGGTGAGATTTGTAGAATTCGTTTTCTACGCTGACCTTTCTATTTGATATGGAAAGGGCAAAACAGAAAAAGGAAAGCAAGCAAAATTTAGAAATAAAGACATATGCTATAAAAAATTATAGACCATGTGAAATTGCATGTTCTGAGCTGCCTGCATTCCCTAGATGCATTTTAGATATTTTGCAGGGAAATTGTGCTGGAAATTGAACCATTTATTCAAGATGTTTATGTGGAAGTTAATTTGAAAATTGTAAAGTAAATGATCCATGCCATGCAGTTTCATTTTTGTTGGCAAGGACACTACGTTACATTAACAATGTATAAGGCGAATAAGCATGTAAGCGGTCTAAGTTGGAAGATACCATGAACTGCAACATGAAGTTATGGGGCAGACAATTGGATAGGTTGTTAGATATTCCCTTTCTATGTAATTAGTGGAGCAAGACCACGTGTACTAAGTAAGTAGATACGGTTTTGCGATGGGTACGAACTAGAGTGACCTGGGACAGAGGCTGACTTATGTCCCTGATGCATCGAAAGATGATTCATTCACCAGAGTCAACACTTGGCTTGGGGTTAAAATGCTACTTGCATATTTTGTGATTTACAAAAATATCTTACCCAGCATATATTAGATCTTCAGGTATTATTTTATTATGGTATAATTGGCTTCATTAAACTCCCAGGATGAATGAACCGTATATCAGTTGTATGAGCCCAACGCTAGGGGGGGTGTTACGATCACCCCTTTGAAGAATGAAGGCATTGACAGACTATATAAATGAAGCTTAAACCCCTAACCGTGATGATGTCTTGCAGGCCAGTTACTGGACTGAATTACTCCTCCTCACAGATCTGTGGCCTGTGACTCAACCTGGAAGCGGCGCATCGAAATTGTCACCTAGATAATATTTGTTGCTGACACCACGTGTCAAGCGGGCTTTGCATAATCTACTGCTTGCAATAAATTGACACTGGTGCTGTGCCTTGTGCTCGTCTAGGGGTTGAAAGGTGGATATTGTGATATTTTTCTGATACAAAATGACCAACGCACTGAAATCGCCACACAAATATACTGCTGTGGGGAGGTCAACATATGTCACAATGAATACACATGTGATATCAGCATGCCCACACATTACGCCAGTGAGCCAATGTCACAGGTGCATTGACGGGTAGCGTAACTGGAACACAGAAATGAACCGGAAGAAAATGTCCTCGCCCTACCTGCAAGAGGACCCAGGGGCTTTAGTTTATAGACTGTGCCCACTGGTGGGCAGCGTTCCACTGTTACACTTGACTCTTTACAAACTGCAGTACACATCATGGAAGGGTTGTGCTGGGCTTTGATTCTAGAAGCTACCAGAAAACATATCCATATGAAGACTGCAGCCTTTCGGTCTGGTAACTCTTTCAGCAGAACAAAGGGCAGCAGTGGAGTTTCCCAAAAAAGATGTGAATATATGAAAATGATATTGACTTGGTCTCAGGACATAAGATTAAATTAGGCCTGAGGATTCTGCCTTATTTGGAGTATTTTCGTGGCTTTAGGTAGAAGATTAGTAAATATGGTTCTGAATAGCTGTGTACTCATATAATTTTGAGAAAGTTGTTTTTATAATGGAGCTCTAGGCAAAGTGATGATAAACAGGTTATCAGCACTCCAAATAGCGCTTCATTGTGTATAGAAATAGAATTGTTAACTCCATGCAGGACTCTAGTGAATGTTTTGTTTTTTCTCCGCCTTTGCATCCCCCATGATCAATAAACAGATTGGATCAATGGATGGATGGGTGGATGGGTGTATGGATGGTTAGATCGACGGACAGGAATGTACAGACAGATGGATGGCTGGATGGATGGATGGATGGATAGATGGTTAGGCAAACATGGATAGATGGCAGATAGATGGCAGATTTATTTATTTTATTTATCTTGAGTTTTATATAGCGCTGGCTAGACCCAGAGGTATCAGAGTGCTTTACATAAGGAACAGCATAGCAACATAGTGAGTTACAAGGTATAAATAATTAAAACATTTGTTACACAGAAATGACAAAGTAAATGGAAAATCAATAAGAGGCAGAGAAGGAAAAGGGGGACAAGAATAGAAGTCAGAGAATAGGTGAGAGGAGAGAAGGGAACCTGAGGGGGGACGGAGTAAAGGCAGTGCAGCAAAAAAGAGAAAAGCATTCGAGGGTCATCAGGGGGAGTCAGGAGGGAAGAAGGGATGGGCAAAGGTCAGACAAGATGGCGGGTCCGTATCATGGGAATCGACGGAGACCATCTCCAAAAATGACGTGATGCACAAAAGTCACAGAAATCATAAGTCCAGAAGTGAAAAACCCAGAGAGCATGATTACATAGAGTACAGTCGGAGGGGGGACGCAGCCACAAAACCCAAGTCGACCAGAAGGCTGAAAGATGCATGCCCAGGCTCTGGACCACAGGGGCATCGGTGTAGATGATCCGCAGACGAAGGTCCGGGGAAGCCAGCTGGAAGTTAGGGAGGCAGCAGCGAAGTCCGGGGGGGATGAGAGGGGCGCGCCACCAAGGCTCAGGAAGGTACGGAAAAGCCCGGGAGTGTCGCACCGCAGCGCCGAGTAGGTTCACTACCACTGCACTCACGTGTCCCTGATGTCCCATCGAAGGCGAAGCTGGAGGGCGGGCAGTAAGGGAAGAAACTGCGGTCGCGCTCGGAGGGGGCGGGGGATGATCAGGAGGGGTGAGCCTCGTCCCCGCTCTTCACCAGCCATCCAGGGAGCTCCGCGAGGGGTAATCACCATTGAGACTGGCTCCTTCGTCAGCCGAACCATCAGCGATTCACCGGAGTACAGGGGGAGGGAGACAAGCAGCGGAGGAAGGATGGGACATGTCTGCTGTCCGGCTGGGTAGGTGACGGCCGTGGCGGTGTGCCGGGGCCAGTCTCCCCTATAGCTGGCGATGCAGCTCCACCGGGCAACGGCCATGTTGCTCGGCTCAGCCGGGTTTGAGTAAAGATCCTGAAATCATCCGACGTCCAGAAACGGGAGACAACGGAGAAACGGAGACCGCTGCAGACGAGCGACCACCAGGTGAGTAGAAGGGACAAAGAGGGGGTGGAAAATTTGGGGATTTGAGCCAAAAAGGCTATCCCTGGCCGGGAGCTCCTGCCGGAGCTCCTCACCTGTCGGCCATTTTGGGCTGATTAGATAGATAGATGGATGGATGGATGGATGGATAGATAGATAGATAGATAGATAGATAGATAGATAGATAGATAGCGGAAGGCAGTTAGATAGACAGACAGACAGACAGATAGACAGACAGACCGACCGACCGACCGACAGACCGACCGACCGACCGACAGACCGACCGACCGACCGACCGATCGACCGACAGACCGACCGACCGACCGACCGACAGACAGACAGACAGACAGACAGACAGGTAGATAGATAGATAGATAGATAGATAGATAGATAGATAGATAGATAGATAGATAGATGATCCAATGGACCAAAATTAATTCAAGCAAAAATCACAAAATACTCCCAACCCATGAACTTGTATTCCAGACTAGCACCATGCTAAATAATTCCTTCTTACAGAAAGAAAATCATTGGTAGCACTACTTTCTCCATTCAAGTCGCAAAACTATAGAATTCCGTACTGGCAAAGATCACAGCCAATGAAAATCGCATAGAGTTCAGAAAGATGGTTAAGACCTGGTTATTCCTATTGTGATCTAAAAAGAATACACAAGTTCTTATTTTCTACCTGCAGAACAATACCCTCCAGGACCGTCTAAGATCAAATATGTGCTAAATTAGCAATATCGTTTACAAACAACTCCTAATATGAGGGAGAACCGCATCCCCCTAGAAACGCACCACCCATGTGTGTGTCTCAAACAAACACATATCTGAATGATAAATGTGAACCGCAGGGATTTTCTACTCCTCAAAATTTCAATCGGCAAACCTAAATGACCCGATATCTGGATATACCACATTACTCAGCACTCTAAGCTCAAAAAACAAGTACAAAGTCAACCAGTTTCAATATTGTTTCAATATATAAGTAAAAGAAACAGACAGACTGTGTCAACACCATCAATAGTCAAATGGGGAACCTAAATTGCAACAACTTATATCACCTGCCCACAGGTAACCAACTTTCAACCTTTCCTTTCTACTTCTTATACTGCCCCTGATTGCATCCTATCTTAATATTCCAAAACTCCTGCATGAAAATTAATAATTTATAGCTACGTATTATTCCCTCTCTTACCTTTCTATATGAATGGTATTCTCCTTACACTCCATCCTCAGCCTGCCTTCTGAAACTGAGCGTACCCTAATCTATGAAATGCCTGCTGCTGTAGTCTCTACTGTATTTCAGTAAACTAACCATACCCCCTAGTTAGAAATCATAAACCCTCCATCTGAGTAACCATTCCTGCCTTACCTAACCTTTTTCCAACCTATCTACTCCTCCCACTCCCATAAATCACAATTTCCCTTTCTGTGTAATTACTCTTTACAATCACACAATATCTTACCTCCTCCGCCCTATTTACTTATCCCATTTTTCCACTTGCATGAAGTCACTCTAATCATTACACCTAACTCCTAATAACTTAATCCACCAACAGAAACTGGAGGAAATGCTTCTGTTTCCTCAGAGCACAAGAATACCTAAAAAAACAAGAAATTCACAACAATCGTTAATAGCCGCTAGATTACCCAATAACTTTGGGTTGCTGAGTAGCGTGTTACCTTCAAAGAAGCATGCCTGTCGGGGTAGAATGCTCTATGCACGTTAATGCAAGACCGCAGGGCAGTCAAGGAGGAATGCCCAAATGTAGCTCATGGCATCTGTAACTCCAGAAATGTGAGACATGCAAATAGTGCTCCCAAAGGATGCACAGAATATTATTACAAGTGACCCACTGTACAAAAGAGGGCATTGGTAATACAATTGCAGAACAAAACGCGATCTTCTAAGGAAAGAAAATAAAAAATATATGTTGCCGTTCGAACTCAAGGTATAAATGTCAAAGTTACTTTCCCTGCTGTCAAGATCAAAGACCCCTGAAACTGTTTTTTTTATTACAGATCTCTCCAAGGGTCCTTTTCAATAAGTCACTGGATTTGGTGCCTGTACAGCAATTGCCTACATGCTGCTTGTGCCCAGGAGGAGAGTTTCCTTGCACTCAGGACAGCCTTAACCTTTATGACCCTTTTAATAAAACAAAGGAAACAGAGGCACTGGTGTAGTGTGGAAACAGCTGCGGCCTGCGCTTGTAATGAAGCATAGCATTGTCTTGAACCCAAAAGATCAACGGTCCACATTATTGAAAAAATACGATTCATTTTCAGCTCCCTATTAAGCAACATAGGTTGCCTTGATAAAAACGTGATAGGATTTAATAATTAAAAGGACAAAATGTGTGGACGTACATGATTTCTTAACGATCTTCACTAAGGTGGCTCATAAAAGCAAGCATTGGCAAAACCAATAGGTCTAAGCTTGACGAGCTATTGTCTTTGCCCATGCTAGATAAAGACAACGAGCGACTTAAAAACGCAGAGAAACTTAATTCCTATGTTTGGCTTGAATTTGATTTTCATTTTCTCCGTGTTGTTGTGTCCAAACGGGACCTCCGTGCAGAGAATCAACGCTGCAAACACACCACAAAGTCAAGTGTGCTGAGTAAATCGCCATCTTCCCACACGAGCGTCTACCTAGAACGCCGGGCTAACCACTCTCTGCGGCTCCGGTGGTTCTGGTGAAAGGAGATGGCATCCTGAAGGAAAATAAAAAAGAAAGTACCTGGGGCCATCGTGCAATGCAGTGGCTCCTTTTAACCGCCGAGTACAGCCTGATCACACCCAGCTGCTGCGCCATGAGACCCAACGGTGAGACCCGCTCTGCTGTTCCCTCCGCCATAGGCATTCGGCGGCCTGCCACTTTGTTCAGTAGCCTCCGGCGCTGGCTGTGTGCGAGCTGGGCAGAAAGTTGTCCACAGTATTCTGGGCACACGTCCCTTCTCTGTACTTCTTAGTAGTCGGTGTATATCTTTTTGAACTTTTGGACTAGGACTCATATGCACCCCGCCATTTTGGGACCATCTCCTAAAGACACTCTTGTCCTATCCGCCATCTTAGCGACCTTGGTCCGTACCTCCGGTCCCGCCAATCTCTAGCTGGGCGACCTTTCGATCGTCTTTCTTCTCCACGGATCTACTCATCGTTTGTGAATAATGCTGATGCCCCTGATCCCATCACTCATCACCCCCTCCCCTACCTCTTCTCTCCCTCACTCTCTTTCTACCTCCCCTATTTCTTTCCTCTCTCCCCTGAATTTCTCTCCCCTTGCCTGCTTTTTCCCTATGCCTGAGCCATGCTTCTGTAACTCATAAATATATATATATGTAAATATGTAATATATAATTGTCCAAGCCTAATCGCTGTTGTTGGAAAACGAGGCAGCATCTGTGAGGCCTGCACAAATAACATGACTACATTTGTCCTTCACTGGGAACCAAACACCCAATTGTAGCACCTGACTCTCAGAGGGTAGCGTTGCAGAGCAGTCTGAGGCTTACTCAAGGGAGGTGGTGTGGGCTAGTAATCGCCATTTGCAGATGCGCAGAAATAACACTCAATAATTGATTGTCCAGTCTGTACTTTGCTTTATAAAAGTAAGAGTACATTTACTAAACACACACACTACTCAATACTATGCACCAATTTACAAATATACATAAGCTGTTGGAATTACTTTGTGACATTGCATAACATCTCCACCCCTCCCGCAAGGGGGGTGGGGTCTAGTACCACCACTCCCATGTATGCACATCATCTTGCCCCCCAATGCAGGTAGTTGAACATAACCTGGAGCGAGGGCCTTGCGCACTGGCACCATCCCAGTGGCGACCCACCCCATTACCTCAACACGCATTAAAAATAGGTTCACCTGCCCTAGTGACACATAACCCTGACTGAGCATCTTATATTGACCATACAGTATGCACCCCTACATCTTCAGGGCTAACAGTCTGGGTTGTTCCTCACTTAAGCGTAGCAGCAAGAATACATGTTTAAGCATTACTTTAGAATGACAGTACTCATCACTTTTGAGGATCATTATAATGCATTGCAATTCAAGCCCCTAAGGGCATCACAGATAAAATCACAGGATTACGCATATACAGCCAGACACCCTAGCAGAAATGTCTGGCAACATAACCCCACTTTACTTATGACATCACCTTACATTGTACATGTGACCTTCAGTCCCTCTAAAAGAAATAACCTTAGTAAATGCACTGCAGGTGCAATTACACCTCTAGAGGATGCCTTTCTCCAGACATCCCCAACTCAACCCTTCACTCCTTGTCACACTTCTCCATACACCCTCAGCTGTAGAACAAAAGTTCCAGCCCAGAAGGTGTTAAAATACTGGCTGAGCCCTTGAGGGGTTGTTTCTGTTAAATCCCCAAGACACTTAGGGTGGGACTTTTCTCTTCGTGCTGGGGGGAGACTGCGCTTCTTCAGCAGCTCCCCCAGCACCCTTTTTCAGAGGTTGACCCCTCCTCTGGGGGCCACCAAGCACCAAAAACGATCCTTTCCCCATGCCTTGCAAGGCATTATGGGGCGCTTCGTGCTCCTTCGCGTGAATATTTGATGAGCGGCTCGCCCGCTGTGCCGGGGAGAGCCGGGATCGCGCTGGCGCTTCGCGCCTCGTCTCTTCCTCGGTGGGGGGCCCGGTCCCACCCGGACCCCCAGGTGAAGGTAACGGCTCGGGGAGCCCACCCCCGGCCACTCGGCTTAGTTTGCGGGGGCCCGGTCCCACCCGGGCCCCGCGATGCCCAAAGCGTCTTCAGCGGGCCCCGGTCCCACCTGGGACCCGCGACGGCCTCTCTGCTTGGAGGGCAGACTTTGGGAGCCCACCCCCGGCTGCAACCGCCGGCTCCCCGCGTGGCCCGCACCCTCGTGTGCGGCCGCGGGAGCCGGCCGAGCAGTTCTGGTCTGCCCGCTCCAGCGGGCAGACGCGTCTCCGTCCCCCGGCCTTCTCCCATTCTTCGGGCCCGGGGATGGGGTCCCGGACCCCCGGACATCTTCGGGGGGGCGCGACGGCGCCCCCCTCCATCCTGGTTTCTTTGGGGCCCAGGGATGGGGTCCCGGGCCCCCTCCTCCTCGCGGGGGGGAGCGACAGTGCTCCCCCTGACCTCTTGTTCGGCGGGCGCCAGGGTGGGCTCCTGGCACCCCGTTTGGGGTCATCTTCACGGGGCCGGGGGATGGGGTCCCAGGCCCCTTGGGCTCATTTTCATGGGGGGCGCGACGGCACTCCCCCGACTTTACTTCTTCGGGGACCGGGGATGGGGTCCCGGGCCCCTGGGCACATCTTCGCGGGGGGCGCGACGGCGCTCCCCCGTCTCCATCTTCGGTGGGGGCCAGGGTGGGCTCCTGGTCCCCCTGCAGGGCACCTTCATGGGGGGAGCGTGACGGCACCACCCCCGGCTTTACTTCTCTTTGGGGGGCAGCCCCCGGGACCTGACCCACCCTGGGGGCATCTCTGAGACCGGCGGCAGAGCCCCACATGCTTCGTCGTCGGTCTTCTTAGGGGTCAAAGGTCGCCTACCTTCCGGGGGCCATATCTCAGCCCCTGGGGGTCCGATCTGCCCCATTTTCGCGTCTTCTTGCTCCTGGTGGCGTCCCCCAGCCACTGGGAGCACTCTCCTTTGCCCTCGGGGTCTCCAAGAGGGTGCATTCTGCAGGGATCGGTCTTCACTGGCTCCCTGCGCCAGCCTTTCGCCTGGCTCTCCTCCTGGGCCTCTCTTCTCCCTGCGCAGAGGCCCCTGCTTCTGCGCACCGGTCCTGGGCTCTTCTTCTTGCGCTGTTAGGGGCCTGGGGGGCAGTCAGGGGGTACCTCCTTCCAACTGCCCATTGCCAGGCTCCAGCACCTTCCGCCTCAGCAGACCACACCCCAGAAAGAGCTTCTCTTCCTGTTCAAGCACTTTTTAAAAGTTGAGTAGGGGGCTGGCAGGAAGCCTCTGTCTGTCCTATCAAACAGCGACACATCACTTCCCTGCCCCTGCTCCCTCCTTCTTGTCCAGCCTCTGGGTTTGTTCAAAATGGCGGCGTCCAGGGTCTCTGGCCACATGGTCTCTGAAACAAGAGCCCTTCCCTCCTTGGTGCAGCCTGGTGCCTGGCACCCAGTGATAGCTGCTGATGGATGAGCCTGTAGCCCCACCCATCTTCTCCTCCTGGAGAGGAGGTCTTAGCTTGTGGAAAAAAGGTTATCAATCCATCCAGCTGAGGTCAGCCCTCAGCCTGGCCCTGGGTATGACTGACTCAGAGAAATGTGACATTTCTGGATGACCCAAAAGCAGTACAAATATGACTTTGGACTTTGCAGAATACTCCTTTTCACATCCGCTACAGTGGACTTTAGTGCGTGTCTGGAATCTGTAGGCCTTAGGAAAGTGACACTAGCCCATGGGCTCCACTTCCCCATAGGGGAATAATGAAGTGAAAAACACAGTCAACCACACTGACTTTCCCTGGCATGTTTCTTCCCAGTGTATAAAGCCTATTCCATGTCACCACCCAATTCTGCATAAGTCCTGCCACACCATTCACTTTGTAGCTGCTCCTGGCCTGCGCACACCAGGAATCTCCCCTGCGCAGCCCCTACACGTGTGCACACGCATGTACACAGGTGTCTGCATGTAACCAGCCCGGTGCCCCTTACTCCAGCTGCTGCGCAGCGGCCTAGTCAAGCCAGGGGGACACCAGTAAAATCCACATGCAGTCTCTTTCATCATGAGTTCCCTGTGGGTGAGTCCCAACTTATGAGGCTCTCCCACAGTAAAAGCTCAACAATTAGGTGCTCAAAAAGCAAAAAATCCGGGCGGCCCATAGTGTCAGAACCACCTTCTAACACACGCCGCGCCCAGCTGATTCCTACAGGGAAGAAGTAGCCACTCTACATGGGTACCCTTCCCGTAGTCAGCGATAACTAGTTATAAGGGGTTCTGACCAGACCTCCCTTACTCACCAGTTATCTGCTCAGACCACCTACTCCTTCCATCCATGAAATCTCCACCCATGACAGGGATCCCAGACTACCCTAAGCACCCTCCAGACTCTAGGTTAGATACCTCTAGGTCACTCATGGTCTACATGGACTCAGCCTAACTAGGCCCACCTTTGCCCTTGGGCATGCAACACTATGCCTACCACTTCTCTGGACAAGGGTACAGTGCCTCAGCACCGATGCGGTCTCCTGGGATAGGTCTACATCCCACCCCTTGGGTCACTAGCTGGTCTCCCTTCCAGAGTTTGTTCCAACCAGTACCCTCTCTCCGTTTGGTCCTTGCACCCCAAAGATGCAACCTCTCTGGACCCTCACCCTCAGCCTGCCACTGAGGTCATTCTGCTGCCACCACCCTCTCGGGATGACTGGCTTCCCTAAAGAAAGCACAGCCACTTGTGCTTTCCCCACACAGAAAAGCACCCTTTGGCCACTGGCCTGGCTCCCTGATAGGACCTCAGACCGGCCTCACCACCACACTGGCAGTGCCAGGGAGGAACACTGAGGGTGCCTCGTCAGACATCCTACAGCTCATTCCCCCCGTCAGTAGCTCCACACGGAAACTACCCCGGGAACCTAGACCCCTTCTTTGTTCTCCGCTGCGAGAACAGGGCCTATGCACCCTTCCCTCCGAGAGGCGCGCTCTCCTCCCGGAGTACCCTTAGAGAGCCTGTGGGCCCTGAGTTAGCTAGACCCAGGCCCACCTCTCATGGCTCTCCCCGGTCTCCCAGCAGCGCCTTGGGAGACCGCCCAGGGACCTACATGGTCCCTGGATGGCCTGCACCACCCCTTATGAAGAGCAGGGTCCCTTCCCTAAGATAGGCCCCACCTGCCTTCAGGGTAGTACTACCACACCAAGCCAGGGACCCTAAAGATCCCGGCTAGGCCTGCACCACCCCTTTGTGAAACACAGGGTCCCGTCACTTAAGATAGGCCCCACCTGTGTTCAGGGTGGTACTACCTTGCAGAAGTCCACCTCCTGCATCGAGCTGGGGAACACCCTCATGCTTCCGGTCCTGGGATACAAGTCCCCTAGGACCTACCTGACTGGTCACCTGGCCAGGCATCGCCCCAGCCACCACCTCAGGCTCACCACACAAGCTCCAGGGTGACATCCTAGCTCGAGCACTACCCCACCTTTGGGGCCACCCATCACCATGGGCCACCCCGGGGTAACCACTCACCGGACCCTGAAACCTCAGGGTCCACCCCTAACCCATCACCTGGAAACCAGGGAGTACATCACCCCCACTCAGATCTCCACTGGGTCAGTTACCTCGCCCACCTAGTGTACCTAGGGGCTACCACTACACACCATCACTCAAGAACTACCCTCCTTTGGGGCCACTCACTACCAGGGGCCACCTCTAGGTCGCTCACCTCCCCACCAGTTAACCTGGGGGCCTGCCGGACACCCAACTCTACCACACCCTCCTCCCACCGTGGGAAAAGTTCCTGGGGGTCCCCCACCATGGGAACCCCTGGGGCATTACTACCCGGGGTAAAGAAACCTCCTGCCCCACCCTTCCAGTGGTTTTGGCCTGCGCCAATGGCAAGTAAACCTTCAGCGGGGGAAGGATACCTGGGGCCCCTTCTGTGGAAACCCTCCCTGCCCTTAAAAAGCGCGGGAATCTCCCAGGACCCCCTCTCTCTCCTGTCCCCCACAAAGGTCAATCCACCCCTACACCCCCACCTGTGATGTAGGTATCAGTTGCTGTCCCTATCTCTTGAGGAGACTCCCTCCTCATGCAGGTGTAGTGCGTGTAGTGTTAGGGTTCAAAGGTGTACAATATGGCTTAGAACATTTGTATGCAATCATTTCCTGGAAAGCACCATCCCGCTAGCACATGATAATCAACATAGCGCGGTCATATTACTACAGTTCACATTTAAACCATAATCTCTTCACATGACACTTATGTGCGCGGGGCTTTCCTTTTCCATACTTTTAGTTCACCTAACCAAAACTTTGAACCCTTCTCAGAGCCTTGCGCTCTTCCATTTGCTCATTACTGCATAGGTAATGTGTGGCAAAACTGGACTTATCAAATGCTATAAATGCGCACCAGAATGGGATACTATGTTTCCCGCCGCTAGACACCAATGTTGGAAAACGAGGCAGCATCTGTGAGGCCTGCACAAATAACATGACTATATTTGTCCTTCACTGGGAACCAAACACCCAATTGTAGCGCCTGACTCTCAGAGGGTAGCGTTGCAGAGCAGTCTGAGGCTTACTCAAGGGAGGTGGTGTGGCTAGTAATCGCCATTTGCAGGTGCGCAGAAATAACACTCAATAATTGATTGTCCAGTCTGTACTTTGCTTTATAAAAGTAAGAGTACATTTATTAAACACACACACTACTCAATACTATGCACCAATTTACAAATATACATAAGCTGTTGGAATTACTTTGTGACATTGCATAACATCTCCACCCCTCCAGCAGGGGGGGGTGGGGTCTAGTACCACCACTCCCATGTATGCACATCATCTTGCCCCCCAATGTAGGTAGTTGAACATAACCTGGAGCGAGGGCCTTGCGCACTGCCACCATCCCAGTGGCGACCCACCCCATTACCTCAACAAGCATTAAAAATAGGTTCACCTGCCCTAGTGACACATACCCCTGACTGAGCATCTTATATTGACCATACAGTATGCACCACTACATCTTCAGGGCTAACAGTCTGGGTTGTTCCTCACTTAAGCGCAGCAGCAAGAATACATGTTTAAGCATTACTTTAGAATGACAGTACTCATCACTTTTGTGGATCATTATAATGCATTGCAATTCAAGCTCCTAAGGGCATCACAGATGAAATCACAGGATTACGCATATACAGCCAGACACACTAGCAGGAATGTCTGGCAATATAACCCCACTTTGCTTATGACATCACCTTACACAGATATTTCACATTGTACATGTGACCTTCAGTCCCTCTAAAAGAAATAACCTTAGTAAATGCACTGCGGGTGCAATTACATCTCTTCACCTCCAGGGAATGCTCTTCTCCAGACATCGCCAACTCAGCCCTTCACTCCTTGTCACACTTCTCCATACACTCTCAGCTGTAGAACAAAAGTTCCAGCCCAAAAGATGTTAAAATGCTGGCTGAGCCCTTGAGGGGTTGTTTCTGTTAAATCCCCAAGACACTTAGGGTGAGACTTTTCTCATCGTGCTGGGGGGGAGACTGTGCTTCTTCAGCAGCTCCCCCAGCACCCTTTTTCACACTTGAGGGTGACCCCCTCCTCTGAGGGGCCACCAAGCACCAAAAACGATCCTTTCCCCATGCCTTGCAAGGCATTATGGGGCGCTTTGTGCTCCTTCGCGTGAATATTTGATGAGCGGCTCTCCCGCTGTGCCGGGGAGAGCCGCGATCGCGCTGGCGCTTCGTGCCTCGTCTCTTCCTCGGTGGGGGGCCCGGTCCCACCCGGACCCCCAGTTGAGGGTAACGGCTCGGGGAGCCCACCCCCGGCCGCTCGGCTTAGTTTGCGGGGGCCCGGTCCCACCCGGGCCCCGCGATGCCCAAAGCGTCTTCAGCGGGCCCCGGTCCCACCCGGGACCCGCGACGGCCTCTCTGCTTGGAGGGCAGACAGGGGAGCCCACCCCCGGCTGCCCCCGCCGGCTCCCCGTGCGGCCCGCACCCTTGTGTGCGGCCGCGGGAGCTGGCCGAGCAATTCTGGTCTGCCCGCTCCAGCGGGCAGACGCGTCTCCATCCTCCGGTCCGGCTGGACCACGGGGGAGTGCGGCGGCACTCCCCCAGCCTTCTCCCATTCTTCGGGGCCCGGGGATGGGGTCCCGGGCCCTCGGACATCTTCGGGGGGGGCATGACGGCGCCCAACTCCATCCTGGTTTCTTCGGGGCCCGGGGATGCGGTCCCGGGCCCCCTCCTCCTCGCGGGGGGGGCGCGACAGCGCTCCCCCTGACCTCTTGTTCGGCGGGCGCCAGGGTGGGCTCCTGGCACCCCGTTTGGGGTCATCTTCACGGGGCCCGGGGATGGGGTCCCGGGCCCCTTGGGCTCATTTTCGCGGGGGCGCGACGGCGCTCCCCTGACTTTACTTTTTCGGGGCCCGGGGATGGGGTCCCAGGCCCCTCGGCACAACTTCGCGGGGGGCGCGACGGCGCTCCCCCGTCTCCATCTTCGGTGGGGGCCAGGGTGGGCTCCTGGTCCCCCTGCAGGGCACCTTCACTGGGGGAGCGCGACGGCGCCCCCCCGGCTTTACTTCTCTTTGGGGGGCAGCCCCCGGGACCTGACCCACCCTGGGGGCATCTCTGAGACCGGCGGCGGAGCCCGTCGCCTACCTTCCGGGGGCCATATCTCAGCCCCTGGGGGTCCGATCTGCCCCATTTTTGCGTCTTCTTGCTCCTGGTGGCGTCCCCCAGCCACTGGGAGCACTCTCCTTCGCCCTCGGGGTCTCCAAGAGGGTGCATTCTGCAGGGAGCGGTCTTCACTGGCTCCCTGCACCAGCCTTTCGCCTGGCTCTCCTCCTGGGCCTCTCTTCTCCCTGCGCAGAGGCCCCTGCTTCTGTGCACCGGTCCTGGGCTCTTCTTCTGGTGCTGTTAGGGGCCTGGGTGGCAGTCAGGGGGTACCTCCTTCCAACTGCCCATTGCCAGGCTCCAGCACCTTCCGCCTCAGCAGACCACACCCCAGAGAGAGCTTCTCTTCCTGTTCAAGCACTTTTTAAAAGTTGAGTAGGGGGCTGACAGGAAGCCTCTGTCTGTCCTATCAAACAGCGACACATCACTTCCCTGCCCCTGCTCCCTCCTTCTTGTCCAGCCTCTGGGTTTGTTCAAAATGGCGTCGTCCAGGGTCTCTGGCCACATGGTCTCTGAAACAAGAGCCCTTCCCTCCTTGGTGCAGCCTGGTGCCTGGCACCCAGTGATAGCTGCTGATGGATGAGCCTGTAGCCCCACCCATCTCCTCCTCCTGGAGAGGAGGCCTTAGCTTGTGGAAGAAAGGTTATCAATCCATCCAGCTGAGGTCAGCCCTCAGCCTGGCCCTGGGTATGACTGACTCAGAGAAATGTGACATTTCTGGATGACCCAAAAGCAGTACAAATATGATTTTGGACTTTGCAGAATACTCCTTTTCACATCCGCTACAGTGGACTTTAGTGCGTGTCTGGAATCTGTAGGCCTTAGGAAAGTGACACTAGCCCATGGGCTCCACTTCCCCATAGGGGAATAATGAAGTGAAAAACACAGTCAACCACACTGACTTTCCCTGGCATGTTTCTTCCCAGTGTATAAAGCCTATTCCATGTCACCACCCAATTCTGCATAAGTCCTGCCACACCATTCATTTTGTAGCTGCTCCTGGCCTGCGCACGCCAGGAATCTCCCCTGCGCAGCCCCTACACGTGTGCACACGCATGTACACAGGTGTCTGCATGTAACCAGCCCGGTGCCCCTTACTCCAGCTGCTGCACAGCGGCCTAGTCAAGCCAGGGGGACACCAGTAAAATCCACATGCAGTCTCTTTCATCATGAGTTCCCTGTGGGTGAGTCCCAACTTATGAGGCTCTCCCACAGTAAAAGCTCAACAATTAGGTGCTCAAAAAGCAAAAAATCCGGGCGGCCCATAGTGTCAGAACCACCTTCTAACAGCTGTCAAATGTAATCCTATGTGAATTTACTATTTGTATATATAGAACTCTAACCACTAGTGTATGTAGTAGACCTTTGTACTTACTACCATTCCTATGTGATTTTAGAGTTTATCCGTTTGAATCTCTTCCTTGAGTGACTTTACAACTTGTACATTTGCAATTTTTTTCTGTTTGTATCTCTTATGTAACTCGTGTAATCCAAAGTCCTTATGTAACACAACTGGTTCTTTTGTAAAGCGCTCTGACACCTTCGGGTAATGTTCGCGCTATATAAAATCGCATTAAATACAAATACAAAATACAAATGCTTCTTGCTGATTATATGTGTGTGTCGACATACGGGAACCGATTGCTAGCAATCTTGAAATTCCAAGATGGCTGCTGATGTGTAAACATGTGTTGCGGCGCATGCATCAATTTTGAATTTACTGCGCTAACACGGCTGATGATCATGTTAGAACGGCAAATTAAAATAGGAAAAATAAAGGAAAAATCAGTGCAGCTGACAAGCCCTCGTTAAAAAAAAACCTGCATTAAACATATGGAGCGGGGTTGGGTGGAGAACTGGGGAGTTGGGGAGTGGAGATGAAGAGACTAAGGAGTGAAACAGTAAAATAGGGGGTGAGAGCAAGCAAACACAAACATTCAATTGGAGTGTTGAAAATAAAATAAAACAAGTATTGACAAAGACAATAGGTTTGGCATTTGTATTGCATGTGGATCGGTGATGTACATGCATTACAAATGTCAAGCAATTGCTGTGCTCTAAAATAAAGTATAAAGGCAGCTCGTTCCAATGGAAAGTAACACTTGGTGAGCAGCACTTAGAATTAAATCTGTTTCCAGTGTTTCCGAAAAACTGGCTGCTATTACTATTACAATTATTATATCGGACGGCCAATTAAATGGCAGACTTATTCAACCTCTAACATATAAAGAGATCGCTGCCTGGGGGTATTAATTGAAAAAATAGTTTCCGTGATTGCTCCTTCAACACTCGTTTATTTGTATTTTATTATTGGTTACGATTTCTATAAGAATGAAGGCACAATGGAACCAACATTTACATAGATTAAAACTGAGTGCGCAAAATCTCAATCGTGATTCAGTTTAAAAAAACACTTTCACCTGCAGTTTACTTTTAATTCTGCTGACAATTCACCACTATTGCAGATTGTCCATTGGAATTGAAGTCAGTCTAGGAGAGGAAAAAGGGGTGGCAAATAAGAAGGTTATGATAGTTTTCTAACGATTTCCCTCTGAACACCCAAATACTCCATATTTGTTGGTATTAACACATGCCTTGGAGGTCTTTTCCTATCTGAAAAGGTACTTCTGTGAAGAGCAGTCTTAAGTGCCTTGCAAGGCTGGGAATGAAACGAATACCCCCCTAAGTTCATAGGGGTTTGTTAGACCTGGCCCTTTTGACAGGTTTATGTCCAAACATTTTACATTTGCCACTTATTGTTCTGACCCTGTTTTCGTTGGCTATAGGATTCTGGGCACTTTACCACTGCTGATCAGTGCTAAAGTGCATATACTCTCTATAAATTGTGATATGATTGGTTATCCATGATTGGCATATTTGATTTACTGGTAAGTCGCTAGTAAAGTGCACAGTGTGTGCCAGGGCCTGTAAATCAAATGCTGATAGTGGCCTTGCTAATCACCAAGGAAGGGTTTGGCCCAAAGTCAGTAAGGCTAGGGCCATAAATACTAAACACCAAAGACAATGCCAGTACTAATTATCATTCAATCACTCATTCACAAACATGATCATACAAATCAATTGCTATGATCAAATGGATTGATTTCAAGAATTAATTCTCAATAAAAAAATATTTTCTTTGTTTATAATACATTTTTGATTGAATTTTGTAAGTTTATTGGTTTTTTGATATACACAGGGGATCACAAAATTCCAAATTTCAACAATGTGTACCCAACATACAAATTGCATGACATATATACAATACATATACAAAACACAACACAGACAATTTTTAGCTCAAGATCTGCGCAATCTAAACTGCAATATTATCATAAATGCCCCTGGCACCTACCTACCTAAGGGAAATGTTTACACATTTTCACAGGGACAGTAGCCGAATAGTGACCTTACTGAGCTCATAGGAAATTATTAAACAACAAACTTCTCAAAAACAATCAGTTACGAGCAACAGTGGAAGTGTATATTTAGAACACTTATTTGGCCAAAAAGAAAGGCTGTCGACGTGTTTCAAACCCTGAAAAGTCTCTTTAAGGGTTCTCCTCAGGAAACAGAATGCTGAAAGAGCTTCATCTGATGTCTTCTCTCATTGAATCACATAAGGAAAGGCACTTGAAAAAATGCAGTATTTTGTTCACTCTACTAATGCCACAACAAGCAGCTCCGCTTGGACAAGTTTATCTATCTTTGCGTCTTTATTTCTTACCACCAGTACACCACTGCTCCTGCCTCCATTCTGTATAGTGATTGCCCCCACAGTGAGTGCCAGGGCCTGTAAATCATATGCTGCTAGTGGGCTTGCAGCACTGGTTGTGCCACCCACAGCAGTAGCCCTGTAAATGTATCTCAGATCTGCCACTGCAGTGTCTGCGCGCTCAGTTGTAAACTGCCATGTTGCCCTGGCAAGTGCACCCACTTGCCAGGCCCCAACCAGTCAGGGGGTTTTGTAGCTCAGGATCTGCCTGTGAAGGTAAGGACCTCCAGGCCTGTCAGCAATGTATCCTCTAGAAGTGTGTCTCCAGAGGAGCTGGTGGACAGGCAGAGGGCCAGGGATCATAAGTTGGAGCTTGAGAGGCTCAGAATAAAAAATAGAATGTGGGAACGAAATGAGGCTCATGCTTTACAGAAGCAGAAACTTGCCCGGGAAGGAAAGGAAATGATTTTGGCTCATGAGGCGAGAATGAGAGAGCTTGATGAGGAGCTCCAGAGGCTTGAGGCCATGAGTGTCTTAGCCAAGCAAAAGGAACTGAGCTTGACTGGGCTCGAGGTAGAAGCCATGAGTGCGGAGTCCAGCTCAGATGGTGGCAGCAAAAATTTGATATCTAGTGCTGAGAGAGAAGTACATGCACCCAGAGATGTGGTGCCTGACTTAAAGATGGGGGTTGACATACACCAGGGGGTTCAAGGTTATGAGGTAGCTCCGGTGGTGCACAAGGTCCCTGAGGTGGATTGGGGAACTGGCACAGGGGTTCATAGTCCTAATAGTAGGAGGGACACTCTACTAACTCTAGATGAGAGGTGCAGGGAGAGGGGTTCCACCATGGTAGATGTCCCGGTAGGTGTGTGTAGAGACTTCCCAGAAGAGTGGGGTTTGGATGACAGAAACAGTCAGACACTGTCTTGCTAGTCTCAGGAGGGTGATGTGAGGTACGTTTGCGAGGCACTGGATGGTGAGGTGCAGGGTAGCATTGTTAACACATGTGAGGGGCTGTGTGACTCAATTGTTGGAGAGCATATTTTAAGTCCCTGTTTTCTAAGGCTATGCCAATGCCCGGTGGAGTGTGAGTTCACTGATCCCAGGGAGCCTGCACTGGAGGCAGACCTTTTGGTGGATTTCAGAGGGTCTGATGAGGCTTTTGGGAGTGATCCTGAAGGAGGTGGCTCAGGTTTTCCCCAACCAGGCGAGGTAGGGGAGGTTTGGAGTAACCCAGATAGGTCCCAGTGTAGTGGGATAGGTGAGGTGTCCCATGTCCTGTCTCTGAGTCGAGGGAGTGGGGGTGGGCTGAGTCTCAAGGTGTCCGAAACCCAGACCCACAGCCTGGTTGGTTCCATGAGTGAACATCAGGGGCCGTATTACACAACGTGCCCCGCGGGCACAACAGGCATTTGCGCCCTCTTTGCACGCCCCCGGGGCAATCTGGTATAACAGAAGGGGCCGCAGACGCTTGTGCGTCCCCTTCTGCAATACCGATAGCACTGGCGCACATAAAGCGCCAACTCTCTCTGCAGGGGGCGTTACCTCATTTGCATGTGGGTATGCCCCATGCAAATGAGGGAATCCCTTTGCCTCTGTGCCTGCGCCGTATTACCGATGTGGGCGCAGATGCAAAGAAGCTCTCAGGAGGCTCACTGACAATGCGCCACCTCAAAGGTGGTGAGAAAGGGGGTCCCATGGATCCCCATACATCCCCTTGCAGGTGGGTGCAGTCACTGACTGCACCCGCCTTAAAGGGGAACTCTAATCCCCTTCAAAAGTGCAGGCGGGTTGCCACCTACACTGTGAAAACACGGAGCGGCTGCTTGCAGCCGTTCCAGTTTTCACATGAATGCTCTGCCCTCAGGGCAGCGCGAGTTCATGGCTGCCCACATATTCACCATAATAAGGCGCATTTCCCTTCATTGCGCTGGGCGCACCTTTAAAAAGGTGCACCCAGTGCAATGAAGGGAAATGTGCCAAATCTATAATGCGGCCCCAGGAGGGGAGGCTCGTCTGTACCGGGAGGCCATCCCCTGAGGGGGATCCCAAGGTGTCAGGTGAGCTCAGGGGGGCTGCTGTAACAAGCGTTCCACCAGTTCTGGTGTCTGGTAGTACCACTCCAGTTAGGAAGGTGCATGAGTCCAGAGAAAGGGGCGAGGGCGGGAGACAGTCCCCAGTGGAAGAAACTGTGGGTCAGGGGTTGCCAGCTTTGAGGTTAGAGCATCCCAGGACAGATCCTGGTGAGGCCACTTCTGGCCGGGGGGCTATTCATGCACTGTCAGGTGGACAGGAGGCTGCAGACCTGCGCCAGGCAGACTCTTGCACAACTCATGAGAAGTGTGTTTCCCTTGGGGGGTGTACTCCCCTGGAAGTTCTGGCTTGCCAGCCACAGGTCCAGCCTAAGGGTACAGACCCTGGGTTGGAGGACCAGGTTCAGGGTGACCCCCAGACCTGTAGCAGTACTCCTACCCATTTTGTTTGTTGTCTGGGGTACCGCTCCTGGTGGGAGGGTGCAGAGTTCCAGGGAGGAGGACAGGGTGTGGAGAGCCCACCCCAGTCTCCTGTCCAGCCTCGTGGTACATATCTGGGCTGGTGGGTCAGTGTCAGGATGCCATCCCTGACCTGGCAGGAGGTAGAGTGGACAGAGGGTGCCAAGCACCATGGGCTACAGCCCCCCATTCTCTGACGCCACAGAGGTTAGAGAGCCCTGAGTGGCATGAGGCCTACAGGGCCCCCTTGTGCATCTGCGCAATGTGGATGCACACAGGGGGGCACAACATGTGCCTCCCTATGTGCATGCACACTAGTTCCTGCACGGAATGGACTTTACAGTCCATGCCATGCAGGAACTGTTTTTGGCATTCCCATTGCGGTGCCCATTTTCAGGGCACCGCCGTGGGAACGTCAAAAACAAAGCCCGCCAGGCAGGAGGAAGCTCCAAATCTGGCGGGTGGCCTGACCACGGCTTTGGCGGTGGGGCAGACCCGGCTCCACACTGCCAAAGTCGTAATCAAGCCCTAAGTGGTCAATAGTTAACATAGACATTAAAATCATCCGGTTGCCTGATTCAAAATGTGATTGACACTTTCTTCCAGTAATGGCTGCAAGGAGGTAACACAAATGAACCAATGGATTAAGGGGTGGACCCAGATCCTCTCTCTGTGGTTTGGATGACTTGTGATTCAGTAGACAGCTAATGCTATGTGTAACATTGCTAAACTAACAATACAGTAACTCCTTGAGATCCTATTGACATATTTAGAACCCTCTTTAATACATTTTACGCTCTTCTGAATCCAAGATCTGAACATTTTTGTAGCGTACATTTACAGAAAAAGTTAACTGTAATAATTGCACCTGAAAGCAATCAAATGGTTGAGTCACACAAAGGTTGTCATTTAGACGTCAGTATAAAAATAGAGGCCCTGATTTACAAGTGCTTTGCATCGAGTTTGCATTACTTTTGTAACGCAAACATGATGCAAAGGATTCAAGTGGCATTTACAATCCAACACAAATTTCAATTTGCATAGTACTGTAACATTAGTAATGTAAAGTTGCACAAATGCACTGGCGTGTGTTGCTTTGCATCAACAGGGCTTTCCATTGGTGTTGCATGGGTATGCATTCCCATGCAACCACCCATGTGATTTGATGCAAATCCCTATATATAAAGAATTGTTTACAGGGATATGCACCAAAATCCTGTGTCTCATTGAGGCGGGCGAAACGAGGAGAAATGTTTTCATTTCCCTTGTTTTTTCCACTATGCATGTGTACTGCAGTGTACGGTATTCAGACAAAATATCGAAATTTCAATATCGACCTACAGAAATATTGTGTTGGAAATATCAAGATACAGAAATATCGTCAGCAAGAATATCGTTGACAAGAATATCAATTTTAAGGTAAGTAATATCAATGTTAAAAATATAGGAAGTGTAAATATCGATTACAAAAATATCTATGTTGTTAATATCGATGTTACAAAATAAAATTACTAATAATATCGATTTTTAATTATTTTTATGTGTTTTACTATATATTTTAATTGTAAATTGTTTGTATACATATTGTTATAGTTGTTTAATATAGTTTATAAAAATTAATATAGTTTAATAACAATATTAAAATTAATATTAATATTACTATTAATTCGAATTTAAATTTAATATTAATTTAAATATGTACTATTTAATATTTAAATATGAATTAATGTAGATTTAATATTAATATATTGATATGTTTAATGTAGTTTGTAAAATGTTATAGTTTAGTTTATATTGCTTATATTTATATTATTATGATTTTGTGTATTTAAAAATATAATATTTATAATTATTAAAAATTTGAATATGTAATATATTTTTTGTGGATTGTAATATTTATGTTGTTGACTTTTGTATTTCTAATTAAATTGGTATGTTTTATTTAAAATGTTATGTTATTAGGTATATATATATATATATATATATATATATAATTACATTTAAAAAATACAAAATAAATTAAAAATATTAGTTTAATAAGATTTTTTAATTAAATATATGTAGATAAACATATATGTTTATTTATATATGTGTGTGTTTTATTTTTGAAAATAAGTATAATAGTTATATTTATTTTAACATTAATTAAATACATGTAATTATTATTATATTACCGTAAATGTTTAATATATTTAATGTTCACTATTTATATTTATATATATTTAAAAAACGATATATTTGAGAATGATATTAATGGCAACAATACTTTTTTCCTATATTTTTGTCATTTCCATTATGAGTATGAGATGACAATATTTTTGTCTTTGATATTTTTGAGACAATATTTCTGTAGGACGATATTTTCAGTGACGATATTTTGTCAGTGAATCGCATTGTACAACACACATCCAAAGTGACAAAAGCCTTAAAACATAGTTCTTGTACTCAAAGAGGCCCCTTCCAGTACAAAAACTTTGCTTCAAACAATGCAAACACCTTGAACTATTGCGCAAGAGTGACTGCACTGACACATGACTGCCTAAAGTGCACCAGTGCAGGGAGAAAGCAGAACAGCACCACATCTTTGTAGATATGGCGCTGTTCTGCTTCCCCCGGTTCAAGCAATGAAGTGTAGCATCATTACTTGCTGCTCTGTGTTGTGTGACTTCTATGTAAATCTGGGACGGAGTCTGAGATTTCCTCAGTGGAAATAGCATTTGCATAAAATGTTTTCAGCATTTCGCGCCTAATTTCTATATTGGGAAGAAATGTGGAATGAAGTGCACGTGTTATTTGCTCCCGTTTTGTGCATGTTCTAATTGTGTGCATGAAATATTAGCACTTTTCTCAACTTGCGCTTGCACTTTCTACTAGATTGTTGCTAGCAGCCAGCACAATTTCCTGACACCCTTTTTAATAAAATATGCATATACTGTATACGCCCATTTGTGCATTGCCACCAGTCTACATGACTCCGTGTATGTTTCTAAATAACTAAACTAAGAACATTAGCCAAACAATTAGGTAGGAAAAATAAATAGTTATGGTTAAAGAAATGTTGCATGAAAAAAATATAGGACCCGATTGACAAAGCTTTTGCTATGAATAGGTGTGACTTATCTTTGTAGTGCTTCTCGCTTACTCCTTATTTCCATAAGTCAGGCACTTATTATGAGGATGGCTGAGCCCGTGGTGGCAGTCCGCGGACCGCCCGACTGGCGGTCCGCCAGCCGCATTAGGAGTGTGAGTGTTGGACTGCCACGGGACCGCTGCTGTCACCAGGGATCCATGATCCCTGGCGGTGGCACAGCAGCATATTAGGAGTTTCCTCACCGCCACGCTTTTCATGGCGGTGTGACCGCCATGAAATGTGTGGCGGTGAGGAAACAAAGGGGGCCTTACTGGGCCCCCTGTTGCTTCTGCGCCATGGGGTTCTTGCAGGGGGGCACATGTTGTGCCCCCAGTGTGCATGCACCCCCAGCTCCTGCAGGGCATGGACTTAACAGTCCATGCCCTGCAGAAACTACCTTTGACGCTCCTATTGCAGCGCCTTTTTCAAAGGCACCGCTGTGGGACTGCCAAAGAACCGCCCGAATGATAAAAAATAAGTCGTACTCTGGCGGGCGGTCTTTAATGGCTTTGGTGGTCTCGGAGCAGGGCGGCAGTGTGGCGATCCTGCTCCGAGACCGCCAAAGTCAATATAAGGCCCTTACTCCTGTCCTGCTCCTGAAATTTAGTAGTAAACAATGAGTAATACAAGAATAAATCACTACAATATCTTGTGAACTGGGATATAAAGGCATCAGTATTATGGTTCTAAAAACAAACGTGAAGAATATTTGCATTCAAAATAAAGCATTTGACACAATAATTTAGGGATGGCCTAATGGTTGCAAAGATAATGTATGTTTAGTTAATCATACACTACTGGCATACAAATTGTTTGATTTATTCTTTCATGCTTCATCATGTTATTCGAACAGATAGTATGTGAAGTCTCTTCAGTGTTCTTTTGTTTAAATTGGCATCCTTTCGTATTTAACATAAATGTAAGTTTTGGAATAGCATATTACAGTTAAAACCCATTTTAGCTCAGCTGGATTATACTATATACCTTGTGAAAATAAATGTATCAACCCCGTAGGGATTTTTTCTTTGTCTGAAAATTCATATCATTCTCCACCTTCCTGTTTTGCAGAAAAATTAACATTTCTATCAGTGTGAAAGTGCTGAGATGTGTTTCATTTCCTGTGAAAAATCAAAATGTGATGATTAAAAATCAAATTTAATTAGGCACCATGCCACTCAACCTTATTAGAGGAAGTACAATGTTAACAGCATATTTCAGTCAAAATACTCTGCAACCTATCATTTTGGATTTTCAAAGTTACCCTTTATTATAGATTTCCTTGTGTACATCATTTTAAGTGCATCGTTGAATATAAACTAACCACCAGCACCACAAGCCAATGTTACAAAGGAAAAATGACGCCACAATCATTTGTACAGAACAATGGGCCTGATTCACAGAACTAACTTACGTCAAAAACGTAAAGTTAGTACTTTTTGGTATTCACAGAATGAACTTACTCATTTCGGTATTCACAGAAGTTAGTAGTCCTAACTTTAGGACTCCTAAATGCCTTCTGTGAATACCGAAAGTCTTAAAGTTAGGATTTTTCTCAGTTTAGGAGTAGTAAAGTTAGGACTCCTAACTTTAGGACTCCTAAATGCCTTCTGTGAATACCAAAGCCTTAAAGTTAGGATTTTTCTCAGTTTAGGAGTAGTAAAGTTAGGAGTCCTAACTTTACTACTCCTAAACTGAGAAAAATCCTAACTTAAGACTTCGGTATTCACAGAAGGCATTTAGGAGTCCTAAAGTTAGGACTACTAACTTCTGTGAATACCGAAATGAGTAAGTTCATTCTGTGAATACCAAAATGAGTAAGTGTATTCTGTGAATACCAAAAAGTACTAACTTTACGTTTTTGACGTAAGTTAGTTCTGTGAATCAGGCCCAATGAACCCATATATCCAAATTTATAAGGTATTGTAAACGAAGAAAAGCTGTGCTGAAAAAGATGTTAACATTACAAATAAATCAATGTTTTTAGTTTACAAAAGTTTACAGTGGATTTCATAAATAGCGTAACACCTAATAACTAGTTTCCATAAATAACATTTCATTGCAGTAAGGAAGAATAATGCAGCACATATTTCAATGTCATCAAACGCTCTTTGCAATGTTAGTATTTCAGGAAACATCTGCTGTCACTAAACCTAGAGGCCAGGCGCAGCAATCTGAAAATTTGAAGCCAAGACTTTCAGCAATAGCAAAGGTCATTTTCTCCTAGTAGAATCATAAGCCCAAAAGCTGACATTGCTGCTGGAGGACATAAAAATATCACAAAAATACAACAGAGTTTAAATGATTACGCATCTACCACACCCGCTAACATTCGATTCAGAAAACATTACTGAACAGTTCGCCCAGTCACTCACCCATCCACTCAACATGGTGAATAGGCATTAAGCCTCAGGCAGCCCTGCCAGCTCACACAACGCCACTGTGTGTCGCATGATATTGGCTCGGGCTCCTCAAGGTCCCACACCATGTCTAAGCCCTGCCCTTCCTGGTTCCCTCCTCTCACATAGTAAGATTGTTTTGGGAGGTTGGCAGGTCTGCAAACGAGGAAGGGGGAGGTCTGATTTGACAAATACGAGGCAATTGTAGTAGATGCTTGCCCGTCCACCGCCTGCTCCCATCGGTAGAGGCTCTGGAACCAGTAAAACCTCAATTAAAAATTATATTTTTCTATTCAAAACCTGGGAAATAACTCACACAACTCGGCGGCAGTCACCTCATTTGAAATCTGAGATGCGTTCTGCTATCGCCCTCTAGTACCATATTTCCCTTTGTATTTTTGCTAGGCATTGTTAGCAGCTGTTGTCTGACAGCGGGCTGGTGCCTGTAGCTTTGTTGTGCTCCAGCAGGGTGAGTTGGCTTCTCAGATACGCAATATAGTCTCAGTATAGAACTCACAGGAGCCAGCACAATCGGGTTTTGAATAAATACATGCCTGGTAGCACTAAAGCAATATGAACTCAAACTAGTGAATTTACCTAGAATATAAGACCTGTTTCCCCACCATTGTGTCCAAATTGAAGATAGAGGTGGGCAAGCCATTGGGCAAAAAACAGCAACAGAGTGAGCTTGGTGAGTATGTGTGGACTGGAAGAGCCCATACTGATAGAGGATTCATCCCTGAGTGGTTTGGAGAGGTACCTTCTTGGGACCCTCTATCTGAGGGACAACGACAGGTGAGCAAGTATGATTGGGAAAGCCTCCCTCATCAGTATCACCTGGAAAGATTACCCCAGTCACTGACCAGCTTTTATCTACCCCTAATGTGCAATGTCGTTTGCACTCAAACCTTATTACTCAGTATAGTGATGCAGTTGCCCCTACCTTAACCACAACTCAATCTTGAACTCAACTTGAATTAGCTAACCCAGTGTATCCAGGTAAAGAAAAGGTAGCCAGAAACATAGAGGGATCCAACTCAATTCCGCCCAGTGATACCTCTAAAATTATACAATACAGGGCTGAAACCATAGAGTCACTGGTACTCCCTACAACTGCACCTCAAGCCAACCTTGGCAAGAGTGAGAAAACTGGGTCCAACCCGCTCAAATATTCTGAGTGTACTCTGGGCTCGCTTAACACATCACATACAATTTTGTATAATGTTCCATGCACTAATGTACATGCTACATTATTTGAACCTCAGCCGGAGATCTCACTAAGGGAGTGGGATGCAGCTATTAAATCCCAGCCAGGTTTGGCTCCCAATGCTGATACTAATCTTGAATCCGAGACTAACACAAAAATGGAGACCACTCTCTTCTCCTTCTCTACATATACTACTAGACTGATGCTTCAGAGTATTATGAAGGAAATCAAAGAAGTTCAGGAAATGGAAAGAAATAAGAGCTCCAAGACTGAAAGCTAAAAGAATAAAATGGACGCAATGGACAAAAAACTAGCTGAGTGTATGTCTCAACAGCGGGATATGGAGGCTCACTAAGATCAAAGAACAGGTAGGTATTCACAAGACCACTCATGAGCGCCAACTTTACACCCTAATTTGGAAATGTGATAACTTGAATACCTGATCACATTGATCCAATCTAAGGATTATAGAGGTCCGGGAGGGGCTGATTGAGAGCCATGTAACCTATTGGATTGGGTTGTGGAGCTACTATAAGGCAGTTTGGGAAATGAATTAGACAAATAGAAAGAGATTCCTGCATAATCAATTGACAGAGCCCATCGTGTTATTTTTTCCCCCCCTAAGAACACTGCTAAATCTCGTACAATTGTGGTAGGCTTTCAAGGCTACAGAATCAAGGAACACATCCTGGCTGGGGCATGACAGAAGAGACACCTCACTGCTCAACAAGGCTTTACCTTTTCTGTTTGTCAAGACTTGGCATGGGAAACCTGCAGAAGACATTGTGACTCTGGTGCTCTAGTCCCTGAATTTCATGCACTATCAATTACTGCTACACTTAGAGGAGCGAATTTCTGAATCAACTGATCATTGAATTTTGAAACTACACTGATCCAAATTAGGCACATCAATTTATCACTCAGAGACAAAATAGTATTTAATGGATGATGGCACCCTACCATTGGCTACTTCTTGGTTTTTACTTCTTTCTCTTCTTTTTTTCTCTCTCTTCAAGGGTTTTGCCTTGTATATGTAGGGTGCAGGGCAGAGTGGGTGTATGAGGTGGATTAAGCGCTGGAGGCCTAGTCTTGTAGGATGCAGTTATCTACATCCAGTATATTTTTAGGGAGGGTACAGTCCGTCTACCAGTAAAACAGATCCAGGAGCTGGAAATAGGAGGGAATATGAGGAGGTATGGAAGGGGCCACATTAAAAAAAGAATAGGCTGGCACTATGGTTATTTTTCCTTCCATGTATATGAGACATGACTTAGTAGACACCACGGTTAGCATAGTCACCTCGAATGTTAAGGGTTTTTTCGCCCAGAAAACGTAAAAGGGTTCAGTCTGAATTGCAGACTCTTCATCCTGATTGCTTGTTTACAAGAGACTAGACCTGCTACTTAGGATAGATCATAGTATAGACAAATGGAGGCCAAACTCATATATGAAAGCTTTAGTAATACTGCTATTAATAGAACCGCCATTCTATTCTTTCATACTCCTTTTCCGTTCCTGGGATACAAAGCAAATACTGCAGGCAGATAACCCATGTTTACGGTTAAATGAGATAACACTATCCTTAATCTATATTCTATGAGCGGGTCCAATGTAGCTGATCCTGGGATGTTTTATGAAATTCAGGGTGTAGTCTTGTGACTGGCTGGATTGATCAGGCTGATAGGAGATTTTAACTAAATTCAATCACAGATATTAGAAACCAACAATCCTGCACCATGCTCCAGAATTCATAAAGTATCATAGTCTAAATTGGCGATTATGAATAACCTTGTTTTAGTAGATCCTTGGAGATGGCAGAATCCCACAGCCCAAGCCTTTACTTTCTTTTCACTAGTTCACCATCAATATTCTCAGGTAGACTACGTTTTAACTAGTAAAGAGATTTTAGCCTAGTCTTATGTCACCTACCACGCCATGCAGGTATTGATCATGCTTCTCTATAATTGGAGTTACATATTCCAGGTGGTGCTCTAATTCCATATACTTGAACAATCCCCAAACACCTCATTCAAGAGTTTTCATTTCTCCAGGAGCTGCAGCTCAGTATTGTTGAACATTTCAAAAGTAATTCAAATACAGCCAGCAAACAAATAGTGTTGCATTCTATGAACACAAGAATATATCATACATATTAACCAACTCCGCAGGACAGAGGAATATAGCCTAACTATTAAACTTAGGCTGTTGGAACATTCATATCAATTCTTAGTAGCTAATTCAGATCCAAGTGAAGGTACATTATGGCATGAAATTTCTTTCACATGCTCCCAAATTAATATTTTGGTCACCAATATTCATATCCAATCGATTCAGCGTGATAGATATTGTCCACCAACAAGACAGGGACCTATCTCGCACCTAAGACTAGAGCCAAGCGTAATGATTTAATAATCATTGAAATCATTATGAAGCAAGGGAAATCACTTTCTTATGTTAGGAATTATTAGGGAATTTTAGACCTATTGTATGTCACTATATAAATTGGAGACTCTTCGGCCCAACATATCTGACACCATCAAATATGTAGATATATGTAAACTAGCGAGTCTTTCTACTATTAATGAGATGGATTTGGATACCCCAATGATCTTACAAAAGGTAATTGAAAGCATTGAGACCAGTGGCACCTCCAGGTAAAGCCACTGGTCCTGATGCAATACCTGTAGAAAACTGACACTAAACTTCCCTTGTTCTGGGCATTAATTTCTAACTTATGGCAGCAATGGTCCCTCTCTCACTCCTGGAACTACACCAAGATAAAAGTTTTTTCTAAAGAGATAAACCACCCAAGTAAGTAGGCTCCTTTAATGTATTCTGATTACAAGATGTATTCTATAATTATCACCAGAAAACTTAAAAATGAGGGTTAAGCTTTTGATATACATGAACGACCTTTTAGTAGTAACACCCAATATAGCACATACACCAAACAACTTGGAACAATATCAGGTTACAAACTGAATATTAAAAAGACCGAAATTATTTCTGTAGGTACTCATTCTCCGAATCACCCATACATGGTTAAACAGTTTCCCTACGTGGGAGTCTGGCTTACCCAATTCAACACAGGACTGTTTTCTGCTTTACACAAAACGTTATCAGAAAATCTCCAATTTTTTGGCTAACTGCAAGGGTCTTCCAATATCTATGACGGGATGAGCTAATATCATTAAGATGATCATCCTCCTTAAACTAATATATTTGGTTAGAGCCATTCAAATCTGTCAGTTTAATTTTTTAACCAACTAGAAGTGTTATGAGCCACAATGTACCCCAATATTTGCCTAGGTAGTTGCACAACCTTTTACCTACATTTTTCCTACCTTGCTCTACATAACGGTTCTGGCGCTGACCTTTTACCTAGTTAAGTGCCGAATAAATGTTGTGTGGTTTTCTCCGAAAACTAGCCTCATTTATTATGCATGAGGATTTATAGTATCACAGCAGGATTACCATCTTCAGCATAATAACTCTGTATAAGGGTCATCACTATCGTCATCCTTGGCCGACATGCCCACAGTACAATGACATATCTATGGAAATCCCCCAAGGGTACCTTTTGGGTATATAAACATCACCTCTTTACTGGGCAAACCAGAGGAGAAGCTTCCATGCTGACACGCTGACGCGAGACACTGAGGTCCCTGCACCCAGACACTCCACAAAGCAGTAGTCTGACATCCCTCGCTGGGTGTCCAACTCGAGTCCAGCACGAGGTCCTTCGTTCTCTCATCTCAGGTAATGGGGTTGGCTCTTTCCTAGGGAGATTCTTGGCTCTACACCTATATACCTGCTAGGTACACTCAGGTACATCTAGGTAGTGTTGCATTGTAGGAGTACGCATTATTACTGTCATGTGTCTATATGCCTGCATATTTTCACTGTTTTAGCACTATGGTAGAGTTCTACCTTTTATTGACTATATTGGTGCTTATAATCATATATCTCTGTTTCTGTCTAATGGTTATTGCAGCACACATATTTTATACCAGAATGACGCTGGCTCAATAAATGCTTATTAAAAACATACCCATCGTTTATTCTGTATATCTCTGAGAGCAAGTGAGCACGAGTGACGGAGCGAAAAGTACTGTACTGTTTCCACGATCCCTGAGGGGTCAGGGTTGTCATGTTCGATAGTTGCCAGAAACTATTCGCTCCTTGGTAAGAGGGGCTCATAGTGGCACTGTGAGCCAGCTGGTCTGCAAACTAACATATCCTTCGGGGGTGTCAGGAATCAGTCTGGACACCAATCCCTTAGTTTATGTTGTCTAAAAGCGCAGATCCTATATAGATTTGAACGAACTACACAACAGAAGGTTTGGTTATGTTATTATTCAAGGAAATCAAACTCAAAGAGCAGTCAAGTTTTTGTTTCTGCCCATACATAGAGGTGATTGGGCTCTACACATTTTCCAGTATTACTATTGTGCTGCACTATGTACACACCTTACTAGACCGATACATATCTGCAACTCCAATCCTATATTCATCTAGGCTATCCTGGATAACCTGCCCAAAATATATTTTGTTCCAATTCTCAGACCCTCAATACAACCCAAACAAGTAAACTTCTAATCATTATGGGATCTAAGTCTGATTTCACTTGATATCTTTAAGAAACTCAAACATACCCCATTGTTTGGCTATTCTACACTGGAGCAACTGATCACCAATCGGATCAGCTTATAGAGGGGACTAAATACATTTCTCAATCCCAACATTCCACAGCGTAAAAGAAAAGACAGTATTGGAAAACAACGTGAGATAGGTACTGACAAGTTGGAGGTAAGCAAACAGTTGGCACATAGTGGATTGACCTGCCAGCACCAACCATAAATATCATGAATTATGTCACAATATTAACAGTGAAACATGTCCTATAAATCAAACCAAAATACATTTCAATACCAATGAGCAAATATTATACTGACCCCTGGACTTCAAGGCTTCTCAACTGCAGCCAACGTACAACCATAGTCCTCAACCTCTGCATGCTCAGTGCTATAGACATGGGCTTGGGTAGGACAAAGACTTATGCTAAGACAGTTATCTAATAAAACTGGATGGTCAACACCTTCCAAACACTCAACTTCTTCATGCAGATCCAGATAACTATATCTACCCAGGATTTCAGTTATAAATACAATGTCTAAATTTCATAGCAACTTTCCTTAATGCTTTGCCCAGTTCCACAGACATTCATAGCCACAAGTAATTTCCTAATCAGAAGGGTGTGCCACATGAAGCAAATACATCTACAGCTATTCCAACCCACTCTTTCACAAGTGAAATGGGACTCCAGTGCTCCTATCAGCTGGTGTAGTGCCAATCAACCGCAGCACAGTCAATTTACGTAGGACCCATGTTTCACCAGCCATGAAAGGGCAGCACACAAGGGCCCAGATTTATTAAGCTTTTGTGTCGCCTTGGGCCATGCAAGGGGACGCAGGGTGATGCAAAACCTGGAATGAGATTCACCAATCCACGCTAGGCCACCTTGCATGGCCCTGTGTGGCTTGGCAAATCTGGCATAAAGCAAGGCAGTGCAAGGTGTTGCCTTGCATTACTCTGTGTGGTGGGAGAGTTGTATGGGTGGATCTTGGGTGTTCCCATGCATCCACCCATATATTCTGAAGCATTTCCAGATAAAACAAAACTTGTAGACCTGGAATGAGTCAGAATTGCACACATTCCCACCAGAGGCGCAACAAGGAGAAATATTCTCCTTGTTGTTTATTTCTCCTCGTTGTTTAAAAGCTGCTCCATGTTTCTCTGTGCAGGTGGCACCCGTCTGCACTTTCAAACGGGATTAGAGATCCCTTTGCAGGCGGGTGCAGAGAGTGACTGCACCTGCATGCAAGGGGATGTTTGGGGTATCCATGGGATTCCCTTTCATCCCTTGAGAGGGCTGCCTTCAGGGGACGAACTGGCAGTGCACCACCTTTTTGTGGCACACTTTCAGTGCACCTCCTAAGGGCGCGCTTGCCTCTCCGCCCACATCAGTAATACAGTGCTGGCACATAGGCAAAGAGATTCCCTGATTTGCATGGGGACACACCCCCAGGCAAATGAAGAAATGCCCTCTCTCAATAACGCTGGTGCTACATGTGCACCAGCTCTATCTGTATTACAGAAGGAGCCGCACAAGGGTCTGCGTCCCTTCTGTAATACCAAAGAGTCTGGGGGTGCACAAAGTGGGCACAAATGCCCGCTGTGCCTCCAGGGCACTTCTATAATACAGCCACAGCTACACTCCAGCATGAGCAGTGATTCCAAGAGTCAGGAAATGCTCCTAAAGTTCAAGGGCCCTACTCCAAAACACCTCAATAGTCAACTGAGTCCACACACTCAGGGCACACCAGGTGTTGATGACTGTTTAAAAGGACATTAGTAGTAACACTAGCTCCACAGTAGTAACAAGGAGATCATGTATTAACCATCACAGCCATGAAAACCAGACAGGTGGCAAATGAGAGGATTCTTGACTTCAACAACGATTGAATGTTAACCCTTTACTGGAGGTAGACGTCCATGTGAAGCTGCACTACCATTCAGACCAAAGGCAGGCAGTTCAACTGAGAACCACAGGGTGTGCCATCTAGAACGGTTTGGTTGCACCATACAGTCACTTGGTGGCACATCACACGACCAAATCTTTACAAATGAGCCTCCATGTCAAGAGGAATTTTGCACAGAAACAAGCTCAAAAGATGGCACTTGGACATTACCACAAATACCCAGCATCATGACAGAATAGGGCAAGTTGCGACATTTCACACTCACAAGGTAACATGTCACATATATCATTGTTAATTATATGGACCAAGAATGTAAACAGTGGCTGTAGTTTTTTTTCAAGGGGTTCCCCATGACCACAATATTTTGGTAGCAGAGGATGGTTGTGAGATAAGAACACCTTCTATCTGCTTTGAGAATTTAATTTTGCCCTGTATATAGCTTGATTCTGGTGACAGTGCAATTTCTACTGTGGATTTTCCTTGTGGATTTTTTTCTGCTACTGATGCAGTGATACTGTTCCTAGGGCGGAAGGACTCTTGACATTGAGAGTGTTTTAGTATGCTAATACTACATTGTAAGTTGTGTAGTTGAGAGAGGGGATTGTGTTAAGTGATGGATGGATTTTATGCTTCATGTGAGGTTTTTGGTTATGCAATGTTAATTCTTGGTTCAATTGTTGGTTTAATTACTGTGATTTTGCTGTACTTGTCGTATGTGTGATTTGCATTGAAGAAGTTTGGGTTTCTTATTGGTTGATTAGGTAATCAGATTTATCAAAATCCTGGATTTTGTGATGTTATTGTTGACTTGTTTGAAAAAAGGTTGGGGCATATTAGCAAGACCCACGTTAAAATTATCGCCGTTTTAGCGGCAGGAAACTGCCGCTAAAACGGCGATAATGGGCTTGCTAATATGCGTTATGGAATTCAATAGAAGCCCAGGTTAGATGTGCAGGACATCTAACCTGGGCTTCTATTGGAATTCCATAACGCATATTAGCAAGCTCATTATCGCCGTTTTAGCAGTTTAGCAGTTTCCTGCCGCTAAAACGGCGATAATTTTAACGTGGGTCTTGCTAATATGCCCCGTAGTGTTTTGGGAAGCGCTGCATTCACACAGACAGGGATTTCTTTCTAATGCCGAGTTTTTCTTTCCAGAGTTTTACTTGTCTAATTTAGGTTGATCTTATTTGCTCTTTGGTGCACAGGAGTAAGTACAATAGCCAGAGGTAGATTGCCACTGAATGAGAGTTTGCTGTAGTGTTAATTGTGTTTCAAAGATGTCACAAAGATACTGGTATTGTTCCTATTGATTGTGAGACTCTTTTTGTTTAATTTGTTGATTCTCTCCTATTTTTGTTGAGCTGACAGTGTGTCAGTGAATTTGTATCGCCTTTTGTTTTGGGTTTGCATCCAGAGCTTAGTTTACATATTCTGCAGAGTGTGATGTAAAGGTAAACCAAGAATATCACTGAGATCTTGAAATAGACTAAATATTTCATTGACTGTTTTGATGCAAAGCAGAAAAAGATTAAAGAGAAGTTGATGATTGCACAGATGAAGCAAATTCAGAGAAACAATAGGATTCAGACTATGGGTTCTGATTCAAATTTTGCACTGCCTGAGAATGCTGGAATAAATGAGACACAAGTGATGCAAGGTGTTAGAATGGGAAATGAGAAGGTGCAGACACAGGGTCATGGTAGAGCGAATGTGAATAATTCTGGAGTGAATGCAAATATTAATTTGCGACCGTATACCCTCATGGATGACATGACAAGTAGCGCTCTACAAATCTACTGATTGATTGATTGATTGATTGATTGATTGAAGAAGAGCACTGCTTGTCATTTGTGATGCAAAATCGGGCACTGGAAGCACAATAGCAGGCAAAATCCAAATCAGATTCAGAATGATTTTGTTCCCCAGATGCAGGAAAGTGAAAATCAGATGCAGACACTGTTTGTTGCCTCAGCCCAACACACCTTTATGCAGAATGTGCAGAATCAAGGACAATTCCATATGAACATGCCTGTGGCTCCAGTGATGCAGCAAAACATGAGAAACAAGATGCCTTACAATCCAGGGTACCAGAAGAATCCATTGATTATGAAGAATTATTTTCCTCAGTTTTCACCAGAGACAAATTCACAATGACAGTGCCTAAGAGAGGAGGAGGATTACATGCTTGATACAGTCCTAGAGGTAGAACAGAATGTGGCCAATATTCGTATGGTACGGTGAATAGTCACCCCATATAATTCTTGATCGATCCTGGTGCTACCCACTCTCCAGTTCGTTCTGTGGAGGTTTCAAAGCTGCCCCTCTCTGAAAGAGAAGTCCAAATTGTGGGCATTAGCAATATACAAATTGTTAATCAAGTTACAGAAGATGTCCCAGTTAAAATGGGGTCAGTGGAAAAAAAGCATCAGTTCATATTGTTTGATTCGAGTGCTGGTAATTTGCTTGCCAAAGACTTGTTTTACAAGATGAACTGTGTGATTTACTGCACACCTGATGGTGTTGCAATTAAACTCAAGATGAAGATTGAGTGCTTAACATTTAATTACAAGATTCAAGAGTTCAGTTGTTTTCAGTTTTTTCAAAAGCTGCCCTGCTTCTGGATTTGAGACATACTGTCAAAGAAGAGATACAGGATTTCACAGGTAAAGAAATAGGATTAAAAAAAGTGACAAACCAGTTAAAAGTCAGGGCAGATCGAATGTTGTTTATCCCAGAATTAGGCAATACAAACATTCAGAGTAACCAGAGGAAAGAATGAAGTCTCATAAAATAAATGATGGTGCAAGGTATTTTACTGGAGGTGATTTATAGTCCTTGCAACTTTCCTGTGACAGGCTTTAAAAAACACAAGTGGCAAATGGAGGAAAGTACAAAATTGCCAAAGGATAAAACAAATATTAATTTCATGTTGTCCGGTGGAACCAAATTCTGCTATAATATTGTTTCAGATTCCAGTGGATGCAGAATGGTATACAGTCATTGACTTATGGCAGGAGTTCTTCTCCATTCCTTTGCATGAGGATAGTGAATTTCTTTTTGCATTCCAGTTAAAATTAAGTCCTCATTTGGTGTTCAATCCAACAGGGGTATATTGAAAGTCCCTTGATTGTTAGTCAGATCCTAAAGAAAAATGTTGAAAATGTGCAGTTGCCCTGTAAGTTAGTCTTAGTCCAATACATTGATGACCTACTTGTGGTATCAAGGACAGAAGACCGCAAACTAGATTCAACTGCACTTGTGAATCATCTTGCTGACAACACCCACAAGGTTTCACTTAAAAGATGTAGTACTGGGAAAAAAAAGTGATTTATCTTGGTCATTACATTGGAAAAGGATCAAGGAAGGTCTCAAAAGAATACATTTCCGCAACCCGGAAGATGAATCTTCCAATCACTCAGACAGATGTGAGAATGGTCTTGTGAATAGTTGGCTACTGTTGTCAGTGGATTCTAAACTTTTCCCTGACTACAAAGCCTTTAATAAGGCAAATCACATTGATATCAAGGATCTAGTATCATTTGATGAGGAATGCATGAAGGCCTACTGAAAATTAAGAAAGAATTTATGTAGAGCACCTGCCCTCACATTGCCTGATTATGATAAGGATTTCTATTTTTTTTGTCACGAGAAGAGTGGGTACTCATTGTCAATTCGGACCCAAAAACACAGAGGGGGAATGAGAACAGTTGCTTATTTTTCTTCTGTGTTGGATCCAGTAGCTGTAGCTCTTCATGGTTGCCTGAAGTTGACTGCAGCTCTTTGTATTGCAATTGAACAAAGTGAAGGGATTGTGGTGGGACATACACGTATTATCTTTGTTCCTCATTCAGCTGAAATCTTGCTGACCCATACCACAACACAGCACATGATAAAAAGCCACCTCAATGCTGCTGCTGATCTCAGACAGCAATGAAGATAATAATGATGATGATGATGATGAACTAGAAGAACATGATTGTGTCACTGTCACAGAATTATGCACCAAACCAAGACCAGATAAAATGGATATTCCACTTGGAATGGCTGTTTTGACTTGATAGATGGTTCTTGTCTGAGAGATCATCTTGGAGAACTAAAAGCTTCAAATACAGTTTGCGCTATGTCAGAAATCAGTGAAGCGTCATAGCTGCCTAATAAACTTCGGCTCAAGTGGCAGGGTTGATTGTTATGTTATGTTAGCCTGATTTATAAAGCGCACAGCTACTCATCAGAGTGTCCCGGCGCTAAGGCTGGGAGCAACAGACCAGGGTACCTAGGTTGACTGCCTAAAAAGCCAAGTCTTCAGTTTCCTCTTGAAGGCAGCCAGATTGCTGACCAAGCAAAGGTCTTTCTGGAGTTTTTTCTAGGTGAGCGGCCCTAAGTAAGAGAAGGATCTACCGCCTACTCTAAGTCGGTTGATCCGGGGCACATTTGTCAGACGAGTGGAGGAGGAGTGCAGGGTACGCGATGGGATGTATTTGTTAACCCTGTCTTTGAGGTATATCGCACCTACGACGTGCAAAGCCTTGTGCATTAAAACCATGGCCTTAACCCCTTGCGTGCGCGGCGAATTTTCACGCTGTGTGGGGGTTTCTATTAGTGGGCGGGATTTGGACGGCCCCCGGCCGTCGTGCGCACACGCCCACCGTGACGCGTGACGGCCGGGGGCCGTCGTGAGCACCGAAGGGGTTAAAAAGAATCCTCTTTTTTATGGGAAGCCAGTGGAGGGTCCTCAGATGAGAAGACACATGAGACCAGGGTGGAAGTTTGAGTAGCAGTCTGGCCGCCGAGTTCTGCACCACCTGGAGTCTATTGAGAAGGAAATCTCTGGAGTCTATAGAGAAGGAGTGCACTGACAAGGGACTGTTGTCCTGCAGATGACTTGAATGTGACAATTTACACAGACACCCAATATGGAGTTGGAGTGGTACATTATTTTGGGCAGTTTTGGTTAAAAAAGGGGTTTGTGATATCCTCTGGTACTCCAATCAGGAAAGGTTCCTATATTCTTGATCTATTGAAAGCAATACAACTACCAAGAGGGACTGCAGTGATCAAGTGCAAATTCTGGCTGGTGATGACATGGTCATATTGGGAAATAAATAAGTATGCTGACCATGTGGTGAAGTATTGTGAAAAGATTGCAACTGTGAGATCAAATGTGCAAATCACAACAATTAGAAAAAAATAAGCAAAATGAAAGTGCAGCTGAAAATGCAAATTATCTAGGCCTAGGCGGTGAACTACGCTCCACTCGCGGAGTTTGCGGAGTTTGCTGCACTCCGCGTTACGCGGATCTCGCGGAGTGCAGAGAAAATCTGCTACGCGTAGCGGACATTTTTGCTCGCTCGCGTTCCTCAACGTCAAGTTGGCGACCGCGAGCGAGCAAAATCAACATCCCAGCGAGATATTTCTTCGTTCGCGATCGGCAACATCAAGTTGGCAAGCGCGAGCGTGGAAAATAAACCTCCCGGCAAGGTTTCTCAATGCGGGGGGGATCAGGTTTCTGACCGACCGCTCGCGATGAGAAACTGCCCATTCGCGTTAAGAAAGCTGCCGCTCGAGTAAAAATCTACTCGAGCGGCAGAAAACGACCGCTTGCACTGTGCATGATGCCGTTTGCAATGATTGAACAGTGCGGACAAGCATCCGGCACTGTGCAATCACCGCGAACAGCATTTTCTTATCGCACTATGCTGCTCGCGTAGCACGGCAGAGTTGTTTTATCGCTTTGCGTAGCGCAACTCCGCGAACTACGCCCACCCTTAAAATTATCTCAAGTGTTTTCTGTTAAATCGAATACAGTCCACACTAAGTGAATTGAGGGATTTCAAGGAGGGGGTACCAAAAGATGAAAAACAGAAATGGGAATTGTTCAATTACAAAAAGAATTGCAATGGCGTTTGGATTACTCCTGACATAAACATGCACTTCCTGATTCTCTGTTACATTCCACACAGGTTGAACTAACTACAGTACATAATGAGACTGAACATAATACACTGACTCATAGAAGCATTTTTTTATTTTACTTTTTTTTCAACAAGAAGAAAGTGCCCCAGAGACTCCAACCTACTCTTCCTGTTCAGGGGGCGCCTCACAGTTCTTTGTCCATCTCCTGGTCAGTTTTCATTGGGTTTCAAGGAAAAAGGATCACTCTCTTTGTCTGCAATTCCTGCTGGATATATACTATTGCAGTTTAAGGACTTTGTTTTTGTGACATCACAAGTAATTTAAAAAAAACTTTAGATAAGGGTGTTGTTTAATAGAGGGCATGCACCAGTATTTTTATTTGTACTTTTATTCATTTTTTTATATTTGATTGTGGTTGTGATGTGTGATCTTGAGTTGCAGTAGGGGCCTAGAATTTTTTTTAAATTTCATTATTTACCTTTTATAAGGGAAAAAGGTTGTACAGTTAACTACATTTCTCCATGTTTGTTAAATTTGCACTATTCATTTATTTTACCATGTGGCCTAGTCTGCCTGTGGGCCGTCCAGCCAGTACTAATCATTGGGTATATGAAACAACTGTTTCTGTGGTATATGTTGTTTTAAAACTTCTATGAATTAGGCCAGGGATAGAATTGGATCAATTGACACTTTTTTTATTTTGTTTTGTATTTCACTTATTTTTTCTGAAAAAAGTGTATTTTGGTAGGGTAATATCATGCCCTGGGAGGATGAGTGTTGTTGTAAACATTTTCATAGCTGACTTAATTTTCATTGCTGAATTAATGGTAGTGTTTTCTTCATTGTTTACCCTTGTCTGGCTAGTGTGTGTGTTTGCTCCGTCCATCATCTCCTTGTGTTTGCTTTGTTCGCCCTAAGTTGTCAGGGTATGCCCAGACGTGGGCCCCTTGCTCACTTTGCCACTGGATTCAAGCTAGCCTGGCTGATGAGGGCTATTAGCCCGAAACCGGTCCCAGGATGCTTGTTTCTGGTCCAGGGAAGACATGGCTTGGCAGTTCAGGCTGGACTGTTCCCATGAGGCACAGGGTCGAGACTGATTTGCATATAGCTGTGTCTGAACTGGGGTGGCAAAGTGAGCTAAAGAATGATGATGGATTCAACCCAGATCTGTGACTGGGGATGAGTGTCTGAAAAGTTTCAGTGCTCCGTCCATCAACTCCTTGTGTTTGCTTTGTTCGCCCTAAGTTGGCAGGGTATGCCCAGACGTGGGCCCCTTGCTCACTTTGCCACTGGATTCAAGCTAGCCTGGCTGATGAGGGCTATTAGCCCGAAACCGGTCCCAGGATGCTTGTTTCTGGTCCAGGGAAGACATGGCTTGGCAGTTCAGGCTGGACTGTTCCCATGAGGCACAGGGTCAAGACTGATTTGCATATAGCTGTGTCTGAACTGGGGTGGCAAAGTGAGCTAAAGAATGATGATGGATTCAACCCAGATCTGTGACTGGGGATGAGTGTCTGAAAAGTTTCAGTGCTCCGTCCATCATCTCCTTGTGTTTGCTTTGTTCGCCCTAAGTTGGCAGGGTATGCCCAGACGTGGGCCCCTTGCTCACTTTGCCACTGGATTCAAGCTAGCCTGGCTGATGAGGGCTATTAGCCCGAAACCGGTCCCAGGATGCTTCTTTCTGGTCCAGGGAAGACATGGCTTGGCAGTTCAGGCTGGACTGTTCCCATGAGGCACAGGGTCAAGACTGATTTGCATATAGCTGTGTCTGAACTGGGGTGGCAAAGTGAGCTAAAGAATGATGATGGATTCAACCCAGATCTGTGACTGGGGATGAGTGTCTGAAAAGTTTCAGTGCTCCGTCCATCATCTCCTTGTGTTTGCTTTGTTTGCCATTAGCCATCCTTTTTTCTTTGTTCTCCATGCCATGTGGCTGGCGGCCATTTTGTGTAGTCAGTGTCTATCCATAGGCATGCATGTGTTCTTGTTGTCCATGCATCCTTGCTGGGTGTTGTTTGATCATGTGGCCTGTGGCCTTGCTGTGCAGCCAGTCAGTGTGCTTTTGGCATAGGCCTGCATGCGTACTTTGTTGTCCATGCCTCCTTTCTTGCTGTTGCTGTTTGACCATGTGGTCAGCGGCCATTTTGTGCAGCTAATCAGTGTGCTTTTTCCATAGGCCTGCATGTGTTCTTTGTTGTCGATGCCTCCTTGCTTCTTGTAGTTGTTTGACCACGTGGCCGGGAGCCATTTTGTGCGGCGAGTCAGTGTGCTTTTGCCATAGGCATGCACGTGCTCTTTTTTGACAATGCCTCCTTGCTTTGCTGTTGTTGTTTGACCATGTGGCCGGCAGCCATTTTGTGCAGCCAGGCAGTGGGTTAATCCTTTTTTTCCAGTTTTCAAAGCAATTTGCTAAGGACATTGACAGTAGAGGACTATGACATTTTTTGTTCACTTTTTAACTTTTTTCCCCAGATATCAGTTTAATGTGCTTGAGGATCATTGTAGTATATGTATGAACAGTGTTTATATAATCTTACATGCATTTTTTCCATTTTTCCCTGCACCTTCTTCCCTCCCAATAGATCTCTCATAGTCCCTGGAGATACATCAGCAATTTCTTTTTTTTTTTACATTTTCCCTCCCCCACCTGCCTGCCATAGATCTTCTCATAAGCCTTAGACGCACATCAGCATTAATTTCGTAAGGATTATGTCATTTACCTCTAAACCCCCTGCCTGTCAAAGGAGCACACCAGCATTAATTTTGTAATGATTATTCAATTTTCCCTGCACCCATGTCTGCCATAGGCGCACACCAGCATTTATTTTTGAAGGATTATGTCATTTTCCCCTGCAACTCCTGCCTGTCATAGGTGCACATCAGCATTCGTTTTTTAAGGATTATGTATTTTTTCTCCTGCACCCCCTGCCTGCCATAGGCGCACACCAGAATTCATTTTTTAAGGATTATTCCATTTTCCCTCCACCCCACAGCCTGCCTCAGGTGTCACCTTAGATGCACATAAAGCAAACAGTTACATCTGTATGTTGTTATCCTGATTAAAATATTATATTATGGAGTGAATTGGAATAGATACACTATTGTTGTTAATTATTTCAGATAAACCATATATTGTCTGCACTATGAATAATTCAAACTGCAAAAATGCCACGTTTCACTGAATGTTTTTCTTGTTTGTTTCCTTCTAGGTGCACAAGAGACATTACCCACAGTACTGCCAGACAGAAGACTGGCACAAAGTGGCATGAAAACAACACGTCAGTCCTCCCCTGGGTCTGCTTGTGCAGTTAAGTGCCAACTGACAGAGCTTGAAGATGGCCCCAAAGAAAGGTGCTACCAAGAAAGTGGCAAGTGATGAAGAGAAGAAGAAGCAGATTGCCACCAATCTGCCCTCCTCCTTTTTCAGGCAACTTTGTGTGCCTGCCACAGCATCCTCCAGGCAGCAACCTGAGAGCAGCACTCCCACATCAGTGATGGCACCACCCCAACCTAATCCCACGGCCATGTCTGTCAGCGAGGCAGCAACTGCAATCATGGGAAAGAGCAGTGAGTCTGAGTTGGATTTGTCTCAATCACAAGCTAGTACCCAATCATCGCAGGAAACTGAGCGAAGTGCACAACAGAAGCCACAGCCAGCTATAGTTCTTCCTAAAGTAGGAGCATAACAGGAAGTTGAGCTTTGTGCTGAGCAAGATGTACTTCTTCTTGAACCATTGGCTTCCTGATCTCCAGCAAGAAAAAGAAAGGGTACTCCACCATCTTCTTCAAGACCTCCTTCTGATGATCTGGACATGGATTGGAACCTGGCTGAGTATGAGACCTGCCACGAGAGACAAGGGGAAAAAAGAGCAGTGAGTGACTGCACCCACCTACAGGAGGAGGTCTGAGAGTTCCAAGGGACCTCCTTTCTCACCCCAAGGGGGCTGCCTTTAGGAGGCACACTGAAAGTAATCCACCTTTTTTGTGTCACACTTTCACTGCACCTCTTAAAGGCATGTCTGCCTCTGGGCCCACATCGGTATTCCGATACAGAAGTGATTCCCTCATTTGCAGGGGGCCACTCCCCATGCAAATGAATGAACGCCCTCTCGTGATAGCGCTGGCGCAACATGTGCACCAGCCTTAACATTATTACAGAAGGGGATGCAAAAGTGTCTGCGGTCCCTTCTGTAAAACCACTGTGCCCCGGGGGCTCACAAAGCGGGTGTGCATGCCTGTTGTGACCCCGAGGCACAATGTAAAGTATGGGCCCAGAAGGTCTGAACAGTTATTGCTTAAGACCCAAAGATAGCTTGCAACAAACAACAAAGTAATAGGAAGAATGCTTGATGATCTCTAAGGGGTATTCCAGTTCATCGTTTTTCACTCACTGTTCCACTTTAGACAGACACCAGCCATAGGTAAATAAGGCTTGATCCAGTTAGGACTGCCAGACCAAGTCTCCTACCAAGGTATATCTTCAGTCCTGTGGCACATAGAAGGTACTGGCCTCGGAAGCCCTAAATCCAAAACCTAAATATCAGATAGGAAACTGGCATTTCAAAACGTATGCTGGATTGGGCCATTTAAAAGTACTCCACATCAGTTGTTCACAGGATTTTCCCATTTCTAGACAGCAAATCCCTATTCCAAGTCATGCAAGTGGTGCTTCACAGGAGATTATATGCCCCATCATTGTGAGTTTTACTGGGAGCTGGAAAGTCCCCACTATGATCAAATTATGTTCAACACATATTTTTCCCGAATGAAAGCAGGTGGAAAATGTGCATAGAAAAGGTGCTGGAGTCGGAGAATTGCATGTGATAAGGGACATGGGGTCCTATTATAGATAGGGCGCAATTTTCTTGTTTGCAACACGGCCCACCTTAAAGCAGGTGTGCCGGGTGAAAACAGGGAGAGTGCACCTATGAGGAAGAACGTGCTGCTCTCAGGGCAGCCGCGAACTTGTGCTGCCTCCAGTGTAGCACATTTCAGAGAAACACGGAGCAGCTGTTTAAAAGCTGCTCCATGTTTCTCTGTGCAAGCTGCAACCTGCCTGCACTTTCAAGAGGGGAGATAGATTCCCTTGCAGGCAGGTGCAGTGAGTGATTGCATTTGCCTGCAAGGGGATGTCTGGGGGATCCATGGGACCCCCTTTCTCCCCTCCAGAAGGCTGCCTTTAGGAGGCGCACTGAAAGTGCACTACTTTTTTGTGGCGCACTTTGAGTGCATCCCCTAAAAGTATGTTTGTCTCTGCGCCCACGTCAGTAATACGGCGCGGGTGCAGAGGCAAAGAGATTCCTGGCCCCAATCAAATGGGAGAACTCCCTCTCTCAATAGTGCTGGTGCTACAAGTGCGCCAGCACTATCTATATTACAGAAGGGGCCGCATAAGCATCTGCGGCCCCTCATGTAATACCAAATTGCCCCGGGGGTGCACAAAGCGGGCTTAAAAACGTCTGTTGTGCCCCCTGGGCACTTCTGTAATACAGGCCCAAGTGATACTAGGTTCCTCCTGTTATACCATTTCTGGGCCTGGAAATTCATAAAGGTCAGTTACTGTGGTGGCGATACCGGATGGAATTGTTAGCTCCGGGCCCAGTATTTCTCCTTCCCGTTACCAGCGATTTGTAAATGGGGCCTCAAGTGTGATGTATAGCAGAACATTATTTTTTTCATGCAAACAAAAACACCTTGAGAGCAGGTAACTGTCACACAATTTTCATGGTGCATGTAGTGAATATTTAATTAGACCATAGCGCCCAAAAAAGGAACTTCTACTTCCAGTAGTCAACAAACAGGAGATTGGGCAGACTGTAAGGTAACTTTCTTTTCATAAACTCACATAAACTGTGATACTGCTTAACATGAGTTATGTGCAGGGTCCGCTCAAAGACAGCCTAGGCACGACTGTAGAAAGCTATGACCCAGTATGCAAGTGTGTTTAATATATTATGTTATGTTATGTTATGCTATGTTATTTTATACAGTATTTGTAAAGCACACCTTTCGCCAAGTTGTTGGTTTCCTGGGGCTTTACATTCTTATGGGCAGACTCATGTCTCCGATTGAATGCCTTCCCTTTCCAAGGAAAACCTCTCTCTTGACAAAGGGTTTCCTTGGAATGGGAGAGTAAATGTAGGTGAAGTGGCTTGTAAGGTTTCCCCTACAATGGTGTTTTGTAGTGGCGGACAAATCTTAAGGCCCACCAACCTTTCCCTTGTCAGCAAGAGTTATGACATGGGTTTTCCCTTCACAGCGCTATGCAAGAGAGGTTCAGGTCTTCTGGCCTTCCACCTAACTCATGTTACTGATGCCAGTATTGTCATCTAGTGGAAATGCCCTGCCAAACGGTCCAGGTTGCTTTGTGTCAGAGTCTTTAAAGTACATTAATTCAGGTTAGAGGCCTATTGCCCCTGATCTGCAATTTATTTGTTTTTGGGCTTACAGAGCCTGCGGAGATCCCAAGGGGCATCCCAGAACCAAAGAGAGTTAATAGCTGCAGTAAATTGCATCTACAGAAGAGCGAAAAACACACAGCTAGGCTAAGGAACCCCAGATAATTAGACAGATGAATAACCAAGTCTTTAGCAGTTTACTGAATTTAAAAGGATTCAAACCACTTCCGATGGACAAGGTAAGTTGATCCCATGCGTTTTCACTGCGAAAGTAGAGTGCATGACCGCCAGCACTAGCTGGCATCCTGGAACATGCAGAAACATTCAAGAAGAATCTGTTTGGGCACTAGGAGCAATGTAATTCAGAAAAACAATGGAAAATTGAATCATGTCTCCTAAGACCTAACACTAATCAAGATATAGTGATTGATTTGTATACACATTTCTGGTCAGGTAGAGAAGTCCTAAGTAGAGATAATTTCTATTGTCCAGGTGTAAAGTGACAGTGACCAGGAAATGGTCTTGCAGCAGTGTTCTGGACCTGAAGGAGGATTTTTTTTAGAGTCTTAAGGATGCAAAAACAGGTCCATGACAGATTATTTCATTTGATATGTAGTGTCAGGTTGCCATAACAAATTAAACCATGTTTGTTAAAGTCTCCGAGGGTGGGTGAAGTGCCTATAGAAGAGTCCGACTAACTACTGGGAGAATCCTCACCACCATCACTTCTGTCTTGTTCGCATTCAACTCTAAGGAATTTAGTCTCATTCATTTGGTAATAAGCAGACATGCAAGACTGCAACACCTGTGAATAGATTCTATTATTATGTGAATGCCAAATGAAAAGATTGGGTCAATATCGCTAAGAGTCTGACAGAGATTGAATGATGGCTGAGCAAACTCCTGTCTCATGAAGGCCCTGAATGAGTATTGACTGGGAGTCAGTGGTAGCAGAAAAATCCAGGAGACCATGCTTGTGGCCTCTCCTACATCCAGAGTGGTTTGAAGATTGTTCAGAGCCACAGTCAAGACAGGCCTTGTTCCATAGTTAGGTCTGAAGCCAACCTGAGCAAGGTTTATCAACGTGTTTCTTTCCAGATATTTAGACAATTGGGTATTAGCAGCACTTTGATTTTGCTGGAAAAATGAAGCGCAGAGATGGACCATCATCAAGGGGTAAGCACCAGGTAGGATTGTGGCTTACTTCCATATTGAGAGAATCATAACAGAGATAAGGGAGTGATTACACAGATCAGTTAGTCAAGGTTCAATATCCTTGAGCACTAATTTAATAACTTTCATTTTGGAAGGATCAAGAGATCATGATTCTTTACTCCCAGGCTTATGCTGAATATATTGTTCATTTAAAGGACTGGTACGGACAGAATGTTAGAAATGAGTCTTTCTTTGTATACTTGGCACCTATTTTCCATTTTTGTCTTGAAAGCAGTCTTGCAAACTGTAAAAGAAGCCAAGGCTTAAGTACGGGATGTATCTAGTTGCTTTAATCAATAAAACAATTAAACAAATAATGAGCCGATGTCTAAAATCCACAAGCTCGTGTGATTTATTCCACTTTTCTTTTTTACTTTTTAGAAAAATGTTAGATGCATTTTCATTATGTCATCATAGAGGACAACTCAAAATTCTACCAGTTTTGGACATTAACATTTCACAACATTTCACAAAATGATACATGAATACAAAGAAATGTATGTACATTTGAAGACAAAACATAGAGCACCAGTCCTTAACTGAAAAATAACGATCACACGTGGGCGGAGAATGACTAAAGTGTACAAACACCGAATTTGGAATATCTCCTGCCTGTGTGTGCAGCTCTGGGACCTATAATTCTAAGTGTTGTCTATAGGAGAACAATTATTTGTAAGCTTTCTCCCTGAGCACTCTGGAAGTGTCTTGTCCCAGATGCCGAGGTCAACGCGTTTCCAACCCCGCGACCATTATGGGGTTTTCATCAGGACCTGGACATGGTGGTGTCTGTTCAAAAGAAAACAAGAAAGCGAGGTATGTATTACTGACACCTGACTAACAGATTGTGTATTGTCCACTGCCTACGTGCCTTCTTTCAAGACAAAGAAGACACCATCCAGACCGAGGCCACAGGCCTACGGAATAAATCAAAAACATTTCCACCAATCTACAGCATCCCCAAAGATGTTGTAGCATTTGAACAAGCCACTTTATCTTCTCTCAATGTACTACAAAAGAAGAAAGTCTTTATGCAGAATAATATTTCACATGAACAAAGGATGGCCATCAAATCTCTTAAAGAACAAAAAGTAACGGTGATTAAACCCGCTGATAAAGGCGGAGCAGTCGTTTTATGGTCCAAGGAAGCATATCTCCAAGAAGGCAGAGGACATGTACACAATCCTTTGTGGTACCGCCGCATCCCACTAGATCCAACAAAAGAAATTCAGAATGAAATAGAAAGAATTGTCAGCGAAGGCGTTGAACTGGGAATTTTGGGCCCAAGAGAAGCGGAGTACCTTATAAATAAACACCCACGTACACAAGTAATGTATTTTTTACCGAAAGTACACAAAAATGCTACACAGCCCCCAGGCCGACCAATTGTTTCTGGTTGCGAGTCCATCTTAGAACCGCTCGCCAAATATGTTGACATATTTTTGAAACCTTTCCAGCCAGAAGTCCTTTCATATTTGAGATACACCATGGAATTCATCAATAAAACTGAAGGCTTTGAATTTGATCCATCACGCCACATCCTAGTAACATTGGATGTGGCCTCCTTGTATACTCAAATCCCTCAAGAAGATGCCTTAGACTCAATTGAATTCTACTTAGAACAAAGACCACGACCCCACAGGGTTCCCACGGAATTCATTCTTCGGCTAGCCTCACTTTGTTTACAAATTTTTTTTTCTTCAAATTTGAAGATGATTTTTTCATCCAAATCAAAGGGACAGCCATGGGTTGCCCCTTTGCTCCAGAGATGGCAGTACTATACATGGCCAGATATGAACACCATTACATTTACAACAACAATCCCTATAAAGAGTGAATTGTTAAATGGTATTGTTACATTGATGACGTTTGGTGTATTTGGGAAGGAGATGAGTCGTTGTTAAACGAGTTTCATACATGGCTCAACAACCGCAATCCAGACATACAATTCAGTCTGTCATACAGCAGAAAAAGTCTGGCTTTCCTTGATGTTGAAGATAAATCATCACCAATGGGGTTAATCACGACCCTTCGTACCAAACCAACAGACAAGAACAATGCTTTACATTATAAAAGCCATCATCCTAAAAATTTGAAAGACAACTTACCTTAAGGACAGTTTTTACGCATTAGACGCAATTGTTCCAGAAGGGAAAATTACGAGTTCCATTCAGAAGCATTGGTTGAAAAACTGAAAGAAAGAGGCTACCCAAAAATACTCCTAAAACACTCTATGAAGCGGGCGTGGTACACGCCCAGAGAGCATTTACTTATCAAAAAGTGCAAGCCACCGACAGAACGGTTGGTATGCGTCACCACATTTGGACCCCACACCAACTGCTTCAAAAAGATCATCAAGAGCAATTGGCACCTAATAGAAGGCTCAATAAAAAACATAGGGCCGCCATTATTTGCCCTCAAAAAGAATCGCAGTATTGGGCAACAAGTAGTCCGTGCCTCAGAAAGGCAGACCAGACGACCAGACACACTTCGCTCCATGTTCAACTTGAAACCAGTACAAGGACGTCACAAGTGCGGTAACTGCTCAGTATGCAGTTCGACCATTGAAGGTACCACCTTCACAGATGGCCACACCAGTTGGCAACACAATGAATTCACTAACTGTAAAACCAGAAATGTGGTGTACACCATACTATGTCCATGCCAGAAGATTTACATCGGCAAAACTAATCAAGAGGTCAAACAAAGAATTGTACAACACCGCTCCAGGATCAAAAACAAAACACTCACAGCTCCCATGGTGAAACATTTTATGGCAAAATGTCATACTTATAAAGATTTTAAATGGACAGTGCTCTGTGCCATCTCACCTAATCCTCGAGGGGGTGACCCAGAAAATGTGTTATTACGTAAAGAAGCCTATCTTATTATGAAGTATGACTGACACAGTCCTAAAAGGGTTAAATGCGATGTCTGAGATTGCCAGAATATAGATACAAACACAAGTTTTCAACTGAGTAAAAGCCATTATACATGTAGAGACTCCATTGTCCATAATGCACTTGGGTACATTCATGCGGTCCACCCCATTCTAAGAGTCCACTCCAGTGCTTACTCTCAACACCAGAATGCATATACCATCCTGGTCTTTTAAGCAATAACTGACCACAGTCTCCTTTGAATGATTCGTCAAGAAGTTTTCAAATCAGGCAAGTGACACGTTTTCCCTATGTTTGTAAGAAGCGGACATCAATGCGCAGCACCAAGTAGATTTTAGCATTTGTAACTGTTGCGCGCCTAATTAACTGTACCCGATTCCGAAACGGGTTGGTTTATTTACTTTGGAGAATGCCGCTGTAGATCTAACCGCGCTGCATTGAGATTCAATCTCCTTAAACAAACTCAGGTCCCGCGCGCTAGCACACACACACGCATCTTACAAACCAAATTGGTTCGTTTACACATTGAGTCATTGTGGTGCGGTTAAAAATTAGACAATGATTTCCCCCTCGTTGTAGCAAGCAGACACTTGTACGCATTTTGAAGCAGACCGGTGCAATTCAATCGCGCTGGAGGGACCTAAACTCCATACACCAAACACATGCGCATGTTAAGAATAAATCTGTTTCTGCTGCACACTGTGCAATTGCGGTGCTGTTAAAGATTACCTCACCGTGACTGGGGACAACTCTTCAAATCACACACACAACTGGCTTCTCTTCACCCTAAATTCACTTGCAAGCATGTCATTTGTAGTAAAAGGTATTTCAACACTTTACAGATACCGAATCAGAAGAAGATTCGAATTGGCATCAATTGAATCTATATTGTCAGAAGATCCAGGCAAGTCTTCAAGGTACCCTTGTTACAACAATTATGTTTAACATATTACAAAGAAAATGCACAAACACTATTTCATAATATTTTCCCGACAGGAAACAACCACGCTTTCGATTCCTCACCAAATTTATTACTGAGGAACACAACCTAAAAGGTACATTTAGAATAACTTTAGGGTCCAGCAGTGGACAATACACAATCTGTTAGTCAGGTGTCAGTAATACACACCTCGCTTTCTTGTTTTCTTTTGAACAGACACCACCATGTCCAGGTCCTAATGAAAACCCCATAATGGTCGTGGGGTTGGAAACGCGTTGACCTCAGCATCTGGGTCAAGATACTTCCAGAGTGCTCAGGGAGAAAGCTTACAAATAATTGTTCTCCTTTCGACAACACTTAGAATTATAGGTCCCAGAGCTGCACACACAGGTAGGAGATATTCCACATTCGGTGTTTCTACACTTTAGTCATTCTCCGCCCAAGTGTGATCGTTATTTTTCAGTTAAGGACTGGTGCTCTATATTTTGTCTTCAAATGTACATACATTTTTTTGTATTTATATATCATTTTGTGAAATGTTGTGAAATGCTAATGTCCAAAACCGGTAGAATTTTGAGTTGTCCTAACATTTTTCTAAAAAGTAAAAAGAAAAGTGGAATAAATCACACGAGCTCGTGGATTTTAGACATCGGCTCGTTATTTGTTTAATTGTTTTATGGATTAAAGCAACTAGATACTTTCTTGTATACTAAGTATTAGTGGTCCCATCTAGTTTGCATATGGACCCAAGCCTTCCATAGGTTTTCATAAGTACGGGATGTAGCAGAAATGACTCATACAAGAGAGGAAAGATTGCCAAATATACCATACGGTATTTCTTTGGATGGAGTACATATATTAGTGACACGACTACAATAGAAGCTGGAACTTGCTGTGTGGCAAGTTTATATCCTTATTATGTGGCATTGTACAGTTTTTTTAAACCATCAAAATCAGCCCAAATTACAGACCTTTCAATGTTGGGTACAGAGGTTTAAGAATCAAGGCTCATTGGGTCTTTAACAATGAGAATTCATTATTTTTGAGGGATCAATAATATCAAGATTATCTGAAATCCATTGGTGCAAATCTAGCACCTGAGTGTCTGTACCAGAAGTAGTAGCTATTTACATTCTTATAAGAACATGGCACGCTGTGTTTTTCTGTTCTCAGTTTTCACTTGTTTCATAGTTGTCCCGCTGTTTCTCCACCTGATGCTACTCAGTCCCTATTTCCTCTCTAGCTGTGTCTCCCTGTCCTCTTGTTTTCCCGGTCTCGAAACAGTCATCATTATTTAGGTTAACTTTTCCCTACCAGTATCTTTTCCCTGGCATCCTGCCCATGAAGTGTCCCCTTCCCTGATGTTTTTGTCATAGGGTCTCCTACAAGACATTGATGCAAGAAGATGGAGATACATGTATTACACAGAGAGACACACAATCAGATATTTAGGTAGGTACCTATTCATGGTTAAAACAGAAGCTCAACTTTTTGCTCTGTAAAACAGTGAGGGACGATCTTGTATGGTAGCTCAGCTGTCTGTGACGAGTGATACCAAAGGGGATGATGGACGGAGCGTTAGAGCAAATCAAACACTCACCCCCAGTCAACTGATCTGGGTTTAATCCATCATCATTCTTTAGCTCACTCCACCACCCCAGTTCAGACATGGCCATATGCAAATCAGTCTGACCCTGTGCCTCATGGGAACAGTCCAGCCCGAACTGCCAAGCCATGTCTTCCCTGGACCGGAAACAAGCATCCTGGGACCGGTTTCGGGTTCAAAACCCTCATCAGCCAGGCTATCTTGAATCCAGTGGCAAAGTGAGCAAGGGACCCACGTCTGGGCATACCCTGCCAACTTAGGGCGAACAAAGCGATACCAAAGGGGATGATGGACGGAGCGTTAGAGCAAATCAAACACTCACCCCCAGTCAACTGATCTGGGTTTAATCCATCATCATTCTTTAGCTCACTCCACCACCCCAGTTCAGACATGGCCATATGCAAATCAGTCTGACCCTGTGCCTCATGGGAACAGTCCAGCCCGAACTGCCAAGCCATGTCTTCCCTGGACCGGAAACAAGCATCCTGGGACCGGTTTCGGGTTCAGAACCCTCATCAGCCAGGCTATCTTGAATCCAGTGGCAAAGTGAGCAAGGGACCCACGTCTGGGCATACCCTGCCAACTTAGGGCGAACAAAGCGATACCAAAGGGGATGATGGACGGAGCGTTAGAGCAAATCAAACACTCACCCCCAGTCAACTGATCTGGGTTTAATCCATCATCATTCTTTAGCTCACTCCACCACCCCAGTTCAGACATGGCCATATGCTAATCAGTCTGACCCTGTGCCTCATGGGAACAGTCCAGCCCGAACTGCCAAGCCATGTCTTCCCTGGACCGGAAACAAGCATCCTGGGACCGGTTTCGGGTTCAAAACCCTCATCAGCCAGGGTATCTTGAATCCAGTGGCAAAGTGAGCAAGGGACCCACGTCTGGGCATACCCTGCCAACTTAGGGCGAACAAAGCGATACCAAAGGGGATGATGGACGGAGCGTTAGAGCAAATCAAACACTCACCCCCAGTCAACTGATCTGGGTTTAATCCATCATCATTCTTTAGCTCACTCCACCACCCCAGTTCAGACATGGCCATATGTCAGTCTGACCCTGTGCCTCATGGGAACAGTCCAGCCGAGTGATGCATACCTCTGTTGTCTGCACCAAAAATGAGACCAATTCAAGGAATTACAGTGTCAAAGGTGAGGGATAGCTCTGTTGTCAAATGGGTGATAATTGTGTTACTTCTGGTAACTGAAGGGTGCCTCTGTTGTCTATGAGAACTGAAATATAGCTCTGCTGTCTGCATCGACCAAGGTGTGCAAAGACTACCTCTGATGATTGTGACAAGTGAGGGGCATATTTATGAACAAATCATGCAGCCCAGCAAGTCACCCAGGAAAGGGCAGGAATGTGCCATTTTTAATATAATACAGCGCATTCCTGTCTTATCCCTGTTCTGGCACACAATGTTTTGCCTAGTGCCAACGCAAACACCCTTGCACCATGTTGCTAGGGTGCCTGCGTTGTAAGCAGGACTTTTTGTGTGAAAGAAGGGACACCTTCCTGCACAAATACAATCCTGAGAGACATTTTCCTCTTTCTATGTGTGCTGCATCAGCACACATAGAAAGAGGAAGTAACAAGTAAAAATAAAGATATTTCTTCTCGTTAAGCCTCACCTGGGGAGTCGTTGTATTTTGACACATTCCCAGGTCTACCAGTAATGGTAAATCTGGGAATGTGCCAAAATCATCCATGGGTGGATGCATGGGAACACCCACACTCCACCCATGGAACGCCTCCCTGGAGCAGAGTAACACAAAGTAGTGATTTGTGCTGTGTTGCGTTACTCTGCGTGGCCTTGCGTGGCTTGATAAATATAACTTAAGAGTTCTGTCACTTTTGTGCCCCGTTACATGGCGCAAGGGCGGTTCCTCTCCCTAATACAAATGCTCATGAATCTTTAGGCTACTGTTCTTGCCTGGAGACAGTCTGGACTTTCTCCCAGTGCTCGTGCCTTCTCCAAGATCTACTCAGAAGGGGTTCAGGAAGATGGTGTATTGGTTTATATCACAGAATGTATAGTGCAAGGGGTAAAACAATTTTCAAAAGAGATTGAGGAGTGCTGATGACGCTGGTTAGTGGGTAGATATTGTTACTGATTTAGACATCTTTCGATGTAAATGGAGTGGTGCAAGTGTGGGGAACTTCCAGTTAAATTGCGAATTTGCAGTAACTGTTTTCTGGTGTTTATTGCTGTGTATTGCTAGGCTATGCTATGGAGCACGTGGTCTAGTTTGCTGGAGTGTGTAGTTCCCCTCAATAAAGGTGGTGCAAGACTTGGGAGTCTTGCCCTCAGGCGGGGAGCCTGTAATCATGCAGGTGTCTGATGTGTGAAGTGTTGGTTGTTGGCCTATGATATGGAGCCATGAGGCTGGTGCAGCGTTTTGTTGGGGTTTGGAGCCCGTGGTCAGTTTGAAATTGGAATGCTTGGGAGTTTTGTAAGACTACAGAATTGGGGAGCATGTAATTGTGCTGCTTCGTAGTTGTTGCCTGTGTCAGTAACAGGCTATGGAGCCCCTGGTCTGGTATGAGCATGTTTGGAGGTGAGTGAACATAGGCAATGTTTGGACTGTATGTGCTTTTGTGTTGGTGCATAGTAGGTTTATGGACATGTTCACCGTTTTGTTCTAGGATGTATAAATGGTGGTGCTTTGGAGTGTAGGGTGTTGAGAGTTATTAGTTGTGAATGGATCTGTGTGAATGAGATGCACTGAATGAAGTTTATCTTTCCTTGATTGTGTGGATCTTTGCTGTGAAAAGGAAGGTTTTGCGGTATCTAAGTGGGAGGCATGGATATGCGGAATAGAAGTTGGAAACTGCTGCAGGGTGAGTGTTGCGCTAGGATTCAGTCTGGAGATAGTGCTTAATTTGAGCCGTGGTTTCCGGTGCTCAGCACTTTAACTTAATTGTCAGTACCGGCTCTACTGACAGTCCACCACATGGTGGCACTGTCTGTCTAATTTTTAGATGAGCACAACACAGGGTTTAATAAGTCAATATACATTAAAGAAGAACACCTAGCTCCTGGCCTACAGTGGGTACTCTGGCCTGACAGACTATACCCTCTCCCAGCGCTGGTGTGCCCTCTTTCTCTAAGTTCAGACACAGAGAGGTCTTTCTGCTCCCTCTCGCTGTGCAAACTTTGTTTTCGGATTTCACCCCATATGTATGGTTTGTTAGCTAAAGTAGCTGTAACATAGATGGAACTGTTGTGGATCATTGCAGCAATAGGGTAATTAATTATAATTAGAACATTGGAATGTTGGGAGCTCCATTGAAAACAATGGAGTAGCTCCGGGCTTATAATGGCTGGTATAAGCCCGGAGCTCCAACATTCCAATGTTTCTTTGTTCACAGCTGTGGCTGTGAACAAAGGCTTCAGGGAGCCTGAGGGGATTTCAATCCCCTCGCGCTCCCTGAAGCCTTTGTTTTATTTGTTAGAAAATTCTGCCCTCTAGTGGCAGAATGTTCTAATAGCCTTATAGCCCTTCGTAGCTGGGCTATACCAGCTATTAAAGTCCCGCTCCCTTGTTAAAGGCCCTCGCCTTCTGCTCGGGCCTTTAACGCTGGAGCAGGCCTTTAATAGCCGGTATAGCCCGCTATGGCGGGCTATAAGGCTATAATATAACACGTATATGTTTTTTCTGCCTTTCAAAAAATATTTTGCATAGCATCTAGCTATTCAATCTAAGATGAAATTATCAACGAATGGACTATTTCACCACATTATATTGTATTTTTAAAAGATTGTTAATATAATGTAAGTATCATCGATTTCTCACGCTATTTGTCTGGTTTAAGATGCTCATTGCTGATTGCCATAAACCCGCAACACTGTGAGTTACACTCAGCGCGTACACGAAAGAGCATCCCTGCATACATTGTCCATTTGTTTTGGCACGGTGCGTTGTCTGTTCATCACTCTTCTTCAAGATGAGGCTGCATTTTCATACCATGCCATCTATTTTTGGGATTGATCCTGCTCATTGTCTGGGAGGATGGCAAACTGCTTACTTCATGTTTCCTTTTCTTGCATTTTTTCATCGGTTCCATCACGTTGCTCCAGTGATGGATAGTGCAGCACATCTGCATGGAGCCCTGAAGCTGAAATAACTGGCTCTCTGAAATCCCAAGAAGATGCAGAGACATCATTTAAAACAGCCGGTGCTGCCTGCCCGGGTAGGGCTGACTGATGCAGAGTCTGAAAATGGAGCTTCTGACCTCAGTGGTTTCTACAGTAACTGTGGAGCTTATCGTGCTTTCTATTCTTAGATTCACACCGTAAGCCAATTAAATTAAAAGCCTATTCATTTCATTATGTGTGATTCCTTGCTGCCTGGATAAGAATACGAACTACTGAGCAAGATTTTTTCCTAGTCCATTGGGACGGTTGCAACAAACATTGTAATGCAGGTTGGACTGAGCCTTATCAAACAATATCCAAGAAATGGCCATTCATACTCATATTGCAGCCATCACTCCGAATAAAATACTAAAATAAGCTATGAAATGGCAAGCCTGTGTTTCTTCGTTTTATGTACAAAACAAAGGAAAAAGTAAATCAGCCTTTTCATATTTTCCTAGTCTTACCTGAGATATGTTTAGCTAAGAGTAGGTAGGACAGACCTCAGATATTTCTAACACGGTCTGCAGAACCGCCCACTAAGGGGATGGATTGGGGGTGGTATGATCACGATTGAGGGGTTGCTAGAGATAGCAGCTGACACCTTCACTGTTGTATCCTTTCACTGCACCTGTGACTCCCCTGGCTTCAGAGGTGGCAAACACAGGAGCAGGAGCTAACCTGATGCAGATTTTTGTCACCACATCAAAAAAGTCTTGAGGGGTTGACCCTCCCATAAAGGAAGATAGCACTGCAATTTCTGACTGCTCAGGTCTCTCTACATTTAGGGCAAAATGTAGCAGAAGAGACGCGTACAGTACCTTGGACTTCAACGGGGAGTTGTGAGGGGTCACAACTGAGTACCCCAGGCAACCCTTTGCGCCCCCTGCCACTTTGTCTGCAACTCCAGGCATGGCTCGTGGCTCCCAGTCACATTTGACAGGACACAACACAGGAGATTCAGGTTAGGTTTAAAATAGATTTCACCTCAAAGAGAGGTAGTGCTGGTGGTGGGAGGGCTGCACTACGCAGTGCACGTGCTCCAGCAGGAGCCGCCAGTACCCAGGTACGGGAGTAGAGGGCTGGGCATGTTGGGTTTAGGAGGAAGCTGCAACCCGGTTCAAACTCACATGCTGCCTGCCAGTGTGCGTGGGCCCATTTTACAGCAGAAACAAAATAGGAGACTCTACCAGTGCCACATGTGAGGTGCTTGAATCGAGGGGACGTGTCCTTTCTGCAGTGTTTTCATCCAGGCCCAGCGCCCCTCACTGTGGGGCAGATTTACAAGCCCCTTGTGCCACTTTTGCGTCATTTTTAACATGGGAAAAGTGACGCAAAAGTGGCGCAAGGGGCTTGTAAATCTGCCCCACAGGGGCAGATTTACAAGCCCCTTGCGCCACTTTTGCGTCACTTTTCCCATGTTAAAAATGACGCAAAGTGGCACAAGGGGCTTGTAAATCTGCTCCACAGAGGCAGATTTACAAGCCCCTTGTGCCACTTTTGCGTCATTTTTAACATGGGAAAAGTGACGCAAAAGTGGCGCAAGGGGCTTGTAAATCTGCCCCACAGAGGCAGATTTACAAGCCTCTTGCGCCACTTTTGCGTCACTTTTCCCATGTTAAAAATGACGCAAAAGTGGCACAAGGGGCTTGTAAATCTGCCCACAGGGCAGATTTACAAGCCCCTTGTGCCACTTTTGCGTCATTTTTAACATGGGAAAAGTGACGCAAAAGTGGCGCAAGGGGCTTGTAAATCTGCCCCTGTGTCTCTTACTTAATGCGCATTGCGCAGATAGCTCATGGAACTGGAATAATGGATTATGGTAGGACCGATCGGTCATTCATTTTAAAGATCAGCATAGAAGCAAAACGAAAATACTGTAACAGTACTGCCCCGATATTTATATGAATACAGCCCCACAGGTGTGCAGGTATTCTACATCAATGTTGAAATGATGAGTCCTTACACCTGGGCACGGTGTTGAAATATTAGCTCCCCACATAAGGATCTACATGTTGCATTACGTGCCGAAACAATGAGCCGAGTGCATCATAAATGTTGAAATGCTGCGTGCTATGCATTCTTGCAAGTCTTTCTATTGTAGCATTAGAAGCAGTGACTCTGATCACATGTGCATAATTTAAACATTCCTGCCTACAGGGACCCTAGCAGACAGGAGACTTTAAAAATGCTTTAAAATGATTGCAATGTCAAGCACGCCAGAGCCCTGCTCCTTTCAGGTGTACCTGCACACCGGACCTCTCCGCTCTGAGTTATGCCTGAATGCCTCAGCCTCACCTCTCCTCCAGTTTGCATCAGCCAAACATACAGGGGCAGATTTACGTTCCCAGGCGCATCCCTGCAAATCAGCAGGGATGCGCCAGGGAAGATGCGTGACTCAAGTTTACCCTTGCGCCACCACAGATGCGCCGCATTTACAATGCGGCGCATCATGGCGCAAGGATAAACATATGCGTGACGCATCTGTCGGCGGAAGGGTGGCGCAGTACTGGAGTCGTGTCGCAAGTGCGACGTAACTCCAGTACTGCTCAGGGGTGCCCTATACCTAACATGCTGCGTCACTCCTTACGCCTGCTTGAAGCAGGCTTAAGGATTTGACGCAGCAGGGACGTAAAGTGACTCCGTGAAATCTTATAGATTTCACTGCGTCACTTTTACGGGGCTTCCTGCGCAGGAACGCCCCCTGCGCCGGCACGCCCACATGAAACCTGACGCAGGTTTCATGTGGCGCAGAGCTTACAACGTGACGCATCTCCCTAGATGCGTCACGTTGTAAATCCCCCGCAGCATGGCGCATGATTTGCGCCGCCGCTGCGTCACAAAAGTGACGCAACGGCGGCGCAAAAGTGGCGTAAGGGGCTTGTAAATCTGCCCCACAGTGTGCAGATTGGACTTTTCATTACCATGAGGCACTCTTCGGTTTGATTGTAATTGCAGGTGTAAATTGCTGCCTTAACTGCGTATTATTTAAACATGAGTATCTCTACAGCCCTGACAGCACCACAGAGGCTCTATGAGGGGCCCGGAAGAGTGTAAAAACATGATAAAAAGTAATAGTAAGGGAATCGCACTGAGATCCTTCTCCGGTAAAGGAAAGTTCACAAGAGCAGGCCACAGAGGGAGAAAGTTTCCCTTATTCTCTCTGACAAAAGGAGTTGACATCAATATCGTGTAGCTGGAGACCAAGCTGGCCCCTTTCCATCTTCTGATGTGAGTCATTGTAATAAGTAAATTTTTCAATGATTACTTAGGGCCATTTTTATCAAGGTTTCATGCAATGCAGTAAAACAACTTGCTGCGCTACGCTGTGTGAAAGGAAGTGGGCCGAAATGTGCAATTTTTGCGCATAAATAGCACATTCATGCTCTCTGCCTGTGCTGGTGCACAATCTGCTGCCTAGCCTCAATGCAGGTACACTTGTGTCATGGTGCAAGGGTGCCTGCATTACAGGCAGGGTTCATTTTTGTGCAGAAAGGGACTTCTTCCTTCATAAACCCAGTCCTCTGAGGCTGCACTGTTTTTTGTAAAAAGCCAAATGTAAACTGCATCACTTCTTGTGATGGCACCAAGCCAAAGGACGTGTAATGTCACTTCCTGTGATATCATGAGGTGTGTGTGTCAAAGGTCATGAAATGTCACGTCCTGTGATATCACATGGTCTTATGATGTCACTTCCTGTGACATCATCTGCAGTGTCGAAGGGCAGGTGATGTCATTTTTGCTATCCCGAGCATTTTGGTGAATCGGCGTCCATGAGCAATAGATCATCTTGGAAGGCCATCCCTCCGAGCATGCCCCTGAACATGCTTTCCACTATCCTCTGAAATACAGTGGAAGAGGAAGCTAGCCCAAAGGGCATGCATTTGAACTTAAATAATCCTACCGGAGTGATAAACGCAATTTAGTGCCTCGAATCAGGGTGTAAATTAATTTGGTGATATGCCGATGTTACATCCAAAAGGCTGAATATTTTTCCACCCTTGACGTAGAAAGCATCTCCGTGATGTTCAGTAAGGGGTATTGATCCATCCAAATTTGCTCATTCAAATCTCACAAATCGACACACATAAGCAGAGAACCATTTGCCTTTCTAGTTAGAACGTTTGGTGCAACCCAATCAAAGGTTTCCACAGGTTCAATCACATCTTTTTTGCATAGTTTTTCAAGTTCCATCTTAAGTTCTGCACATAAAGTCAATTGAACTCTCCATAACCCACTGGGCGAATATTAGAACCTCTCAAGGTCGCGCCTTGCTTTTGAAACAATTCTTTCAATTTTTTCTCACTCACAAGTGTGAATGGAGAACCAGATTCTGCTATTATCTTAATCTCTATCCCGTTTACGTTTAATGTCATTGCAAAAAGTTCATCCTCTTTGCTAGATGAGGTGTCCTCCTCGTCCAGTTTGGTAGGCTCAATTCTATGCACCTTGCTAGTAGACATCTCAGATGACCTCCAAACCCTCACAAAATGACCCCTTTTCAGCACTTGGCACATGTTTTGTCAGCAGCTGGACATACTCTGGCATTGCCTAGGTGAGATGTGCTGCCACATCTGTAACACTCTAAATGTTTGCATGGAGGTCTCTTGTCAACCTTATCGCTTTTGTTGGCCTTCTCAAGTTTGTCCTCTTTCTTGTTCCTTTTGTACTTACTTTTAACAGCCAACACACCTTGCGATTGAGATTGTACTTTTGTGTCAGACACCGACATTTGTTCCATGTGGTGCTTTCAATCCTAGTAGCAATCTCTAGGTTTTTTTGCAATGTTAGATTACGGGTGGATAATAAATCTTCCTGTACTTTTCTGTTGTTAGTCTTCTCCACTAATTGGTCCCTTATCATCTCTTCTTCAAAAGTTTTGTATTCACAGGACACCACAAGCATACATAAAGCACCTATATAACTAGAAGCAGATTCTCCTGACACTTGTACCCTCCTGTAAAATTTGTGTCTTTCTAAAGTAACATTCTTACACGCTTTAAAACGTACATCCAAGGACTTGATGGCTGAAGCATATTCATCTTCCACTCCATCACCTTCACCTTCCACCGTAAGTATCACTTCTTTGGGAATGTGCTTTAAAATTCTGTGACCCTCCGGCCCAGGCAATGTTTCAAAATGGCAAATGTTTTCTTGTGCGTGAATGATTTAACTTCGAGGGCATCCAGATATACATCGAAACCTTCCTTCCATTCTTCCCAATCAGTCTCAGGTGCTGATGGATTTGACACAAAAGCAGGAGGGGGTGCAATTGACTGCTGCATAAATATGTGTACCTAATATCTCTAAGTCAGGACTGACATTTTCTTAAAAGCGTGTCAATCGCTGTTGCAGTAAATAAATCAACAATGGCGCCTGGAGCTGTTCTTTGAATTTTATTTAAATACCAAGTATGCTTTAGCTCCCCTTACTGGCCTATGGTTGACAATAATCACGACTGGAAGAGAATATTTCTCATTGCTATATATTTAATTACCAAGCATGCCAGTCGCTGACAATAAAGCTCCCCTGCCTGGCAACAAATAGCATGCCAATCGCTGATAATACCCACGACTGGCAGTCTATAGCGTTCCAATCACTGACGACAGGCATGAAAACATCCAATAGATTGTGGCTCAATCGGTAAAGAAAAGCATGTCGACCGCTGACATCAAGCACACAGCCAACCAATAACGAAATAAACACACACACCGGCAGGGCGATGTGGTGTACATTCAATGCCTTTAGCCTGGACTCGGCTCAATCAAAAATGGCTGCCGTTTGCACATAGTATTGTTATATTCCATATAGGTACCCTATATAGGCGCAGGTAACATTGCAACCTTTCACCTATATTCTTATGTATAAAGTTCAGGCCCGGCATCATCCTTTAGGCCGACACAGTAACACAGCAAGGTAGGACCCCTGGGGACACCTATGGGTATATATACATCACATCTTGCTTGGAAGGACAGAGGAGACCGAGACTTCCCGGCTGACACACTGACCAGAGACGCTGAGGTTCCTGCTTGCAGACGCTCCAGCTCGCAGTGGTCTAACATCCCTCACGGGGTGTCCAACTCGAGACCAGGACGGGTCCCATATTCTCTCATTCTAAGGTAATGGGGTTGACTAGATCCTAGAGGGATTCTTGGCATAACACCTACACAGATGCTAGGTACATTTAGGTACATTTAGTTAGGGAGGCATTGTAGGAGTACGCACTTTTTATCATGTGTTTTATGTACTTGCATATATTCATGATTTCTGTGAGATGGTAGAACTATACCATCCCTTTACTTTCGTAGTACTTCTAATCATATATCTCTGCTACTGTCTAATGGTCATCTATTCTACACTAGAATAACAACTGTTCAATAAATACTTATTGAAAACACGCAGCCTGTTTATTTTGTGTATCTCTCTGAGACAAACTAAGTGAGCACGAGTGACCGAGCGAAAGGTAGTATATTGTTTCCACGATTCTGAGGAATCAGGGTTGTCATGTTCTGAGGTTGCCAGAATCTATTCTCTCCTTGGTAAGAGGAGATTATAGTGGCACTGTGAGCTAGCTGATACAGACAGGCTAACGTATCCGGTGGGGGTGCACGGAAACAGTCCGCCACCAATCCTACAGTTTATGTTATCCAAACGCGCAGATCCTGTATAGGTTATATAGGAACTACACGACATGGCGCCGCCAACGTTGGTTGGGTACTTATTTAACAGCAGAATCTGAGTACTTCAGTTGTGCTATTCTCAGAGACCCCTACTCACAAAACACCAGAGACGTCTGGAGTGGGTGGGCACAAATTCCACCACAGCTGAGTAGGCTAAAAAATACTATTTATTGGCTGTTGGTTAATCAAGCTTGAAGGACACAGTGTTCCTAAAATTGTGCAAAAAAACCTTATCTTAATTTCCTTGAAATCTTCTTCCTCTAAAAAAAAAAAAATGACTGAAGACGTGGAAAACATGGAGGGAGTTGTGCATAGTTTGCACCTCACAGACGATGAGGTTGATGCAGATGCAATTCCGATTGCAGAAAATCTTAGAAATACAGTCACCCTGAAACTACTTGCGCATGGTGTAACAGCCAGGGGTGGCATAGTAGCTTTCGTGATTGAGGCACACAAATCATATAGAACAGAGGTATTTTATTCGTGGGTTACATTCCCAGCAGCAAATGCAAGAACAAAAACATTTCACTCCTACACAGAAGGAGATGCACCAGCGGAATATAGTCCGTTTGAGGACATTGAGGTTCCGCTCACATATCAGGAACACTTATACTGGTTTAAAGGCGCCCTACCCCATATAAGAAGAAGAGTGAGACTCGGCCCACTCGGAAGAGAAGGGGCAACATGGCCAATATTAGCGGCCTACACACCACATCCTGACATTGAAACAATGCCACCAGGAGACTTACTCACACAACACAAAGAATTAATAAAAATCTACAGAAACTTGACGCAATTCGTCATGAGGACACTTACATTCCAACCAGCAATAGTTGCAACAAATGGAACTCAAGCTCAGAGTACAGCAACTAAAATCACATCACAAACATTACACGTGGTGATGGGTAAAATGCCCACAAAACGTGAACAAATGCCATTCTGGGTAGCTCAGAAAATAACACAGCTAGAGGCAGTATTCCCGAATACTACCCCGTATGAAAAACACAGAATGCTAACAATCTGCTTGCCCATGGGGATAACACCACAAATAGAGGATTGTACCACTTGGGGTACAGTCTTGGCTGCCATTTATACCAGAACTCATGGTATCCCGTCATTAGCAGTGGTACCAGACGTATTGAGACAGATACAAAACGAGTACGGAGCAGAGCCTGCTCTGAACTTAGGGATGAGTTTACTAGGTAACTATGCCCAGGTATCAGCCATAATATTAGCTAATATTAAAGGTGGAGCAGCTTCAGTGGCCATCCGCCAACGCCTAAGGGAGTTCAGTCCTTTAGAACAAGAACACGAACTACCAAAAATAATTGAAACTGCATATGTAGAATTAGGCAGAGACAGTTTGGGTGGGAAAGCTTTAAAACCACAACTGATGGGCAGTCCTGAAAAGGACACTTCTAAGCAGATACTTGCTTCAACAAAGAAGAAGTGGGACAATAAAAAACAACAAAACTTTAAAGGAAACAGATCTCAATCCAGAGGTAGATCTCCTCCACAGGAGCCCTCCGAAAAGAGGTATAACCTTAGGAATAGGGATAATACTAGGAAACCTGACAGGTATCAGGATACTGGTACACGTTCCTCTTGTTCCTTTCAGGGTTCATCGAAAAGCTCCAAGAGGGAAGGACAGTCAGACAGACAAGAAGAGCGTACAAAGTCCAGAGACAAGCAGCACGCTCAAGATTACACTTCTAAAAAAGAAGAGAAACCAAAGCAAAAGCCACAGTTCAAAAAGAAGAAGGTTGAAGGTCTAAAGATCAGACATGCCCAGAATTCCGAGGACTCGATTACTGAACGGGGAATGGGCTCTGACGATGCTAGACAGCGCAGCAGAAGTAACAATAGCTCGCCAGAACCTGATGGAATTTCTGGTGACAGCGGACTTGAATGATTATACCACGGTAGAGACACCCGATACTAGGGTAAGTGTCGCACATAAGTTATATGAAATAACACTCCAAATGGAGGGGGACAAATGTAGGACAGTTAGAGGTCTCTTTTGGGAGAATCTGTCATTTGGCTATGACATTTTGTTAGCTGAACAAGATTGGCCGCCAGCATTCGTCATGGATTGCCCTAAAGGAGAAACAGTAATTTTACCGGCATTCTCAGACCATATTCCCGGGCATCGCATATCTGGTAACCATGAGCTCCAGGGTTACTTGTTGTATGCAAGTATTGTTTCCACCACCACATACAGTCAGGGAGACGCCGTTATGGCCTTCACTGAATGTTTCTTTAATACGGTTTGATACTCTAAGCAGAATGAAAGCCATGCTTTTACAAAAGTCTGTGCCCTTATCCTCCGCTCGAGAGACTTTTGATCTCCAGATCGCAAGGTCTTCGGCAGAGATACAGGCGCTTATTCATACAAAATGCCCTTTCCATTTCGCAGAAATGGTAAATCGTATCTTTAACATGTCTGATACGACAGGCATAGCCCACCTATTTAAGACCATAGGTTCTGGGCTTCTGAGCACCTTTCAGACGGTACTTGGAGTTATACCAAACTTCATACACTCCGTATTCGGAATCATCTTTGGAGGATTTCCACTCATCCTGTTTCTAGTAGCAGGTATCCTGATTGTTTTATATTTTCTATGCAATGGACGTCTCAGTCACCAAGGAGATGGAAAGAGCACTCCTGGAGCGTAAATACCATGACCGCATGGTACAACACCTAGGCATGCCTCGCCTAAGAGAACTAAGTGCATCTTGGTTCTTGTCATTTCGACCAGTCTGGATGGACTGCATCTTACCTGTCCTCCGATGCCTGTTTTGCGGAGAAGAATGCGTGTTAGACCTTTGTTTGACACTCCCATCATGTGCGCAACCGGATGATAATGCTTTACTGGACCCGATAATGGCCCATGTTCTGCAGTGTCCTCAGCGTATTCCGATGTTGATGGCGGCATTCCTTGAGCCCCCACAGATAGTAACAGCACCTGTTGGTATGGACACTGGCTCCTCCTCTGACACCCAGGCTTTGGAAGGTGCACAGGCTGCCCCAGCACCGGCTGCGGACAGTGTGTAACAGCATCTGTGCTCGATTGACGTACTCTGCGAGGTGCTACAGGGGCCGTCTACTGCGGAAGCAAGCAACCAAAATGTTGCGTCTACCAGCCAGGACACATAAACATTTGACTCATTTGGCTCGTCGTGTGCTGGAAGAAATTCGCCCTCTTTTAAAACAAGCTCAAATTTGGAAATCAAAACAAAAATTGATATTCCTTTCATTTATTGGTCATACATGGCTTTCTAATGCTTATAGTGCTTCGGACTATAACTAAGGACACTTAAGAGCCATCGCTTGCAAAAAACCTTTTTAGACAGTTTAAAGTTTTTTAGAAATTTTTTGAAGTTTTACATTTTTTTAGCTAAACAGATGTTTTTAAACTTTGTGCGTACCAATATCTAGTTAGGCTAGTAGTATGGTAATAAGTTACATATGTCGTCCAGTCGGAAGAGGAGTGGGTGTTATATTCCATATAGGTACCCTATATAGGCGCAGGTAACATTGCAACCTTTCACCTATATTCTTCCCTACATTACATACATAACGGTTCTTAGGGACTGACCTTTTACCTAGATACGACACTACATTCAGAACACGGGTTTCCCCCTAGTTCGAATCTCATACATTATGCATGAGTCTTCTTGGAAGCACAGCAGGACTAACATCTCCTGTATAATATCTCTGTATAAAGTTCAGGCCCGACGTCATCCTTTAGGCCGACACAGTAACACAGCAAGGTAGGACCCCTGGGGAGACCTATGGGTATATATACATCACATCTTGCTTCCCGGCTGACACACTGACCAGAGACGCTGAGGTTCCTGCATGCAGACCCTCCAGCTCGCAGTGGTCTAACATCCCTCGTGGGGTGTCCAACTCGAGACAAGGACGGGTCCCATATTCTCTCATTCTAAGGTAATGGGGTTGACTAAATCCTAGAGGGATTCTTGGCATAACACCTACACAGATGCTAGGTACATTTAGGTACATCTAGTTAGCGAGGCATTGTAGGAGTACGCACTTTTTAGCATGTGTTTTATGTACTTGTATATATTCATGATTTCTACGAGATGGTAGAACTATACCATCACTTTACTTTCGTAGTACTTCTAATCATATATCTCTGCTACTGTCTAATGGTTGTTGCAGCTCATCTATTCTACACTAGAATAACAACTGTTCAATAAATACTTATTGAAAACACCCAGCCTGTTTATTCTATGTATCTCTCTGAGACAAACTGAGTGAGCACGAGTGACTGAGCGAAAGGTAGTATATTGTTTCCACGATTCTGAGGGATCAGGGTTGTCATGTTCTGAGGTTGCCAGAATTTATTCTCTCCTTGGTAAGAGGAGATTATAGTGGCACTGTGAGCCAGCTGATACAGACAGGCTAACGTATCCAGTGGGGGTGCACAGAATCAGTCCGCCACCAATCCCACAGTTTATGTTATCCAAACGTGCAGATCCTGTATAGGTTATATAGGAACTACACGACAGTATGTGCGTGCACAATGTCTCCTAGTTCGACAAGGAGAGAGTGATCCACAGCAGCGGGGTTCGTGCTGGTGAACCGCTAATGAGTCTTGCTCCAAAGGAAACGCCTGCATCTGTGCCTGCACCCACAAAATGTACAGTACCTTGAGTGCCCACACAGCACACAAACCTCCAGGACACAGGAATCGCTTCTGCGACCGTCTTTCTCCTCTTTTCACTCCTCCGCAAATTGGCACCAGCCGAACTTGCAGGAACTTGGAACGAGGCACTCCTGGACCATGCGTGGGATGTTCCACTGTCAAAGCCAACTCGTTGCCAATTTAAAGACGCCACTCACAGGTAAGTTGTAAGTATTTATTGATAAACAGCAGTACCGGAGGAGTGCAACACACTGTGTCCATCACCGGTTCACAATGGCCGTTCCAACCGTCACCCTTCACAGCCCAATTCCAGAACCTTCCTCCTTGACATTCTGTATACGCGCAGCAGGCATTAAACATAGCTGGGTACAACAAGGTGACATAAACCCAACACAAACACTCCACTTGCCCAGGGGAGGAGGCCCTGGGCTCTGCCACCTTAGCGGAGGACTGTCTTCCACATTTAGCAATCCCTGTCTGTCTGGCAAGGATCTCTATGCTGTGGAGGGAGGTGCTACTGTGGTGGCTCTCTTTACAGCACAACAGGTTTGCAGAGTGGGTACCATGTTCAAAGCAGATGGGGCCCTAATTACAGAATATTTTGTGAGCTCCCAGGGAAATTTGGTATTACAGAAGGGGCCACAGATACTTGTGCGCCCCTTCTGAAATACAGATAGCGCATACCCACATGTTGCGCCAGCGATATCGACAGAGGACTGAGGGAATGTCTTTGCTCTGTGCCCGTGCTGTATTACCGACATGGGTGCAGAGGCAAACATGCCTTTAGGAAGTGCACTGAAGGGCATATTTACAAGCCCCTTGTACCACCAGAGCATCAATTTTTTTTACGCTCCGGTGGCGCACAGTGCAGGACCATATCTACAAAGCCATGCAGAGTCACCCTGCATGACTTTTAATGGGCTTGTGGACAAGGTGTAAGGCCACGCAGCGCATTGCGCAAGGAGGCTACCATGGGTGTTGCTGTGGGTGTTCTCACGCAATGCACATGGATTTTGTCACTGCCCCAGATTTACAACATAGCCCGAATCTGGAACAGCACCCAAAATGTACGCCTCCCCAAAGCAGGTGTAACGAGGAGAAATGTTTACATTTCTCTTCGTTTATCCCTCTTTCAATGTGTGCTGCATTCTGCAGTACACATAGAACAAGGAAAATGCCTCTTGTGATTGTTTTTGTGAAGGAAGGTGTCCCTTCCTGCAAAACAAATCATGCCAACAACACAGGTGCAAGGGTGCCTGCATTGGCGCACGGCTGCAATTTTTGCACCGGCGCTGGCTGAAAGGACAGGAATGCATTGTATCCTGTAACTATGGTTCCTTTCTGTCCTTTTAAATTGACATAGGGCAGCACAGCAAAATGACTTGCGGCGCTGCCCTATGCCAATTCTTTGTGAATATGCCCCTGAAAGTGCACCACAAAAAGATGGTGCACTTTCATTATGCCTCCTAAAGGCAGCCCTCTGAAAGTGAGAAAAGGGGTCCCATGGACACCCCAGACATCCCTTTGCAGGCGGGTGCAGTCACTCACTGCACCTGCCTGCAAGGGGATCTCTCTCCCCTCTTGAAAGTGCAGGAAGGTTGCTGCCTACACAGAGAAATACGGAGCAGCTTTTACACGTTGACATTCAAAGTAACACATCTGTACAACAACATTGTGTCCATAACTTTGGTGCTAGCTGGGAACAAGCAATGCACACTTGCACAAAAACGATTAGCAAATCTAAAAGAAAAAATCACCATATAGGTTTTTTAAAAATAATTCAGAAAATTTTCACAATTAAATAAATATGCATCACACATCATTGGGCTAAGTGCAATGTAAGATCACGTAGAAATTTCCCTACACAAGTGGTAACCGTCAGCCATACATTACCTTTAATAAAATGGCAGTCCCAATTATGAGCCATACTCTACTACATCAGCCATGTAACTATCCCCCCTTTCTACTGCAAGTCCTGTATTGTATACTACGTCAATGGTCACATCATATAACAAGGTCCAATGCATATATGAACATACCTATTAGTAAAGAAGCTGAATCATACACACCTGTAGTTAACTATCCTTAAAGCAATTGTCAGCCACTATTTTTTGGAGCAAGTCTCTACTACTATGGTGAATGGCTGCACCTAAATTGTTTACCAGTGTATGTACTTAACATAGTAGACATTTAAAAGTAAGCAGTAGTACCTGTCATCATGCTAAACAAACATATGTACTACACATCTTTAAATGAACTATTGCTAGAAGTCAAATGATTGCAAAGCAAAATTGGTGAAAATCAAATAGTGCTTTATTTTCACAATTGAAATACATCTTTCAATTAGTCCAAAAGAATCGCAACAAAAACAAAAGCAAATGGCAGCCCAACTGTAAAGTTCAAGTCCTCTGGACTGCTGTGCTGCGGCACACTTGCCTCCAATAACACTGCCAGGGGAACCACTCTAGGAAGGGGCATCTAGTGTGCAGTCCAGGCATCTCAATTATATCACTTGGGAGGGGTGGACTTGGGTTTGGAAGGGGAGGGGTTTTCTTTTTCTTCTCAGGGGTAGTTCTGGGTTCATGGTGGGGACAGTTTTGTGAGGGGTTGTTTGGGATGTGGAAGGGTTGGGGTGTGGAAGGGGTACTTTTGGCTTTGGGAGGGGGGTTCGGCTGTGACAGGGGTATGGGCAAGGGCTAAAAACAAGCTGTCACTGGGAAAATGGATGCTAGGGAGGGAGTAGGGGTTGGGAGGTAGAGGGAGTGGAAGTGTCAAGTGTATGTGTGTGTGTAGTTGGTGCAGGTGACGGTGGGTCTGATGTGTCTTGTGCACATTTAGGGATGTTTTGTAGGTGTCTGTTGTGTGGATGAGTGTGGGCATTTGTGTTTTTTGGGGGTACGTGATGTTGAGGTGCTGGGTATGCTGAGTGTTGTGGATGTGTTTGTGGGTGTGGTGTCTGGGGGTATGTTGGAGGGTGTGGATGTGTCTGTGGTGTCTGTGGGTATGCTGAGGGTGGATGTGTCTGGGCATGCGGGTGTGGTGTCAGGTATGCTGGGGCTGGTGGATGTGTCTGTAGTGTGGGTGTGCTGTCTGGGGGTACTCTGGGGGCAGATGTGTCTGTGGGTACGGGTGTGGTATCTGGGGGTATGCTGGGGTGTGGATGTGTCTATGGGTGTGGGTATGGTGTCTGGGGGTATGCTGGGGTGGTTGTGAGGGTGGTCACTGTCAGGTGAGTGGTTGCCTGTTTCTGTGTTTTGTGGTGTTTCTGTTTACGTGTGTTGCTTGGGGTTGTTGAAGTGGGTGCGTGCATATGTGTGGAAAGGCATGGGAACAGGGAATTTGGATGGGAATGGGGAAGAGGCAGGAGGTGGGTGGAAGTTTGGGATGGGTGGGAGGCTGCCATGAGTGAGGAGGCCAGAGCTTGAAAAGATCTCTATAGGCCAGACATATCAATGTGGATGCCTTCCAGGTAGGCCACCATATGTTGCAGATGGCTGTCTTGCCCCTGGATGGCATTCAGTAGTTCAGTCCGCCATACAGAGATGTTTCTCAGGAGGTCAATAGCCTCCTCACTCAGGGCAGCGGGGAGGACAGGGGCAGGGGCTGAGGTGCCTGGAGTGAAGGAGATGGCTCCCCTCTTAGTGGAGCAAGCCTGGCTAACTGGTTGGGGAGCAACAGGGAGGGTGGAGATGGAAGGGGGGTGGCAGACAAGGATGCTGTTGGTACAGTTCCTGTGTGTTCCGCCACCATTAGGGAGTGTCCACTAGAGGTCAACTCTGCAGATGACAATTTCGAGACTGCATTCTCCGTGGCAATCCCCTCACCCTCTGGTCCACTGGGTCCCTCAGTGTCTGTGGTGTCATGATCAGAACCACTGTGGCCAACTGCTTCCTCAATGATGTCAGCCCTGTCTCTTACGCTTGCCAGGGATGATGCTAAAATGACATTTAAAATGGGTTTATTGCATCTGCGTGAACACACTGGACCAATAGCTTTTACCACAGAACATTCCTAAAGTGCACAGATGACTCCAGCTACAAGGCCCAGTATGGTAGCTTCAACATTAGCATAAGTACATGCATGCATGCTACATGACCTGTAAACAGTTGCTGACAGTGATGTCATAACCACAGACAGCTCCAATAGCATGAGTGAACTTGTCTCAACTCCACCCTCATGTAGCTAGTAGGATACTTGATCACCTTGCATACTTTGGTCCTTGTAGTATACCATAGTGACCTGATGTCATCAAATAGGATGGCTATAGCAAAATATTTCAACAGATTCCCCACAAGGCCCTCAACTCAGCAAATGGTCATATGCCTAAAACCACATCATGATGAAATGATGGTCAAGTAATACAGCTATGTTACAGCAATATGTGCAGTAGCAAAAATCAGTTGACATGCAAATGCTCATTTCACACTGTTGACAATTCCTATTTGGCACTTACTCAAATGTCCACTGTCAGAATAGTCTAATTAAAGCTGCACTTAAGTAGCTTTGTTATGTATCACATGCAGCACAGAGAAGTAGACTGGAGACAATCTGGGCCAAAGTTTTCGGCAATTTGGCTAAAAATATCCACAGCATAAGAGGTCACCTAGGCCTAGGGACATCCCAAATCCAATGTGGTACTGGTGACAACACCATTCTTACATTGCAAACATAAAAGCCATATGACCATTGAGGGTTGTTGAGGCACGGGGAATCTCCATGACAGAAAGAGGTGGTGTCCCTTTTGTCCTGTTCGGAAGGCACATCACAGAACCTTTTTGTATTGCAAACACAAATCAAATTGCCTTGTAATACTGAGTGTAGACTCTCACACATGATCCCTACATTTCTGCATGTCACTTCCAGATGTATGTCACCAATCAGTGAATTAACCTTGACAAATTGGCATGTGCAGTTCACATGACTGGATACTTCCACATCTATGCCATAGAAATTCCAGTGGACCTCAGCGATCTTCAATGGCCAATGCCTCAGGTCCTCCAACCTGTTACGGCAATGAACACTACACCACTTGTAGCCCCCCAGGTTCCGCACCTTCCTGCCAATGCCCTTCCATAGGTTCCGCTTCTGATGGGCTTTGACCTGTATGGATACAAGACATTGTAATTGAAATGTTTTGTATATCAGTTGTGATGTGATACATTGCGAATACATCTAACACACTCATTACTCAAAAGTGAACACACAACTTGTGTTATTTTCACATGCTGAGTACTAGTAATACATGGATACACACATTTGTATCAACAATTTTAGTATCCTCATACCTTCTCATGTCCCAAACTGACTAAGGCAAACCACTGACATCATGAAGTCCAGGCCAATCTTACATGTACTGTGATGTGAGGTGCTATGACATCTGAGACAAAATATGTGGCCCACTGAAAGCTAACTGACTTTTGCATCATTGTACTGACACCTTTACTGCCAGGCCCATTGACGTGATGGCTACAGTCCATAGAGCCTGGTACCCTAGAACTGACTACATCCTATGACTGAGGTCACTATGAAAGTGCTGCCATGTGTGTCAATGAGAGCTTGCTCTCTGGGGATGTGTGGACATCTGAACTCATAGATGGCATATCATACTATGGGTGATGCAGTATTTGTGACATCTACTAGCATCACAGGACACATCTTGTGGCACTGTTACAGAGACGACATCAACATACCATTGTATGTCCTGTTGGATTGGTTGAATATATAAATGCTGGTGATTCACCGATACAACACCTGTTATGTAGAAACCAACTCTCTGCACTGTTAAAGTGCCACATGTGAGATAGGGCTGTACAGTGCAAGCAATACTCATGTAACAGTGCGAACAGACCTGTGGTAGGAAGGGGCCTGTGATTAGGAAATCACACACCTTGGAAATGTAGGTCAATGCACTGAAGAATCAGGTCATGGGGTAACCATAATCACCATTCCAAATGTGGTTCATGTCATAACAATCTTGGGGAGTAATGCTTGTGACGACTCAATTTGTGAGGCCGTGCTCTCTGCAGCTTGAGCATACTGGTGTCAAAGGACCAACACATTTCCATTAGTTCCTAATGAAAAAGATCAGCTTGGGTCCATACACTGAGTGACCTCAAAGCTGGGTGGCACTCTGAAGGCTCTGTAAGCTATTGCTAGCTCCTATACAACTGTTTGGAGAGGCCAGATTTTGCCTAAGTGATATGTGGGACAATACACATCAACATCCTCATCTGCTCAGGACAGAGTACATACAGGGTTCCTGCTGTAAAGGATATACAATTGTCTTCACATTTAGCATTATCAGAGTTGAACACCTATCACAGGCACCATGAAATTCACAAATGCATAGATGGCTACATACACACCCAGTAGAATCCAGGGCTTTACACACACTAGACATCCCAGTGGTGATGTTATTTCACAATGTTAGCTAACATGTGTCCTATGTAGGGACCAAGCAATGATACAACACTTGATAGACCTCACTCTGGAAACTCAGGGCCACATTGTAGCCTGTGGAAATCGCAAAGAGGGAGTTACATAGAGTAACATATGGATGTCAGATAGTTACCTGCTCCTCTGGTGAGCCATAGAGCTGGCCATACAGGGAAAGGACCTCATTAACCAGCAGCTCCAGCTCCTCTGGAGAGAAGGCATGGCCCTCTCACCTGTTTGGCCTGGCATGAATGCTCCCAGAGGTGGCAAACAGCAGCTAAAGTGGAGGATGTCTTGATACCAGCAGTTTCAGGAAGCACATGAGCTATTTTTCAAACTGCGGTGTACATGTACACCACGTATGCGGTAATCAGCGGAGATGGACACAGCAATTAGCCTTTTACCATCACAATCACCAATGTTAGCCTATGGCTGTGTCTGTCATGGATTAAAAAGCCCACCACGCAGTCGACTTCCACCGTCGGCGGCAGGTTCAGTGTGTCCAATATGCGAGGTCAGGCCTCCACCATTTTAGTTGTTGAAAGTACAGTATTGGTGACTGTTAAGTGTGTCACCACTACTCCAAATGAGGTGTTACATGTTTACATATGTACCACTCCATTGCAATATAATTACGATGACACAAACTGTGTAGTGTGTTACTGTGCATAAACGCTATATTTGCATGGTGCAGTGTACACCGGCGTTGACCGTATTTTGACTGAAAATAGGAAAAATTACAATATGAAGGTGTTCATAGTACATTTCTGGATGTATATTGTCCACATTTATGTTACAGACATGTGAAGATCACAATGGGGATAATTGGAGGATGTTGGACAGTAGACAATTATTATGTGAATGATGTGTAATGCTTTCTGAACGAGCTATGTTTTTTTGCATGACTTTTCACTTACTCTTCATATATGTTACTGTAGACTGTGTGACCGATGGTCTTCATTGTTTTAACTCCACACATAGGTACCCTGGGAGAAGGAGGAGATGACAGCCTCCAGTGTGCCGCACATTTCCAGACCTTCAGACCATGGAAGAAAGGGATGTCATCAAGAAGTTTCGTTTGAATAGGCAAAGCATACAGGATTTATGTCATCAGTTGGAACCTGATCTCCTTCCTCAAAACACTAATCCCTCATGAATCCTACTAATTGTGAAACTTATGGCAGTATTGCATTTTCTGGCCACAGGTTTCTTTCAGTTCACTGTGGCTATATCTGGTGGTTTGTCACAACCAGTGTTCAGTGGTGTACTACAAGACGTGCTTTCAGCAATGATGAGACACATTGACAACTATAACCAGTTCCCTAGACGTGAGGATTTACCCACTGTGAAGGTTGACTTCTATGGATTTGGTCACCTCCCACATGTGGTTGGAGCCATTGACTGCACCCATATTGCCGTAGTACCACCGCAAGCCAGGGAACAAGTTTACTGTAACAGGAAGCACTTCCATTCTATCAACGTGCAGGTTGTCTGCTTACCGGATTTGTATATCTCAAACACCTGTGCCCAGTTCCAGGATCAGCCTATGATTACTTCACACTGCAGAACAGCACCATACCATAGCTAATGTTACAACTACTACCAGAGAGGGCCTGGCTTGTTGGTAAGTATGGTTTGTCCTAACTTTCTGTGGGTAATATCAGGTAGTATAATCAGAAAGTGTGTAACTTATTGTTGCACTTATGTCTGTCTACCATTTAGGAAACAGTGTATCCCAACCGTCTGTGGTTGTTTGCACCACTGAGGAATCCAACTACGCCAGGGTAAGTCTGCTTCAATGAGGCCCATGGAAGGACACAACAGCCAGTGGAGCGGGCTTTTAAGCTCCTGAAGACCATATTTAGATGTCTGGACAAGACAGGGGGAGGCCTCCTCTACTCACCGAGAAGATGTGTCAAATCAGCGTGGCCTACTGCATGCTCCACAACATCGCCCTGCAATGGAACATCCCTTATATCGCAGAGGATGGAGACCATGAAGTGCCACTGGGTGAGGATCCTGTAATGCTAAATGATAATGATTGTGGTGAAGAGGAAGGAGCTGACTTGCGTCAAGATCTCATCGACAACTACTCATGAGTATAAGTATTTTGTGAAATGTCATGATCCTGACTGTTAAAGCAACACTTGTTGTGATGATGTGAAGAGTATGTTGATGTACAATATTAGGACGGTCAAGCTCTGGAAAATCCTGGCGAAAGGTGTTTGTTGAGGAAGGTTTTGACAAATCAGCATTTTGTTTGTGTTGCTTTGTTTAGCTTTGATTTTTGTAATGGACAGTGTTCTCCAGAATTTGACTATGGGAATTGTCTTATACGTATGGTATGATAGCTAATCTGTTGGTTTTGGTCTGTTTTAGGTACCTTCACCATGGCATCTTCATTTGGACATTTACAAGTTGTGACATTTGCGGGTATATGGTGCTGTTTGGAAGTATGAAGGGGACATGGGTTGTTCTTGGGAATGACTGTTACACACTGGGTGTACAAACCCTGTACCAAGACAGCTTGCACAGCGATAGTATAGAAGTTATCAGGAATCCATTGGACTTAATCCCTGTGGTGTGGTGGTCCTAATGCAATATGTGTGCCATCATGTGCTCCGACAAATCATGCTAGTCTCCCTTCACATTGGCTGAATCCTCATTGCGTGTAAAGTGAATGTAGCTGTTGATGTGTCTCCTCATTGTAGGTGAAAGTGCTTGTGGAACACCTCTGACATTTGGTTGTGACATTCCACCATATGCCGCAACAATGGATTGGAATGATCCTGTGATCAGAAAATGTAGTACTGCCATGTGTCTGTCTAATGGTGTTATTGATGTGGGATTCCATTTGGGAGGTAGGCAATATGGCTTCAGCTGATGACATTGAACTTTTTTGTTTTGCCTATTCAATAGGAAGTTGTCTGATGTAGCTCTTGCCTCCATGTTTTTAAGGTCTGCAACTGAAAATGTGATCACTGGCACAGAATATTTGAGTTGTGTGATTTGCTATTTTCTGATATAATGCCAGCCTATTGTTGGAACATTGGAATAAAGATGTTATATGAGAATGTACTTGTATATATGTGTTGGTGAGACATGGTTGTGATCCTGGGCTAAACATTGTGTGCATGCAACATATCCATGCTTACACAAGTTGATATTTTTGGCATTAAAAGTTCAGATGGGTGTACATATATACATTGTTATATGTGAGATATACTACAGCAGGCAATGAGTTTCTGACTTGTGTATTTATTGCAGTGAACAAGGACAAAATAAACATTGTGGAAAACCAAACAGGGAAAACCAAAAGTAAAGAAGTCAGCCATGGTGAATGAAACCATTGTTTGAAGTCCAATATCCAAATACTACTCCCATCAAAAAGGTAAATGTGTTCAGAAATAGTCCATAGGTTGAAAGTGTTACACACACTGCAGGAAATTAGGTGTGAGGTTTCTTGCTGGCGATGGTGAAGGTCTTGCCATCCGCACCTCCTCAAAATTTGCTTGGATATCCCTGCTTGGCAGTGTGGCGAGGCTTCACAGCTGGGGGGACATGGTTGTCTGCAGATGTGTCTTCCTCCTTCCTGTGGCTGCCACAGATGTTGATCAGGGGTGGGTGGCACACTCCGCTCCGCCAGGGGAGTTTGCGGAGTTTTGCCAACTCCGCACTCCATGGGAGCGCAAAGTTCGGCAAAAAAAACTTTGACTGGATCTCGGCGATGAGAAGTCGTGGTGGTCATCCGCAGTGTTTCTTTGCCTTTAACTAATGAAACTCCTTCCTTGCAGGACTCACAAAGACTGCGCATAAGGTCTCAACTCTCCATGCGTGCGCATGCCCAGTCCTTGTAAGTCCTGCAAGGAAGGGATTTCAAAGTTACAGCCTGTACAAGAAGCACTGCTGATCACTGCCATGACAGCAGGAGGAGTGCCCGGCGCAGAAGAGCAGCACCTAGACCGGCGTAGAGGTAAGCCGGTGTGAGCTGGAGGCAGTCTGCTGCTGCCATAGGGCGGAGTGAAACTCTGCAGAATTCCACAGAGTTTTTAGGCAACTCAGCGGAATTCCACGTAATGTCATTCCGCCAACTCCACACACCCCTAATGTTGATGGGCCGATGTTGTTGGACCACAGGAAGAGGTAGTTGGTGCTGGAAAAGCCCTGCACAGGTGTGTGCAGATGTCCTGCAGCAGCACACCTATGAGAGACCCCATGTTGCTGATATGGGCCTGCATCTCATGATGTATGTCCCTCTGCAGCTGCTTCATCTCCCGCATTTTGCTTAGTACCTTGGCCATCATGCCTTGGGTGTCCTGATAGGCTCCCAACCCTTGGTCGATGGTGGCCTGAATATGAGTGGCCCCAGTGGCCTCACTCAGCTGGCCCGCATTATTCTTTCCAGGACCCCAACCCACACAAGCCTGTGCCCTTGTCCCAGGATGCCCTCTCCCACTGGGGCCTGGCTCCTCTCTAGCTGGGCTGGTTATTGTCCCCTCAGGATCCAGGACTGGGGGGCACACAAAGAATGTAACTGTGCTAGGTACACAGGGTGGGGGGTCTGAGGTTGGCTGCGGTGTTGTAGATGGAGTGGGAGGTGTGGGTGCGGGCACAGTGAGACTCACTATTGCCGTTTGCCCAGGCTGACCAGATGGACACGCACCATCATCCACGTCCAGATCCCCAGTACTGTTGTCATCACTGAGGGCTTGATCCTGGGGTGGAGTGGGAGTCTCTTCAGTGGCCAAGCTCTGGCCAGGTGCTCTGCCAGATCGACCTGTTGTGAAATAGAGATCATTGTTATTGGTGGAAGTGTGGTATCTGCGTCCAAATGTTTTGTGACACAGTAAGTAGGAACCTCGGAAAAATATATATAGGTAGATATTACTATTGTGATAGATTTCAGTGGTATGGAACTTGTTAACAAGACATCTGCAGGCATTTAATACATGTACTTGAATTAAGCAGCTTCTTAGATTTCCTGAGATGTTGCAGTTTGGATTAAGAATAAACATGATTTCTCCCAAACATTTAAGGCAACACAGTGGAGGGGTCACATGTGTATTTGACCATTCCATGGCCTAGGTGTGTACAAAACAGGTATCACACAACTTGGTTGTATATTTAGCATTACTCATCATGTGAGCAGTACAGAGTCAATGGGTCACCTGTCACTTCTAATCAGCTGAGTTACCTTTATGCCTAACCAATATATAAGCTACACGCTTGGTATAGTGAAGCTCATGACATCAATAATTTTAGTTGAGGAGACCAGGACAACATAAAGCTAAGTAGGCAGACATGTCTCTGAGTACAGCATTGTATGTAGATTGCTCAGTCCATGTGAATTAAACATCAGTTGTAGCATGTCAGAAAAATGAGAATTGGTAAAATCACAATTTCATCTTGTTTTGATTTACAGAAACAGGGCCTCATGGTAGTTGTAGTTATTTCAATCTCTGCTTGCAAACACTTGCAAAATGGTTAGTGTAACATACCTGTTGTCAAAATGCAGTTGGGATGGATCATACATTTACATGTTAACACATCATGGGATCTGGAATTATATTTTTATAGTTATACACTTACAGACAGGATTCCAACATGTGGCATGTAATGGAGATTGATACATGTGATCTGACATGCAACAACACACATTAACAGACAAACCTACATCTCTGATACTTTGAGGATTGCATGTTAGGAAACTAGGTTCACAAAACAATGGCAAAAGCTGAGTTGAGAGCAAACAGGACATTGAGGTATTGTGACAGTTAGTGAGGTGTAACTTACCAGACTCCACTCCCCAGGTATTCCTGTCAAGCCCTCAGAATGTAGGATGGCCAAGACCTTCTTCTCCCAGGTAAAGAGTTGTAATGGGGCACTGGGAGGACCACAGCCAGTCTTCTGGGCCTCTAGTGTTGCTTGGAGGCCATGGAATGTACCTTCCCGCCTCAGGTCGTTTCACAGAGCTCACTCTATCGACTATCCTAGACCACATTTCCCTTTTCTTACTGAGAGCAGTATGTTGGACTTTTGTTGCTCTAACTGTATGATTTTATCCATCATGACTGATGACTCAGCCTCTGAAAAAAGATTTTTGGGGTGTGACATAACTACAAATTAAAGTAAGTGACAATGAAAAAAGAAACAAAAAAACAAGGAATTTGAGAACAATATGCAATATGTGTGGAGAGTGGTAACAGGGATGGGGAAGAAAAGGGCTGCCTATCCTCACCAAAAACTTGGCCTCTGCCTTGCTGTGTTGCAGATGAGTGGCTAAGGATCATAGTCTCAAATGGGGTGTCTTATATAGTGTGATTTGCAGGTGTATTCACTTGGCCAATGGACATCAGGTGTGTTGTATTTGTACCTATCCAATGCCAACTGTTATGGTGCTTTGCAGAGAGTGTACCGTGGTGGCCTACCGCTGTCGGGGAACTGCTGCTAGTGTACCGCCAGTACAACTGTGATTTTGTAATCGGCTCGGCAGGAACCCATGGCCCTGGCGATGACGAAGTACGCATCGCAACAGTCCATCAAGGCACAGGCGGGACACACTCCATCAATGTGGTCGGCAGTTGTGGCTGCATGCATTGTAATAGGGCGGGCAGAAGAACGCTATCTCAGTGGTATTTCTTAGGATCGCCGCAGCAGCGATATGACAGTAAGACCACCAAATTGTAATCAGGCCCTCTGCCTTTTCGCCCTTGGGAGGCTCAGAAAATTGTTGTCCAAGCTTCAATTCTATCTAGATTGGATTACTCACATGTTTGATACCTGGGTCTACCAGCTTCTTTCACCCAACGTTTAGAAGAAGTACAGAATACAGCAGCATTTTTCCTATTTAAACTCACTAAGTGCACTTAGACAACCTCATATCTAAAACAGCTCCACTGGCTCCCAGTCAGTAAGAGAATTATCTTTAAAGCGATAGTGCTAGCCTACCGCTACCTCCATGATAAAGGACCCCTCTATCATGAGGATCAGGCAATGCTGATCATCCAGGGCCCTGTGCGCGGGAGATGCATGACTGATCATTGCCCCTTGCTTTAGAAGATTGAGACAAGGTGGTTCTTCCTTCAAGGTCTGTGTAGCCACAATCTGGAACGATATCCCTGTCCAACTCAGAAATATGACACAGGAGACCCCCTTTTGCAAATTGCTAAAAAACCCATCTGTTCAGCCTTTAAGTTGAAGTTTTCTAACCTGCCTGTATATGACTAGCCCAGGGACACTCTCAGAGAATCTGTGTGCTTTACAAGCCTAGCAATTCATTCATTCATTCAACACTGTATTTGAATTGTTTTCATTTGTTTACTTTTGTGTGGATTGGAGGTAAATTACTACATATTATCTAATTCTGTATCATTTAAATATATTTATAGTATTTATTTTTGCAATAATACAGTTTTCATATAATTTGAGTTTTTAATTAACTTTATATTGTATTTGTGTTTAACATTATTTCACATATTATGTAGTACTATTTAGAAAATATTTATTTTTGCATAAATGTTACGATATTATTTAAAATAGTTGAATACATTTAAAATGTGGTGCGTTTTTATTTTTAAAAATACCAGTTATTACATGTTAATGTGATTTTTTATTTCTGAATATAGATTACAATTATTAGATTTTTATTTAAGAATTATTTTTATGTGTATCATAAATGTTTTGTAATTTATAATTTAGTATAAAATGTTACTTTGTAATTAATTATAAATGTTTTATATAATAAAAAAGCATTTATACTTTTGTAAAGTTAGGAAATTAATATTCATCTGTCATTTATTTATGTATATTTTGTAAGTATCCATTTTATAAAAATATTCTCATATTTATTTTAAATTATGATAAACTTAATTACAATTATATATATATATAGTTACCATTCTAATGTTTTGGTCTTCAATATTTTTTTCACCATATTTTTTGTACTTTACATTATAAGTAGTGTGTGTGTGTGTGTTTGTGTGTTTGTGTGTGTGTGCGTGCGTGTGCAGAATCACTATGTTTGATTTAGTCAATGCAAATCATAAAAGTACATAAAGTCAAACATTTCATTAAAACTTGGAAAAATAAACAGTAACATTAGACCATCAAAGTCAATACATCTCAAGAACTTGAATTTAAAATGCCCACTAAGAACCATGATAGATAAAAACATGCATTTGGTGTAGGCAAAAACTGTAAATATAGTAAAGCTGGCCTCACTTGACTGAAATTCATTGACAATAAAAGCAGGTGAATAAAATTATTCCATAGCATATTATATTTGGGACAAATAGGAACAATGTGCAAAGTATACGAAATAGCAGCCAGATCACATGTGCATACAGGGAGCTCAGAGGACTTGTGCCATCCTAACAAGTTGCGTGCTTGGGCTGGTACTTAAGAGCGCGAGATGGTGCAGTGCCTCCTGACACGTGGTGCTGCAGCCTCTCCTGGCGCTGGGCAGGCTGGGGCTTGCCGTCCCCCCACGGCCCCGGAAAGCAACAAAGTCATCCTGCGCTGCGGGTTTGGTGTAGCACTTAAGAGCATGAGATGGTGCGACACCTCCTAATGCGTGCTGATGCGGCGTCTCATGACGCTGGACAGCCTGGGGCTTGCAGTCTCCCCGCAGCCTCGGAAAGCAACAATGTTGTCCCGTGCTGCGGGCTTGAGCTGGCACTTAAGAGCGCGAGATGGTGCGGGCCTTCTGATGCATGGTGATGCCGCATCTCCTGATGCTGAGCAGGCTGGTGCTTGCAGTCCCCCCACGACCCTGGAAAGCAACAAAGTCATCCCCTTATAAGTACATAACATCTTTTATTTTTTAAATATCTTAATTGCACATTTTCCACCAATACAAAACACAAATTACCCACTCCCACCCCACCCCACCCCCACGATCAGGGAATAAATAAAAACTGTGAAACAAAATAGATTACAACCATCGGGATGATAATAAATATACAGAACTGCGATAAAACATTAATTCAGAGAATTCCTACAATTAATCTGGGAGTCGAAAAAATGAAGTTAAACCAATCCGTATAGTACACAAGTAAACATCGGATAAATTAAAGTGCAATGTGCAATGGAGGAAGCAGTAGTTGAAAAACTTTCACCGAGATCTATACTGAGTTTGCATAATACATCAACTTTCCAATCTAGATAAAGGCGCCCATATTAGCTGCCCTTTTTTCCTCGCTTTGTAGCCTTTTCTAACAGATATCGCTTTCTCCAAATTGGAAACGGCTAACAAGCGAGCCAACCACTGTTGAAACAGAGGAGGCTGCGGGTCCAGCCAAGCTGAAGTGATTGCAAGTCTTAGCAACACCATTGCGACGGCAAAAAAATAGTCTATATCCTGCGCCTGTTCCTCTTCAAGTACTCCTATTAAAATTACTTTTGGAGTCAATAGAACTTCTATATTTAATTTACTATATAAAACATTTTTGAATTTCATTCTTAACAGGATTTAAGGAAGTACAAGTAGCAAACATATGGACAATATCAACACAGGAAGTAGCACATCGAGGACAGTTGGTTCCCTGGCCCGTGCCCCATTTCGCAATCCTCACGGGTGTGTAGTATAACATAAAACAGGTCTTAAAAAACTGAACTTGCAAATTGCCCGACATTAAAACAGTTTGGGAGAGGCTAAGGGCCTTCGCAAATTCGGCTTCTGAAATCGCAATCTTCTCTTGCTATTTAAAATACACTTTAACAAGATCATCCTTCATTTCGTTATTTAAAAAATTATAGATTGTCCCAATACAAATATGGTTCTGAGTTATCAGAAATTTCCACCAGTGCTTTTTTATCAAAACCGCTGGGCCCACCCCCTTTACGCTGTGGGTAATCCCTTATTTGTAGGTACTTGAAAATTCCTTGGTATTGATACCAAAATCTGCCTTTAGTTCATCGAACGAGACCAAACCGGAAGGGGAGAAAAAAGTGCCTAGTTTATCTATTTTGTATATAGCCATCCTTAAAAGTTTCTGGGAGGTTTGGATTATTCTGAATCGGAGTATAGAAGTTCAATCTCCTTAAGCCCAACAATTTCCGTAGAGCTGACCATAACTTTAACACTCCCAGGAGACACTTGAACCGTATTTTTTTGTAGTAACTGTATTCTACTTGTCTCCAAAGACACCCCCAAGCCTCCTTTCCTATTAGTAATTCGAATACAGTGGGGGTAGAGTGTGGAGGGGCCTTCAACGAGGATTCTGTTAACAAAATCCGGCTATATTGCAGCATGGTGGCCCAATCATATAATTTAAGATTTGGAAGAGCCCACCTTCCTCTCACTTTTCGGAGTGATAAATACCTCGGAGCTCCTCTTGGTTTGGAGTAAGCCCATAAAAATCTAGAAAAGATAGTATCAAATGCTTTTAGGCATTCATTCGAAAACTCCAAAGGGATTGCTCTAAAAAAATATAATATTTTGGGAAAAAAGATAATTTTTATAAGATTACAGCGGCCAATCATCGTAAAATGCAAATTATTTAGCATTGCTAGCCCTTTCCTAGATTTATCTAACAAGGGTTCTAAATTTAGATTAACAATATTCTCTACATTAGAGGAGAAGCAAACTCCAAGATATACTGCCTTTTCCACTACTCTTTTATCTGTTAATAAAATCTTACCATCAATAATGAATTGAGTTTTTTCTTTGTTCAGCAAGAAGCTAGAGATGTTCCCAAAACAGAGGCTTCCGTCTCTAATACTTTGATGGAAACTTCTGGATTGGGAGTCATTACTGCGACATCATCTGCGTATGCCAAGATTTTGCTTTTGTATCCATGCATAGTTATAGGGGGGAATTGCGATGTTTTGCGCTATTTTTTTTATAAATGGGTCGATATACAGGGCAAACAAGAGTGGGGAGCAAGGGCATCCCTGTTGAGTTCCCCGAGCAATCATCACAGGCCCTGACGAAACTTCTGGGATACAAACATTCGCAACAGGTTTATAATATAAGGCTTTAATTCCTTGAATGAACCTTGGACTGATATCCCTTGCATGCATTGACTGCCATAGGTATTGCCAGGAGACCCTTTCAAATGCCTTTTCCGCACCTAATAAAATCAGGGTCATAGGGTCTCCTGACACTTGCACCGTGTCAAAAAGCGAGATGGCTCTCCGTATGTGATCGGTAGTATTCCTCCCTGCAATAAATGCATGTTGTTGTTTCGCAACCAGGCTTTTTTATAACCTGGGCTAATCGAGATGCTAATACCTTAGAATACATTTTTGAGTCCCCATTTCTTAATGTTATTGGACGATATGAGCCTAATTCTACTGATGGCTTATTTTTTTTTAAAAATACTACAATTTTAGCAAAAGACCATGAGCCTGGCGGGGGGCTCCACTATATATTTGATTAAATAGTGTGGTCATCTGATCTTTCAATTGGAGGGCAAATGTTCTATAAAATTCTGATTGGATTGCATCCACACCTGCCGCTTTACTGGAGGGGAGACTAGAGATTGCAAGGTAGATGTCTTCCCATAATAGCTCTCCATCTAGGGATTGCGACTTCGGTATATAGAGTTTGGTAATACACTTGAAATGTGTCTCTAATTTTCCTTCCATCTGAAACTACCCCAAGAGTGGGGTCCCGGACTTCTCTTATCTCACTGCTTGTGCTCTTCTGCCTTGCTCTAGCCGCCAGATGGTGCCCAACTTGCTCACTACACCTGTGCTTTCTTTCCTTCCAGGTAACATACTTTTCTGCTGCCTTATTTGCGAAGATCAACTGGATTGCTGCCCTTGCAATTGTTACGCTAATTTGAGCTTCTTTTATATCCCCACCTTCTGAATCACTTTTATTAGGTTTTCCTCTGCCACCGCTAGATTATCTTGTTTAGCTTGTATAAATTGCCTCTCTTACTTCCCCCTTTTCAAAGAGAACCTTAGAGTCTCCCCCCTTAGCCAGGTCTTGAATGTGTCCCAGACCGTGCTCAAAGAGGCACTACCACTATTCTCTTTAAAAAATATTGGAATCCACCCGCTAATATGCTTACAATAATCTTCGTTAGCAAGCAGGGCAAGCTCCAAGCTCCATATGCTTTGTGTTTCCCCCCCTATACCTTGTATTTCTAATACCAGTGGATTGTGATCTGAGAGGTACCATGGGTATCGCTCAATTTTACAAGTTGTAATAAACTTATTTGATACAAAAAAGTAATCGAGACAGGCGTGTGTGGAATGCGGAGCAGAAAACTAGGTGTAACCGTGCCCCATCAGATTCTTTCTAGACCTGACATCTATCAGGCCATGATCTTTACACACCCCTTTGAGGGCTTGAAACACTTTAGGTTCTCATCCAGTATACATTAGTTGTGCCCCCCTATATCAAAATTACCGGGTAGATTAATATTAAAGTCACCACATAGAACTAAAGGTATAGGACGATGTGTTCATTCGCTAGATATCTGGTTGATGATAGAGGGGTCATCGAGTATACTACCGTAAATTGAGCACAGCGTGAATTTATCTCCACAGGGAGTATGACAAATCGCCGCTACCCATCTACCCTGTATGTCAGTCCCGACTTGTGTAAATTTTAACCAGTTGCCTCGGGCCAGAACTGCGACCCCGCTGGTACGTGCCCCTTGTGCAGTGCCACATATAAGTCTATAGCCCATAGTATTTAAAACGTCCCTATGTGAGGCTTCAATATTTGTTTCTTGCAAACAAACAATGTCTGCTTTCAGAACTTTTAGCCCTATTGAAGTTCTAGCTCTTTTTTTCGGATCATTTAGACCACAAATGTTGATAGAGGCAATACGTATCGTCTGGTTATCGCCCATTGACTTGCTCTAAAAAGAATCCTTGCCTCCTCACTCTAAGCACTATAATATAAACACACCAAAAATGTTTCTCCCTGTTAGCCAAACTCCCAGTTCCTCGTATTTTCACCCTGATCGTGAGGATTCCAACTCCCCTCCCTCCCACCAATTCACAGTCCAGCACCCCCAGGTGTGGGCCCCTCCCTCCACCCAGGCAAGCCTCCCCCCACTCCCTTGCCCATTCCCAACCAATGAGCAACCAGGCCTAGCCTGTATGACACCATCTGAGGAATCACGCACTGCTCCCATGCACCAACCACCGACTCCCCAAATAACACACTGTACTTAACCGCCTATCAGTGAGAGTGAATTCATTCGTTTTCCTCTTTTTTTCCCGCACCATTTCTTTTTTTTTTAAATGGGTTGTAAGTCCCCTTGTTATATTATTATTAATATTTGTATTTTCCCCAATGTTTCAGCGTTTTCAATCTAGTGGGACACATTTACTTACCCCTATCAAGCTCTACCTTGCTACCTTTAAGCTTAACACTTAGATCCGACACCCCCTGCAGCTCATATAGGTATTCCTGGGCCTGCACCTCTGAAAAAAAGCTACGAGTGCGCCCCTTAAAGATCACTTTCAGTTTAGCTGGATTTTGTAGGTACACCTCAGCACCTAACTTCTGAAAAAGAGCAAACATTTGTCTTAAACACCATCTTCGCTCTACCGTGGCATGGGCAAAATCTGGTTGTGCAAAAAAACAGACTCCCTCAAATTCTCTTTTAGTATTGGGGCGCACCAGATCGAAAATGCTCTGTCTTAATATAAAGTTTCCGAAGTACACCAGAACAGCCCGAGGGTATATAGTATTGCCCACTTGTTGTTTCTTGAGGGTTAGAGGGAATCGATGCACCCTCTGTATTTCTTTTTCCCAGTCCCAATCAGTGAGTTCTGGACATGCGCCCTTTAGGTGTTTAACTATATAGTCTCTAGGGTTTCCTCCCTCAACACCTTCCGAAATGCCCAGCAGTCTCAAGTTATTTCTCCTTTGCCTGTTCTCTTGCTCCTCAAGTTTCCACATCATATCCGTAAGCTTAGGATCTTGGGAAATGCTCAGGGTTTTTATTTCTGCAACCTCCAATTCGAGGGTTTCTGTACGTGCTTCCACCATGGTCATCCTGTCAGAGATCTCAGAGCCGGTTTTGCCTATTTTTCTGACTGCCCCCTGTAACTTCTTTGAGGCTTGTCGAGCCCAACGGTTGTCAGCCTGAACCTCCTCCTGCATCTGCTTGATAGTGGCCAAGATCACAGAAGGTGAGGGTTCCATCACAGATGTGGTGCAGGTCAGTCAAGGCAGATCCCCTGAGGGTAACTTCTCCATCCTCCGCCCTTGCTGATCAAGTAGTCAGACGGCCGAGTAATCCCATCTGAGTCTGGGGTGTCTTTCTGGGGTGAGCCTTCATGATGTATGCTCGATTTCTTATCACTTGGTGTCTGTTTTTTTCTCAGGCTCGTGGATTTCCTCTTACCCTTCCTTCCCCCCGACCGACTCTTATGACTAGCGAAGACAACAGATTCATCCAAAGAGCTACAACTAGTTGAGCATGACAAAGTGGAGGTTGAAGATTCTAGTTTAGGCATTGAAGAGTCAGAATCATCAGTTAATGAAAAAACATTCTCTCTGCCCCCCCAGAGGTTCAGGCGAAGCTAACACTTTTGCATTCCCTAGAGAGCCATAATCTAGAAAGGTAGAGTCAGATTTCCCTGGGAGGGTGGGAGAGAGAAACTCAGGCCCCCCATGATCAACGTTCTCAGTGGCTGCAGGACTAATCAAATTTTGTTCAGGCTGCGGCTCACTCTCTACAGCCACCATAGAGGTGAATGCATGCTTTTTCTCCTCACCTGCTTTTGGGTTCCCAGAGGGATGTATATCCTCAACCGCTGTCTCAGACAACTGAATAGGAGCAGCTACGGTGACTGATAGAGGAGCGGCTATAATCCCTTCCTGATTTTTCGTGGTTCTGGTGTGTTTAAGCGGAAATAGATCAGAGATTGCTGGTTGACCTTCTGCTACCGCCGTGGAGTTACTCCCCCGGACCAGTCTCTTCCCTCCTGTGCCGGTCAGCTCATCGCCCTTCCTTCTGCTCCTCCCCTCAGCGCCGGTCTCTCTGGAGTGTTCCTGGTACGTGATAGTCTTCGCGATACCAGCTACGAGCGGACCTGCGATAGCCTCCGCAGCAGCCGAAGGCTTTGATTTTGGTGCCCCTCTGATTGCCATCAGCTCGAGAAAACTTGCTCACCCAGTAGATGCTGCAAGGGAAATCCGCATCAGCTCCCGTCTTGAAACCACGAGGAGTATGGCAACCAGAGCCACACCGCACTTTCCGCCTGCACTCTGTCTCGGAATCCCGAGATTATGGCGGTCAGCAAATCTGCGAGAAAAATCAAGGATCCACCAGTCTCCCAGCATTACCGCTTGCATCTAGCAATGAATCTCCATTCGTGGCTCACCATAATACAGAGGAGGTGAGGACTGGGGTGGGAGCTGCGGGAGCTACGGGTAAACTACTCAGACGCCATCTTGTTCTCCACTACCTACCATAAGTACATAATATCAATATTTTTGTGGTTGATATTTTTATCAAGATATTTTTTATGGCAGATATTGTTTCTTACAACCCTGGTACATGCTCCAATGTAGGCCTACTTAGGGCCCGATTCACAGAACTAACTTAAGACAAAATCCTAAACTTACTACCATTTTGGTATTCACAGAAGGCACTTACTCATTTTGGTATTCACAGAAGGCACTTACTTACTCATTTTGAGTAACTTACTCATTTTGTGTGACTTACTCATTTTGTGTAACTTACTCATTTTGGTATTCACAGAAGGCACTTACTCATAAATGAGTAAGTGCCTTCTGTGAATACCAAAATGAGGAACTTACTCATTTTGAGTAACTTACTCATTTTGTGTAACTTACTCATTTTGGTATTCACAGAAGGCACTTACTCATAAATGAGTAAGTGCCTTCTGTGAATACCAAAATGAGTAACTTACTCATTTTGAGTAACTTACTCATTTTGTGTAACTTACTCATTTTGGTATTCACAGAAGGCACTTACTCATCAATGAGTAAGTGCCTTCTGTGAATACCAAAATGAGTAAGTTACACAAAATGAGTAAGTTACTAGTTTTGGTATTCACAGAAGGCCCTTACTCATTTATGAGTAAGTGCCTTCTGTGAATACCAAAATGAGTAAGTTACACAAAATGAGTAAGTTACACAAAATGAGTAAGTTACTAATTTTAGTATTCACAGAAGGGACTTACTCATTTATGAGTAAGTGCCTTCTGTGAATACCAAAATGAGTAAGTTACACAAAATGAGTAAATTACACAAAATGAGTAAGTTACACAAAATGAGTAAGTTACTCAAAATGAGTAAGTAAGTGCCTTCTGTGAATACCAAAATGAGTAAGTGCCTTCTGTGAATACCAAAATGGTAGTAAGTTTAGGATTTTGTCTTAAGTTAGTTCTGTGAATCGGGCCCAGAGTGATGCAATATTAGAAGGAGACCCCATGGCCAGAAAAAAAGACAGCAATTAAAGAGGTGTAAGATTATGCTTGGCCCTGTGCTTTAAAACTCATTGCTTCCTACTTCTCCGGGAACAATTAAACCACATGGCTGCACCCTGAAAATGCCTCAGTTTAGTACCCATATAGTAGCTTTGCCCCAAGTCTCATCTCTACCTCAAATCAAATCAAAAGCTCTTTATTCGGTTACTGTAAAAGTTAACCATAAAAGCACAGTGCATATGTCAAACAATTAAAATTCCATTAAAAATTGTAAGAAAACACAATCATGTTGTGACTACTTTTAACACAGATTAAGTACATAAATAAGATCACATCATAATGGATTTACGATAATTAAAAACATTTTTTTAAAAGCAATAACGGAGGCAATAACAATTTCTTTTTCTAGGAATTGCAGTGCCAAGAATGCGGGGCGGCATTGTCTCAATCCGAGTTTTTTTAATACAGGAATAATCCATCTCCTTCTCGGGATAGAATAAAATTTACAAAAGAATAGTATGTGTATAGTCGTCTGTACAGAAACATCGTCGCACGGGCATTTACATAAGACTCTTGACCAGTCATTTAATTCAGGGAAACTTAAGGATCTATGTAAAATATTCAATCTGAAGCGTGTTAACAAAAATCGGTCATAATCGCCTGTAATTAACAAGATCTATGGTTGTATAGTTGGAGTCAACAGGGTAAGATGATGGGCGTGGACCGTTGATTTTTTCATTTCGATTGTAATTCTAATTTCACCCAGAAGGCACATGCAACTGGCTTTAAGGTCTTTCCTGGACACATTGCACATAGTGTGAGGGTCATTATAATATTCTAAGTGGCCTAATTTGGATAAAAACATTTTACCTTTCTACATGACAAACACATTCATGTTTCAATCATAGAAACAGACTGCTTCATTCATGACTGTTCACAAAAATGCCGCAAACTTGTCTGTGTTTGACAATTTTTATTCCCTTTATTCCATTGTTCTTTTTCTCATTTCTTTATCCATTCACATGTAAGATGTAAGATGGTTATGTTTTCCCAATGTTTCTAATGCGGCAGATATGCCTGTCCAGGCCTTTCTCTGGGGCACGCAGGAATACATAATTCATCCATAGCAATTTATCATGTTTTACCCAATGCATTTCGGGCTTCCATAGCCCTTCTTCAGGGGTTCACTATAAAGTTAAAAAGTTGCCATTAGATTTCTATTATGCATTATGTAAAAACTTCTGCCATGATTTACAGTTTTCCAATAAACAGCATTATCCCTCTAAAAACGTGTTTAAACGCATCCAAAATGTGCCCAAAGAAGATTTTCCCAAAATGTGCCTCCCTTAAACCTCTTGCTCCCAGTGCTCCAATACTAAATCACGCCCATAAAATTCCCAATCAACTGATGCTCCGAACTACCTCGAATTCAACCGTGCCCTCAACCAAAGCAAACTAAACTTTCTCATGTACCTGCATCCTCCTTTTCAGTGTAATCGACTCCAATCACTTTCCGCTCCTTCTGTGTAAAAATATTCCATTCACACCTGCCACGTGACCCTACCCTTTGTAACGCGTGCTACGTGACCACACCCTGATAATTAACCAATCACTTCAGCCAGCCTGAAATGCATTGGGTAAAACATGATAAACTGCTATGGATGAATTATGTATTTCTGCGTGCCCCAGAGAAAGGCCTGGACAGGCATATCTGCCACATTAGAAACATTGGGAAAACATAACCATCTTACATGTGAATGGAGAAAGAAATGAGAAAAAGAACTTTGGAGTAAATGGAATAAAAATTGTCAAACATGGACAAGTTTGCGGCATTTTTGTGAACAGTCATGAATGAAGCAGTGCGCCTGGCAGAGGAGCACTACAACGCTCCAGTTCTGATGATTCTATATGTGTGTGTTACAAGGGCAGAGCACGCGAGTTCAGGCTGCACGTGAAAGCTAAAATCAAAGGAAAGCATAATTAATGTATTGGAAAGGTGTGCATTCTATCGCATCCACTTAAGATATAGACAATTTAGGCAACCTGCTTATTTCTGTGCATCCTTCTCTGCCATCTATGCTGTGCCCTAAGTTGTATTCACCAAGCTGTGATTATGATTGGAACCAGCAAAGCAACCTTATGGAATAAAAGCACCAGCACCATAAGCTTGAGGTCTGAAAGTAATGGCAGCTAAAGTAATGCACAGCCTTTTTAAGGACCACACCAATTTACCTTCCTAGCCTAGGCAATACCTTAGCAAGCACTACCAGACCACATGAGATTCCTGCAAGACATGACCACCAGGTTTGAGAGACTGATACTCAGACACTTATGCTGGACTATTCTGAGGTGACATGGCTGCAAATATCTTTCCATACCCGTCCACACACCCACTTTGTGGCATCATTATATAAATATAGATTGAAACTGTTTGCTAAACTTTTTTCAGACTTTAATCAGACTAACACATTTCAGTTGTAAACCTGCAATGAGTGTGGATGATAATTTGCAACGCTGGTATGTGTCCTGTTTTAAATCCCTGAAAAAATGTAGAATTGAGAGGTCAGAACGGTTAATGATGTGTCATGACTTGCTCACCAAGAGGAATGGAGGCAGGCTAGCTCAGCTCCATGCCATACCAGAGGCTTCCTATTGTGCGCTCCTCTAAAACTCACTGCCCACATGTTTCAAAGAGGGGAGAATACCACAGAGAGCACCATGACCAACGTTGGAGCATTTCTGGCTCCCTGAATTTCCTCCATTGGCTTCAATGCCCTGGGCATTTCCCACCACGTCGTTTCTCTCACAGTCACGGCGGTCATTTTCTTATCTCCAGCGGTTCGCTAGACATTTTCCTCATGTTGCAATGCAGGGTTTGCAGGTACTGACAATGATTTATAGCTCACTTCCACTGCTATTTTAATGACTTTCTTATGCAGAAGCGCCTCCACATATTTTTCAAGGTTTTTCTTGCGCTTCCTGTTATGTGACTTCTTGAAGCTCCTGTCCTCAGCCTGCATAGTCATATCTGCTCCTTTCACTTAACTTGTTGACAAATAATACTCTAATTGACTTGCTTATGCTTCTTACCACTAAATTCCTGCTTTTCCTATTACTGCCCAATTTTAGCAGTCATGCCTTCAGCCATTCCCAAACTTACCTCTCCATTGAAACCTCAGCCTGCTGGCACATCAAAACGTCTCAAGCAAGATCCACCATCTCCAGAAAAAAGTTCTTCACCTTTATCCATGGAAATTTTACAGGAAGAAATTTGCACTTTGCATCCTTTTGCGGAAGAAACTTGTAAGGAATACTGTCGCTGGATACAAAATGGCCTGCTATGGATTCTCATCTCGCAGAAGCTAAACAACATATCCGCAACCTTCAGGATGAACCCTCAAAAATACCTTCCATGCAACAACAGATTCAGGCTCTTCAAAAAAATGCAGAAGATTTGGAAAATAGAAACTGCTGCAAGACTCTTCACATTTATGTCCTCTCAGAGAAGGTTGAAGGCAAGGATCTTGTCTCTTTCTTCATTAAGTTCTTACCACAGCTCTTGCATCTACCCAAATCTGCTAAACTCAATATTCAAAGAGTTTATCGGTGTGGTTGTAGGTCTCCTACTCCTACCCTTTCAATTACACCCAGAGGCATTTTTATCCTCTTCCTGGAATATACTGACCTCCTAAGGGTTCTACACACTAGCTAATCTAGAAAAAATTATTCTCTTCTGGTTCCAACCTCTTCTTCATGCAAGACATCGCCAAATCAACAGCAGATAGACGGAAGGTTTTTCTTTCCCTGTGTCCAGCATTATGCTCCTTGGGGTGCGCATTTTGGTTTTCTTCATCCCTGCACCTTTAAAGTAATCTATAAGGATCAATCATATACTTTTGAAGACCCTTCAGATCTGAGAAAATCCTGAGAGCAAATTCTTCAACTTCCATGGACATAGCTGGCTCTTCTACTTGAAAGCTGTACTTGTTTTCTCCCCTTTTTTAACTAGCTTATTTCTTCTTTTCTTGTTTTAGGTATATTTTGTCTTATTTCATCCTATGTCATCATATCATCATTAATGTTTTTGGACTTGTGTGCTGTGTGGTGCTCCAACTCTGTCATCCTCGTGATGTGTCATACCCACTCCTATCCTGATGCTTTAACACCCACAGGTACTTCTCTAAGTGCTACATTTGTGGTTCATACTGTCTTCCATTTTAATTTTTATCTCTGTCTTTCCTGTTTCTCCTTTCCTTTTATCCCACTACTGGCCTTTTCCCATTCCATTACCTCTTTCCTTTCTATACCTTCTACATATCCACTTCATTATCATTCCCAGTTATCTCATACCCATTGTTGGCCAGTTTATTTTCATATGTTGTATAAGCATTCACATTCAGAGATATAACTTGGAATGTAAGAGGTTTAAATTATCCTATTAAGAGACAAAGAGTTCTTTACCATTTGGTAAAATACAAATCAGATTTAGAATTTCTTCAGGAAAATCACCTCACAAACCCAGAAGCACAGAAAATGGAAAGATCATGGGTCAGAAAGGTGCTTATCTCCCCCACCCGAGATAAGAAAAGTGTTTTTGTTATTCTCTGTAATAAAGACCTTGATATTTCAATTCTTTCACAGGAAACAGACTCGTGTGGTGGAAGGATGGTTACTGTTAGACATGGGGGTCTCTAGTTGGCAGTGGCTCACACCCGGTCCAAGTAGAGAGCATGAGAAGTGAGGCTTATCTCAGAGGCAATGTGTAAAGCATTTGTAAATAAACACACAGTAACACAGTGAAAACACTACAAATGGACATCACACCATTTTAGAAAAATAACCAATATTAATCTGAGTAAAACAAGACCTAAACGACAAAAATTCAACATACACAAGTAAAGATATGAATTTAGCAAGAATACAAAAAATACAGTATCTTGAAGTTGATAGCACCAACCAGTACTATCGGGGCATCGTGAACAACACAAATCCAACAATTCAGTGTGGTGGGATCAGGAAGACCTGCAAAACAGTACCTTTGGAAAAGAAGGGCCCTCGGGGACCTAGCGATGAAATCCGAAGCTTTATCGGTTCCGGAAGTCGGTGCGACCTTGAAGTCACACGTGTTGCGGATTGGTCTCCATGATGTTGAAGTCAGGGGTGCTGGCATCAGCAGGCGTCAGGGCTGGAATGTCATCGCGGACTATGCTTAGTGCTCCTCATGAGCAGTGACCACAGTTTCAGTGCAGGCAGCGGCACAGTGTGAGATGGGATGATGCGTGATGCTCTTCACGAGCGGTGCCCTCAGCCGCAGTGCAGGCAGCGGCATTGTTGTATGAAGTCGGATTCGATGGTGCTGTCATCATCAATTTGGGGCTGCAATGTGAGAAAGGGTGATGCTTCGTGCTCTTCACGAGCAGGGCCCTCACACGGTGCAAGCAGCTGCGTCGACAGCGTGAAGCGACGTCGTTGGTGAGGTCGGGCTGCGATGTCGTTGCCGTTGATACGTCGTGCTTCTCACAAGCTGTGACCACAGCTTCGATGTAGGCAGCGGCTTTGATGACAGTAACAAGGTTGCCTTTCTTTGAGTTACAGCACAACCACTCAGTTCCAAGGGCCCAGGAATGGTTTTGCCTCTACTTGGCAATGCAGGACTCACAGAAGAAGAGTCCCAGTGCTGGCAACAAGATGTGGATGAAGTCTTTGATCTCCCTGAGACTTCCAACAGGAGGCAAGCACACACAAGCATTTAGAGAACCTTACAAGCAGGATGAAGAAAGTAAAGTCTAGTCCCTTCACTGTCCAAAAGAGAAACAGCAAGTAGTAGGCCAGCACAACACAGCATCAAGCAGAGTGGCAGTGCCCCTCCTACAGCTTCCTCAGCTCTTCTTCTTGAAAGAATCTCCTCTTAGTCCAGAAGTGTTCTAAAAATGTGGGGTCAGAGGTACAGTACTTATACCCCTTTCTACCTTTGAAGTAGGCTTACTTCAAAGGAAAGTCTTTGTAGTGCACAAGATCCTGCCTTGTCCCGGCCTGGCTACAGACACACTGCAGGGTGTGAAGACAGCTTTGTGTGAGGACAGGTACAACCCTACTCAGGTATCGACGAAAACTTCTCCCACCACTCTAGCTCAGGAACACCCTTCAGCCTGATGATGGTCCATCAGGATATGCATGGAACACCTCAGCTCCCTTTGTGTGACTGTCTAGAGTGAATGCACAAACAGCTGAACTGTCAGTCTAAACCAGACGTGGATTCCACAGGCAGGCAGAGGCGCAGAATGGGGAAGCAAGACAATGCCCACTTTTCAAAAGTGGAAAAAAAGGGGGTTTTACCTGGACCTTGTATCATTAAATACACTTATGATTTACCGTGAAGGTCAAAGATAATTATTTTATTTGACCAAGTTTTTTATTTTATTTTTACTTATCAAAATTCATTTTGTTTTTTCATATTCATTCAGTTGCAAACAAAGAAGACACACAAAAATATTAACAACTTTCTATACAAAAAGTCACAAAGACTCAATCATCAAATTAATAATACATGAAATACTGTCATTAATGACAACCAACAATACAACATCACCACATAATGTACAACAAATACACAAAAAGCAAAAGATTATGTGCAATCAAAATAATAAATCAAATGGTTAGCATGTGTAATCAAATAATGAATCAAATGATTATCATAGCTTATAATCACAAAGGGAACGAAACATATTGTCCATAACAGGGGAAAACAATTTTAAAACCCTCCGTATGGCGTGATAATTGAATCTCAGTTCCTCAATGTCAGAAAAATGCCAACGCGTTTCAAGTCCTAGGCTACAAATACAAGGACTCTCATCAGGGCTTCTTAATTCAATGCACCTTGTTTCTGCGTGCGATGGTATTATCTGTAATAATTTTAAATAAACAAAATAATAATATTATTCATTGTACTTTCCTGCTCCTTCACTGAAAAAGTTTAAAATTCACAAAAAGGTGAGCATTGGTACCTGGCGAGAAGATATTAGTTTTTTCTTCAGGCAATTTGGAATCTCTTTATGGAGAAACCTATCAAAGTAAGGAAACTATCACTATTTTTGCCACAACCGACACCGATTCGTGCAAAAATTATCCAGGCATTGACGCCAAAAGTGGCATTTTCAAACCTGCAATTTAAAAATCAACTTCACTAAACTACGTATTTTTAACTTGTGAGTTCAAAAACCCTAAACTGAAAATCTTTACCTCTTCCCAATTGGAAGTTACACTTGTAAAAGGTTACAAGAAAGCACCAATGATAACCTGTGGGAGAGATAGTCTTTGCAATAGTAAAAAACGACATTGGCAGTAGTTCACTATCAGGACATGTAAAACATACCAGTACATGTCCTACCTTTCACATACACTGCATCCTGCCCATGGGGCTCCTATGGGCTTACCTTAAGGGTGCCTTACATGTATAAAAAGGCAAGGTTTGGGCCTGGCAAGTGGGTGCACTTGCTAGGTCAACATGACAGTTTAAAACTGCACTCACAGACACTGCAGTGGTAGGACTGAGACATGGTTGCAGGGCTACTCATGTCGGTAGCACAATTAGTGCTGCAGGCCCACTAGTAGTATTATTTGAAATACAGGCCCAGGGCACACACAGTGCACTTTACTAGGGTCTTACCAATAAATCATATATGCCAATCATAGATGAACCAATCATCAATACATTTACACAGAGAGCATATGCACTTTAGCACTGGTTAGCAGTGGTAAAGTGCCCAGAGCCCTAAAGCCAACAAAATACAGGTCAGAAAAAATAATAAGAAGAAGGCAATATGTTTGGGGATAACCCTGCAACAAAGGGCCAGGTCCAACAGTTACAAAATTATCTATAACAAAATTCATATTGCTGTTATTAATGCCTACGCTCCAACCCAAAATTATATTGGTTTTTTTTGTCTGATCTTGAGAATTTTTTTTTCAATTTAATGATGAATATTTTCTTTTAGCTGGAGATTCCAATTTGCAATCAAAATATGCGACCCATTTCTTGATCGACAATCTCATGTTAAATTTATTCCACATAAAAAGCACAAACAGTTTAACTTCTTTATCTCTCATATAGTGCTAATTGACTCTTGGAGACTAGTCAATCTCTCCTGCTCCCAAGTCCCTCACCAGATTAGACCACATATTTGTTAGTAAATTCCTATCTCGTACTAATATCAAAGCACAGGTTGAACTCCTTTTATTCTCAGAACATGCACCCATAATGGCAGATTTTTATTTATATCCGCCTCAAACGCCCTCCAATCGATGGAAATGTAATATTTCTTTACTCTCAGGCACAAACGTTTCCTCATCTTTTTAAGTTCATGAACGATTTCTTCTCCAGACATCCACATCTCCCTGTGCACCCTGAACTCCTTTGGGATTCTTTTAAAGCCACAGCATGAGGCTTCATTATCAATTACTTTGCCAAGAAAAAGAACACTTCTTTATTGTCCGGAACATAAAAACTACACTTCCCAATCTCTAACTTATAAGATTTAACTGCTGCTAAAATACATTTTAACAAAATGTCCTCTGGCAATGCCTCTAATAATTTATTAAACAGCAGTTTTAGATATTATGGAGGTTGTAATAAAACAGGCAAACTCTTGGCCAGCTATTTTAATGTTAGAAAAGAACACCAGAAAATTAATTCTCTGCAGTCTACCACAGGCACTTCAATTTATCAAGATTCAGACATCCTTGAAGAGTTTGTAAAATTTTACAAATCAACTTATACTCCTGAAATTAACCCAAATGAAGATGATATTGACTCTTTTCTTCAATTCCCAAATGCCATAACCCTACTTTGGATTTCTCCAATGTAGATCGGGACATTTCCGTTTTCAAAATGAATTCTGACCTATCTTTATTAAAACATGGTAAATCTCCTGGTCCTGCTGGTTTTTCTGTTAAGTTTTATTCTAAGTTTTCATCAATCTTAGTTCCGACACTGCTTACCCTTTTCTCATCGTTTTCTGCTTCTCAATTCTTCCACAGGCACTTTATTAGAAGCAACAATCTGCCTTATACCTAAACCAGGCAAAGATCCCACTTTATGTAAAAATTAGAGACCTATTTCCTTGATTAATGTAGACTACAAGATCTTCAATAAACTCCTAGCTTTGCATATTGAATAATTTTTACCTCATCCAATTGGACCGAGAAAGTAGGTTTCATTAAAGGCTGCATGGTCTCCGATAATACCAAAATATTCTTTGATATTTTAAGTGAAGCTCCAAACCTAGATCATCCCCTTGTGGCCATCACTATCGATGCCGAAAAGGTTTTTAATAGACTTAATTGGCCCTTCATGCTCAAAGCTTTGCAATGGCATGGTTTTAGCCTAATACTTCTCTCCTTAATATCTATTCTATACTTCTCTCCGATGGCTTCGGTATTGGTTAACGGAACATCCTCACGATACTTTCCCCTTCATAAAGGGGTTCGACAGGGCGGTCCCATATCCCCATTATTATTCCTTCTTGCCCTCAAACCATTTCTTGCTAAAATGAACCAAATCCCATCAATCTCTGGTTTTCATTATGACACTCATCAATTAAAAACAGCAGCTTATGCTGATGATATCCTTCTTTTTTATTCTGACCCTGAATCCTCATTACCAGCTTTGTCTCAAGATATTTCCACCTTCTGCCAGGTTTCTGGTTATAAAATTAATTTTGAGAAACCTTCCTTTAAACAAATTTTATACTAAACATTCATTCTTTTCCTCTGCTTTCACCTGAACTAGTACTAAAATTAAATACTTAGGCGTTTGGTTTTCTAATACCATTACCTATTCTATCTCCCTGAATCTTAAAGACCATCTGCTCCACATTGAATCTTTACTTTCTTCTTGGTCACCACTCTTCCTTTCCTGGTGGGGTCAATTAGAGTCAATTAAAATGATGATTTCTCTCATAGTTCTGTATACCTCTTTCTATTATCATTTAGCATTATAATCGTTCCTCTCATTACTTACTTAGACTTCATTGTTAGTACTCTTTTTAAATTGTCTTTTCCTTTCTGGTGCATTTTGATCAGACCATTCTTATAATTACTTTTTCTTTCCCCCCTTTGTCTTACTCACATATACTTTAAAGAATCCCATAAATGTAGCTTATTTCTTATTTTATAGAACATTTCTATCCTTTTATGATGTGTACACATATTTCTACTTTATGTATTCACAATTTTACGATTCATGCTTATTTATACTATTGTTTCTCCTTACTTCTGTGACTATTTACTGTTTTGGATTTGTTATATTTTCTCAGTAATGCTTTTTAAAACTCATGAACTGTTAATGATAAAATTAAGCCCACAAACACTAATGCCCCCACTATTAGTAGCCAGATAAAGAGGCCAGGTTTTTACCACCCCTGGAATTACCCATACTGGGGGTAGCAGTAACTAAAAGGGTGGGGAAAATCCAAACAATTATGAGTTGGAGCTTGAGGGTCCAATAAGATATGAGTTATTACTGAGACAATCAGTAGTTATGGGTATGATTTATCTGGTATTTCCCCATTATGGACCAGACTTTCAGCTGAAGTTGTTGGCTGCAATCAGCTGCTGAAAACTCTGGGTGAAAGTCAAAAAGTCATAATTCCAATGGTGATGGTAACTGTTGATATCCACCCCAATGGAATTAAGAGAGTACTCTTAACAATGGCCTAAGATGTAACTCACGACCACTTAGAGGTGTCTTTTTTAAAGATTAGGTAATGTTTGGTAATAATCCCCAAATATGAGCAGGTTTGATATATAGCCTTGAAAAAGCCCGCAGTATGACCCATGCTGAATAAAGCATGTGTTGGCTAAGATTAAAATAAGAATGTCACTTCTGCATGTACAGTTTTTCAAAGTAATGAAAGAAGACTATTATTAAACACACAAAATTGGACTCTATGTTGTTTACCAACTGAAGAATAGGTATTCTTCCACATACCCCAAGAAGCCTTAGGTATCATTCCGCATACACCTTCTAGTCTTTGCCCAATGTGTACATTATTTCAACTAGATCACTTCTAAAATGTCAGATTTCACATCTCTCGAATGCAAGTATTAATCTTGTCCAATTTTCCACTTCTTGATGCCTTCTGTTAGTGCCTCACCCAATTTGCTCAGAAGCATTAAACCACTCTGATTTGTTACATTGCTGTTGCAAAGCTCCTAAAGCATTTCAGTTTAACATGGTGCATGCAGTATTGGACCTAAGCTGGACAGATAATGGCCATCATTTTAGAACCAAACCCAGAGGTAAGCAATGCTGCTGCTGAACTTTACAGGCCACCAATTACAAAAAGGTAGCGGTAATGTCTTCCACCATCTTGAAATGTTCCCAGGTACAAATTATCAACCGTCACTACCAGTAGATAGCAAGCCTGGGTGACTTTGCATGGGGATGTACCCCATTTAAGTGTTGCTCAGTACCTACATTGGCTGGTCCCAAATACCTATATAGTATTGCATATTTAACAGACATCTGGAAAAAATAAGACTTAGACTTCCTTTGGCTTGTCACATTTTGCTAGCTTTTGTGAGGAGCAATGCCTGAATGTGATAGGGGACTGAAAATCTTCTTTACCTCTGCAGTGGGAGCAAACATTAAAAAAACATTCCTGTTTTGGCGGGTGTTACTTTTTCAGTGATAATCATCAATGTATCATGGATCCTTAAATTTGGGCTAAGAAAAAATACTATTTGACACATGATTTTATTATTTTCTCTTTTAAGTTTGAAATTAACTTTGGAAGTAAGCAGACAACATTTACTTACGTGACCTGATTGTCAAGAGTGCAGTCTTAAAATACAAGAACATGGCAGAAGATAGACCACAATCTCTCCCTGTTCTCTTGGGCCTCTGAAGACCCAAGGGAGGCTGCTAAATGAGGGTGTTGTTTTAGCACCACCAGCTGCTGTTTCACCTGTCAGCCTCAGGTGTGTGTGCGGGTAGACCTACAGCTTAAAGAAGGCTTCAGTTCTAGTGGCTCAGTGAAAGTCAGGATGGATGTCAGTTCTCTACTATCAAATTGAGAGCTGAGAGCATGGGATTTGGGTGGGGGGAGGAGGGAAGCTTCAGAGGTTGGTGTGGGAGGCAGGGCAAGAAAGGCCTTTTATTCCACCGGGCATTTCCCCAGTGGGCTGCTGCCCTTTGGGGCTGGTTTTGAAAATCCAGGGCAGCTCCTTATGCCTCTGTCACTTTCCGCAGCACTCTGAGTTTAAGTGCAATACTCAGAGGAAGGCTTCAAGTGAGAGAGAAAGAGAGCAAGTGAAGTAAAGGGTAGAGAGAAAGTGATCAGAGAGGGAGAAGGTAGAGAAGACACAAGGAAAGAGAGAGACTGGATAGATGGCAAGAGAGCGATTGTGCGAGGACATTAAGGGAGCATGGCTGGTTTGAACATTTTGCCATTGTTGTCCAGTCTGACTCTGGGGGAGGGTGGCAGGATACGAGCTGTTGGAACTATAAAATAATATTAGAGTGGTAGAGGAGATGAATTATGGAGAGGGGCCGCTGGTAGGATGCCAGGTACGTTTTTTCAAATATTTGGCGGGATGGGAGGGCATGCCGTAGGTTGTTGGGAGGGGTAGCAGGATATCAGGAATGTTTTTTGTGTTACTCTTTGAGCCTTGGAGAGAAAGGTGGCAGAATGTCAGGTACTTTTATGTTTAATATTTTTGGGTGGTGCAAAGTTACTGAGGGTGCTACTAAAGAGCGTCAGGGGAGATTATGTTTGATAGAGGTAGATTATGTTTGAGTAGAGTATTTGTGTGCGACTCCCCTATGATGGCTGGCCTCCTGCACTGCTGCTCATACGATCAGCTTAAGTGGTGGTGGCTATGGGGGAGCCATCCTTAGCATAACAGTGTAGACGTATATCTTTCAATGATGGGGAAGTTTCCACTTCGAATTACGTTCTCGTTGGCTTTTTGATATCACTTTCAACTTTGTAGTGGAAAACAGCCTCATTCTTGATAGTTACCCAGCTGTATTTCTACATATTCATTTTGTCCTCTTTGCCACTTAGTTTCATATGTAAGAAGTCATGTCCATTTCAACGTTTTGCCCCAGCAGGGCTACTCTGAATAGTCTTTTAGATTTTACCAAGCAACAAAAAAATATGCTTATCGATTATATTCGAGATATGCATTACTAACAGAAACGCCATCTCTAAATAACATACATGACCGAATAAATAAGTGAAAGTTTATTCCGTCATTAAACTGCAGCAAAGGCGTTTGGAGGTTTAATCAAGTCCGACCTTGCGGAAGGTGAGCACTTCACAGCTTCCGCCCCAAACCGAGGCTGACAGAACATGGAGGTTTGCATTCTCGGGGTGTCCGCAAAGGTTCGTTTCAGGGGCCCGTGTTGTTTCTTGAGTGAATGTCATTCTCGATCTAAATGGGTGACCTTCGCTTTAAAAGGGACAAAACCTTTAGATCCATCCAACCGGAAGCTAAATAACAGACTGGAAAACGACATTTTCAGATCATTTTCACAAGCTACCAAGAACAAATTTAAGCTTGTCTTTCATCAGTGGCAGATCAAACATTTAAAGCTGTTTCGGATTGGCTGGAGCCTTGTGGCTCTGGCTAGGGGAGGGGGTGACGCGATTTGTACCGCTGCTGCCTTCACCGTTTATCTGGACATGGCTGGCAGGGTGTAATAAACCGAGCGGGGCTGGTGTGACAAAAACGCTTACATTCTGCCTTTGAAAAGCCCCGCACCCTTTCGAGCAAAATCTGATGGTTTGGGCCGATCTGGACACATTTGATAAACCCGCTGGTTTTATGAAAAATGTTCAGTCAAAGGGCAGCTTTCTCGAATCTTTCCAATTTATCCTCCTTTTGATGTGAAATGAATCTGAAAGTATGCATTTATGAGGGAAAGATAAAACTGCCTTTCTCTCATCCACCCTTTTTATGATTTCATTTTAGTGCCTAATTGGGTGAGCGAAACATTTATATTACACTTTAGAGGCTTCTGAAAATGTAAGGCACCAGGTATTTTTAACAATTGTAAATGTCATTGGTCTTAATATTTGAGCATAATATTAAGAGTCAACATCTTTTCTTCTTTAAAGCTCTAGATAAAATTTAAGGGCCCGATTCACAGAACTAACTTAAGACAAAATCCTAAACTTACTACCATTTTGGTATTCACAGAAGGCACTTGCTCATTTTGGTATTCACAGAAGGCACTTGCTCATTTTGGTATTCACAGAAGGCACTTACTCATTTTGGTATTCACAGAAGGCACTTACTCATAGATGAGTAAGTGCCTTCTGTGAATACCAAAATGGTAGTAAGTTTAGGATTTTATCTTAAGTTAGTTCTGTGAATCGGGCCCAATGATGTCACTAAAAAGAGAACTGTCTCCGGGGCGCGTATGTCTAATTAAACTGGCACTGTCGTTGTGCAAAATGTATTGTCTGTTTAATTGATAATGGGATCTCTCCTATTGTGAGGTTTCATCCTCACACCAACTGTTCATTCTTTAAAGCAGGGAACTGGCAGCATTGGCTCAAATCCTGACCAGTTGTGTCCAGCGCAGAAACATAATATTGAAATGTCGATTAAAGTGCTACAATGAATTAAGAGTGCTGCAATGCTATGTGTAATGTTTACAAATTCTACCAGGAGCCGTATTACAGAAGCGGGCGCAAGCACTTGTGCACCACAAGGCCACTTTGGTAATACAGAAGCGGCCGCAAGCACTTGTGCAGCCCCTTCTGTAATACTGATGCAGCAGAAATATCATGGGAGTGTGTTTGCTCATGTGAATGGGGGCCTAGCCCCATGCAAATGAGGGAATCACTTTGCTTCTGCACCAATATCATATTATGGACACGGAGGCAAACATGCCCTTATGAATTGCACTGAAAGTGGACCTCTATTAGACCTGGCCCTTTTTGCAGGTTTATCCCCAAACCTTTTGCCTTTTGCCTCCTATTTTTCTGACCCCGTTTATGTTGGCTATAGGACTCTGGACACTTTACCACTGCTGATCAGTGCTAAAGTGCATATGCTGTCTGTGTAAATTGCGATTCTGATTGTTATCCATGATTGCCATATTTGATTTACTGGTAAGTCCCTAGTAAAGTGCACTGAGTGTGCCAGGGCCTGTAAATCAAATCCTATTAGTGGGCTTGCAGCACTGGTTGTGCCACCCACATGAGTAGCATCCAAATGTGACTCAGTCCTGCCACTGCAGGGTCTGTGCACGCAGTTGTTAACTACCATGTCGACCTGGCCAGTGCACCCACTTGTCAGGCCCTAACCTTCACTTTTCTTACAGGTAAGACACCTTTAAGGTAGGCCCAAGGTAGACCCCTGGACAGGGTGCAGTGTATGTTAAAGGTAGGACATGTCCTGGTGTGTTTTACATGTCCTGATAGTGAAATACTGTCTATTTTGTTTTTCACTATTAAAAGGCTGTCTGTGCCATAGGTTAACATGGGAGCTGCCTTGTAACATCTTCCAAGTGCAACTTTCCATTGGGACTAGATAGAGAATGGAGTTTAGGCTCTCTGAACTCAGAATTTAATAAACACATATTTTAGAAAAGGTGGTTTTTAAATTGTGTGTTTGAAAATGCCACTTTTAGAAAGTGAAACTGAGGTGGTAGACTGCACTCCGGTGTACTCCAACTTTTTTGCTTGACAGCTTCAAAGGTTTAAAGGCGTGCAAGCTTAATCCACGCTCCGCCCAAGAGTGCTTTGATAGTATGTCAAAAAGAAGGGACCTCATCTGGTCCCCACGCGAGCTGCACAGCCACGTCCATGTTTGAATGAATCAAATGAATCAAAATTATTAACCACAATTCAATCTTCTGTTTATCCATTTTTAATCCATTACTTTTCACGTTTTTCAAAATTCTTCAATTCGTTTTACACATTCAAATTGACTATCCAGGCTTTTCACAGTAGCATAGGAGAGTTTAACATTACCACATGTCACGATTTTTATTTTAAAAAACTTAATGCATTTCGGGATTGTTCCCTTCGTCAGGGGTATCTACAACACAAAAAAACAAAAATTCATAAAAGACCATCAGCATGATTTTTCACTCCTAACTTAATTCACAAACTTACTGCAACTCCATACTCTGTATTGATGTATACCACCTATATTCAAATTCATATATGCTGCATGAAAAACGACATGTGCTTATACCCAACCCAAATTCTATGCCTTGCTGATTCCTCAACACAAACCTTATAAAACACCGAACAAACCTGTGCTCAAACAACCCCTACGTTTCTATAACGCAAAATTAAACCTCCAGTGCTTAAATACCACCTTCCCCCCATGTTTACCAACGAAACCCCTTTCCTTTGCGAAGCCATCCCCTTTATAGCAGTAGCCGTAAGTGTGCTTACCATGACGGTAGTGGAAAATTTAGTTCCATTACATCATAATTAATCTTCCATCGATCTCGAGGCAAATAGCTCCATTCCCTGTTGTGAATAAATCAACTGTTTTGAAACCGCTCGACTTTTATCACCCCTCTAACTAACTCAAAATGGTCCACCACGTGTGCTTATCAAAAACAAACAACGGACTTTGTATTTTCCCCGCAAGCCATACTTTTACTTACTAGCTACTCATCAATACTACATTTCCCAACATACCTAGATATTCGCCTGCCCTTGACATTTCTCTGCTCACCCCGTACATCGTCCGACGCTGCTCGCTGCTCTCCGCTGCCGCCAACACGGCCAACGCCGTCAACGCCGTGAATCCATTACCCGGAAACAGGAAGTCTGCGTGTGACCCGGACCCGGAGGCGGATTGCGCCCGCCCGAGCCGTGCCGGCCTGCACACCGATAGATGCTCCTAATGAAGCGCCCCCCCGAGGGGGTCCAAGAGGCCGCAGGAGGCTTCTGGGGAGCCCGAGGCTTGTGGGGCAGCCCGTGTCTGCTGGGACAGCCTGAGCGCCCCTGTTGTCCCCCCGCTGTGGTCCCAACAGATTTGGGGGAGATTTGGTGGCTGCACAGGCAGCGCAGGGCTCTTGAGGCCCTCAAACCCACTGTGAAGACAGGCGCTGAGAAGTGCTGGGGAGTCCTTAGCCCAGCGAATTGTTACCAGCCGAAACCTCGATGTGGAGAAGACGTGGTGAAGGAGAAGACGTGGAGAAGGTAACCCAGTTTATAAATTGCCTACTCTCCATAAACTTTTACAAGTTAAAAAATCTTCTATTTAAGTGTGGTAATGTGTGGCAAAAGGCATCGAACCACAGTAAGAGGGTTTGAAACCAGGCTTGGTATTGGAAGACGAAATCTGGGAACTATTAAGTGGCGAACGCAGAGGCAGAGCGAGAGAGTAGCGAAGAAGTAGGGAATAGTGAATGGTGGGTGAGCATAGGTAAGTACTAACCATTTAGACTGAATATATAAAAGTGTGGAGGAGGAAAGAGGACGAGCACCTGAAAGTGACCAGAAAGGCTGGAAGACGGAGCGTGGGAGCAAGAAGAAGGGACATTTTTAACTGATCTTAAATTGATTCTTGAAAATTAGGGTAACAGAAGGATCGACGAGCTAAGGAAAAACATGGCGCTCGGGAAATCCAAAGCACGTAAGGGACAGAACAGTTGCGGAAAGACAAATAGTCCCACCGAGAAGGTAGAAGATGGGAAAGAACTACGGAGTTATAAGAAAGAAAGGAGCAAAGGTTGTATGGAGGAAACAACCCCAGGCCCCAGTCGCATAAACCAGGAAAAAATATCCCAGAATAAAATCCCACAGTGTATTGAAGCAAGGGAATTAAAAGGAGGACATGGAGGTGGGGCATCAGTCACTAAATCGATAAAAGACTTTGTGGATAAACATTTTAAAAAGAACCAATTATTGGAGACTAATATAAGTGAGGGAAAATAATTAGTGTCTAATAGTTTTGCTTCACAGAATGTAGAAATGCCAGACTCAAGACATTATGACATCTCAAATATAAGCGATCTGCTACTCGAGCCAAGACTGTCGTCATCCCCTCGGATATTCTCTGCACTTGAGAGGGAAAATGCAGAGGAAGGGGAGGCGGAGAGGAGTACAGATATGGAACATGATAATACAAGAGTCGAAGAACAGGAAGAGGAGCGACAGAAAATGAGCTCACCCCAAGTAAGGGTGAATGACCCAGTGGAAGGGTCAATATCTAACTTAGAAATCACAGCGTCGTCTAGCGCCTCAATGATAGAAGTAATGTTGATCCTACAGAAGACCTTGCAAGGCCTGTTGGAAGTCTCTGTAATGAACAATAATATTCTGAAAGATCAAAAAGAACAACTACAAATAATTGTGGGGGAGTTGGAACAAATAAAGGACCATATGCCTTCTATAGTGAGACCGGTTATAGGAGAAGAAATACCATTACAGAGGGAGGAGGAGGAGGAAAATCAGGCACATAAGGGAAAACAGAGCATATATATATCACGATACCCGATGCTTATAAAAAAGCGGGGAGAAACAATGAGATATAAACAATATATACCTAGAACAAGGAGTCAAGTGAGAAGGGGTAAGAAGGGACCGGCCATAAAACAAAAGGAAAGAGAGGATGTGATTATAGAGGAAGGATATATGGGTCCAGTGAAAGACCTAAATAAATATCAGGAACAGAGTTTAGGAAATAGAGATGTAAAACATATGGATACTAAGAGAAGAACACAAGATAAAAAATCAAAGAGAATGACACTGAACTCTATAATACAACCCATGAACAAGAATGAACGGGGGAAGGAATGGGGAAAAAGTGGAATCTGAAGAACAAAAAAGGGAAGGGAAAGGGAAGGTCAGGGAAGGACCAGAGAGGAAATGGAGAGGGGAGGTTAGGAGAAGAACTTATGGGGGAAAAAAAGTGAAATGGAGAATGAACTATTATTATATCTTGAATCGATAAATCGGAGGAAGGGTGGAAAGAGAGGAAGAAAACTAATTTCCTTAAATCGAACCCAATTGCTTCACACCTTCTCTAAATGTGGAGGTCTGAAAGACATAGGGACAGAAGACCTCAGACAGGTAGGTTTCACAGAAAATAGAAAGGGACAAGAAGTGACAAAGGTCTTGCTATACTCACATTTGGTAAAGGTAGCATTAATGGGCGCAGAACTGGACTTACTTGAAGAAGGAATCAGATTAGTCCCAGAACAGGAAGTAAGAGATAGGGACTTAGATAAGCAACCCTTCCTAAAAAATCATGCAGGACTGGGTACGAGGCAGATTAGATTGATTGAGCAGGCATACAGAAATAAGGAAGACCTAAAAATTACGCTGCAATTTAACGAAAGGGAGGAGTACAGAGAAGGATTAAAATTAATAAATAGATATAGGCCCTTAACATCATTGGAGAATGACGAAAAAAGTTGGTTAGGTGAAATCGATTAGGAGGCAGGGTCGTCGCACAGCCTGGGCATACTTACTTGGAACATCAAAGGTTATAATAGAATATCTAAAATAGATGGTTTTAAAAAAAAAACAATCGAATGCTTTGAAATTGTGTGCCTTCAAGAGTCTTGGCTGTGCGACGAAACCCCTGTGCAGGAAGGGTACGTACAATTGAATACACCAGCTAGGAGAAGTTAGTTTGGCTGTCCCGCGCGCGGTCAAGTAATCATGATATCAACTAAAATAGCCAAAAAATTGGGCCCTCTGAAAGTTAAATGCAAAAGGTTGGTAGCCTGTAGAGTGCACCTTCTGGACCCTAATCCCGATTATGATGGTATAATAATCATAAATGTTTATATGCAGGGAGGTGGATATAAGGAATATAAAGCAGATCTGAGCAAGTTTAAGGAGGATATTGCGGAGATCACAGATGCCTATCAGAAGGACTTGGTTTTAGTACTAGGTGACTTTAATCACAAATTAGACCTCTGTAGAGTTGATATAGAATGTAAAGAGATATTGATGGCCTACAATATAAATGTCGCCAACTTCCCTAGGGGGGAATTTACTGCGCGAGATATGGCCTTATGTAACTTTATGAGCTCAATGTGCTTAGTCTGTGCTAATGGAAGGATGGAGTCAGATTGGCCAGCTAGCCGCACATTTAAGATGGGCAACCAATTGTGTCCAATAGTTTACATCTTTATTCATGCATGGAATTTTGAATTAATTAGCGATTTTGAGGTGATGAAGATTGAAGGAAGCGATCACCTCCCACTTAGCGCTAAGAAAGATGGAGGATATAAAAAATCAAGTGATATTATTATCCCAATACAAATGGAGTACCCCAAAAGGTTGACTGCTCGTATGACGGAGGAGGGCCTGGAGAAATTGAGGTCATTTCAGCAGTGTCAAATATTTGATGACATTCCAAGGATTAGTAACATAGGCTGGTTTGAAAATGTAACTATCCAAGTTGTCCAATGCCTAAGAGTTAAGTTAAAAGGGAAAACTGTAGGGGAGATAGGAATAAGAAAGGACATAAAGAGAAAAACTGGTTCAGTGAGGAATGTAAGAAATTAAAATCAAATATAAGAAAAGGGGAAAGAAGCTTGAAACTGAAGTATGATACAGATATGGTGATTAGCCTACAGAAATGAAAGAAAACGTATAAAAAGGTCATAAGAGATTACAAAAGAACATATAAAGAGAAATGCTGGGGGAACTTACTAGAGGCAATAGAAACTAAGGATGTAAAAAATTCTGGAAACTGGTCCAAGAGGGGTCTGGGAAGACACAGGCAATTATGAATGGCGTAGTGACAGAAGATGATTGGGTACGATATCTGGGTGAAATATATAGCATAGAAGGCAAGTAACTGTGGAACAAGTAATATGGCCAGAGATGGGGGAAGATACCAGGTCGTCATTCTCAGAAAGCAACGTTAAACGCATTATAGCAAATCTAACATTGACCAGAGCTGCTGGCCCTGATAATCTTCCGGCAGTAATTATAAAGACTCAATCAGACTGGTGGGCAGAATTTTTTACAAAAATGTTTTCCGGCATTCTGGAGACAGGGAAAATGCCCCAGACTTGGAAAGGAGCGATCATAAGACTCATTCATGAACGAGGAGATGTAAAGACCCCCAAAAACTATAGGTTAATTAACCTCTTGGATGTGGGAGAGAAGGAATTTTCTAAAGTAATATTGGAAAAACTTAAAGAATGGGTAGAGGTTAAGCAAATAATACCGCTAGAACAGGGCTGGCTTCAAGAAGGGGCATTCTACAATAGGTCATTGTTTCTCCCTTTGGTTCATCGTGCGGAAGTCGGTGGAACAGGGGGGTACGTTGTTTAGTTGCTTCATCGATTTCCGGGCAGCTTTCGAATCTGGTTGACCGCAACAGGTTGTGGGAGATGTTGATAAGTATTGACATCCCTAGAGATCTTTTGGTTATTCTACAGGAGCTCCATAGGAACAATTGGGCACAGGTTGTCCTGGACACAGGTGGGTCTCTGTCGAAGAAGATACCAATTGAAAACGGGTTAAGACAAGGGTGTGTCTTGGCCCCTTTGCTCTTCTCTTTGTTCATAGCCGACTTACCAGTTATATTAAAGAAGGTACGGGGTGCTAGCCCTAAATTAGATGTGAAAAATATTGCTTGCCTACTCTATGCAGACGATCTGGTAATCTTACTTTGAACAGAGATAGGTCTGCAGAGGAAGCTGATGGTGTTAATGAATATTGTAATCAGAAAAAACTTGTTGTAAACCTAGACAAAACCAAGGTCTTGAGTTTTGGTAAGAAAAGGAAAAAATTCAGTTGGTTTCTGGGCTCCACTAAAGTGGAAGAAGTAAATGAGTACAAATATTTAGGGATATGGTTTGAAAGATCCCTAAAATGGGAAACTCATCTGAGTGCATTAAGTATACGAGCGCAGGCCTCAGTCAGTGAGTTGAAAAAATGTAATAGAAATTATGGAGAAATGTCAGATAGACCTGTCCTGAAAGCTTATATGGCCATGATACCGCCTCAGTTCCAATATGGAGCTGAAATACTATATATGAGTGGTAAAAGAAGATGGGATATTGAAGAGGGAAAATGTATAAAAATTGTACTATCCCTACCTAGATCATCTATGATACAGGCAGTAAGAATAGAAACGGGCATGGTATCTTGGGAGGTAATGGCACGTATGGCATTAATAAGATTTTGGCAACGCCTGGGAAATGGGGAGGAGCAAAAAATAGCAGAATGGTGCAAAAGGGAAATTTTGCAGAGTGATTTGAAATGGGCATCAGGGGTCAGGAAAATGCTAGAGACAGCATGCAGGGAACTAGGAGTCAAACTGAACCCTCAAGATTTACAAATTGGTGTTGCAAGACGAGAATTGAAGGTACTAGGGAAAGAAACATCTCGAGATCAGGATTGCCAGTACCTGGAGGGGAAGAAATCGGTGGGTTTTATGATGAAATCCTGGAAATCTGATCAACAGTTCCCGTATATAGACATACTTCCCAACCGCTATTTTATGAAATGAAGTTTTAAGATTACGAATAGGAACTAATCCTTGTTATATGAATGACGGGATAAAAGAGGTTATGATGGGTCCCGAAGGAAATTGCACCTGCACCTTAGGCACGAAATGCTATATTTTGCACATATTATTAGATTGCCTCAAGGTCCTCGACACACGGAAAGTGTTTTTACGACCTATATTTTTAAAATATGGCATAAAGAACCGTGCACAGGCAGCAGAATTGCTAACGGAAATGACCCACTTGGACATAGCATGTGCACTGAGAACATTTATGCTTGAAGTCAAAAAAGTTTTTGGTGTTTAAAAAAATGGGATTTTATGAAGTTTATTTTAGGATAAAAGGAATTAGATTAGAAAATGAAATAATTATTTATTATGGTATTGTAATTTTATTGTATATAAACGATTAATGATATTTTATTGTGGAAAGATGGGAATGTTCTTTTTTACTTTATGTTTAAGGACCGAAGGTCTAAATAAATAATACCTTTGACTTGACAACCTGTATTTACTTTATTACACTAACTGTGATGTTATGACAATGGCCTAGATGGCAAAGTGATTTATGATTTATGTGATTGTGGTCTATGTGTTATATACAATATATGAGATATTTGTATATACTATTGTGTCACAGGTGTGTGTGTGTGTGTTGCGCACCTGCTTTACACAATGCCCTTGGGATCAGCCTGACTGCTCTGCCAAACTAACAAGGGAGTGAACAAGGATTATCTTGGGTGTGTAACTCCCTTACCCTGACTAGAGCGGTGGGTTCTGCCTGGCTTAGATGCATATCCTAGCCAACCAGAAACCCCATTTCTAACAACCTCCTAACGGCAGCCGTCTGGAGGGGAGAAACAGGGTTCCATGGACCCCCTAGACATTCCCCTGCAGGCGCGTGCAGCCCCTCACTGCACCCATTTACAAAGGGATCTCAAATCCCTCTTCAAAGTGCAGGCTGCCACGCCGCCTTCAGTGTGAAACGTGGAGCAGCTTTAAAGCAGCTGCTCCGTATTTCACTTGAATGTGCTGGCCCCAGGGCAGCACGAGTTGACAGCTGCTCTGGGGGCAGACCATTCTTTCTAATACAGCACACTGGCACTGTTTGCATCCAGCGCACCTTTTGACTGATTCTATGCACCCCACAGGATATGTTGGCCTATAGACCAACTAGCTCACAGTGCCAACATATGTACCTCTAAACCTAGTAAAGTAACAAATGGTTTGCGCACTCTCAGAACATCACAACCCTGACACCCAAGGAATCGTGGTAACAGATCTAGAACCTTCTCGCTCAGCCACTCGTGCATACTTAGAAAGGTACACAAGAAATTCACAAAGGGGCATTTCAATATTTATTGAAGCATTGCGATTATTGTTTAAAGGATATGCGCTGCAATGTTTATTAGACAGAAGCAGATAAAAGCGATTAGCAGTATAAGAACTCTGAAAAGGATAAACGATTCCACCATTGTGATAAAACAGTGTATATATTCTGGCATATAAGTACTTGTGTATAGTATACTCATACTATGTGCTCCCTAACCTAGTGGCCTAGGATGGGTGTTCTGCCAAGAATCCCCTACTGGATGATTTAACGCCCCATTACCTGAAGGTAAGTGTATGCAGGTCCCCGTCTTGGTCACAAGTTGGACATCCCTCCTCACAGAGGGTAAACAGGAATCAGCTGGGTTGAGACTCCGACACAGCGACCTCACAATGACAGCATAGTGCCCCTCTGATTTGAACATGGAAATACATGTGTATTTATAATAACAGTATCCATACTTCGGTGTCGAGGCCCCAGCTAGGCTGACATTGTTTATAGTCTTGTGATAGCTATGTCGCCTCATAGACGAATAACAAACAACAACATGTGCACAATGTGTGGACAGGCCTTGTACTAAATGTTCAAGGTGTCGTGATAGTGTACTTACGAAGTGGAATTCTAAGCAATGTGATTTCAGAGAAACTAGTCCTGCTCTGTCACGCAAGCAAATGTGTAGCAAAAGTCATTGTGTAGAAGAGAAGGTAACTTAAGAAACGTTTACATGTAAAATGGCGTTAGGCGGAAGCATTATCTTATTCATTTCTTGCTAGAGGGGACCCAGTGAGGTTATTTTACAGGAATGTAGAGACTTGGGGACATGTTTAACAAAAGTTCATGCAACTCAGAGCTGCAAACATAGTTGCAGTGCTGAGTTGCGTGAATGGGAGTGAGTTGAAAAGTACCATATCTACTAAGATATGGCGCTCTTCAGCCCTCTCCCTGCTCTGACACACTTGAGACTACCTTGCGCATCCAGGTCCCCTTGCATCATGGTGCAAGGGTGGTCAAGTTATGGTCAGGATTGTTTTTGTGCAAGAAGGAATACCTGTGCAGAAACAATCCTTAGAAGCATATTTATCTTTGTATGTGTACAGCAGAATGCAGCACAATGGTGTTAGAAATGGGGGTTCTGGTTGACTAGGGTATACACCTAAGCCAGGCAGAATCCACCACTCGAGTAAGGGCAAGGAAGTTATAAACACAAGATAACCCCTGCCCAGGGCTTATCCCAGAAGCAATGTGTAAAGCGTTTGCGCAACACACACACCTGTGGCACACTAGGCACACCACAAAAAGAGACTCCACACAAGGTTATATAAAAATATCCTTTGTATTGTTCATAAAACACATTAGACCATAATCACATAATCAATGTGCCACTTAGCACTTGTCATGATGTCACATAGATCACAAATCACTTTGCCATTAGGCAATAGTCATAACATTACAAGTTAGTGCACTCAAGTACTCATAGGGTGCACACATTATGAAAACACCATCACAACACTGAACATATTATGCACTTCCTGAAGTGATACTCATTATCTCATCAAATGCAAGGCAAAATGACATAAAATATAACATCAGGGTCTGAGGTGCAACAGCATATACCGTAACCCCCACAACGGTCATAAGGGTGGTGCCAACATATACATATCACCACATCATGGCCTAAGAGAATTCAGTCCATAACATGTATGGCCAGCTCACCCTAAAACTATAGTGTACAGCATTTGGGGGCCTCTACTAGGTATGATGCTGTAGTTGGGGTACAGGCATTCCTCCTCCTTGCCCCTCGGGACTGGGGAGGCAATCGCAATCCTTTGCCGCCCTTTAGGGTGGGCTGGAGACCACACTCGGTCCCCCAACAGAAATTTATGAAGTGCAGCTGCCCAGGGAATGTGGGGCTTGAGGAGAAACGCGCCACTATGGGCAAATGACCAGCCGTGCTATGCGAGCACACCGTTCTAGGTTAAGGCTGTCCCTGCAGGCTATGGGGCCGCCCGCTCATTGATCCCAGCTAGGGCGGCCAATACCAGAATGCCCCCCAACAAGATCACCACACAGGGAGGGGGAGGAACAGACTCATGCTGCTCCCCCTCAGGTTGCTGTGGACCCCGAGCAGTCCTACGGACTCCTTGCCTGGTACACGGGGGTCGAGTGCGGCTGGTGCTGCGACACAGGTAGCATCTCCGCTTCTTCCCCGCACCAGCTCCTTAATGAAAACAGCACTCTGAGCGTAACGACCTCCTCTCAGTTTCTGTGGGGAAGGGGGACCCACTTGGGGCGTTCTCGCTGGCCGTCTCCAGCAACAGCCCCTTTTCAGGCAGGAGGCGACAGATTGGAGCCTGCGAGGCTCCGGTTTTCCTCCGGCAGTTGGGCCCTGCCTCCCTCAGACGTCGGCATTGGTTTGCAGCCCAGGGCCACTTAGCAGAGCCCTGGTTGCTGATATAACAAAAGAAAAAGATGCCGGTGGCTCCAGAGGGATCTCCTTCCCTCCACCAAAGGTATTGTGAAGGGCGGGCATGGCCTTCCTCGCCGGGCCCCGCTCACAGTAGGACGACTTTGCGGCTCCTCTTTCAAACAAAGGGGGGGGGCACAGAATGAGCCCACGCCTCTCCTAGTTACTCAGCAACCGGGCAAGCACTTTGCATGCGCTATTTTGAAATAAAGCGGGATTAATGGCCAAGTATGGCGCTCCATGGGCTGGGAGGTAGACGACTCCCAAAGCGTGTTAACTTCGTAAAATCAAGCGCTTACCACGGGCTCCCTTCCGACAAAAAGTGCTTTTGCAGGCTTCCTTTCTCAGATGGAAAATAATACAGTGCTCAAGTTTGCAAGGGCCAGGGGCATAGCAGCACTCCTGGGAGAGCACTGGGGACACACAAGCAGGGTGCAGCCATGCAGGTCAGCACAAGGGTCCCAGAGCAAAGTGGCAGCCCTTATTTCAGCACAATAAGCAGCAGGTCAGCACTCCAGAGTAATCCATTCCCAAGGCGGTTCCTCCTGGTACTCCAGCAGCATCTGGTTACAAGTCCCACTCTGTGTCTCTGTTCATGGGGTCACAGGCCCTGTACTTATAGTTCCAAAGTCTTTGTTCTGGGGTGCACTTCAAACACTGTTAAGAAGTGCACAACAACCCCATTCACATTCCAAGCCCTGGCCCCAGACACACTACAGTGGGGCGGAGACAGCATTGTAGAAGGCAGGCACAGCCCAATTCAGATCAGGTGCAGCTCCTCCCACCTCTCTAAATTCAGCCAAAGTCTATTCAGCCTAGCGAGGAGTCACCCAGGAAAGGCAAGACACACCTCAACCCCCCTTGTGACTGTCTAGAGTGAATGCACATCCCCTCTCTACTGTCAGTCTAAACCAGACAGTAAATACTCATCCAGGCAGGGCACAAAGACTCGTAAGCACACTGAAATGCCCACTTCTAAAAGTGACATTTCTAAAATAGTAATGACAAATCCACTTTCACCAATAAGCAGGATTTATCACTACTATTCCAAACATACCAAACATGGCCACGCTACCCCTTTCATATCAGAAATTACCACTGAAGCAAATATCAAGGAATCCCCAATGCAAACCTATAAGAGGGCAGCCTCACATCAGTGAGAAACCAAATAGGCTGTTTGTCACTACCAGGATATGCCACACATTTAAGACACATATCCTACCTTTTACCTACACAGCACCCTGCCCATAGTGCTAGCTAGGGCCTACCTTAGGGGTGACTTATATGTAGTAAAAGGGGAGTTTCAGACGCGGCAACCACTTTGCATGCCACGTCACTGCAGCAGTAAACTGTACGCGCATGCCCTGCAGCGGTAGAGGCCTGAGACAGGTTTGAAAGGCTACTTTGTGGGTGGCGTAAGCAGCGCTGCAAGCCCACTAGTAGCATTTAATTTACAGGCCCTGGGTATATGGGATACCACTGTGCAAGGGACTTACAGGTAAATTAAATATGCCAAACAGGTGTAGACCAATCTTACCATGTTTACGAGAGAGAGCAGATGCACTTTAGCACTGAACAGCAGTGGTAAAGTGCCCAGAGTCATAAAACCAACAAAAACAGGTCAGAAAAAATACAGGAGGAAGGCAAAAAGTTCTGTGATGGCCCTGCAAAAAGGGTCAAGTCCAACACATGGAAAGAGGGAATAATGAGGAGAAATAAAGATATTTTTCCTCATCACGCCTCTGTCGGGTACACACTATTTTGGAGCAAAACCAGGGATACAAGTCTTTGTAAATTTGAGATTTGAGTTTTTGTCAAAATATATGGGTGGATGCATGGAAACATCCATGCTTCTCTCATGTAACGTCAATCTTTATAGCTTTACTTTGTATTTACTATACCACACAAATAGACTTTGGGTGGCTTCGTAAATGCTAAAAGGGAGTTTGCCTCCTGGGTGCATCCCAAAAATGATGCAATCCCAACACAAGGTCATAGAAAATCTGGGCCTTGGTGCAGATCTGTGAAGATATGCGGCTCTTTGTTTATTGTAACAATGCACTGGATATCACATAGTGTAAGTAACTCCATCATTCTGCAGATTTCTTTTAAATGGTAAGAACTCATGCCTTTTGACTTCAACCACCACAATGAAGTTGGGGATAAATGAAAATTGAGCTACCTTCATAGGTCTATTCTTTCTTCTCTCAGGCTAGGGAGAGGGCTATATCACAGTCCTTAGACAGAAGCGGGCAATACATGAGAAGATGTGCTGGTGCCCCGGAAGTGGTTCGGTGCACCAACTAGCAATGAGTTTGTTCTACTATGAACATTTGAGAGAATGTGGTAGTGCCAAAGATGTTGGTGAGCATGATTTCCACAAAGTTCTCCATTTTGCCTATGGCTGCAGATTCTGGCACTCCAGGATGTGTAAATTGTTCCTCCTTGATCGCAATTCAAAGTCTTAATTTTTTTATTTTGATGAGCTCCAAAACTCTTTCTATCTGCAAGAGTTTCTCAAGCTGCTATTTGGCGTCATTCTCCACATCAGATATATGTTTTTCAAAAGCTTCCATAAGATTGTCTGGTTTATATAGCCCCTGATTCATCGGATCAATTTTGCTTGTGAGGGAGTCTATAGTGGATGTGTTTGTTTGCATGCCTACAGGTAGGGTTTTAACATCAGACTTCTCTGCGATGACTGGAGTGTCTGAAGGATGATCAGCTGATTTCTGAGCCTCTGTGTTTCCCACTTTGGAGATTTGCTTGAGTTCAAAAGATAATTTTGCTTCTTTTTGATTATGCTTCTCCATTGTGGTGAAGGATGGAGTATGAACTAGACATTGTTTTGGGGAAATCATAGAGAGTGGAAGAGTGAAGAGACATAATTAATCTGTGTTCACAGGAGAGGTGTGATTTCAGCTTTGCCACTGGCCTGATGGAAAAAGTCAGAGTGGTGACTTCTTCTCCCCCCTAACACTCAGATGCTAGCTCTGAACAGTTCAAATATGTTTCTTTGCTTCAAAGGCTTGCACAGTCATACTTTACCACATGGCCACTGCTAGGGCAGTATTCTGAGAACATTATGCTTTGCTATTTAATTGTAAGCCACACATACCAGGTGATACAACACTTCACTAACTGAATGTGGCAAGATGACTTAAGCAGAGCATTATTTCTGATCCTACCCTTGAATGGAGCAGCCAGTACAACTGGCTCATGTGTTAGGACTTTCTGTTGCATACCCTGCACCTGTAGGTCTTATGAATTATAATACACCCAGCATCCGTGGCACAGGGTACATCCAGTGCATATACAGGGGCTGTAGTTCAGTCCAAGCCTTACAGCTCAGTGAGATGTGGGTGAACAGCTGCAGTACCGTAACTGTATGGCTGGTGTAGCTGGAGGGGCAGACACAGTCCTGCCTCACAACAAGTGTCAGCCAGTGGTGCCATGAACAGACCCACATGACTGGTAGCATTATTCATGCTCTTGAAGAAAGAGGGCCACACTCAGCTGGAACAGGCAATGTATCAGGGGATGCTCTCCACCCATCTCTACTGCTGCCAACCTTTTAACAGATCCTGGGGATGTCTCTCAGGGCCTCCTGTAATGCACACATATATGAGCATGCCTTGGCCCCAGAGGTTAATTCTACTCCTGGGAGCATCTCCTCCAAAGTCACACTCGCTTCAGCCCAGCTACATCATGTTTCCTGGACTGTGCCATGAAGATAGTCCGTGGTTCAGGCAATGCTTCGCAAGGCTTTTGCCCCAGGTGCCACAGGTCAGCAGGCAGGGGAAGGTGTTCTCTCTTAGGGAGCTCCCAGATCCCTCAGCAGCATCCCCTCAATAGGGACCAGGCCCCAGGAAGCCAGTTCTGCTGGCCATTTCAATTACAAAGCTGACGTAGCTGTGCTGCTCCCAGGTCCAGAGTGTCCCAAGTCACTCTCTGGGCTGCAGCGCCCTCTTTGGCAAGCTCAGTATAAGACACGATCAGCAACCAAACCTAATCAGGAATTTCCTTTCAGGATACAACATTCTTAGGACAGACAACACAAGACGAGTGACAGGATAACTACCATCTACTACTCTTCCTTCTCTTGCTATATCCTATTCTCCTAGGCCAGTGAGCGCCTAGGACATCTCACCTTTAAACTTAACACAAGTAACCTGCCAACACGGTGGCATTTTAATCTACTGTGCATTTTAATCTACAGTCCAGAAAGGACTTGAGCACTAATTTAACTGAGCTCATCTCATCTTTTGCCCTAAAATACAACCATTTCTTGACTCCTGGTGATTTTAAACATGACCTTGATGACCCCAGCGACTCTGATATCTTCTTGAGGGCTTAAACCTGATTGGGCTCACCCAGTATGTAACAGGCCAGACCTATACTGCAGGCCATTTCTTAGACCCTATCTTTGCTAACAGCATCGACATTGCATCCATCTCCCAAGTACCTGGTCTGACCACCACCTTCTTCTTTTTAACATTCAAATCCTCCACCCAATCCAGCAGCCACAACATCCCCTACACTTAGGCAAATCAGAACCTGGAAACAGGTTACTAAAGATTCCCTTGAACCAGCTTTGTCTTTCTCTCTGCCTGATCCTATTACGAACAATTCCACAGACCCTCATAAAGCTGCACTTAAAATCTGCCATAATAAACCCACATTGCCAGATGCAACTCTTTTATAACCTATATCTCCCATTTCCAAACTCCTCTAAAGAAATAACTGTCATTGTCAAGGAATTCCCCCAACCGCTGGTTAGTTCTCAAAGTATTCAGCCTTGTGCCAATCTACTCACCTCTCTTGTAGTCTCTTTCTTGAATACAATTAAAAATCGTAATGCTAACTTTGATCCCCAACCATTCTTAAAAGTTCTACCCTTCATAAATACCCCATCTACCACTGTGCCTGGAAATACTATGTCCAACTTTACCACAATCATCACAGAGATTGTTATCACTAGTATGCGTTCCATTAAACCAGACTCTCTTAATGACCTCTGCCCTCACTACATCACTGTATGTCACTCGGTTATATGGGTAAGTCTCACTACTCATTTTATTAGTTTTCTTGCCACTGCCACCTATCCCGCTAGCTGGAAGCATGCCAATGTCCTTCTCCTTCTGGAGAAATTGAAAGCGGACCCCACTATGCTGTCTAATTATAGGCTCAATTCCTTGCTGCCTTTTCCTGCCAAGGTCCTAGAAAATTGAATTAATATCCAATTTTCAAGCTATCTAGAATTTTATCAGTTCACTGACCCCTCTTAGTCTGGTTTCCAATACACTTTTAGCATGAAAGCTGCCCTGATTGCTGCCAAGAACAATATTTGCTGCCTTTTGGACCAAGAATATTCTACAGCCCTGATCTGATTAGACCTCTTGTCAGCTTTCGACACAGTTTGTCATGCCTTCAAAGGACTCTAGGCTTTTCTGGCTGAGCTCAACAAATCAGAATGCCTCGCTCCTTTTCAATCATACTCCTCAAAAATGGCCTGAGACATCCCTCAGGGATGTATTTAGAATCCAAATCATTTCTTATAACATATATATTTTTTAATTTTTAATAAGGTAGAAGGCCGCTTTCATAAGTTGTTACTGAGGACCTTATTACGATGTTGGGCAGACTCATGTCCACCTGACCCGTTGCGAAATCGGGACCGACCGACCTCCGGTCCTGACCACAGTATTAGGATGTGATCGCACATGTTGCAGTCACACACTCCCATTTCTCTATGGGAGCTTGTGCTGCAGTCGGAAACCGGCTGCAGCACAAGCTCCCATAGAGACATGGGAGTTTTTGTTAATCCCTGCACAGCGTGGCAGGCACCACACGGTGCCTGCCACTCTGTGCATGGAATGACAGAGGGGCACCATATGTACCCCCAGACCTCCAACCGGAGGCCGCTGTTGCAAGGGGGCCCTGCTAGGGGCCCCCAAAGTCACTTTCTGACTTTCTTGTCAGAAAGCTCAACATGAAAAACCTGTGGGAAACTGACATCGTAATCCCAATGGCGAAAATGCTGTCCTTAAGGGATTATGTGCCGGTCCTGACAGGCCGACGGGCTCCTTGAGCCCGTTGGAAGCCAGCCGAAATAACCAGCTGGTTTCGATTCTGACCGCTGTTTTTATAATACAGCGGTCGGAATTGAAACCGAAGATGTTGGTCAGAAAGAATCCGACTGCAGGTCGGAGGCTCTCCGACCGACTTCAAAATCAGGGCCTAAGTAGTAGGAAAATTACACCTACACACACAGTTCATTTAAAAATTACTGCATCTGAATATAGAGCCTATTTTGCCATCATGAGTAGGAGTCTGAAAGGGCCGGGCCCATAAGCTCTAGAGTTACAATCCGATGGTTCTTTTTCGCAGTATGAAAGTGTAAAGGGGAGAAAAGTAATTATGGACAAAATCAATTAGCCAACACTTATCTTAGAAACATAATAACTCACGGACAACTACTTAAGATTAGTTAATTTATTACAAGACCAAAAACAGCTGAATATAAAGACACCTCAAAACAAGAGTATATAAGTACAAAGGAATCAGCATAAAGCTAAATCTACACATCCAGTTTAGATGGTGCAGCATAAGCAATTCAATTAATTCAAGAAGTAAAACACAGAAAATCAGGAAACATGAGTCCAAATTTCCCTGCATCGAGGGTTGCTGAATAAAGCATTAATCTGTCCCTATTCTAACACTAAGGTGACATCCCTAAATAAGCATTTTCAGGAGGAAGGCTAAAAGGTGTCAGTATGTGGAGTCTCCCTAAGAAGTCTCTCCATGATCAATGAGTCAAGAGGAATAAAGTTATCGAAGACAGAGCTCGGTCCAAGATGTCCTCTCTCCAAAGGCAAGGAAGAAGTGGGCTTCTATCCCTAATTCCAACATACAATTATTCTCAGGTGGCACTCCCATGGTGCACCTCGGGTCACGCCATCCACCCTGGACACATTCCTGAAGGAAATTTTCCACAGGACAACTGTGCATCTTCCTTGATACAATTTGTCCTTGGTTCTCATGCCTTCTTCTGTGTGAAACACGACGACCTTCCTCTATCGGCTCAAACCATATGATTGTAACTTCTTCTCTCCTTGCTTGCCTAGCATAACAAAGGCATTATTCAATCTAATGGGAGCCTGCAACACAAAACGCGAAAAAGCACAAATTTCACAGCACACATGAAATTCAACTGTTAATTCTGAAACGAGAGTATTCAGGGACTTGCATTTCAGACCTACAAAACTCAGCTCACATAAGAAGGCATCATGTAAGCTTTGCAAATTCACACAAAGTTAAGGCACTTTCAACTAATACATTTACCTAAGTACGAAATGACATAATTAATAATCACATCTATTACATGTATTTTTGTCAGTTCCACAACACAAGTTCTTCACGTTAATGTTTTCTGCTTGTTGCATTCATTTTCTACGTTGATTCTTCAAGTTACTTGTCAATGGCCTAAAATACACCACATTTCATGTTAATACATTTCACAATTCTCTGTCATTGATAAAAAGATCTAAGTTTACGACTAGATGACACAAACTATCATAAAAGTTCAGTAAAGTGGAAGGGTATATATGGTGGTGCCAATCCTAAATTGATGCAGCAATATCTCGAATTACTAAAAGAGCATACATTATGTTGTTTCATTTTACATTTGAAAAAAGGAGTGTTACCACTTCAAAATTAATGAAGTATAGGGTACCCTCAGGTACACATCGATCCCTTATGCCTGATTCTACAGTGCCAAGAGCATGTAGAATCGCTGGGACCCCAAGGAACCACCCAAGGCAGTGACACAGGGCGCCCACAGAGCACGGGTGCAGTGAGGAAACACGACTGCGTGCTCCGTGCAACTCTATGAGAAAGTCACGGTTGGAAAGTTACAAGTTAAGGACACTTCTACGAGGACTTCAAGCAAACCCTTTGGAACATAAGAGGTTCTAGATCCAACACACCAGTGAGTACCGTGGTACCTTTCCATTAAAGAAAGGTCCCAGAGGAGCCGGGTGCATAGGGGTCAAGTGGTATCGAAAACCTCCGTCGTTTTCAATGGAGAGCTGCGAAGAAGTACTACTGCCAGGAAGGCGAAGAGTGTCCGGTGGAATCCAAGCCTGGATTCGAGGTGAGAAGAACCTGAAAGCAGAGGGGACAGAGTCTGGGTCACTTTAGGTGACCAGGGGCTCGGTAGTCGAATGCCCACCGACGTTGGGTGCTTCAGGTGAGAAGTAAGGATGCTTGACTCTGCAGCCACGGGGACCATGAGATGTCGACGATGACCAAAGTCTGGAGGTGAGCTGTCCCACAAAGGATGTCGAGTGCTGAGGGGTCAGTGTCCGGCTGGAGCACCAACAAGCCTTGGCAAATGCAACCCACACAGGCAGAGGAAACAGGCTATAGTGTGGACCAGCAAAGTCCAGGAGGCTCTCCAAGAAATGGGGAGTCAGGGCACGTCTGGAGCAACCAGGGAAGCCCAAGAACAAGCAAGGTGACCCTCGCCATGACCCACAGGCCAACGGACCAGGGATCGCGAGGAGACCTCGAGCGAATTCACAAAGCACCAGCCCACAGAGCACTCGGTGAGTGGAGGCCAGATATCTTCAGTGAAAATGCTGCTCGGGGTCAGGACTACACGGAGTTCAAAGCACAAGCTCAGGGATCGCCAACAAGCATATGCTGCTGCAAATGTACGTGGTGCACAGGGGTTCGGGTTCACGGTCCCCATGAGGGATACTGGTCTCAGAATTGCTGAGAGGTCAGATCAACCTTCGAGGACTTTTGGGAACCCACCTCCAGTATTGCTGAAATCTTCGGAGTCCGCAGGAACTCTGGAGATGCAAGCCGGTCAGATGCGCTTAGGTGCCTGCTGCTGCAGGGGAGTAACTCCTTTACTCCAAGGGAGATTCTTCAGTCATACAGCATCATGCAGACAGTCAAAGTACTTGGTTTCTTCTTTGCAGAATCTTGTCCAGGTAAAATCTAAAGTCCTGTAGCCAGGTATCCCACTTTATACCCACGGGAGAGGGTTGGAAAGATTCTGTGGACCCTCCTAGGGGAGGGGCAGGACAGAGGGGTGGCTACACCCATGTCCTTTGTCCAGTTTCGCGCCAGAGCAGGAGCCAATGGCTTCCAGAACTGGTTTGAGCTGGACTATAAACAGGGACACAAAATGTGCCCCCAGTGCAGACTTTCTGGCACTCTCAGAGTGCACCCACCCAGCCCCAATACACTAAACCCTGTCTGGGAGGTGGTCACACCTCCCTGTGACAGGATGCCTATTGTCATGCCTTCCTCTGCTCGAGCTTGGCTCAGCAGCAGGAGGGCAGAAGCGTGTCTGTGGCTGGCAGCATCCATTTTGTGCTGCCCAGGTCGAGCAAGCTGGTACCGTGTAGACCGGTGACCCACAGTAGTGGTTCTTGAAGGGTGGAATCATACCTCCCACACCAGTTACTGGTGTGGAGGTATGATTCCAAGGTGTTTGACACCAAACACGACATGTTTCTAAGCAGCCGTTTTAAAGTTAGCATTTACCGCGAGGTTATAATGCAACTTAACCTATATGTCTGGCTGCATCACTGACAACCCCGGAGAATGGTCTCCGAAGGCTGTAGAGGGGCTCTGCTCTGCAGGGGCACCCTCTCACGTAAAACCCAGCACCCTGCCTTCAGGATTGATAAGGCCTGCCACAGGGGTGACTGATAGGTTTTTAAGTGTAGTGATTTAGATAGATATAGTGAATCTATATCTAAGTAAGTGGTGCAAGCGCCAGCTTACACAGGCTGCTGTAGCAGACCTGTTGTGTCATTTTGAATGGCCTCTCATGGGTGGCATAATACATGCTTCAGCCCATGGGAGGCCTCTGGGGTACCTATGCCCTGGGTACATGGTGTACCATATACTAGGGACTTATAAGAGTACCCCAGTATCCAATCTGGAGGGTACCTAAAGTACATGCATATCAATTTAAGGGAGAAAGCACATAGACTGGGGTCCTGGATAGCAGGATCCCAGTCAGACTAGTCCAAAAACAGTGCTACATCTGCAAAAAGTGGGGGTAACCATAAGAAGCAGATCCTACTTTCCTACAGTAAGTATGCAGCACTCAAATAGTAATAAAGTGAAAACACAACACTAGAAAAATCCCACAGCAATTTAGAAAAATAGAGTCAAATGTAATAAAAAATTTGAGATCAAAATGATAAAAATCAAATCAGTACAACCGGAGATATGAAAATGTAGTTTTTCAGGTAAGTTTAGTACCTAAAAGCACAACATGCCACTCACGGACATTTGGTCATGCTGGACCGGGGAAAGTTGCCAGTTTAGGCTGGCCACAATGGAGCATGGACCAGGTTAGCCCCGTTGAAAAATTGCCTTCTCAAAGTCCGGTGCTAACAGTCCAGTTCACGGTTATTGCTGTAGCAAGAAGAGCAGGTCGTGCATTGCGGATAGTCGTCGTTGTGGCACAAAGATCCTGTCGGACGTTGTGGACCTTCGTTGCTGCAGCTTCCCATTGGCTGTCACTGTGGGCTGTCATCGCTGTAGTGGGAAGTACAGATCTCGCGTTGCTGGTTGTTCGCCAGAGCTTAGCGTTTGCGATCTTCGGGGCAGCAAAATCTCGGAGCGAACAGACCAGTTTGTGGTCGCAAAGAGACCAACACCTCAGAATTTCTCCCTTTGTTCACAGGAGGAGCTCACCTGATGCCAGCCAAGGGTCTAGGATCTGGGGAGGCACCTCTTGAGAATCAGGAACTCAGTCCAGCAGAGGCCAGCAGAGCTCAGGCAGGTCCAGGCAGGTGCAGTGTAGTAGGTCAGCTGGGCAGTTGCAGGGAAGCTCCTGCAGCTTGTTATGTCCTCATAGCTCAAAACAGGAGGCCATCCTCCTGCCCCTTGGAGTCACTCCACTCTGTTAGTCCTGGGATCAAACAGCAAGGCATGCCTCATGCAGTACGGCAGTTCTCTAAGGGTACAAGGTAAGTTCAAGCAGCAGGGCAGCCATCTGACGTGCAAAGCAGGCCTCAAGCAGCAGGGCAATCCTCTGAAGCAAAAGGAAGTTCTTCTGGGGGTCATGTGCAGGTCCAGGAGTGACATGAAGAGTTGGTCTGAAGCTCCAATATTTATGCCTGGTACCAGCCTTTAAAGTAGGAGAAACTTCTGGCCTTCCCCCACATCTGTTTCTGGAATGTCCTTCCTCCCCTGCCCAGGCTCCAAAGGGGCTGGGGTGACAATGGACTGGTGTCAAGTTGTTTGTGAGTGTGCTGAGGCAGCCCCTCAGCCCCTCTGAAAAGTAAGTGGGGCAGGGAACAGCTCCACCCCTCCCATCCTGGCAGGATGGCCCATCCTGCCAAATTTCTAAAAGTGGCATTTTCAGAATTGTGACTTAAAATCTGAACTTTCCATTAAAGAAAGGTTTAAATTACAATTCATTTGAGTGAAAACATGACATTCGTACCTGCACCCAATCAAAAGTAATCACTTATTAAATGCAATAAGGTAACCCACTGTTATTTTATGGGAGAGGTAGGCCTCACAGTAGTAAAAAACAATTTCAAGAGTTTTTCACCACCAGGACATCTACAAACTAAAAGTGCATGCCCAACATTTTAAATACACTAAACTCTATCCTATAGGTTGTTTTGGGCCTACCCTAGGGGTAACATATGTAGTAAAAAGGAAGGTTGAGGTCTGGCAAAATGTTTATTTTGCCAGGTTCAATGGGCAGTTTAAAACTGCACACAGGCTGCAATGGCAGACCTGAGATGTTTTGAAGGGCTACTTAAGTGGTTGGCACAGTAGGTGCTGCAGGCCCACTAGTAGCATTTAATTTACAAGCCCTGGGTACATGTTGTACCACTTTTCAATGGGTGTATAAGTAAATTAAATGTGCCAATCAGGTGCAGGCCTATTTTACCATGTTTTAAGGAGTGAGCAAAACAGTTTTGCACTGGTTAGCATTGGTAAGGTGCACATAGTCCTAAAGCCAACAAAATGAATTTCAGCAACAGGAGTTGAATAGGTTAAACAATGGGAGGAACACCACCCTAAAGACTTTCAGGTCTAACAGAAAGGATTAGATAAAGGATAATTTTCTACGCCATAACAAATCTCTTGTATATTAAACAAAGGTCTTTAAAGACCACTCTTTCTTCAACAGACAAACAACATAAAGCAATTCAAGCCCGCAAAACATGGTTGTATGTTTTCAACCCACATGCCGCTCAGACTGCTAGATTTTGGATTCTTTGTAAAGATTTTCTTGAGAATTGAGGGAAGCACAAATAGAGTAAATTGCAATAATTGCAATGGATAATGTGAATACAGAAATTGCCTGTGCGTGCAAAGATTAAGGGAGAAAAGGAAGGACATGTAAACCACTTACATCTGAAGAAGCATATAGCTAACCCCTTCTGTGATTTAGTTTTAATTTCTATACCTCAGAGGTTACACTTCTTTCCTCACTTGCCTGTACCTATGGTACTGTAGACCACCAGATACATATGAATTATATTTGGGAAAATCCTGATCTTGTTCTGAACTCTCTAAGCAATCCTTTAGGAGAAGCAAACTTCCTACCTCCTTACCCTCTTCCTACAAATCAAGGCTTGCTTGTGGGAGCAGAATTCACCTGCCTACAAACAACACTAACACCTGATATGCAGGTGAACTTCAGATTTCAATCCAACCTCAGCTTGTCTAAGTCAGAATTTACATCTCAATGCTTCACTGCCACGAGCAACACCAAGGAGAGTGCGTGCTTTGCAAGACATATTCATTTATAATGTATGATAAATATGATGGTTTGTTTCATGTTGCCTGATTTAATAGACTCCTACTCTCTCATATCACTGGGAGTAGTATTTTTAGTTGTACTCACTTAGATTCCAATACCTGTCCTTCTTTCATCTGTGAGACATATTTTTTTGTCAGTATTGTATTAATGTATATCTTTGCCTTTACGCTGTAGTGATGCGTGCTTTACTCACTTTATCATACTTTTGTAATTAGTTACATGATTTCATATATGTATTAACGACTATCATAATGCATCCACCTTGTTTCCGAACTCACCACTGGGGTAGAATCACTACAAAACAGCAAGCTGCATTCAACATTGTTCATCTGATGGAATAAATGAATACGAGTGAAATACAAAGCGTATCAAGCTTGGCAAGTGAACGACGATTTGTGCAAATTTATGCATTTTTAGGGATTCTTAAAATTCCAGACTATTTATGGAAAACAAGACAAATCGTGCATTTACATGTATGGGATTTCCAGGCATACTCCTCTTTCCCAAAGCTTACTCCGCAGCTTGCCTGCTTGGAGGACTATTTGAGGAATAGACACATGCATTCACAAAAGTAACTTTAATTTTTTTTTTATCTCAGTACGTGAAATATTTTTCCATGTTAAGAAATCGTATATCACGCTCCCCAAAATATATGTGGGGACTTCTCAGCTATATTTTTAAAAACAGGCGGGAAAAACATTGAGGATTTTGATGGATATCCACAAAGCAACAATTTCACATTTCCAATGCCTACTCCCCTAACCCTCCCATAAAAACACTCATGTTTCATCCTTGTCTAATCGCAGATGTTCCAGGGGAACAAAACTCTCCAGATCCGTAGTCAATGAATCAGGATCATCATCTGTCACTCGTGGTTATGGGTGGCCCTTTTGTGTGTTCTTATGTGCAAGTTAGATGTGCAAATTGGTTTGTGAATTGACTCCTTAGTGACCTATTAATTCTGATATGCAAACACCCAATGCTAAAAATAACAGACAATGGTTCTCTAGGTCTTCTATAGACTATTAAATGTTAGAATTAGCATCATGAATATGGTAGCATTTTCGATTGTGAACATAAAGGGTGTGCATATAATTACAAATCACACCCTTGATTTTAGAACTATTGTTTGCGCAAGATCATTTTGCACAGCGATCAAATGGTGTCATGAAAAATATTGAGGTCATAAATTTACTTAGAAACTCCTCTGTGTATACAATAAGCCAACCAGAGATCGTTTTGAGGTTGCTTTTATAAAATGTGTTTCCTGAGAACTAATGCAAACCTTGCTTGCAGGGAAATGCAGACCTGCCGTCATTTTCACAATGCCCTGCTGCTGTGGCACTCTCTGTGCTCACGCTGCTGCACAAATTGAGGCAGCTTAGAGTCATCTAAAAAAGGATCATTTCTCCCCTCTGTGATGAAAACCCTTTAACTCTTTTTTGAACCTGTCGCTTTTTTCAGACAAATTCTTACACTTCAAAAATAATCCGGGCTAAACTGTTCTTTGGAAAAATAGTAAAATATAGAAGACCTGAGAAGGACACCATTTGAAAACATGCATTGGTAAAGCCAGGTAGGTCAGGCTGATGACGGAAAAAGCCTTGATGCTTCCACTTATGCAGTCACTCGGATCCATTTGTACATGCACCTAGACAATCATTCATTCACTCAGTCGCTAACCCTTGGAATCATGTATCTATCATTCAAACCATTGACTCATTCTTGCATTTACTCACTTGCCTATATACAGGACTAAGCACACACAAATTCACCAGTGAATACCCTGACACTTTCAGTTATCAGCCAGACCTATTGACTTTGCTGCTAGTATGTGATGGGTGTGCAAGTGTTTCTGGTGTGTGACAGCTAGTTGTAAAGAGTGTGAGAATGCTGTTGAAAATGTGAGTGCTGTCAGCACTGTGTGCCTGCCAGTGTGTGAGGGGATGAGAGTGCAGTCATTAGAGTAGCACTGGTAGTGTCTCAGGAATGGAAGCATGCAGTCACTAGTGACAGACTGTTCTTCTGTAAAGGGTGTATGAATGAATCTGGTAGTGTTTGACTGGTGCTCTGAGAGGGAACTGGGAGTGCTTCAGGTAGTGTGCTGTTCATAGTCTGTGGGGGAGTGAGAGTTCTGTCAGTATTTACTGTGTTTTCCTTAACCCTCTCAAAGACTAACATTTCCCCTTGGAGGCCATGGCTGAAGACATTTAACAATGAATAATTCTTACGTTTGAAGCAATACCTCAGCAATAGTTCCTTCAGTCTTGACTGTCAGCTTTCCCTAATGTAGCTGACCACAGATTGTGGGAGGGGCCTTGGGCAATAATAACTTAGGCTGTTTATTTGAACCCTGCCCAGTGACTGTTGGCATGCCCTCTCCAACTACTAACCCCCTTATAGATTACTGACCGCCACATTATGTGCAGCTCTGAGTCTGTTTACTGGGGTCACTAACATCACCCATTACCCATCACTAGTGATCAGTCTCAGCACCCACTCTCAGAACAATTAGTGCTCACTATCACCTCTGCTACATGACTTTCTCCAGCCTCACATGACGAGATCCCTCAGCTAGTCACCCAGTACACCAACCCCAAAGTCACTCTAGCTCCCTTGCATGCATGCACACAGTCCCAAGCAGGGCACATTTCAGGTACATTTAATTTGACAGGAGCATCTGGTTCGCCACTTGGAAGGATAACTGTACTACACAGGTGCTAAGAAGCACACAACCAAGCATGTAACAAAGAGCACCAGCGTAGCACAGCATAGACCCCACCCACCACCGTCATTGCAAAGGAGGAGCGACATCTTTCAGGAAGCCAAACAACAGACAAAACAATACATAACATGATCACCTCTAGGGGAGAGGCAGTGAGTACACCAAAGTGGCTTGGTGATTCATTTGTTTGATGCAGTAGGCACTGCCCACTAGCCCACTTCTTACGTTGGTGCATTCTAAAGTTTCCGTGTGGCAGTCGTGTTATGATTAGGCACTCCTCAGTATGCCAGAATGATCTGATATTCTGATCTGATATTATTGTTTTTCAGTTGTGACCAGTCGAAGGCCGCACATAATCCCCTACGGCGGCGTTTCAGCCGTGGGGATTATGATGTCGGTTTCCGACAGGCTTTCCATGTCGGGCTTTCCGACATGAAAAGCCTGTCAGAAAGTGACTTTGAGGGCCCCATGCCCCCACAGCCTCTGGTTGGGGGACTAGTGGGGCACCTATGGTGCCCCCTTGTAAATCCCTGCACCGCGTGGCAGGCACCGTGAGGTGCCTGTCACGCGGTGCAAGGATTTACAGGAGCTCTCATTTCTCTATGGGAGCTTGTGCTGCAGCCGGTTTCTGAAATGGGGAAATGGGAGTTTGCGACTTCACTATGTGCAGTCGCATTGTAATAGCGTGTTCTGAACAGTCGACCTACGGTTGGTCGGTTCCAACACCAAAACGGTGTCGGGCGGACTTGCGTAATGAGGGCCATAGTGTCTTCTATCTCTGGTGCCCTCAGTCTCTTACTGTTGGATGTAAACTTAACATTAAGGACATCTCTTTAGTACTTGATCATCAGGCTAGTGAAGCAGGCGTTTCAAGGCTAACTTAGAGAGGTGGTGTGGGTCAGAAACTCAGACCTTCACAAAACACACACTAATACTTAATAATCAATGTCGAGCAGGTGTTTTTCCTTTTAAAAAGAAAAAGTATTTTCATTCACACATAGCTAAATACTAAACATAAAATTAAGAATGCACAGAATGAAAATCAGACATTTCGAGCACATTCTCGAATACAGATCTGTGTAAAAAGATCTCCCAGTGTTTGGTGTTTGTCCTGGTGTGCACAATGAATACCCTTGCTTTTTGTATGTGTCACGGTGTATGATCCGAATACTGAAGGAAAATTATCATGTAACAGAAATATTGTTGCAGCAATATCAAGGACAAAAATATATTGAACGTAAGTTTCTATGAGTAAGTAAAGTTTTACTGTACTTCATTCCGCATATATGTACCTTGACGATACATATATATTTTCAAGGTACATAGATATGAGTTGAGAATAGTAAATCTATACTTACCTATTTGCTCTTACCTTCTCAATATTTTGGTCATTAATGCTTATGCGACAATATTTTCTTACGCAATATTTGTCGTCTTGATATTCTGTCACATAACCTGTGTCACAGACTTCGTAATGTAAACCCACTTCCTACTATATTTTTCAGAGTTTAAAATGTAAAACTGCATTCTACTTTATTTGTCTTACAGTTACACCATACAAAGCCCCTACTGACTGCATGTGACACAAGAAACGTATTAACAATGTCTCAATCAGTCACAAGCAATGGAACTACTTCATAGGTGTGCTAACAAAACAGCTGCATAATCAAAAGCCATAAAGTTGCTGCTCAACAAATGGAGGGAGCCAAAACCCCGCTTCCTTGACTGCTTTTAATTCTTTTTGTGATTACTTTAAATCTAGCACACAACTGAAGCTATATTTAGCTATGCCTAAAAAATTCCCATCCTCATTACTACATAATATATTGCTGGCTGATCAGTACCTAAGAAAAGCAATGCGGATGGGGTTACATCTTTGTTTGCAAGGTGAAAAATGTGTTACCAGATGAGTTAAGATAGAGTCGTGGAGTGACCAAACCGAAGACAAGACCTTTAATCAATATTAGTCAAAGTAGAACTCGGTGAGTTAAGAAGTAGCTCTTGACATCTGGGTCACCTGCAGGTTAGAAGTTCAAATTCCAGAAAGGCCGCATTTCATCCTTCTGAGGTTGTGACACTGAGTGCTGTGGGAGCAAAATGTACCCCAATATATGGACACCCCAAAATTTACCTCATTCCGTTCTCCCACAGTTTACTGGACTGGAGAAGGCGGTAAACCAAAATTTCATGAGTTAATATGTCCCCATTTTAAGGCATCTCCTAAATATCAATTAGCAAAGTAAAACAGGTCATGAAGTAATGGGGTCAACTCAATCATTAAGTTGTAGATAAAGGAAACGTTAAATGGTTTTATTACAGAAATTCTAAATAAGTGGTACATAGTCAATGCCATGAAGGCTCTCAGATGCAAACTATACAGAGTATGTAAAAATCAAAAATTATTCTACGTCTCTATGGGCAGTAAAATCATAAGAAAATCAGGCACCATCCCAAGCAGTGTAGAAAAGCTCAGGAAATCTCTGGCTCACCACACAAAATAAAGGGGTTCTTATACAAAATTCTTGGATAGTGAATTAGAAAAACTGCAAAATCATTTTGGTGTGAGCAAAAGTATTAGTTCTTTAGCAAATCAAAACACGAGAATAATACACATCATTACTTTAACACATAAACAGCATCACAGTTCTAAGAAATTTATTCAACACCCTCTATGATAGTGTCATCTGACAAACATGAAACATTTAGACAGTAAGACTTTCCCCTAGTAAATGAACCAAGTGAATAAACTGAACGGAATAGATACTTATTGCGATCTTACATCTGCACCATAGCAAATTCAATACTAGCATGGCAACTACTGCAGTGGAAATATACCATTATGTCATCAGCTTAACTGTATGCTCCTCAAAGGCTGTGAGGAGAGGAAGTGTGCGAGGGGAGCAGGAGTGAGTCACAGAGATGGTATCCATTTTGTTTTTAAATGGAGATTTATGCTGACATGTGGTCTAACTACAAAACACACAAGATGATGGATGGAATGCTGCACATTGGCAAACATTCACCCCCAGTCACAGATCTGGGTTTAATCCATCGTTATTTTGCTTCACCACGCCACCCCAGTTCAGACATAGCCATATGCAAATCAGTCTTGACCCTGTGCCTCATGGGAACAGTCCAGACCAAACTGCCAAGCCATGTCTTCCCTGGACCGGAATCAAGCATCCTAGGACCGGTTTCGGGCTTTCAGCCCTCATCAGCCAGGATAGCTTGACTCCAGTGGCGTAGTGAGCACGGGACCCACGTCTGGGCATACCCTTCCCACTTAGGGCGAAATGCAAAACACACAAGATGATGGACGGAATGCTGCACATTGGCAAACATTCACCCCCAGTCACAGATCTGGGTTTAATCCATCGTTATTTTGCTTCACCACGCCACCCCAGTTCAGACATAGCCATATGCAAATCAGTCTTGACCCTGTGCCTCATGGGAACAGTCCAGACTAAACTGCCAAGCCATGTCTTCCCTGGACCGGAATCAAGCATCCTAGGACCGGTTTCGGGCTTTCAGCCCTCATCAGCCAGGATAGCTTGACTCCAGTGGCGTAGTGAGCACGGGACCCACGTCTGGGCATACCCTTCCCACTTAGGGCGAAATGCAAAACACACAAGATGATGGACGGAATGCTGCACATTGGCAAACATTCACCCCCAGTCACAGATCTGGGTTTAATCCATCGTTATTTTGCTTCACCACGCCACCCCAGTTCAGACATAGCCATATGCAAATCAGTCTTGACCCTGTGCCTCATGGGAACAGTCCAGACCGAACTGCCAAGCCATGTCTTCCCTGGGCCGGAATCAAGCATCCTAGGACCGGTTTCGGGCTTTCAGCCCTCATCAGCCAGGATAGCTTGACTCCAGTGGCGTAGTGAGCACGGGACCCACGTCTGGGCATACCCTTCCCACTTAGGGCGAAATGCAAAACACACAAGATGATGGACGGAATGCTGCACATTGGCAAACATTCACCCCCAGTCACAGATCTGGGTTTAATCCATCGTTATTTTGCTTCACCACGCCACCCCAGGTGAGACATAGCAATATGCAAATCAGTCTTGACCCTGTGCCTCATGGGAACAGTCCAGACCGAACTGCCAAGCTATGTCTTCCCTGGACCGGTTTCGGGCTTTCAGCCCTCATCAGCCAGGATAGCTTGACTCCAGTGGCGTAGTGAGCACGGGACCCACGTCTGGGCATACCCTTCCCACTTAGGGCGAAATGCAAAACACACAAGAGGATGGACGGAATGCTGCACATTGGCAAACATTCACCCCCAGTCACAGATCTGGGTTTAATCCATCGTTATTTTGCTTCACCACGCCACCCCAGTTCAGACATAGCCATATGCAAATCAGTCTTGACCCTGTGCCTCATGGGAACAGTCCAGACCGAACTGCCAAGCCATGTCTTCCTGGACCGGAATCAAGCATCCTAGGACCGGTTTTGGGCTTTCAGCCCTCATCAGCCAGGATAGCTTGACTCCAGTGGCATAGTGAGCACGGGACCCACGTCTGGGCATACCCTTCCCACTTAGGGCGAAATGCAAAACACACAAGATGATGGACGGAATGCTGCACATTGGCAAACATTCACCCCCAGTCACAGATCTGGGTTTAATCCATCATTATTTTGCTTCACCACGCCATCCCAGTTCAGACATAGCCATATGCAAATCAGTCTTGACCCTGTGCCTCATGGGAACAGTCCAGACCGAACTGCCAAGCCATGTCTTCCCTGGACCGGAATCAAGCATCCTAAGACCGGTTTCGGGCTTTCAGCCCTCATCAGCCAGGATAGCTTGACTCCAGTGGCGTAGTGAGCACGGGACCCACGTCTGGACATACCCTTCCCACTTAGGGCGAAATGCAAAACACACAAGATGATGGACGGAATGCTGCACATTGGCAAACATTCACCCCCAGTCACAGATCTGGGTTTAATCCATCGTTATTTTGCTTCACCACGCCACCCCAGTTCAGACATAGCCATATGCAAATCAGTCTTGACCCTGTGCCTCATGGGAACAGTCCAGACCGAACTGCCAAGCCATGTCTTCCCTGGACCGGAATCAAGCATCCTAGGACCGGTTTTGGGCTTTCAGCCCTCATCAGCCAGGATAGCTTGACTCCAGTGGCATAGTGAGCACGGGACCCACGTCTGGGCATACCCTTCCCACTTAGGGCGAAATGCAAAACACACAAGATGATGGACGGAATGCTGCACATTGGCAAACATTCACCCCCAGTCACAGATCTGGGTTTAATCCATCGTTATTTTGCTTCACCACGCCATCCCAGTTCAGACATAGCCATATGCAAATCAGTCTTGACCCTGTGCCTCATGGGAACAGTCCAGACCGAACTGCCAAGCCATGTCTTCCCTGGACCGGAATCAAGCATCCTAAGACCGGTTTCGGGCTTTCAGCCCTCATCAGCCAGGATAGCTTGACTCCAGTGGCGTAGTGAGCACGGGACCCACGTCTGGACATACCCTTCCCACTTAGGGCGAAATGCAAACACACAAGATGATGGACGGAATGCTGCACATTGGCAAACATTCACCCCCAGTCACAGATCTGGGTTTAATCCATCGTTATTTTGCTTCACCACTCCACCCCAGTTCAGACATAGCCATATGCAAATCAGTCTTGACCCTGTGCCTCATGGGAACAGTCCAGACCGAACTGCCAAGCCATGTCTTCCCTGGACCGGAATCAAGTATCCTAGGACCGGTTTCGGGCTTTCAGCCCTCATCAGCCAGGATAGCTTGACTCCAGTGGCGTAGTGAGCACGGGACCCACGTCTGGGCATACCCTTCCCACTTAGGGCGAAATTCAAAACACACAAGATGATGGACGGAATGCTGCACATTGGCAAACATTCACCCCCAGTCACAGATCTGGGTTTAATCCATCGTTATTTTGCTTCACCACGCCACCCCAGTTCAGACATAGCCATATGCAAATCAGTCTTGACCCTGTGCCTCATGGGAACAGTCCAGACCGAACTGCCAAGCCATGTCTTCCCTGGACCGCAATCAAGCATCCTAGGACCAGTTTCGGGCTTTCAGCCCTCATCAGCCAGGAAAAACTGCAAAATCGTTTTGGTGTGAGCAAAAGTATTAGTTCTTTAGCAAATCAAAACACGAGAATAATACACATCATTACTTTAACACATAAACAGCATCACAGTTCTAAGAAATTTATTCAACACCCTCTATGCTAGTGTCATCTGACAAACATGAAACATTTAGACAGTAAGACTTTCCCCTAGTAAATGAACCAAGTGAATAAACTGAACGGAATAGATACTTATTGCGATCTTACATCTGCACCATAGCAAATTCAATACTAGCATGGCAACTACTGCAGTGGAAATATACCATTATGTCATCAGCTTAACTGTATGCTCCTCAAAGGCTGTGAGGAGAGGAAGTGTGCGAGGGGAGCAGGAGTGAGTCACAGAGATGGTATCCATTTTGTTTTTAAATGGAGATTTATGCTGACATGTGGTCTAACTAAACCACATTAATAACGTTAGCTCTGTACATCATAAAATTTGTTTCAATTGCCATTATATTGATTCAGTCAATGTGTAGAATCGTGTAAAATTGCATATTATACATTATTAGTGTACAAAATATAAACTTGAAAAACAATTCCACAGTACCAATCAATTGGGTAGTAGTAGCACTTGAAATTAGCAATTTTTGATCCGCACACTCTAAAAAATCTTCAATTGGCTCCCCACCAGCACCAAGAAGTGAGTGACACAGGCCCTCATCACCAGCAGGCTTGACTATGGCAACACACTCAATGCTGGCACCTCCACTGAACTCATGCAAAGACTCCAGACAATTCAGAATGCAGCAGCCAGACTGATCCTCAACATGCCCAAGAGACACACGTCACCCAGCACCTGCAAGACCTCCATTGGCTCCCTGTGCTGAAGAGATGACAGTAAAAGCTCCTGATCCACGCCTACAAAGCCCTTCACAACCAAGGACCAGACTCCAGATCATGAGATTGGTATGAAAGCTACTAGCGCTGGCAACACATACGTTTCCAAGGCAAAACACACTGCTTTTGAGATTCTGAACAAGAAGATATATAAACTGTTTGGAATATTCTAAGATCATGTTCTAAAGGTCCAAGAAGTTAGAAGGATTATACATACCTTGCAGCCAAACAGTTTCAAGCCGTCTTTTTCAAATTCTAAATTTATTTTGTATTAGATAAAATACATATCATAGTGCAAAACATAGTTTCTCTACAATTAGCAATCACAATTAAATCCTGACAATACCATACATTTAATTTACTAAAGGTTATAGTATGGCAAATGAATTCCACCAGCACTGAGATTGTGGTCTTTGGAGCTCCATAAATGTGAAGCAGGTGACCAACAGAGTTAGAACCTGCCCCTTCCCATTATCCTCTTCTCGGAATATTGAGGTGAGATATGATACCATTTTCACCTGCAGAGATTGCCTCTCAAAATTCGTGGATATCTGTTTCTTTCTTTGACAGTCATCAATAAGACCATGCCTTTTTTTCCTCTTGAATTCTGCAAAAGAGTGATCAAAGCAACTATTAAAACCAGACTGCACTACTGTAATTCTATTCTTCTTGGTCTACCTAATCATCTTGTTACTCATCTCTAAGCATCTGCCTCCACATACCGCACCCTCCACAAAGCCCTTCAAGCCAGAATCAACGCCAATGCACACAACAACAAAGAACTCTTCGCCATCATCAAGGAGTTTGCCAAACCCCACAGCGAGATCACAGAATTCCCACCCTCCCAAGACCTAGGCAACAAACTCGGCACCAACTTCCACCACAAGATCAAACAGATCTACGACAGTTTAGACACCCAAGACCCACCCATCACTCCCACCACCACCTCATGAGACAACGACGGCCCTTAACAGATCCTGCTCAACTGGACCCTGCTTACCACAGACAACACCCTCAATACCATGAAGAGCATCCATGCCGGAGCCCCTTCATACCCCTGCCCACCCCACATCTTACACAGAGCCACCACCACCTTCGCCCCGAACTATGCTGCACCATCACCTGCTCCATCGAGACCGCCACCTTCCACGACAACTGGAAACACACCAAGATCAACCCCCGGCTGAAGAAACCATTAGCCGACCCGACAGACCTCAAGAACTTCAGACCCATCTCCCTGCTCCCCTTCCCAGCCAAGGTCATCGAGAAGACCATCAATGCCCAGCTCTCAGAATTCATCGAAGCAAACCACGTCCGGACTCCTCTCAATCCGGCTTCCAAAGCAACCACAGCACCAAGACCACCCTCCTCTCTGCTACTGACAAGATCCGCTCTCTCCTCGATTGGGGTGAAACAGCAGCCCTCATCCTCCTCAACCTCTCGGCTGCCTTCGAATCGTCTCCCACCGCACCCTAATCACGAGACTCCACTACACCGGCATCCCCGACAAAGCCCTGGACTGGATCTGTTCCTTCCTCACCAGTAGAACACAGCGAGTCAGACTTCCCCCATTCCTCTTCGAACCCACAGAGATCAGCTGCGGAGTGCCTCAGGGCTCCTCTTTGAGCCCCACGCTTTTCAACATCTACATGGCCCCACTCGCAGCCATCGTCAGGAGCCATTGACTCAACTTCATTTCCTATGCCAATGACACCCAGCTGATTCTCTCCCTCACTAATGAGCCCACCACCGCCAGAAACAAGTTTCACAACGGAATGAAGGCCGTCGCCACCTGGATGAGAGACAGCTGACTCAAGCTCAACTCCGACAAGACCAAAGTCCTCATCCTGGCACCAGTGCAGACAGAGCTGGTTTGGACTGGGCTCAGAGACCCTTGCACAAAGAGAACAAAGACAAAATGGGGTATAAGTAGTAGACCTAAAACCCCAGAACTTTAGATCACTTCTGGCCTCAAGACGAGCCTTTGCCAAGGAAAAGAGCTGAAGAGCTGTGAGGAGGAGTACTGCCCCTTTGCTGTGTGCTGTGTGGGGTTGGCCTGCAGTTGTTGTTTCTGCCAAGGAAAGGACATAGACTGGAACTTTGCTGTGAACCTGCTTGAAGAAGATCTCCAAGGGCCCGTGTGTGCTGGCCTCCTGTTCCGAAGTCTCAGGGACACATAAACTTCACCTCCAGCTCCCCTGAACTCTACTGCTGAGAGTTCTGACCTGTCAGGAGGTGCCTGTTCCAGTTCTGGGCCTCTGGAGGTTGTTCCTGCTGTTTGGAGCTGGAAGAAACCTGAAGAACTGAGAAAATCGACGCATTGCTCTTCTTGCAGCTGTTTTTCCCGACGCAGCACCGCCGTGCGGGAAGAATCTCCACGCATCGCCGGGCCGCTGCTGAGCCAATGCAGTGCCTGTCACGGCTGCAAGAACCGACGCATCATGGGATCCCGGTTGAAGAAACCGACGCATCGCCGCTTGTAGCCGCCGCATCGATCTCTGAAGCATCTTGGATTTCCACTCGGGAAACATCCTTTACAACGCAGTCATTACAACAACCTACCTTTACAAACCAACTGTTGCAACGCAACTGCCTTTACATCGCATGCCATTACAATGCATGCCATTACAACACGTCACTACAACGCATGCCATTACAACGCCTACCATTACAACGCATCCATTACAACACATTATAAGGTAAGTAATGGAGATTTTTTTTTTAGTATTATGATGGGTATGGGTTTTGGGGTACATGGGAATAGTCATTTTTACCCCTACACTATCCAACACTTTCCCTACTGTTGCACTCACTGGAGTGGGAATAGTAATTTTTACCCCTACACTATCCAACACTTACCCTACTGTTGCCCTAAAAGTATTATGTGTTGTAATGTTATGCGTTGTAATGGTATGCATTGTAATGGAATGCGTTGTAATGGTAGTTTTTAAAAATGCGTTGTAATGGCATGCATTTTAAAATCATGCAATGTAATGGTAGTTGCAATGTAAAGACTGCGTTGTAAAAGAATGCATTGTAATTGCATGCGTTGTAACATCATATATTCTTTCCACTTATCGCACCTGTGCAGCAGGTTTTCCTGAGGCATCACCCGCGGACCAGAACCGTCTTGGAGTTGACGCATCACTTCCCCCTACAGTCCGGATTGGATGCATCACTTCTCCTGCATGCAGCAGAACTGTTGCATCGCCTCCTCAAGGACTCAGGAACTGAAGCATCTCTTTGTTTCTCGATGCTTCCCAGCTCTGCGGCAGTTTGGGTTTGTGAATTTTGACTCATCTACAGGTACTTTGTGTTGAATCACGCATCCATAGTTTCTATTGACCCAGTAACTTGAAACCTTTGAAAAGTCATATTCTTTTTACATGTATGTTGGATTTTTGTCGCCTTTGGTCTTGTTGAGTTTCGAAAAAGATACTTAATTTTTCTAAAGTGGTGTGGTGTCCATTTGTTGTTTTATCACTGTATTACTGTGTGTTTTGAGTACAAATACTTTACACATTGCCTTTGGGATAAGCCTGTCTGCTGGTGCCAAGCTACCCAGGGGGTGAGCAGGGGTTATCTAAAGTGTGTATTCCCCTTACCCTGATTAGAAGAAAGGGTCCCTATTTGGACAAAGGTACCTACCCCTGCCAACTGGAGACACCCATTTCTAACAGTATTTATTTACATGATAATCCTCCATCTGTTACAGGTTTAGCTTCTTATCTTGTATTGTTATTTTTTATAGCTTCTGCTTGTTATCCAGTGCCAGGATACAATTGCAGGTAACAGCTAGGAAGTTCAATCAATCAATCAGTCACTCAAATGCAAAACTATCACTCCACTAAGAATTTTTAAATCCCTTTCATTTTGATCAAATATTGGCAGTCCTAGATGGGCCATCAAAAGACAGAATGTAGGGGGCGTGGCTTGACGCTCGTGGTGAATGGCGGCGTCTACTTGAAGCTCCGCGGGACGAGAAAGAGCGGCCGCTCCTTTAAGCTGTTTCTACGCACCTTCTGAGGGTTACTGTGCAGCGGAAAATGTACGGACCTCAGGGGTTTCGTTCTTGAAGAGTCTGCTGCCTCCTGCGACCAGAAATCTCCACGTCGCACTCCTTGTTAACGCAGCTCTGATCGCGGCCGCCATCTTGGATGTGGCGTCTTCCTCAAAATTTGTACAATGGTGGGAAAAGCTTAGTCCTACTTGTTTTGGATGAATTCAATACTCCAGAAATTGGATTAACTATTTATAGGGGATTTTCACAACATAGAGAGCCGTTGGAATGTTCTCCTCTTAATGAATTCAGCTGTATGGCCGCCATTTTGTCATCCTGCTTTTTTCCTGTCAGAAACCTGCATGCGAGCCTGTTTGGGCTAATATGTGTTTTTGAGGTTGTACTTAATTTTTCTACTGTTGGCTCATTATATATTTTAACCACATCCTTTCTGAAACATATTTGACTCAATTCTAAATATGGTGTGGTTCTGCAACTGAGGGTGTACGATTGAATTCTTCTTGTCTGCTCTCAACTGATCTTCCTCATATTGTCTCCCACTTCTCTTTATGGGAAGACTAAGAAAACTGGGGCCTCCCGCGTCATGCACTACGCATACTTTTATTAAAAACTCCAGAATCTTCACTGAATTCTCTAAAATGGAGGAATCATTAGCCTCTATCTCCAAAGCCCACTCTCCTTCAAGCATTGGCGCCTCTACTCCTGGAAAAGTTAATTCCAAAAGACTGAAGAAGGACCCTAGTTCTCAGCCAAAACCCTCTTCTCCTGTGTCTCTAGATATGCTATTGGAGGAGATACTCGCTCTCCGTCCCTTCATTGAGGATACAACCACTAAACTGCAATTTCTAACTGACAATTGGTCACAGATGAACGAACGCCTTACCACGGTGGAGCATAGTGTTTCCTCCTTTGTTCATACGAATGAGAAAGTTAATGTACTTCATTCTCAGATTTCAGTGCTTCAGCAATAGGTTGAGGACTTGGAAAACAGAAACAGAAGGAATAATCTTCGTATTTATGGTCTTCCAGAAGGTGCGGCAGGACCGGACCCTCTATCCTTCTTCAATTCCTTCCTTCCTAAAGTATTAAATCTACCTGAAGGAACATCGCTCAACATCCAACGTGCTCACAGGCTTGGTCACCAGAGTGCTGACATGCCTTCTTCCTGAAGACCAAGAGGGATCATTATGTATTTCCTTGAGTATACAGATCTGCTCAAGGTGCTTTCAGCGGTTAAGTCCATTCAACGTGTTTCCTGGTCTGGCTCTACCTTATTTTTTGCCCAGGACTACGTTAAATCTACTGCAAACAGGCGCAAAGAGTTTTTGAACATGAGACCTGATCTACGTGCTATGGGAGCTCGATACAGCCTTTTTCATCCCTGCCTCTTCAAAGTTACCTATAAAAACAAAACAACAACTTATGAAGATCCTACCAAATTGCTGAGCTTCATCAATTCCTGCAAAACTGACTCTATGGATTGTTCTGGAGCTTCATCTTCTCAAACTGTTTGGTTGTTCTTTTCTTTTTCTTCTCTCTTATTTCATCTAACATAGATATTTCTTTTTTTGATTACGTTGTTCCAAGGTCCTAACTTCTGGTTCATTACTTCTTGTTACTTGTTATTGTGTTTTAGTTGGTCTTTCCTGTCTTGTCATTGTATTCCGTATTTCCTGATTCATTGTTATGATGATCACTTTTATCTCCCCTTTGACAGGTTTGTTGATGTTTGATCCTGATATTTACCCTTACCCTATGTGAATTGATGTGGTTCGTTCCTGTCTTCGATCCGTTGGGTTTGGACGTGCCATTCGTTCCACTTGGTCTCGCCCCCCACCCCTCCTTATGATGTCTTTAGACTTAGGTATGTTGTTTTTCCTATTTTGTTGTTTTTTTTCTCTCCTTCCTCATTTTCTTTCTTTGTCTTACTTCCTCCTTTTTTACCTTTCACATATCTTTCTTTCCCTTCATTGCCTTATTATTGTATTTTCACGCCTATATTTATTCTCTCTAATTCCTTTTTCTTGCCCTATTTTTGGCTCTCATGGCTGCTCTGTCACATATTCTTTCCTATACTTTTTCCTGGTCTGCTTTGACCCATCTACTTTTGTTCTCTCATCATTATTTTTATGCCTTTGAAAATCGTTTCATGGAATGTCAGAAGTCTGAACTCCCCCATCAAAAGACAACGTGTTTTAGCACATCTTTCTAAATTGGGAGCTGACATTGCTCTTATACAAGAATCTCATTTAACGGACTCTGAATCTAAAAATTGAAAAGAGGTTGGGTTGGGGACGTTTTCTTCTCACTGGGGGATGGTAAAAGTAATGGAGTAATAACGCTTTGTCACAAATCACTTACTGTTAAATTGCTTTCCCAACTTTCTGATACGGACGGAAGATGGTCATCATTATTTTTATGCCTTTGAAAATCGTTTCATGGAATGTCAGAGGTCTGAACTCCCCCATCAAAAGACAACGTGTTTTAGCACATCTTTCTAAATTGGGAGCTGACATTGCTCTTATACAAGAATCTCATTTAACGGACTCTGAATCTAAGAAATTGAAAAGAGGTTGGGTTGGGGATGTTTTCTTCTCAACCGGGGGCTGGTAAAAGTAATGGAGTAATAACGCTCTGTCACAAATCACTTACTGTTAAATTGCTGTCCCAACTTTCTGATACGGACGGAAGATGGTTATTCACTAAACTAAAAATTGGAAATGTTCCAGTCTCTTTGTTGAATATCTGTGCCCCTACTATTGGTGATCCCTCGTTTTGGACTTCCCTTTCTCAACAAATCTCAATGTGTATTGATGATAATTTTCTCCTTGCTGGGGATTGTAATCAAATTGTAGACCCATTTATAGATCGTAACTCGTCGGTTTCTTTTAAACCGCACAAAACACACAGAGGGGCCGATTCCGATCTCGGTCGGAGGCGCACCCAATACCATTCGGTCGGGAAAAAAGCCATGCGAAAGCCTGTTTCCCGACCGATCCGTACAGCACACCGAACGAGTAAGTACGATGCGCACAACAGCACAGAATCCGGCCGAGCCGTACTCACCCAAACCAGGTCCTGTTCTCCGACCGAGGCGAATCCGGAAACGCTGAATCGAGTCGCACGGAAGGGAAAATGCAGCTCCGTCCGGCCGAACAAGTACGATGCGCTTCCCGTACGCGCCAAACCCGTCGCTACGCACGGCACGTCAAAGCATCTGGGAGAGGCGCACATAAGCTCCGATTCGCGCCACAACACGATCCACGGCTACGAGACGAACACGCCAGTGACGAGGACGACGCGAAGCGACGAGGACGATGCGAAGCAACGAGAAGGACGAACGACACGAACCAACCATGAATCCCTTCGTCCCGATTATACCAATATTCTACATTTACTACCGGAACAGGCATGGACGCGTACGGTGCAGAAGGTAAGTCAGACACCAACCACAAAACACATACAACACGTACATGACACATCACACACACACAGAGGGATGCAGAATATACTTACACCAGCAACAGCAGCACCATAGGGGCGGGATGCCCATCACCAATGCCACATATGCACACAGGGGCCTGAATGCGCACCACCACCCCTACCCAGGGGGCAGGATGCCTACCACTACTACCACCCTTAGCCAGGGGGTGCTGGATGCCTACCACTACTACCACCCTGAGCCAGGGGGCTGGATGCCTACCACAACTACCACCCTTAGCCAGGGGGGCTGGATGCCTACCACTACTACCACCCTTAGCCAGGGGGGCTGGATGCCCACCACCACCCTTAGCCAGGGGGCTGGATGCCTACCACTACTACCACCCTTAGCCAGGGGGCTGGATGCTCTACCACCACCCTTAGCCAGGGGGCTGGATGCCTACCACTACTACCACCCTGAGCCAGGGGGCTGGATGCCTACCACTACTACCACCCTGAGCCAGGGGGGGCTGGATGCCTACCACTACTACCACCCTTAGCCAGGGGGGGCTGGATGCCTACCACTACTACCACCCTTAGCCAGGGGGCTGGATGCCTACCACTACTACCACCCTTAGCCAGGGGGCTGGCTGCCCACCACCACCCTTAGCCAGGGGGGCTGGCTGCCCACCACCACCCTTAGCCAGGGGGGGCTGGATGCCTACCACTACTACCACCCTTAGCCAGGTGGGGCTGGATGCCTACCACCACCCTTAGCCAGGGGGGGCTGGATGCCTACCACTACTACCACCCTGAGCCAGGGGGGGCTGGATGCCTACCACTACTACCACCCTGAGCCAGGGGGGGCTGGATGCCTACCACTACTACCACCCTTAGCCAGGGGGGGCTGGATGCCTACCACCACCCTTAGCCAGGGGGGCTGGTTGCCTACCACTACTACCACCCTTAGCCAGGGGGGCTGGATGCCTACCACTACTACCACCCTTAGCCAGGGGGGCTGGATGCCTACCACTACTACCACCCTTAGCCAGGGGGCTGGATGCCTACCACCACCCTTAGCCAGGGGGGCTGGATGCCTACCACTACTACCACCCTGAGCCAAGGGGGCTGGATGCCTACCACTACTACCACCCTGAGCCAGGGTGGGCTGGATGCCTACCACTACTACCACCCTTAGCCAGGGGGCTGGATGCCTACCACTACTACCACCCCCACTCATAGGATGGACAATGCATGACACAACCAGCACACCACAACCTAGGGAATGCAAGAAAAGACATCCCCCCAACACCATGACAAGCGTGTGTAGACTGTGTCAAATGCCTACAACACCGAACATGACTTTGAACATACAATGTGACCCCCTAGCACATGTGCCACACATATATGTGTGTGGCACCCACAATGCAAGCAGGCCATGACCATTGTGGCAATGGGGTCCAAACCCCCATCATCACAGTGACCAAAATGTAAGTGTGGGGTCCATAGCTGAAGCACATTTTGAACATTGTGGCAATGGGGTCTAAACCCCCATCATCACAGTGACCAAAATGTAAGTGTGGGGTCCATAGCTGAAGCACATTTTGAACATTGTGGCAATGGGGTCTAAACCCCCATCATCACAGTGACCAAAATGTAAGTGTGGGGTCCATAGCTGAAGCACATTTTGAACATTGTGGCAATGGGGTCTAAACCCCCATCATCACAGTGAGCAAAATGTAAGTGTGGGGTCCATAGCTGAAGCACATTTTGAACATTGTGGCAATGGGGTCTAAACCCCATCATCACAGTGACCAAAAGGTAAGTGTTGACAAAGAAAGAGGTGCAACTGCCAAACTGCATGGATGATTCCTGGTCACAGAACAAAAACACATCAGTGGCAAAGTAGTGTATGTGTCCCATTGCAACATAAATTGGGTGAGCCAAATACTGCAGTGCAAATAAGACATACCTTTGGCCATGTGCAGACAAACAACACCCATGGGGGCTGACACCGTCAACATTCATCAATGACACAATGACAGAAGTGACCATCAGAATGCAGACCCACATATTTGCACCAATGGGCACACAAATGCAGATACCCTGTGGAGACTGCAGATGTGAGGTGAACAGATACCATACCATGGCAGCAATGGGACACACAAACCATGATCATTGTGCTGACCGATGACCTAGGAGTCCGAGGGACAGCAGGGGAAACCCACCAAACTACATACAGCCAATGGCACACCCAAGATATGCCAATGCAGTGGTGCAGATGCACAAACACAAACAGGCAGACCCACACTGCACATCATACACAACAGGTGAGGGGGTGCCAGTGTCCCCAGGCAACCACACAACACATGAGGAGACCTGAATACCAATCATACAGATGTGCATACAGTGCCACACAAAGGTAACTCATGGATCCAAATCCCCTATGTGGGCAAGCAGGCATTGTCAGATGAGAGGGAGCACAAATCACACATGTCACACAGGCACGTAGGAACAGCAACTGACACAGCAAGACACAGACACACCACAGCACCACCCCCAGGGCCCCCACAATGTGGTGACCCTGGGCTGCATTACAATCCCACTGTGATGACAAAGCTAAATGTGGTTCACACTGTGAACCACAGTCATGTGTCCTGAGCAACAAACTACCATCACACCTACACAAGCACAAATCAATCAGCATGGCCAGTAAGCCAAGGCCAACATGGAGGCAGGGGCCTAGCCGGGCAACAACTCTCATCTGCACACACTCAACACCACACCACTCGACCTCCAACAATGTGCAGCAGTGAAGTACACATGCACTGGTGACATTGCACATGCACCCATGACTATTCCAGGGTGGTGGGTGGGAACCAAGGTGCAGAAACACATGACACATGGCCACTCAACAAGACTCCTGAATGTCTGACACACTGCACACTACGCTGTACATGGACATGACGGCAATACCACACCAACCAATGGGATCCCAGCCACAGTCACACACCAATGAAGAAGCCAAGGTCACCCACAAAGAACACACATAGACAACAACCAACATTGCAGCCCGGACCCTGAGGAGTGCCAGCAGTCACACACACAACGTGTCACAATCACTGAAAGATAACACAAACTGGAAATCACATGACAGGGGCAAACAACAAGTGCCAAGGGGAAACCTGACTGTGACCCATCTGCGTCTGCACACAAACTCAGCCCTGACAGCAAACACACCTATGGGTGACACCCTGATGACCAGTAATGTGCCATGCACCCACATCACAGAGAACCCAGGGAGAAGACTTTGGGGGAACATAGGTCAACTCAGCAAGCATCACAAACAGGTACAACACTAGGGATCACAGCATGCACAGCTAAACGGAAGTGAACACACAGACATGCACATACAACACACACCTTGGGCGCAGGCAATGTCACAGGAGTACACACTGCCATGAGGGGACTCCACTCCTGTGTGAGGAAAGCTGTGCCATATGTTGCCTCAGTAGGGCCCCATCATGTCAGCTGAGCACTTGGTCACACAATCAACAATTAGCACCAAATGAGGGCTCCCGTCACATCAGCCTGGTCATGGAAGTGCCAACGGAATCATCAGCACAGATCCATCACACTTGTATAGCAATGTTGCACTGACAACACAGATGAGTCCTTCCCCATTGATGCCCAAACCTGCATGTCCAGTGGAGATGGCCACACGGTCAGGGAAGTAGACGAATTGAACAATGGCAGGCACAACAGATGTGCAGGGGTGAAAGCCACAGATGTGAAATAGCTAATATAAGTAGGAAATCCCATTGCCAAATACTGAACACATGACACCCTCAGATGCTGCTATGGATGACATGGATACACCACAGGATAGGACACATTCCCCCTGGACCACATGGGTTCCTGCACAGTAACACTTCATTATCATGAGACCAAATATCACCATCACTGCAGCAAGGGCATGGTTAGCATCATCAACAACATGTACATCAGAAGCATAAGCACTAGAGAACAGAAAGTTGCTTTATTCAGCATATGTGTGGAATGAAAACAAAGTCCAGAAAAAACACAAAGGCCAATGGCCAGTCCATTGTAAAAGTCCAAACAGGGTGACAGTGGCAGATGTCACCCTACGCATGCCTGCACAAAACCAGGGACAATCCACTAGGAGGGGCAACCGGTGGGGCAGGCCAGGCACCGCAGGGACAGGATCAGGGCTCACCAGGAGGAAGCAGGGAAGGGGTGGTGGGTGCTGGAGAGCCACTGACAACTGCAGTGGAGGTGTCTGACATGGTGTGTGCCGGCACAACTGGGGGCATGACTCAGATGTCGTGGGTGCCGGCACGACTGCAGTGGACCCTGCAGATGGAGTGGACAGGTCCGCCACTGCAGTGCCCAAGTCAGACAGGGTGGTAGTGGACTCCACTGCAGTGCCTACCACCAGGGGAGGAGAATGGGGAACAGGCAAGGTGGGCTGGACAGAGGGGAGGACACCCTCACCACATCAGTGGCACAGACAAGCGCAGCGGGGGTGTGGTGCCGGGAGAGCAAGTGCCAGGGGAGAAGGCCGGATCCTCTTGGGGATGGTATATCTGTGGGTGGGGGAACCTGGGGCAGGGTGTGGTGGGGGCACCTGTGGAGTGGGGGCCTGAGGGATGGAGGAAGGAGACCTGGTGCCTGAGCTGCAGGGCGGCGGCGGGGTCTTGCTCTTACGACTCCGGGGGACTTGCGGGTGGGGTCCTCAGTCTGTCTGCGCCTGGGGGAGGGTGTCCGGGGGCGAGGGGCACTCTGCTCCGTGTGGGTGGGCTTCCTCTTCCCCTGGATGCTGGAGCAGCTGGATCGGAGGGGAAGAGGCCGAGGTCACTGAGGAAGAGGCGCTGGGTCTTTGGGGTTGCAGGTGAGGCAAGGGAGGGTGTTTTGGAGGGAGAGGCAACTGAGGACTGCGCAGTGCTCGTGGATGCGTGTGTGTGTACCACGGCCCCATCCCCTGTGAGTCTGGTTTCAGTCCCCTGACTGTGTGTGCGTGTGCGTTTTGTTTGTGGCGTGTGTGTCTGTGTGCTGGATGTGTGTGTGCTGGTGTGTGCCTGTGCTGGTGTGTGTGTGCTTGGGACGGGTAAGGTGCTGGGGAGTGTGGATGGAGCAGAGGCAGGAGGGGTGAGGGACTGTCTGAGGAGGGACACTGCTGCCGTCAGGGAGGAGTCCATGGACCTATTGCCCCTCTGTAGGTCAGACATGCCCGATGAGATGCCCTCCATGAACGACACCAGCTGAGTCAACAGAGCGGTGTGCGCATGGAGGACACTCAGCATGGCTGTCTGCCCTACATGGAGCTGGCGAAGGAGGTACACAGACTCCTCACTCAGGGCAGCAGGGGACACAGGGGCAGGGGGTGCGGTGCCTGGCCCAAAGGAGACACGCTCCCGAACATGGGAGCCTCCACGGACCTGGGGAATGGGAGCCGATGGGAGGGCGGTGGTGGTGCTGGTGGTGGCGGGGACAGCAACACTTGCTGGGGTGTGGTGGCTGCTGACACCCGCCTCCATAAGGGAGTCATCCTCCGAGTTGCTCTGGTCCTCAGCTGAGGTGGATGGTGCTGAGGACTCCTCGGTGTGGCTCCCCTCGCCCTCCGTGCCACTGGGTCCCTCCGATCACTCCTCGGCTGCTGACCCAGTCTGGCTCTCCGGCTCCTCCTGGTCCATGGAGCTGTCCCCTTCCGTGGCCGTGGATGTATCTGCAAACAATGGGGAAACAGACAGACATCAGTCACCTGCACCAAACGCACACACCACTGTGAGCACAGCACATTACAGAGCAAGCCCTGGCATCATTAGTTGTACATTGCTAAAAGTGCCCTAACTGAACAGGAGCAGCCAATTGTCAGTCTGATGCCAACCATGGCACTCACATCCCACATGGCCTTGCACCCAGCTGTCTGGTGTCTGTTGGATTGCAACACCCCAGTGTGGACACATGCACCAACTACACAGTAGTTGGACAGTGCAGAGGACACGGTGTGGCATGTGGACATGCACACATCACAGCTCTTGCCACTGAGTCAGTACAGGTTTCCGGATGAAAGGGATGCCCAGAGTCAAATAGGAAATGCATGTGATGCATAACAGCGACAGACACCATGATGCACCCATGTCCTGATAGCCATCGCCACAATGGTGTGCATGTAGCACATGTCACTCCCCTGCAGGATCACCAATAAGTAGACACATGCCATGGCGGAGGCATGACTGCTAAGTCATACATCACTGTCTCAGTGATGTATGACTTGGCAGCCAGACAACACTCTGCACTGTGTCACAATAGTAGGTCATGGGGAATGCAAGTCCTGGAGCTGCACAAGTGCACATGTACATCCCCCACAACACATCATCTTAACCCTCATCTGTCCAGGTCATACCTATTGGACATATGGGAGACCTGTGACACTACCCTCTGAACCTGAGCCCCTCACAATCTGCTGTGAATGGGGAACAGCTGCCTGAACTTCACATTCGCATACCCCAGTCTGCACGGGCAGCTGATCAAACACCTATGTGACACACAAGTATCATCTCCTATGGTCACATCTCCAGGGGCATGCTGAGCCCCTACCAAGAAACACCCCAGCAGACTTGGCAACTAATCCACAGCACACTGACACATAGGCAGACACCTGAGGGGTCAAATCACTGCGCACAATGTGTCAGCTGATACACGGGAGTGGGAGTACAGAGTGCATTGCATGGCCTGGAGTAGGCATGACTGTCCTGCCCCACATGAATGAGGGATGAGCCCTGGACAGTGGATAGCTGGCTATGTATGTGTGACACACGTAATCTGCACACTCCTGGGGCCCAAACATTGTTCCCACCCGCTGCATGGGCGTGTGCCACATACCCCAGGCACATGTGGTGGCTCAGCTCAGCAAGTGGACTGCATATCAAAGCAACACGCAGATTACATGTCCGAACACAGGCGTTGTGTGAACAATGGACCCACCCATGATGCCCACAACAGAGTTAGGGAAACAGATGCTGTCCCCCACCTTTAGTGAAGCAAACTGCAAGGACACAGTCCCAAGTGACACAATTCCCTGAATGTAAGGGCCACACCTGGGTATCAGATGAGCAGTGGGCAGTGCACAATAGAGGGACATGGCTCCTGGACAACATGACTGCTGCACTGTGGCAGTTGAACCAGGCCAGAGGAGGGCACAAAGCATGTAATACAGAGTTCACAGTGCAGTCTTTGACTCACCCCCTCCTTGCTGCTGTCTGGCCTTCAGCTGCCCATCCAGGTCTGGAAACACCACCGCCAGGATCTGGAGCATGTGGGGGTCAGGGTCCGTGTTCCGCCCCTCCTGCGAGGAGGCGACAGCTTCAGCTGGACCCGTGCAATCCTCCGGGTCCAGCCCCGAAGGTCCTGCCACCTCTTCTGGCAGTTGCGGATCCGGCGCTTGTAGACCCTCACGGACCGGACAGCCCGGACGATGTCCTTCCAGATCTCCTGCTTCCGATGGGCATTAACCTGTCAGGATGACAAAGTGAAAAGGCCATTACTACACATGCAACATATCCGTGCATGACACAGTTGTATATACATGTCTCAATCACAGGGGCACATGATGTACACAGGCAGTGCAAAGCTGCCCATGGACAGTTTGCCAGAAGTCACTACATGGTATCATTGCATGGGAAGTAAAACCTTGTTCAAATGCACTGTCACTGCACCATACCTGTCCAGTGCATGTCACTACACACTATGGGGGTGACAACTACTCAGTGAGTCTGCTAGCCAGTGGCGTGCAGACTTTCAGCCTTGCTAGTCAGACAATATGCACATTCAGAAAGGCAGTGCACAGAACACTCACCTGCTCCCCTGGTGTCCCATACAGCTTGCTGTACTGTGGAAGTAGGCTGTCCAGCAGGGCCTGGTTCTCCTCAAGGCTGAAGGCTGGGGCTCTCTCCACAGTACGTGCCATTGCAGGGTCCAGAGGGGCAGAGACAGCAGCAGTGCAGTGGCAGATGTCGTCCTGGAGCATGTAGTGCAGGCAAGTGAGCTCTCATGGGAACAGCCAGCAATATATATGTGCTGGAGAGGCAGATACTGTCCCTTGTGTCCAAAGTGATAGGTCCAAGTCGTTTGCATCTTCTGAATCTGGCCAATCCATGGAATAGCAGCACCAATACACGCCCACAGCATCCTTCAAATCTTCAACTTCATGACATACATGATTTTGCAACATTGTTGTGGGTGACCAACTGAATTTCCAGCAACCGACTCGTTCGAAATTCGAAAACGCGTCCGTTGCCAGGCAAGGCCATTGTCAATGGGTGCGCACCGATCGGTCCATTGCGGTACAACGCGTACAGGGGTACAACGCGTACCCGCACACATTGAATGCAATGGGCCGGCCGGGGCACCGATCGGTCCATTGCGGTACAACGCGTACAGTGGTACAACGCGTACCCGCACACATTGAATGCAATGGGCCGGCCGGGGCACCGATCGGTCCATTGCAGTACAACGCGTACAGGGGTACAACGCGTACCCGCACACATTGAATGCAATGGGCCGGCCGGGGCACCGATCGTTCCATTGCAGTACAACGCGTACAGGGGTACAACGCGTACCCGCGACACATTGAATGCAATGGGCCGGCCGGGGCACCGATCGGTCCATTGCTGATCAACGCGTACAGGGGTACAACGCGTACCCACACACATTGAATGCAATGGGCCGGCATGGGGCACCGATCGGTCCATTGCAGTACAACGCGTACAGGGGTACAACGCGCACCGCGACACATTGAATGCAATGGGCTGGCCGGGGCACCGATCGGTCCATTGCAGTACAACGCGTACAGGGGTACAACGCGCACTCGCACACATTGAATGCAATGGGCCGGCCGGGGCACCGATCGGTCCATTGCTGATCAACGCGTACAGGGTACAACGCAGTACCCGCACACATTGAATGCAATGGGCCGGCCGGGGCACCGATCGGTCCATTGCTGATCAATGCGTACAGGGGTACAACGCGCACTCGCACACATTGAATGCAATGGGCCGGCCGGGGCACCGATCGGTCCATTGCAGTACAACGCGTACAGGGTACAACGCGGACCCGCACACATTGAATGCAATGGGCCGGCCGGGGCACCGATCGGTCCATTGCAGTACAACGCGTACAGGGTACAACGCTGCACTCGCGACACATTGAATGCAATGGGCCGGCCGGGGCACCGATCGGTCCATTGCTGATCAACGCGTACAGGGGTACAACGCGTACCCGCACACATTGAATGCAATGGGCCGGCCGGGGCACCGATCGGTCCATTGCTGATCAACGCGTACAGGGGTACAACGCTGCACCCGCACACATTGAATGCAATGGGCCGGCCGGGGGCACCGATCGGTCCATTGCAGTACAACGCATCACTGTACAAGTGACTGGCATATGTCACCATGCCTGTCTCAGATGGACATATGCCAGCCACAGATAGCTCCCAGGGAGTGAGGGGCATACCTACATCATGACAGCCTGTCCAAACTTTATCATAAAGCATGTAAGGCTGCATTTCCTATTGTGTGTATGTTGGTGTACATGTTGTCCTGTGGGTGTCACCTGTGGGCAGCCACCCCCAGGCTGTGCACGTGTTCATGGGGACAGGATCCTGGGTGTTACGTGTACATGACCACTGTGATGTGCAACTGTTCATATCTGTGCATGTGCCATGGTCACATTTCATGGTGGTGTATGTGTATGTCATGTCACATACCCCGTGAGTCCCATGTGGGAAGGTATGTTTGAGCCAGGGTGTCCCAGTGGCACAATAGTGATGGTCCTCCACAGTCTGTGTGCATGTAGTGTTTACAATGTCTCTGATTTCATGTGCACAATGGGAGACAGTCTCCACATCCACGTTGTGTGTGCATGGACTTTGATGTTGTGCGTGTGTGTGTCACAGACATCCATGTCTGTCCTGCCGTGGCAAGTGGGACCACTACCTGTGGGTGTCATGGTTGTTTTGCTGTGGTGTATACATGATACTCCATGTAATGCCAGTGTCCATGTGGCAATACAGGGTCCCTGGGAATGTACCTGTCATTGAGCTGTGGTGTCTGGGGCACATCTGTCCTCACATGTCACTGTGGGGGGTGATTGTGACAAGGCAGCAGGAGATGGGAACTGTGACACGGCCTCATGATATCCAATGGGCCAACCTGGGACTAATTGATGCCACTTGTTGGACCGTTTTGACAGATGTTGGCCATGTATGTACCATACATGTCCTTACGGAACTGCACACTTCATGTAGTTGTGCCTCATAATGATGTATGTTGGGATATTGAGTGTGTTCAATGCCGCATATGTGGGGTGACTGACAATCTTGCTTACTTCTCCTCTGCACTGCAGGGCTCCTGCTGTCCATCGACCATTCCCAGACCTGGCAACGATGGTGGAACGGGACAGCATCCGACGGTACCGCTTCACCAGGCAGCTGATTGAGGATTTGGCAGTGCAGTTGTCCCCACATTTGCAGCCTGGCCGGCCGTATCCTACAGCGCTGACCCCCAAGGTGAAGGTGATGGCAGCCCTACACTTCTTTGCCACCGGTACCTTCCAACATACTGTGGCGACTGCTGGTGGGATGTCACAGACCATGTTGAGCCGTGTGCTCCGCGATGTTTTGGCGGCAATGTTGCTATTCCTGAACCGGTACATCTATTTCCCTAGACTGCGACGACTCACTGACGTGAAGAGTGACTTTTATGCCCTGGGGAGGATGCCGCATGTCATTGGCTACATTGATGGAACACATGTGGCTTTGGTACCACCACAGGCCCAGGAGCAGGCCTACAGGAATCGCAAGCACTACCACTCGGTCAATGCACTGGTGGTGTGTCTTGCAGACATGACCATCACACACGTGTGTGCCCATTTCCCTGGTTCAGCACACGATGCCTTTGTGATGAGGAGTAGTCGCATCCCCAGGATGATGGCACAGATGCAGAACCAGCGTGCCTGGCTTGTCGGTGTGTACTGACTTTGTGCCATTGTGTGTGATCTGATCTGTAGTATTCCGCCCACTTTTCCAAGTCAGCTAATGTGCACTTGTCTGTCCGTAGGTGACTCGGGATACCCCAACATGCCGTGGTTGCTGACACCCCTCAGGAACCCTGTGACACCAGCCCAGATGCGCTACAATGAGGCACATGGTCGGACCAGGAGAGTGATTGAGCGGACATTTGGTCTCTTGAAGAGCCGCTTCCGCTGCCTGGACAAGACCGGAGGGTCCCTCCCATATGCCCCTGCGAAAGTGTGCAAGATTATCATCGTCTGCTGCATGCTCCACAACCTGGCAGTGCGGAAGGAGTTGCCTCTCATCCAGGATGACAATGACCAACATCCGCCACCTGTGGAGGATCCTGGCCTGGACCACGATGCCAGTGACGATGATGATGATGATGATGAGGGTGATGTCCGCACACAGCTCATCACCAACTTCTTTAGCTGAATGTGAGTATCCTGAGGTGTCATGTCAATGATGTGAGTTGGCATGATATGTGTAGGTGGTGCTCTGGTGCTGTTGGAGTGTGTCCATGGGCTACTTGACTGGATGTGTGTTGCGATGTGTGCTTACAGGTGGGCTGTACTCCCAACAGTGTTGACATGCTAACTTGGTTCTGGGTGGGTATCTTGTAACATGTATTGTGCATGAGTTTTGCTGTTCTGTCCTGTACTCCATTGCTTTTGACTGTGTGTCATTTCTGTCCTTCACAGGGTACTTTCAGATTCGTTTGGTCAACTGTGTCCACCGACGACGTGATTGCACTTCCAGGGTGGTAGCTGTTGTGTCCCTACAGGTGATGTGCGCCACACCCATGGACTTCCTTCCGTCTACAGTTGTTGACTGTGTGCCCGCTGCCAGGTGGGATTACCTTGCATCTGTAGTGGTTACGACATGTTGCAACTGTGTAATAAACCTGTGCTTCACTTTGTGATGTGCGTTGTCTGTGGTCACACATTTGACTGCCATTTGCTTACTGCACCTGTGGGCTACTTGACTACAACTGGGAATGGGTGTGGTGTCTGTGCATTGCACCGTGTTCCCTGGCAACATCAGTGTAGGCAATGAGTCAGATGGCCTAGGTGTGTATGTGTTGTGTAGCCCTGGTGGTGTGTCTCCCTCATATGTGTCACGTTGCCTTTACTCACATGCCTGTGTTGTACTTGCTGTTGCAGTTCGCATACACAGTGTAATTTTGCAGTTCATCATCCCCATAACAGCACCCACGTTGGAATCACAACAGAGGCAAGTATGGTCTATTAGTGTGTTTATTGTGATACATTTGTGTGAATAGTGCATAGGATGGGTAGTGCTGTACATAAATCTTGGAATCAGAAGTTCCTAGGTGAATTGAAAGTCCTGGTAGACAGAATCCCCAGTATCGGGGCCACAGTTGTCTGAGACATAGGTCCAACTTGTACTCCCCATGCAATGTGTGGGAGTAGTGTTGCCGTCAACAGGGTGAACAGTCTGTGCACAAAGGTGAACATCCAGAACAGGTTCAGGCTTCCTGGGAGTTGCGCTTGGCCATCGGCCTCTCACTTGCCCCTCTTCGGACGACCCCTCTTCTTGGGGGGCCCCTCAAGTACAGGCTGCTGCGGTGCAGGGGACTCTCCGCCAGAGTCATCCTCCCTCCCTGTGGCAGTTGCAGTTTGGGCAGCACCAGATGTTGTTGGCACACAGGGAGGTGTGGACTCGTTGCTGTTCATCTGGCGGAGGCATTGTAAAATGTCCCTGTGCACCGCCGTCATCTCATGCAGTGCATCCCACTTGGACTCCACGCGGGACATGTGTGAGTCCACGCGGGACATGTGTGACTCCACGTGGGACATGTGAGAGTCCAAGCGGGCATGATGGGCAGCCTGCTGCTGTTTCATGTCTCTGAGGAGCCCCACTACCTGGCTGAGGTCTCCAGTGCTGGACTGGTACGCATCAGCTATGCGTACCAGTTGTGGGTCATCATGCACACCAGCAACCTCTGCAAGCAGCGACCTCTGTCTCCCACCCCTCCCACCACCCCTGCTGACATGTGCAGTGCGTGCAGTGGCACGCACAGATGACCCTGGTCCACCTTGGAGGTTGGTGGTGGTGGTGGTGTCCATGGCCCCAGGTTGGTCCAGGGTCCCTGTGCTGGTGTTGCTCCTTGTTCTGTCCATGTCGGCAGGGATGGTATTTGTGTTAACAGTCGTTGGAGGGGTGGGTGCAGGGGGTGCAGCTGGTGGTCCTGCTGGTGCTGCAGCTGGTGGTCCTGCTGGTGCTGCATGTAGACTTGCACCGGATGTGCCAGGTTGGTCTTCTTCGTCCGAGGAGGGCAGAGGCTGTACGACACCAGTGAGCTCCGCATCCTCTTGAGCCTGGGACTGGGACTCCTCAGCGTCTGCTGCTGTGTCCCCATCATCACCTGTTTTTGGGAGACACACACAATGTATGTTATGTTTCTGCAGGCATCAATGGTTGACACACATGACAGTTGTGACTGTGCCTCTGGGTGCGGGCCTGTACATTGCATTGTCCTAAGTCGTCACAGTCAGGGGTTGATATTGGTGTGGCACATTGTCCTGCATTATTTGGGCATTTCTATGTATTTGTTGGGGTGTGAACATGGTCTGCATTGGTTGTGTTTGGTTGACAGCCGGCCCTCCTTCCCACCCCCCCAGCCAGTCAGTTATCCCACCATGGACTGTGCTTGCATTGCAGTGAGTGGAAGTTGTCTCTCAGGATGTCAGTCAGTGGTGTCCTGCTGTTTGTTGGTGCACAGTTGCCAGCAGGGCCTTGTGCTCCCCACAGCAGTAGCCAGTGTCAGCCATCTTGTGAGTCCTTCTCCACTCCCTGTGATGTGTGCATGGTTCAGGGTGGTGTTGATGGGACAGTTGTGGGGGTGACCAATATCAGTGACTGCCACTCCCATCATGCTATTGCCTCCACCCCACTTGCCAGCATTCCCATACTTACTTGCTTTTGTGGGGAGTTCAGTGTGTGTGGGTGTGAGGGCAATGGCAAGATGGCTGACAGTGGTGTCCTGCTGTTGGTTGGTGTGCAGTTCCCAGCAGGGCCTTGTGCTCCCCACAGCAGTAGCCAGTGTCAGCCATCTTGTGAGTCCTTCTCCACTCCCTGTGATGTGAGCATGGTTCAGGGTGGTGTTGATGGGACAGTTGTGGGGTGACCAATATCAGTGACTGCCACTCCCATCATGCTATTGCCTCCACCCCACTTGCCAGCATTCCCATACTTACTTGCTTTTGTGGGGAGTTCAGTGTGTGTGGGTGTGAGGGCAATGGCAAGATGGCTGACAGTGGTGTCCTGCTGTTGGTTGGTGTGCAGTTGCCAGCAGGGCCTTGTGCTCCCCACAGCAGTAGCCAGTGTCAGCCATCTTGTGAGTCCTTCTCCACTCCCTGTGATGTGAGCATGGTTCAGGGTGGTGTTGATGGGACTGTTGTGGGGGTGACCAATATCAGTGACTGCCACTCCCATTATGCTATTGCCTCCACCCCACTTGCCAGCATTCCCATACTTACTTGCTTTTGTGGGGAGTTCAGTGTGTGTGGGTGTGAGGGCAATGGCAAGATGGCTGACAGTGGTGTCCTGCTGTTGGTTGGTGTGCAGTTCCCAGCAGGGCCTTGTGCTCCCCACAGCAGTAGCCAGTGTCAGCCATCTTGTGAGTCCTTCTCCACTCCCTGTGATGTGAGCATGGTTCAGGGTGGTGTTGATGGGCCAGTTGTGAGGCTGAGCAATATCTGTGCCTACTACTCCCATCATGCTATTGCCTCCACCCCCTTCCCAGCATGCCCATGCTTCCTTCCTTTTGACTCTGCTTCCCTGTGGGGTGGGCTGGCTGTGCTGACAGGATGGCTGGGAGTGTTGTCCTGGCAGTTGTTTGGCTAAAAGTCCCAAGAGTGTCCCTGTGCTTCACACAACATAACCCAGGGTGGTGGTTCTTTGTGGGATCTTGAGTTAGGATGGGAGGCATTGCATTCTACCAGGTGGGTTCTGTGGAGTTTGTGTTGAGGGGGGTGTGAGGGGAGGTGCTTGTGACTATGGTCAGTGCTGCAAGTCCTCCTTCCCACCCAGCCAGCCAGATATCCCACCATGGAACGTGCTTGCATTGCAGGGAGTGGAAGTTGTCTCTCAGGATGTCAGTCAGTGGTGTCCTGCTGTTTGTTGGTGCACAGTTGCCAGCAGGGCCTTGTGCTCCCCACAGCAGTAGCCAGTGTCAGCCATCTTGTGAGTCCTTCTCCACTCCCTGTGATGTGAGCATGGTTCAGGGTGGTGTTGATGGGCCAGTTGTGAGGGTGACCAATATCTGTGACTGCCACTCCCTTCATGCTATTGCCTCCACCCCACTTGCCAGCATTCCCAAACTTACTTGCTTTTGTGGGGAGTTCAGTATGTGTGGGTGTGTGAGCAATGGCAAGATGGCTGACAGTGGTGTCCTGCTGTTGGTTGGTGTGCAGTTCCCAGCATGCCCTTGTGCTCCCCACGACACAGCAACAGTGTCAGACATCTTTGATGGGCCTTTCCACTCTCTGTGGGATGTGCATGCGTGAGTGTGAGCTTGCTGGGCCATGTGGTGGGGGATGTAGAGCTGTGACTACGACTCCCATCATGCTATTGCCTCCACCCCCTTCCCAGCATGCCCATGCTTCCTTCCTTTTGACTCTGCTTCCCTGTGGGGTGGGCTGGCTGTGCTGACAGGATGGCTGGGAGTGTTGTCCTGGCAGTTGTTTGGCTAAAAGTCCCAAGAGTGTCCCTGTGCTTCACACAACATAACCCAGGGTGGTGGTTCTTTGTGGGATCTTGAGTTAGGATGGGAGGCATTGCATTCTACCAGGTGTTTTCTGTGGAGTTTGTGTTGAGGGGGAGTGTGAGGGGAGGTGCTTGTGACTATGGTCAGTGCTGCAAGTCCTCCTTCCCACCCAGCCAGCCAGATATCCCACCATGGAACGTGCTTGCATTGCAGGGAGTGGAAGTTGTCTCTCAGGATGTCAGTCAGTGGTGTCCTGCTGTTTGTTGGTGCACAGTTCCCAGCAGGGCCTTGTGCTCCCCACAGCAGTTGCCAGTGTCAGCCATCTTGTGAGTCCTTCTCCACTCCCTGTGATGTGCGCATGGTTCATGGTGGTGTTGATGGGACAGTTGTGGGGGGGCAATATGTGTGACTGCGACTCCCATGATGCTATTGGCTACACTGACTTGGCCAGCATACACAGAATTCCTTCCTTTGAGTGGTCTTCACTGTGTGTTGGTGTTGTTGTGGTGGCTACATGTCTGGATGTGTTTGTTAGTTCTATTTGTGCCACTGCCTAGCTGTAGTTGTAGTTGTGTTTGTACATGTGATGGCACAGTTGGATGTAACTTTTTTGATGGCATGTGTTGTGTTTATCTGACTGACATACACATTTTGGGATGATTCTGTTCTGGTTGCTGTGTAATTGCTATGAGTGCATGGTTTGACTCTCCCTTGACAGTGATGTGTGTGTGTTTTGTGGCAGAATATTGTGTACATTTGTTGTGTACTCACCAGGCTCTGGGATGTTCTCTAGTCCATATACGCTCACTGGCGGAAGGATGGCCCGCACCTTCTCCTCCCAGGGCCTGAGGTATATTGGCTTGGCAGGAGGGCCACTGCCGGTGTATTGGCTGATGATGTAGTCTTTCTTGAGCAGGTCCCGTACCCTCCTGCGCACGTCATACCACCTGTTCTGGATGTCGCTCTTTGTGCGCAGACATGGTGATTGTGCGTTCACCCTGTTGATGATCCTCTCCCACATCTTGGTTTTCTGGGAGATGGGTGTCTGTTGGACCAGTGTGCCAAACAGCTGTGGCTCTACCCTGAGGATCTCATCTACCATGACTTCCAATTCACAATCTAGGAACTTGTGATTCTTCTTGGGGGGCATGGTGATGGGTGGTGATGGTGAGTGATGTGTGTGTTGGTGTGCAGGTGAGGGTGTGTGAGTGTGTGTTTTGCTGGGTGTATGTGAGGTAGGTATTTGTTGGTGTGCTGATGGTGTGTGGCTTGTGTGAGGGATGAGCTGTGGGTGTGTGGTTGCTGTCTCTTGGGTGCTGGCAGTGGAATGGCATTTGCAAAGGATCATGGTTGTGATTTGTGTCCTTTATATGGGTGGAGTTGTGGGTGTGTCTTTGTTCTCTGTCCCCACCCCCCAGTATTTATTGGCTTTGTAATTGCTTGTTTGGACTTTTTTTGTGTGATTTTTCCTTTGGACTGTCTGTGCATGTTGGAAACGTTCTTGTGACCGAGTCGGACCCTGCATTTGTCTCGTACGGTGTTCTCCGTTTCGTTCATGCTGTGTTTGTGCAGTTTTCTATGCTGCGTACGCGTCGGTCGCTGTGTTTTGTGTTGCTTCGGCTCGGTTTTGTATGCGTGTCGGTCGTACGGCTTGTCCTCCGTCCGACTCGGTCGTGGTTTTTGCGCCTTGCATCGTACTTTGCGGTTTGGAGTTCGCGTGTACGTTTCAGTCGGATTTGTTCCGGGTGCGTGTCGGTCGGTTCGATTCGCGTGTTTTTCCGGCCGGATTGCTGTTTTCCGTGCGGCTCGGTCGTTCGGCTTGGGTTTGGTACGTGTCGGTCGGATTTTGCACGCCTTGCATCGTACTTGGCGTGTCGGGCGCCACAGGTACGTGTCGGTCGGTATAATTTCCGGCTCCGAGTCGGTCGGTGCTTTTTCCGGCCCGAATCGGAATCGACCCCAAAATGTTTATTCAGACCCTTCAGCAATATAAGCTCATAGATGCTTGGAGACTGTGCAATCCCACCACGAGAGAATATACTTTTTATTCCCCAGCACATCAGACTCAATCTTGATTTGATTATTTTTTTGTTTCCCATTTTATTTCCCAATCATTAAGAAGCGCGGAAATTGGTTCCATTTTAATATCAGGTCATGCCCCCATTTCCATTCAATTGGATATAACACCTAAGCCCAGCGCTCTCAGGAGATGGCGCTTTAACAACTTACTCCTTTTAGACTCCAAGTTTATCTCCTCTTTTATTTCCTTTTTTCACGAATATTTTTCCATAAATCAAACAGATACTCTTCCCTTTCATGTGATTTGGGATGCTTTCAAAGAGGCTGCAAGAGATTTTATTATTGGCTTTGTTTCTAAGAAACGTATGAATTCACGCAAAGCTACTAATGATCTGTTGGCAGAGATAAAGAGACTGGAACATTCTTATTATACTTCAAAATCCAAGCATTGTTTATCTCAACTTGTTAAGACAAAATTCCAATTCAACAAAGAATCGACTGATAATACATCTCTTTATTTGTTAAAATCAAGCGCTAAGTTTTATGGAGGAGAGAACAGAGCGGGTAAGCTTTTAGCAAATTATTTGAAAGTTAAGCATAATAAATTCGATATTGACTGCATTATGGATGAACAAAACACATTGCGATCGAAGGATTCAGAAATTTTAAACAAATTCCTTCTCTTTTATAAGTCACTTTACACACCTGAAATTGTTCCCTCGCATTCTCATATTACACAGTTCCTTGATAACACTCATCGCACACAAGATACCCAATTAGATTTTACTCCTTTAGAAACTGATATCTCTCGACAGGAACTTATTGCTGCTCTGCACTCCCTAAATAAAGATAAATCTCCAGGACCGGATTGTTTTACAGTGGAATTCTTTGTAAACTTTGCTCCGCTACTTCTCCCCAAATTACTCACTCTTTTCAATTCATTCTCACATATAGGTGAATCTTCTGGATCCTTCTTGGAGGCTCGAATTTGTTTAATTCCTAAGGATGGCAAAGATTTAAAATATTGTAAAAATTATAGGCCTATCTCCCTTGATTACAAACTTTTCTCTAAGGCATTGGCTATACGCTTAGAGACCTTCCTCCCTCAACTTCTCGGTGCGGAACAGTCTGGATTTGTAAAAGGTCGCTTAATTTCAGATAACACTCGCCTATTTTTTTATATCCTTTCTAAATCCGCTCATTCATCACCAAACGTTAGCAGCTATAGCTTTAGATGCAGAGAAAGCTTTTGACAGGGTCAATTGGTCGTATCTCTTTCAAACGCTCAAATGGTTCGTTTTCGGCCCAAAGATCATCTCTCTGATTTCGATTTTATACTCTAATCCCCGAGCTGCCATTTATGTAAACGGCAATACGTCTCCGTATTTCGACTTGAATAGGGGAGTTCGCCAAGGCTGCCCCCTATCCCCGTTTCTTTTCAATTTAGCTTTGGAACCTTTTCTGTCCCGACTACGCCAAAATATCGATATAAAAGGTTTCGAAGCAACTGACAACCAAATTAAGCTGTCTGCATATGCTGATGATATTTTATTATTCCTCTCAAACCCGCAATCCTCTATTCCCGCCTTTTTACAGGAGGTTGAACTCTTTGCTTCTGTCTCTGGTTACAAACTCAACACGGACAAATGTGAAATACTACCCTTATCTAAGTATACCTTCAAAGATGATTTGAGTGCCTCAAATTTTTCTTGGAATTCCCAGCATATTAAATATCTGGGACTCTCTTTTACCCCTTTGTTATCAACTACAGTCTCTTTGTGTTTGGAAAAGTGCATACAAAAAATCTCCACTCTGACAACTAGGTGGCATCCCCTATATCTCTCGTGGTGGGGCCGCTTAGACACTATTAAAATGATGCTTTCCCTTATTATTTTGTTTACTCTCTCTAATATTCCAGTTCCAATTCCCTTAAAATTTTTCAAAAAAATAAACTCTATCCTATCCTCATTCTTGTGGAATAATAAAAAGCCTCATATGTCACTGTTCAGACTAATAAAACCTAAATCAGAGGGTGGAGTTAATTATCCTGATTTTCTTAACTATCATAGATCCTTTTTACTTCGTCAAGCCTCCAGATGGCTCGATGAATTGCTGTCAGATTGCCCTTTGTGGGTGGACCTTGAACGCTCATTCCTCTCTCCCTTTTCCTTTAAAGAATACCTTTCTTTCACCCGTAAACCACAATCTTTATCTACCCCCATCATCAAACACACTTGTAAACTTCTAGACTCTAATTCACCCGCGCTTCTTACTGATCCAGCCTCTTTTCTTAACTCTCCCCTATGGCATAACAAAGACATGCCAATTCATGGGAAACCTAAATATTGGAAATCTTGGAGACAAAAGGGCCTAATTTGGATACACCAACTTTTCTCTCAAAACATAGTTATTTATTTTTCCATAGCCAGTCAGCTCTTTGATTTACCTCCGTCTTTTCTTTCTAAATATAACCTTCTTAAGCAGGCTCTATCTGCTGCATACACCCAGATCTCCTCTCACTCTCCTCCCATTCCTTCCTCTGTTAACAAATTACATGCTCTCCTATATTCCTGCCCCAAAACCTCCGCCATCTATGCTCATATACGTATGTCACATCCAGATAGAGAAAAAACTAAAGTGGAACTTGCATGGGAGGAAGACCTTGGACTAGATTGGTCTACTTTACTATGGAATAAAATTTGGATTAAGATCAGGAAATCCTCCAGGGCTGCCAACACGACTCAAACACTGTTTTTTATATACAATAGACTTTTATTTCATCCGGTCCTTTTACATAAAAGACACCTCGACTTACCTGATATTTGTTAGTCTTGCTCCTCCCCAACCGCTGATTTGAAACATCTCCTCTTTGCAAGCCCACCTGTACATACCTTTTGGAGACTTGTCTGGTCCCAGATTAACTCAATTTTTGGACACCACGCAAACAGTGGTTTTTAGTGTCAGTAGGTATTTGTTTGGTGTAAGCTTAGTAAGGAAAAGGGGAGGCCTAAAACTCTAGGTTGATTTACTGAAAATATAATGGACTCGGCACATGCACTTTATGATTTTAAAATGAATTGCATAATAATCTACAGACTAGTCTTTTATTCATTATCGAAATAAGTGTTCTTCTATACACTATTTTAGATGTATTTATTGAATTGTATAGTTGGATTTCGCTTGTAGCCTGATATGAACAATCCTCGTACCCGTTTTTTTACCAATTTTTAAACTGAAATGCCATATCGTGAAATTTTATATATATTATCTTATTGTTATAACATGGTCGACTATTCTATAGAGTGTCTAGTGTGTTTGTAGTACTGTATCTTAAGTCTGTCATGATATGTGTTGATCCCATGAATTGTATTTTTTTTACTGCCAAACCTTTTATGGTTTTTTATACCGAAATAAAGATTGAATTGAAAACTCAATTTTTGGTTCTAATTTCCTTTTTCTACTTCTCACCTATTTCTAGGAAGTTTAGCACCAATCTGGGAAGATTCAGTTCACAACATACAGATTATTGATTTATTGTTAGCTGTTGCATTTCAACAAATCACCAAAAATTGGAAAGATTTAAATAAATTATCGTTTCAAGCATGGTGGTATGCTGTTTGCTATAACCATAGACTTGACACAGCTTTTGTTCACCCTGTTCACTTAGCTACAAAACGTTTAAATCTATGGTCACCAATTACATTGTTCATTGATGCTAGCTCTAAACGTTCTTTTTCTCTGACCCCTATTCAACAAGAAGTTGTCCAGCCTCTATGACATTGCTTCTTCTGATATCATATTGTCGTATTTCTGTTCAAATTAATTTCATATGCTTTGTAAAATGTACTATCTTGCTGCTTATATTGTTTTTTGGTTGTATTACCATTCCGTCACAGCCATGTCTGCATGATACTCTTTTTCTCCATTGTACCTATTTCTCCTTTTTCTTTCTTTTTTTGATATATTTGTATAGTTTTTCATATTTTGTATTTTTATTCCCTGCTCTTTAATAAACTTACTTTCGAAACTTAAAAAAAGACAGAATGTAAAATGGGTTTAGTCTACATCTTAATCACAAACATTATCCTAAATATATAAAGAATGTGTATGTTACTGAGCAAATGTTCATACTCAGTGATGTCCTTGTTAGTGATGCTAATAGATTTGAGTCCTGTTTTATTTTCTCTATATGTTTAAAACAATTACCTCAGTATCCCAAACGATTTCTGTTACTAAGCAATTCAAGAAATTTGGAAGTGTGACACATTTCACCATCTTTAGGAAAGTGCTAAACAAACTGCTCATTAAAACACCTTAACATATAAGCACAAAGAACTTATATAAAGCTCCCACCCATATGGTATTCACCTCTCTTTACATCTGCCTGCTATCTCAAGATCTGTTATACACTTTATCTTTCCTCTTGTATGCACCAAAACTTAACAAACAGCATTTTTTAAACCCAATTAAAATTATGTCACATACTAGAGCTTTTTATTGGAAATTACATTACTATTCCATTTATTCCAATATTCTCAGTTCGGTGCTTTGATGTCTACAGTGGTCAAATATTCACTTTATAAAACAAGTATAAACAGACAACGCATATGTCTAATAAATATGTAGAGATGTCTACATTACAAAACACTTTGTACTGCAATTGTTCACTCGAGGCAGGGACTAAACACCTCCTGTATGCTTAATCATATCATCTTCACTTAAAGACAGGTCTAACTTAATTTGTGACCACATACCCTTCCCACAAGGGAGCTCTTCACCGCTGCAGATCCAGAACGAGGTGTCCTTCCAGAGAACTGGAAAGAACTGGTTTATGTATTAGTAGAATATTATAATGGTTGCAGTCCTCCACTTTATGCATTCCTGGCAGGCGTTAAGAGATATTTTTGGAACTAAATTTCCATTTTTGTGCCTAGGACCCAATATCTGTGTCTACGACCATATAGGGAAAATACACGCATTTTGTGGGAGAACTCTGTTAATTGACACAATGTTAATTAGCACTTGCCATAAAATAATGCTAGGGTAGAAGCTGCAGTTAATCGACTAACCTTTCGTTTTTGCTGACTTTGTGGAAGAAATGCACTTCGTGTAAGGCGTGAAGAGCAACCACACAAAATGCTCAGTTGAAAGATGGTTCTGCACAATAAACAGTGTCACTTTTTAAAACAAAGATGTCAAGTACTTTTAAGAAATGAGACCTCACAAGGGAAATAGGGTAAGCTAATAAAGAACTGTGTTATTATTCAGCACTGACCCCGTTTTCTGCTGCTTAAATGAAAAACCGTTTTAATAAGCCTGATCAAACAACAGTCCTTCGTAATGACCTAATATAAATGTTAATCAGTTCAAAGAATTCTTAAGGAATAAAATACAAATGCAACATTTAGGTAAATGCAGAGCGGGTTGGAAGTGGGTGGTATTCAACATTTCTAAAACTTTGGAAAACTGCTGTGTAGTCCTTCACAGATCGATTTTTTTTTGTATCTAATCCTGAGATAAATCAAAATAAATGTAAAATCTAATTGGATCCGCAATATAACCAGCACTTGAAATCGGGTTATTGGATTTAAATTAGGTACATAAACTAATTAATAGCACCTAAAGCTCCATTTATAGTCATAATAATTCGAAATTTAGTATTTTTTTTCCGTGATGTTAGCGTACCTAGACCATACCTTTAAAGGACCCTAGGAGGAAAGAGGAAAGCATGTCAGCTTGATAGCAGAGGTGGGTGTTCAGACGTTCAGGGAATACTATAGTCAGTCTCCTAATAGAGGAGCAGGCCTGGAAGTTTTTAAGCGTGGAGCCTTGGAGAGGAGGAATAAACAACCGTATTGCAGGACACTATAAAAAAGAGGGGCAGTTTAAACAGACCCTTGTAGCCTAGAGACCGATCCACCTTCAGCAAAGGACCAAGAAGGTCAACAGGTGAAATTATGCCACTTGGCAGGCATTCCCCGTTCCCTTCTTTCAGAACCAAGTTCTCCCCACCACCACAATGATTCAAGGATCTGTGGCCTGTTGAAAAGACCATGCAGGTGTCCTTGTCCTCGGAATGTGACCCACTGCACCAAAGAGGAGCTTGCTGACATCCCAGCAGAACATTGCACTGTCTCCTTCTTCCCTCCCAGCATCTCTTACCTGATGGCTCATTCCTACATGTATCTTGATGACAGGATCAATAAGAGATTCAATGAAGCCTACCACAGGAGTCTGGTCAGGCAGTAAGGGAGAACTAATTTTATTAGGTGACCACTCGTATCTTTGCGCAGGGCCTTGCTGAGCACACTCAAAATGTTTAAGTTGATTTTTGCATCACTGTTTGCCAGTGGCAAGGCCTCAGTTCAGCAAAGGTGTCATCAGTCTTCTTCAAGGCAGGGTTTAGGTGCGCAACAATGTTTTGCATTATTTTTTAATTTCTTCTGTTCGAGGGTGCCAAGATTCCCCTGGTGGTCCCAAAGTTTAAAAAAAAGTACATGAGACAATCAGCTCTAAATAGGGTCGATGTTTTGATGCACCTACACTTACGGCCCCAACTCCATTGGCCCATCGGTGCAGGGTTCCATCCACAGAGTCAAAAGTGGCACCATCGTCAGAAATATGACAGTATGTCCAACTCTAAATGGAGTGGCGCGCCGTCAGTTCGGTGTACAGGGCACACCAACACATTTGTGGTGAGACACCTTGCCTTCTAAACTCTATGTCAGGTCCACAGTGCCTGACAGAAGAGGAAGAAAAACTGTTGAAATTCCCTTGCAAGCCAGCCTTCCTTGAGAGCTAGCACACTCCACAGACAGCACAGAATTGAAGCCTTGGAGATCATGCTTCAGTTGCACACACGTTTGTCAGTATCCCGATGATGCATATTTTGTCACACTTCAACAAATCACAGCTCTACATTGCAAAGCTTTGTGACTCATGAATACAATGAGTTATTGTTTCACTTCTTTATTCCAATCCATAGAACCATAATGACTGAAATCCAGGCTAATAAAAAAAACTGTGATTCTCTTTCATATGCTCTTTAATAGCACTAGGGGGCATATGTACAAGCCCCTATCGCCACCACAACATCACTATTACTGAGGTTGTGGTGGCGATATGGGCTGCGCCTTATTTACAAGACAGCGTTAAGCCACTTAAAGTGGCTTAACGCTGCCTCGCAAATAAGGCCCCCTTTCACGCTATGTTAGCGTGAAAGGGGTGGGTTGTGGGTGTTGCGGTGGGCGTTCCACCGCAACACCCATTCATTTTGATGCTGCCCCCATGTACAAGGGTGGCTTACATAGGAGGCAACGCCCAAATTAAGACCAGGTAAATCCTGGTCCTAAGTTGGCGAAACGAGGAGAAATGCATTATTTCTCCTCGTTTTTGCTTTTTCCATGTGCGCTGCCTTGTGCAGCACACATGGAAAAAGCAAAATTGCCATAGTTTGTTTATGTACAGGTAGGTGTCCCTTCCTACACATAAACAATCCTCCCCTGCACGTAGACTCCCTTGCAATATGGTGCAAGGGTGCCTGCGTTGGAGCTAAGTTGCTAAACTTAGCGCCATCGCAGGGGGAAATGCAAGGCTGCACCACATTCTTGTAAATATGGTGCAGCCTTGCGTTTCAGAAGTGGGGGAGAGAGGCGTTAAGTCAGGAAGGCTAACGCCTCTCTCCGCCAATTCATTGTACATATGGCCCTAGGTTTCTAATGATTCATTTTGTGGAATAGTTTTTAAAGCAAAAGAACCACTTAGAGGTAGTCTCACAGCACTTTTGGATATGAAAAAGGTAGGGGAGAACAGATTAAAGTAATGATGGGGGAGGACAGTGAGACGAGCAATGAGGGTTGTGACTGCTGCTGTGGTCCTATATTCAAATGCTGAGGCACAATGGTAAACTCTTTATTTTTTTTTAGAGATGCCCAGGCCTGAGATAATGAAGTCACAAACTGGTCTTACATGTCCTTTCAGCAGGACAAGGTCAACAGGGTGGCATCCAAGAATTGCTAGAGGCAGTCAACAGAAAGCAGTGTTCAGCATATCTTTGGAGATTTTCTGATTTGGGGAAAATCATTTTTTTTCTTCATATTTTTAAATGTATTTAAACTTAAACAGGAGCACATCACAGCATTACATTAGTAAAATACCTAGACAAGCATAATGTAGAAAATAGGTCAGAACAGCAATCCAGTGGGTTGTTTTTTTATGCAATCGGCGAGCAAAAAAAGACAAAGGCAGATCAATGTTATATGAGGCATATGCAAGGATAGATAATACATCGGGGAGGATATACAACCCTCCACCACCTCAGCCCGAAAATGGGGGCATTTGTCTCCCATATCTCATCTCAACAAATCCTATAGCAGTCTTCTCCTTCATACAGTCATCCGCTCGTGACAAAAATGTGGGGGCTGGGGGAAGGGGCAGGAACTGCATGTTAGGAATTGAGGTTTCTGGTTGGCATAGAATTCAATAAATATCAAAGGGAGAGCGAGGAATGAGATATAGACTAGTTCACTTCCCCAGGGAATTGTAATGATAATCAATAGGAGCTAACTATATGAATAAGAGAACTCTTATAATGTATGTCAGAAAAAACAATTCTGTTTTATATGAAGGCCCTCACCCACCAACCTAGTTGGTGGCATGCTTCATCATCGGGCCCCACCTGATAGCACTGAATGTGCCTCGGGTGTGCTGCGACGTCTGCTTACAGCGGAGCGAATTGTATAAAGTGAGTATGCAGTGATAGCTGTAGTGAATGTGAAAATAAAAAACTGTCCAATGAGTCCCAGGGTCCACAGGGGAGTTTTATTCATGAGCTCATGGCAGTATTTAAAATCAAGGCTACGGATGTTGTCTGGGGGTGATTATCGTCCCCTACATCCAGTGAGGTCAACTAGTTTCAGCCAGGCCTTATGGTAAAACTGGCTTTCATCAGGACCGGTATGTGTGTGGTGATTTAAAAGGGGAGTCTATAAAGTGTACAGGCTCCTATGTGCCGCGGCGCTAAGGTGCGAGAAATGTAAGAGGATGGTTTCCTCTATAGTCGTACCTATAAAGTAAGGACGAACAAACATAAGGAAAACATAAAAAACAAACATACATCAAGAGTAAGAAATGTGATAAGGCACCGTAATGTTCAAAGTGACTTGATATCGTCGTGCCTTAAATCGAAATAATGCGATCTGTGTCGGCATGTGAAACTCAATTGTCGTAGTTGTAATTATGCGTTACCGTGCTAGTCAATATCAATGAATAGTGACATTTGGTGCACGCGAACACGGAAAGCAGAACGGCTTACTCTTATGGTCTAAGAGGCTGACTCCATGAGCCCCGGCGGGGGTTCGACTTACAGTCACACTCTGGTCATAGTAGAGGAGAGAGATAATTAAAGAGGGGCCCCTTAGTGGTCACACGTATGTGTTTCACAGTGAAACAGCGGTTTCCCCATTACTCTACTTACTTTGTCACAGTCCAGAACCCGCAGCTCCACCTACTTGGTCATCACGGGAACTCCGTCGATGTTCGTACTAGTTTTGGCAGGATTTAAATACCTATCAGGTGCTGCAGCTGCATTCGCTTTCCTGTCCAGTGCGATTAGCGTCATTCAGATACCGCAGCTGTAGTCGGTTGCCTCTCCAGCGTGAGTAGCGTCTGGGGAGAGAGTAAAGACAAACAACAAACTGCACGTGTGTGTAGTGTCATCAGAAACTACACTGTAGAGTGTAGTGATGGTTCCAATTGGCAGTGTATTGAAGGGCAGAATTTTTATGTTTAGAGCAATCGTTAAAAGTGAGATGACACGTGGCCGGTTAATCTAAATAGGCTCAGTATAGAAAGGGAGAACAGACTGATTAGGAGTAAGAGACATGGCGTGTAGTCTCACGCAGACTGGATGTCACACCTCTCAGGGTACGTGGTAATGTAGCCCACGGGTTCCTGAGACGAAATACACAAGTGGACGTTGTTTCAGGTCATATCTCTTGGTTAGGTCAAAACGTGTTATGTCCATATGAGGGGCCGTATCAATGGTCCTGAAGTCTAAATTAGAAAAAGGGCTTGTACTTGTTTTGTCTCAGTTGTTAAGACTATTCCAAGGAATATTGTCATTTAATCCTTGGGTATGGGTCAAAAGGCGATATATCCAACGCTGTTCTTTAGAGAGAATGAATTTATCATTGTTGATGTTGTGATATGGTATAGGTTCTATTATTGTCCATGATATATCATTAGGAGTGTGTCCTTTTTCCAGGTAATGATCCATCAGTTTGCTGTTTGATTTTTGCACCGAATGGTGCTGCGGTGCTCCACAATTCTTGTCCTTATTTTCCTTGTGGTCATGCCGATATAACGGAGTTTGCATGGGCATTCAATTAAGTATATTACATTTGTAGAATTACAATTCGTGTGTTTCAGTTGGTGCCACTTTTTACCCGGTTCCAGATCGAGTGTTTTGCTGGGTTGCGTTAGATGACATACACTACAATTACCACATGGGTAATGTCCGGTCACGTTAGGTAAACCCCATGCATTCAGAACAGTATTGTCAATAATGTTCTGTTTCTTAGGGCGAGTGGACACCAAACGGTCCTTCAGGCTACTAGCCTTCTTGTATGCAAATAGGGGTGGATCCCATTCTCTGGCTCCTGTATTGAGAATCCTCCAGTTTTTCCGTATTATCTTGGCAACCTTGTTAGATACTGCGTTGTACGTAGTGACACAAGTAAGTGGTGTAGATGTGACAGTTCGTGCTTGATCTTCAAGGAGGGCTTCCCTGTTCTGATTACGAGCACGTTTCTTTGTGGTTTCAATCATTTTGTTGGGATAGCCTCGTTCCTGTAGTTTTTGTGCGAGATCTGTTGATTGTCTATGGAAATCTGCAGTAGAGCTGCAGTTTCGTCGTATATGGAGGAACTGTCCAAATGGTAGATTCTCCCTGAGAGGGCGTGGGTGAAAACTCTCAAATTGTAACAGCGAGTTTCTTGCTGTCGGTTTATAATAAGTGGAGGTCTTGAGAGTTCCAGCCTCTGCTTCAATGGTGAGGTCCAAAAAGGTTATGTTTTGGGCATTGGCCGTGCTGGTGAACCGCAAGTAGGGGTCACATTCATTGAGCCAAGCCAGAAAAGTGGTTAGTGACTCCATAGTACCGGTCCATATCATCAAGATGTCGTCGATATATCGGCGCCAGAAGCAGATATTGTTAATGTAGGGATTCGTGGTTGGTAGAATATGGGTCTTTTCAAAATGATAGACATATAGTCCAGCCACACTTGGGGCAAAAACACTGCCCATTGAGGTACCATTTGTTTGGAGATACAATTCACCCTCAAATTCAAAATAGTTCTCTTTAAGAGCCAGTGTGGCACATTGAAGGATGAAACCTCTGGGGGTAGTATATTCCCAGGTCGTCTCCATCATCATGTCGTGGAGGACTTTCAGGGTGGCATCTTGAGGGAGGCTAGTGTATAAACTTTCAATGTCTAGCCCTACCAAAAGTTGTGTTGCAGGATCAAAGTTCATGTCTTTAATTAGAGACAACAGATGTTTGGTGTCTCTGATGTAAGTGGAGGCTTTCTGAGTTAGTGGGTTCAAGAAGAAGTCGCAATATCTTGAAAGAGGTTCTAGAATGGAGTTAATTCCAGAGACGATTGGTCATCCAGGTGGCGGTCTAGTCTCTTTATGAATTTTTGGTACTGTATAAAAATAGGGGATTTTTGCAATCTTAGTACAAAGATAATCTGCCTCCTGTTTGGAGATGTCTTGATGACTTTCTGCTCTTTCTACCAATAGGGCAATAGTTGTTTGTAGAGTGCTGGTTGGATCAACTTCAAGTCGTCTATAGTTACGTTCATCACTAAGTAGTCTACGACATTCAGAGTTGTAATCCTTTTTATCCTGGATGACCACTCCACCCCCTTTGTCCGCAGGTTTAATGATTATGTTGGTGTTATCTTGTAGTCTGCGTACTGCCTCCCTCTCTTTTCTTGAGAGGTTGTTAAAAGTGTTGGGTTGGTTCAGGTTTTCAACCTCATTGTAAACTGCCTGTTCAAAGGCACTGATTTCTACCGGGACTCCTGATGGTGGGGGAATAAACGTTGATTTTGATCTTAGACCTGTTTCATTATTGTTGATTGTGGGGTCCGGTGATGGAGTTTTCTCAAAGAAGGCTTTGAGTTTGAGTTTCCGGAAAAAATCTGCTAACTCTAAATGAAGATTAAATTTGTCCAGTCTTGCGGTTGGAACAAATGAGAGTCCTTTATTAAGGACATCTTCCTCAGCAGAGGTGAGGGGAGTAGATGATAAGTTAAAAACCAGGGATACTGGTTTAGGTTGTACATGCGGTGTTGTTAGCGGACCCCGCTCGGTCCCGGTTGGGGTTCTCTTCCTTTGTTCCTGGTGTTGGCACTGACTGGTCCGCCTTCCTCCTCCCAATGGACTTGTTGTTGATTCCTTCTGCGTCCCCTGGATCTCCGGCCTTGCCCTAAAAAAGGCGGCCTTTGGTTGTATGGAAAAAATGGCTGGGGTACTTGGTGATACTGAGGAGGCCATCCGAAATAGGGATTCTGTGGTAGATGTGGGAAAGGTGCTGGTCCAAAGTTCTGGCCTTGATGTTGTAATGGGCCCCATGGTTGTTTCCATCGGGGTGTTCGTCCTCTTCCTTTTTGTTTGTAAGAGCCATTACTTGAACCGCTAGAGATAGAAGTGTTATCTCCTGAAGTGTCCGATGATCTGTCCGGTTGTTCTGAGGCTGTGTAGTTTTCATCGGACTAGGGATATACCTTGGTGTAATTAATTTTTTTTAGATCTTTCTGGAATTTCGTAATTTTTGCCTTGACCGCAAGACTGGACAAATTTAATCTTCATTTAGAGTTAGCAGATTTTTTCCGGAAACTCAAACTCAAAGCCTTCTTTGAGAAAACTCCAACACCGGACCCCACAATCAACAATAATGAAACGGGTCTAAGATCAAAATCAACGTTTATTCCCCCACCATCAGGAGTCCCGGTAGAAATCAGTGCCTTTGAACAGGCAGTTTACAATGAGGTTGAAAACCTGAACCAACCCAACACTTTTAACAACCTCTCAAGAAAAGAGAGGGAGGAAGTACGCAGACTACAAGATAACACCAACATAATCATTAAACCTGCGGACAAAGGGGGTGGAGTGGTCATCCAGGATAAAAAGGATTACAACTCTGAATGTCGTAGACTACTTAGTGATGAACGTAACTATAGACGACTTGAAGTTGATCCAACCAGCACTCTACAAACAACTATTGCCCTATTGGTAGAAAGAGCAGAAAGTCATCAAGACATCTCCAAACAGGAGGCAGATTATCTTTGTACTAAGATTGCAAAAATCCCCTATTTTTATACAGTACCAAAGATTCATAAAGAGACTAGACCGCCACCTGGACGACCAATCGTCTCTGGAATTAACTCCCTTCTAGAACCTCTTTCAAGATATTGCGACTTCTTCTTGAACCCACTAACTCAGAAAGCCTCCACTTACATCAGAGACACCAAACATCTGTTGTCTCTAATTAAAGACATGAACTTTGATCCTACAACACAACTTTTGGTAGGGGTAGACATTGAAAGTTTATACACTAGCCTCCCTCAAGATGCCACCCTGAAAGTCCTCCACGACATGATGATGGAGACGACCTGGGAATATACTACCCCCAGAGGTTTCATCCTTCAATGTGTCACACTGGCTCTTAAAGAGAACTATTTTGAATTTGAGGGTGAATTGTATCTCCAAACAAATGGTACCTCAATGGGCAGTGTTTTTGCCCCAAGTGTGGCTGGACTATATGTCTATCATTTTGAAAAGACCCATATTCTACCAACCACGAATCCCTACATTAACAATATCTGCTTCTGGCGCCGATATATCGACGACATCTTGATGATATGGACCGGTACTATGGAGTCACTAACCACTTTTCTGGCTTGGCTCAATGAATGTGACCCCTACTTGCGGTTCACCAGCACGGCCAATGCCCAAAACATAACCTTTTGGACCTCACCATTGAAGCAGAGGCTGGAACTCTCAAGACCTCCACTTATTATAAACCGACAGCAAGAAACTCGCTGTTACAATTTGAGAGTTTTCAACCACGCCCTCTCAGGGAGAATCTACCATTTGGACAGTTCCTCCATATACGACGAAACTGCAGCTCTACTGCAGATTTCCATAGACAATCAACAGACCTCGCACAAAAACTACAGGAACGAGGCTATCCCAACAAAATTATTGAAACCACAAAGAAACGTGCTCGTAATCAGAACAGGGAAGCCCTCCTTGAAGATCAAGCACGAACTGTCACATCTACACCACTTACTTGTGTCACTACGTACAACGCAGTATCTAACAAGGTTGCCAAGATAATACGGAAAAACTGGAGGATTCTCAATACAGGAGCCAGAGAATGGGATCCACCCCTATTTGCATACAAGAAGGCTAGTAGCCTGAAGGACCGTTTGGTGTCCACTCACCCTAAGAAACAGAACATTATTGACAATACTGTTCTGAATGCATGGGGTTTACCTAACGTGACCGGACATTACCCATGTGGTAATTGTAGTGTATGTCATCTAACGCAACCCAGCAAAACACTCGATCTGGAACCGGGTAAAAGTGGCACCAACTGAAACACACGAATTGTAATTCTACAAATGTAATATACTTAATTGAATGCCCATGCAAACTCCGTTATAGCGGCATGACCACAAGGAAAATAAGGACAAGAATTGTGGAGCACCGCAGCACCATTCGGTGCAAAAAATCAAACAGCAAACTGATGGATCTTTACCTGGAAAAAGGACACACTCCTAATGATGTATCATGGACAATAATAGAACATATACCATATCACAACATCAACAACGATAAATTCATTCTCTCTAAAGAACAGCGTTGGATATATCGCCTTTTGACCCATACCCAAGGATTAAATGACAATATTCCTTGGAATAGTCTTAACAACTGAGACAAAACAAGTACAAGCCCTTTTTCTAGTTTAGACTTCAGGACCATTGATACGGCCCCTCATATGGACATAACACGTTTTGACCTAACCAAGAGATATGACCTGAAACAACGTTCACTTGTGTATTTTGTCTCAGGAACCCGTGGGCTACATTACCACATACCCTGAGAGGTGTTACATCCAGTCTGCGTGAGACTACACGCCATGTCTCTTACTCCTAATCAGTCTGTTCTCCCTTTCTATACTGAGCCTATTTAGATTAACCGGCCACGTGTCATCTCACTTTTAACGATTGCTCTAAACATAAAAATTCTGCCCTTCAATACACTGCCAATTGGAACCATCACTACACTCTACAGTGTAGTTTCTGATGACACTACACACACGTGCAGTCTGTTGTTTGTCTTTACTCTCTCCCCAGACGCTACTCACGCTGGAGAGGCAACCGACTACAGCTGCGGTATCTGAATGACGCTAATCGCACTGGACAGGAAAGCGAATGCAGCTGCAGCACCTGATAGGTATTTAAATCCTGCCAAAACTAGTACGAACATCGACGGAGTTCCCGTGATGACCAAGTAGGTGGAGCTGCGGGTTCTGGACTGTGACGAAGTAAGTAGAGTAATGGGGGAAACCGCTGTTTCACTGTGAAACACATACGTGTGACCACTAAGGGGCCCCTCTTTAATTATCTCTCTCCTCTACTATGACCAGAGTGTGACTGTAAGTCGAACCCCCGCCGGGGACTCATGGAGTCAGCCTCTTAGACCATAAGAGTAAGCCGTTCTGCTTTCCGTGTTCGCGTGCACCAAATGTCACTATTCATTGATATTGACTAGCACGGTAACGCATAATTACAACTACGACAATTGAGTTTCACATGCCGACACAGATCGCATATTTTCGATTTAAGGCACGACGATATCAAGTCACTTTGAACATTACGGTGCATTATCACATTTCTTACTCTTGATGTATGTTTGTTTTTTATGTTTTCCTTATGTTTGTTCGTCCTTACTTTATAGGTACGACTATAGAGGAAACCATCCTCTTACATTTCTCGCACCTTAGCGCGTGCGGCACATAGGAGCCTGTACACTTTATAGACTCCCCTTTTAAATCACCACACACATACCGGTCCTGATGAAAGCCAGTTTTACCATAAGGCCTGGCTGAAACTAGTTGACCTCACTGGATGTAGGGGACAATAATCACCCCCAGACAACATCCATAGCCTTGATTTTAAATACTGCCATGAGCTCATGAATAAAACTCCCCTGTGGACCCTGGGACTCATTGGACAGTTTTTTATTTTCACATTCACTACAGCTATCACTGCATACTCACTTTACACAATCCGCTCCGCTGTAAGCAGACGTCGCAGCACACCCGAGGCACATTCGGTGCCATCGGGTGGGGCCCGATGATGAAGCATGCCACCAACTAGGTTGGTGGGTGAGGGCCTTCATATAAAACAGAATTGTTTTTCTGACATACATTATAAGAGTTCTCTTATTCATATAGTTAGCTCCTATTGATTATCATGGCATAGAATTCACCCTGTCCAAGCAGGAGCCACTATTCTAGTCAGGGTAAGTCAGATACACAACCTAAAATAACCTGTGCTCACCCTCTGGTAGCTTGGCACAGAGCAGTCAGGCTCAACTTAAGAGGCAATGTGTAAAGTATTTGTGCCACACTTAAATTACAGTAACACTGTGAAGACAACACAAGTGACAAAAATCCAATCAGTAGAATTTGAGATATGGATTTTTAAAGATTGAATCCAAAAACATCGCTGAAAGGTTACTTGAGGTCATGCTAGACTGGGGTAAATCCAAAGTTCAGGACGACCGCGATGGAGGGCAGGCCGGCTACAGGACCCACGAAGGATCTGCTGAAAAAATACCTTGTACGGAGCAAGCGTCGGCGTCAAGGACTCCCTGCATTGGTTCTGATTCACCCAGTCGGGTCGATGCATCAGAGTCAAGCCTTGCAGTCGATGTCGAAGGGTCAGAGTTGAACCTTGCAGTCGCGACCCGCGTCGTCGTAGAAACGGCACTGCATCAGTATCCGAAGGCACTGTGTCAATTCCGATCGGCACAAAAGGGTCACTGCGCTGATTTTTGCAGAAAACAGCTGCATAACCCACTTCTGAGGCCCAGGACTGGAGGGGGCACCTCAGGAAAGGGTAGGACTCACAGATGGCAGAGTACTGCAGCGCTAGCAGAGTTGCAATAAATCTTTTGTGGCCCTTGGAGAAACTTGGGTTCAAGAATGCAGAGAGCAGGTCCAATCCCTGTCACACCCAGGCAAGAAGCAGCAGGCCAACACAGCAGAGCAGGTAGCAAAGTGGCAGTCCCTCCTACAGCACAGCAATCAGCAGCCAGCAGGCCAACACAGAAATGCAGGTAGCAAAGTGGCAGTCCCTCCTACAGTACAGCAGCTCTTCTTCCAGGCAGAATATCCTTGGTTCCAACAAAGGTCTGATTTGGTAGTGTCAGGGGTCCAGTACTTATACCCAAATGTGCCTTTGAAGTGGGGGAGACATCATAGAGGCCTTTGAAGATCACAAGGTCCCTGCCTTTTCTGCCCTTGCTCCAGACTCACTGCAGGGGGATATGCAGCTTTTTGTGTGGGGACAGGCATAGCCCTATTCAGGTGCAAGTGTCAGTTCCTCCCCTCCCAATCTACCTCAGGAAGATCCATCAGCCTGGTGATGGGCCATCAGGATGCAAATGTCACACCCCAGCTCTCTTTGTGTGACTGTCTAGAGGGAATTCACAAAGCCCAGCTGTCACCCAACCCAGATGTATATTCAGAGACAGGCAGAGGCACAGAATGGTTAAAGTAAAAAAATGGCAACTTTCTAAAAGTGGCATTTTCAGATTTATAATTTACAAATCTGACTTCACCATAAGTTGTGATTTTAAATTGTGAGTCCAGAGACACCAAGCTCAAAATCTCTATCTTTTCCCAATTGGAAATTACATTTAAAAATGTTTTAAAGCAATCCCAGTGTTAACCTATGGGAAAGATATGCCTTGTAGTAGTGAAACACAAATTTAGCACTTTTTCACTACCAGGATATGTAAAACTCTGGGTGACTACCACCATCAGCCCCCTCAGTCACAGCAGCTGCACAGGTCACTTCACCCACCATCTCCCATGGGTGAACTGATTTGTTCTGAAGGGTTCCCATATATTTCAGGGACGAGAAGCAACTGGAAGCATTTCAGAATATAATTCAAGCTGCTCATTGCAGTAAATCATGTCTCGTACCCAGTGCTTGAATTTGGGAGCCCCACCTCTACCCCATCTACACACCACTTGTTTTTTTGCCAACAAAAGTGCCAGGGTTAGAAGTCTTGCATTTGAATTATCCAGCTCCCCCACATAACCCAACAGTGCAACAATTGCGTCCAATGGTAACCTACAGTCTACCATGTCTGATAAGATGGACAACACCTCAGACCAGTACCCATAGACTACCCCCCAAGGCCAGGCCAAATGGATGAACCTTGTATCCAGGGAGCCGCTTTACACAGTTGGCATTCATACGTATGCCCAGCTTGTGCAGCAGAACTGGTGTGTAGTATGCTCTTTGCAGTATTTTGTAGTGAATGATACGAAAACGGTGTCTAGAGGACACCGCGCCAGCCTCATGGCAGGCGGACGACCATACAACATCACTGATCCCACGTCCCAGCTCTCTCTCCCATTCCGCCCATGCTGTCCTAGGTGGGGCCACCCTCCCTCCTTGAGATGCATTGTACAGTAGGGTAATTTGGTGCCTAGCAGAGGTTGCAGCCAACAAGCTCTCCAGAGGTGCCAACAGCTCCGGTTCCATTGGGAACCACGGAAGCGATATTCTACAACTGCTGCGTTACCTAAAATAAAGAAATGCGTCAAGCGGGGTACATTGGGAGTCTCCTCTGTACTCCTCCAATGTAAGAAAGGCACCATTCTGATATTGGTCCCTCCAAGTTAACAACCCTCAAGCACTGAAGCACGTGCAGCTTCTGAGCTCATGTGTGATGGGCAGCAGCGGGTGAAATTCCAGAGACAATCTTGGCTACTATATATAACCGGGTCCAACCTTTTTACTTAGCCTGTCCTATGCCCAAATTATACATTCCACTGTTGAGACATCTCTCCCACTGGGAGACACCGGTCACCCCAAAAAGGAGTGGAATCGGTGACATACTGCCCACCCCAACCTCTGGGTGAGGCCGGAAGGGGGGGCTATACCAATAGTGAGCAAAATGTGCTTGCACAAACAGATAGTAGAGCTCAAGATCGGGCATCTCAAACTGACCCAAGCTTAAGTGCAACATGAGCATCTCCCATCCTATCCTGGGCTGTTTACCAGCCCATGCCAGTCTAATCATCTATGAGCAGAGGACCATGTCTTATTAAGCGGTAGAGGTATATTCAAGAACAAATATAACATCTGCAGCAATATCACAATTTTCATGAACCCCAATCGCCTAGCCATAGAAACTGAGAGGGATATCTATTGCATCACGCTCTCTGTTATTCGGGTGACCGTGACCCCATCACATTCTCTAATTAGCACTTCTGGGTCTAAATGCACCCATAACCCCAGATATTTTAGGGAGTCATTGCACAAGGTCTGCGGAAAAACCGGCAGGAAGTGTGGTGTGCGAGGTGTGAGGGGAATGATTTGAGACTTTCCCCAGTTAATAGTAACCCCTGATAGCAGACCAAAATACATATATTTCCGCATGATGACACTGAGACTTGACTGCGGCTCTCTGATATATATAGTCATGTCATCCGCATATAGAGAAATCAAAATGGGTCTACTCATGAAGGCCAAAGCAAACTGGGAGCAGTGCTGCTGGAGCTTAGTAGCCAATAGCTCCATGGCTAGGGCAAAGAGGAGGAGCGACAGGGGGCATCCCTGCCTCGTGCCCCTGGTGATAGCCATGGGAGAAGAATAAGCGTTATTTATCCATATCCACACCAGAGGAGCAGTGTACAGCATCTCTATCGAGCTTCAAAACCCCTTGGGTATGCCCATCGTGCCCAACAACACGAACAGATAGTCCCACTCAAGACATTCAAACGCCTTACAGACATCTGAGAAGATAGCTGCAGAAGTCAGATCAGGGTTAATATCCTATAGAACTGCAAATAACGTTTGCAGATTGTGGGCCGTAAAGCATCCTGCAAGAATACCAGCTTGATCAGGGTGTACCCCTCATGGAGGAGAAGGGTTAGCCACCTGGCTATCAGTTTCACTAAGATTTTGCAGCACAGTTTATGAGCGACAGGTGCTGGTAGGAGTTGCATCTATGTGCCAGTTAATCAGGATTATGGAGTGCAATGATCACTGCTTCTCACACACATGTGGGAGGATCCCATTCACCAGCTCCTCTTCAAAGGCCACCAGCGACTTAGGGGATAGCAGGACTAGGTACTGTTTATAAAATTTAGCCGGCTGCCCATCCCATGGGGAGTGCACCCACTGTCTCCCGCAGCTCCTCCACAGTAAATGGCTGAGTCAAAAAAAGGTGCCTGGCATCATTTGCCCAACCAAGTGTTGTGTCCTCCAAGAAATCCCCACCTGTGTGGCGTACCTCCCCCGTAGTGGCATACAGCTCTCAATAGTATTTCAGGGACACACTCTGGACCCACCTGGTGTCCTGTTGCATCCACCCATATTGATCCTCAACCCCCACAATGCATTCTGCAGCCCATGACCATGTATTCCTAAAAGCCAATGAATGGTCGGGTCTCCCCCTTCTCCCTACACTCACGCCCAGGCATATCTCTCGCTAAATTTACGATTCCTAACTGCAACTTTATTGTACTCTGATAGTTGAGCTCGTAAGTGATCCATTGTTGCCATGTCTGGTGTGTGTGCCAAAGTGCGCTCCAACACCCTTATGTCCTTTTCCAGCCGTAATAGGTGGTCATGAAGAAAAAGCAATTTTCTGCCACTCTTAGGCATGCATTTACCCCCTGATAGTGGCCTTGAAGGCCTCCTGCTCATTGGCCCTGGTAGCAGTTGTGCCATCATTGTTTGTGAAGTTTTCCATAATTTCCTCGCAGAGCTCTTCCGCAAACCCCCTATCCAATAGGATCTCAGGCGACAGCCACCAAGAAAACCTGCACATGGGGGCCCCAGGAACCAACAGGGTCAACAGAACCAGTGCATGGTCCGACAAAGTGTGTGCCAAATGCGTCACCTCATGCACTCAGAGCACCACATCTTTTGAGAGTAGCCAATAATCCAAACACGACCACCCCCTGTGTACATGCGAATAATAGGTGCCCTCTACGGTGTGATCGAATCAATGCCTCCACATATCAAGGGGATCATGATCCTGCATAATGGACCTCAAGTGTGCAGCAGCAGTGGCTCCACCTCCAGTAGACAAACAGGCTTTATCCACCCGGGGATGTAGTACACAATTAAAATCACTCCCCATATCAAAGCCTGTGGGTCAACAGACAATACTCTACCCCACAAGATATCAAAGAAGGCAGGGTCATCTAAATTTGGCTCAAAGCACTTGACAATAGTTGGCTTTGCAGGGCCCAGTCTTCCCCAAAATATGGAATACCGTCCCTGAATATCTGTGAGTTACCCGTCCTTCACGCCACCCCCCCTTGATACGAAGAATATGATGAAGTGACGCAGCACAAGAACCAACCCCCACCCATGGCCCCATCCGAGTTCATAGTGATGAGGGTCTCTTTTAAGAGCACAATGTCTACCATATGCCTATCCCGATATGCAAAGACAAGCCGGGTTTTCTGATGATTATTGAGGCCTCTGACATTCCAAGTTAAACAGCGGCAAGAGCTAGTACTCCCTCCTCCTGTGACAGCCATCAGTCTTCCTTGCACACATTTACCAGTGCCTGCAATACCCACCTGCGTGTACTGCAATGTCTCCAATCAGTAATATATAGGCGCAACATGCTCCACTTTGCATACAACTGACATAATCCCTGTACTCAAACCTCCCATTCTCCCACTCTGATGGCCCATTCCCATAAAGAGCTGCAACCCATCCCCCCAAGAATATCAGATAAATCATTAATACCACCACCAACAACCAAGGAACAAAAAGTAAACAGGACAGAGTACCTATATCTATAGAACAGGAGGAAATCCTCTGGGGTTGCAATGAGTCAGTGAGTCATCCTCAGTGGACCTCAAGGGTGTCCGGGACATCTAAAGGTGTACATGTGCTACCATCAGTTATATCAGAGACCAGTCACAATCCATTCTTAGCCCCTATGTGTAGTACCCCACCAGAAGCGGGCCTCAACCACCCAGTGCCCATGCCGCAAGGTAGTATTGAATTGAGCGTCACTCACAGGCAGGGCATCCCGCTTGGCACAGAAGGCCCCCAACTCCACTAAGCATCTCTCCTGTGCACAAGGAATAGACTTATGCTACCATCAGTCATAGTCAGGCTGCAAGGCACGTGACCCCATAGGTGATCTCTGCTCTGTTCTCAGACTGGGCTCCTTCAGCAAGCTATGTATAAACTGCATGCCCTGCCACAGGTCTGGAAGATATGAGGTGTTCCCTTATACATGATCTTCAGGCGTGCCAGATATGACATGGCATTTTGTATTCCAACTGGAGCAAGTTTCTTTTTCACTGGGACGAATTTGAGACGCCCATCCCAGACCATCAGGGTAAAGACTGGGTACAGCAACAACTCATTACCGTCAAAGTTAAGTTGACCCTGCTTACGTGCCAGCATGAGTGCAAGGTCACTATCATGGAAATTCAACAGGTCGGCTATGATAAACCACACAAGTGCCAGCTGAGTACCCAAAGAGTGGTGGGCTCTCTCCACCACTAGCAGGCAGGAGAAGGCCTCCACTCTCAACAGCGTCACCAGCAATTTCTCCACATAGTCCTCTAGTCGGTCAATGTTGATAGGTTCTGGCACCCAAAGAATGCAAATATTATTACAGTAGGACCATGCTTCTAAGTCCTCATTCGTGGCAGCAATCACCCTGAGTACCTTTTCCATGTTGAGCATCTTGTTCCCCTTGATTACCAAGTTATCTTCCACTTTGGAAAACCTCTGCTCTGCCTCCTTTAGCTGACTATCAAGTTTGTCAACCTTATGAGTAACAGTGTCAAGCCGCACTCATAATGTATCCATTTTGTTGTCAATCTAGGCTAAGCTTTCCTGCATGGCCTTTAGGAAACTTCTCATGTCAGTATCAGCAGCACCCACATGTGAAACCTGCACTGTGGCTTCATTCTGGGTGGGTCAGGCAGAGTGCCACAGGTCTACTGGTGAGGTCAATGGCAAGCACGAGCTTGTGCTCCCCCACCCGCAGGAGCATCACCCCCTTCACCGCCACATGTCTGAACGGGTGCGCAGATCAGCTCACCACTGCCTCCCTACTGCACATGCCAGCTCCATCAAGATCCAGTCGAGACATGGCGCCCAATCTCAGCAGCAATCACCTCCAGCCAGCGCGGCCCACGCTGTTCCACAGCAGTGGTCAAAGTTCCAGCGCGCTGCCATCTTGTATGCTCAGCTGTCGCAGCCTCCCTGCAGCCGTTTCCACTATTATTGGGGCTGTCACCATCCACCAGTGACAAATCCAGGCTCCTCAAGTGCCCAGGAGCCCAGTGCTATACAAGGACTTGCAGTGACATGCATTCACATACGGATGTTGCTGGATACTGGTCCCAGACAGCAAGAGCCTCACCCGAGTGCAGCCATCTTGGACGCTGGCTCTCTGGCACCTCCAACAAAATAATTTTCAAGTCTGAGGGGGATCAGTAGAGGGTTTCAGAGTGAGGTGCCTGCAAAAATGTAGGGATCTTCCACCAAAGTGGTGGAACCATTTGGCAGAATGACAGTCTCTAGTAGGAGAGTATGGGACCACCAGCCTGGTGAGGTTATACTGGAAGTGCCCTTGTAAAGCTTTATGAAAGGTGCACAGGGATTTGAAGCATGCACTTTCTTTAACAGAGTGCCAATGGAGGGATTTCAGTGCTGATGCAATGTGTTAAAGATACTTTAGACTGAACAGGAGGCAAGCAGTCTTGTTCTGGACCTGGGGTTTTATGAGTGATTTGTTTGGGAAGCCAGTGGAGAGTCTGTTGTAGTTATCCAGCTGACCCAATCACAGCAAGAATTAGGACAATTTTCTGAAATAGTTGTAAGACTGGAGCAACTGTGCAGTGTAGAATGATGGTAAGTAGTGCCACGTAGACACTGAAGTTTGTAAGCCTTTCCCTTTTCGGTTTTAAGTAATTATGGGCCACATATACGACCATCAGGTTTTGCGACTCGCAAATTGCAACTTTTAGCAACTCACAATTTGCGAGCCGCAAAACCTGATGTACAGCAGTGTCTCAGACACTGTTTGCGATTCCCAAATGGGGCGCAAGGGACCTATTCATTAATATTCACGAGGCAGTTCGCAGTTTGGGACCCATTGGGAATGTCAGCACTCACAGGAATGGTCAGCAGACCACCATGTCTGTGACTGCTTTTTAAATAAACCATTTTTTGGGGAATGCAGCCCGTTTTCCTTAAAAACGGGATGTATCTCAAAAATAAAAAATGCAAAGTTTTTTATTTTCCTTTTGTTACAGTGGTCTGTGGTCCGTGGTAACACTGCCTGCTCTGAAACAATGTTGGCTCCCCCATTCACAAAGGGGAAGGGGTCCCTTGGAGACCCCTTCCCGTTTGCGAATGGCTTACCACCAATTTGAAATTGGTGGTACTCTGCAAATGTTTTGCAACCGCATTCCCAGTTGCAAAACATTCATACATACCAGCTCGACCAGTTCCGGATTACCAAATAGGCAAAGTAGGCACCGGTCTATGGGCTCCACTCCATTGAGGGGTCCCGCGACACCAGATCAAAATAACATTGATTTGATCTGGAAAGAAAATTACAATCAAGCTTTCTTAAATATTGTTTCCAAAAGATAGAAAAAATTAATCAACTCAAAGAAACGAAAACTTTACGTTAAAGACTCTATGGAGAAAATACTGTATTAATGTAATGTACCCATTAACAACTTAAAGTACATAAACCAGAGACATCAGATTCACATAACTGTTTGTCTCTAAAAAGCTCATCTTCTGGCAGCTGTCAGTTTGTAGAAAAATCAGATGCATTGGGTATTAGGAGATAATTTGCGAGGGGGCCCTGAAATTTTGACCGCCTAGGAGCCTCCACAGGGTTTAATCTGGCACTGAGTGCGACTCGCTATTAGGAAGGGACACCCTTTACACACCTTCCTAATAGTGACTCGCAAATCCGATTTTGCGAGTCGGTAATAGGTTGCCGACTCGCAAAATAGTATTGGTACATAGGAAAATGCATTTTACCGGTCGCAAACGGCCAATAAAATACGTATGTATTTCTATGTGTACCAGAAACACGTCCTTTACATTTTCTGCAGAGCCTGGATATATTGTGGGTACATTTTCGGATATGCTGCTTCCAGTTTTATTTTCATAATGCTACATGCATAGGATTTCCATGTTGTATAACTCTGAGGTATTCAGGCAATACGGCTTCCCTGGGCAAATGGAAAAATGATATGGACGACTTTTGAAATTCTGCTCTACAGCAAACAATATTAAATGACAATGTTACGTGACATTGCGGTTCTTATTCTCAGGTTGACGAGAGATATGCCTCTCTTTGCATGAGAAATGTGGGATATTGTTGACAGGGTTACAGAATCTTGTCAAATCTCACAGCAGGCAAGTAAAGATATGCAGCAGCTTGCATTGCAATGCTGACCCTGTGACATATGTTCAGAAGACACAGCCTGTGTACTTCTTTTATTAATACCTATTTTTTGCTCAACTACTCCTCTGAAAAGTTGCATAAAAAACAGTGAAATAATGCAATTTCTTTCGCTACTCTTGCATACCGCCCAGATCTTAGCTTCTTCTACTTAGATTGGAATTATTCAATGAACTTTTGAAACTCAAGCTTTTAGTCAAACATAAATATGGTGGCAGGTTACAACTGTGAAAGATTTTAGAAAACCATAAAACTGACAACTTAACTCGCACAATTATGAGTGCGTTTCTTAAAGTCAATGGGAAAACGTGAAAAGTATAAACAAGCATTTGCAATGCAATAGGTCTCGCATTTACGCGAGTTTAAGCTATTGGCATTGTAAATGACAATGCCTTTTATTTATGTTTTAAAAACGAAAACAAAAATAAAAGGCATTGTTATTTGCAATGACAACAGCTCAACCTCGCGTAAATGCGAGACCTATTGCATTGCAAATGCTTGTTAGATTAGTGAGTAGAAACCCTCCCTTTCGGCCCGCTCGGCAAATTAATTGAATAAACAAGCGCGGCCGCTGAAGTGAAAGTGGACCGCGCTGCAAATAAAAAAAAAATTGTGCTTACTGACTTATGAAGGAGACCGTGTAACGCCACAAGTAAAAGATCCGTCCTCATGGGAGGTAACAAATGGTGACAGGGCAGTAACAAGGAGGGACTAACAAGCCTCATTATCAATCGTAAGCCACCATTTACCAAGGACAATGACACAAGCCAATGAAAAATATGGGAGGAGAGTAGGTGAGGCTTCCACAGCATACTCGACTACTGCATGCCTCTCAGAGCGAGTAGCGCATGTGCGCTGCCGCTAGGCCCGACCTAAAAAAACAAAATTGGTAAGAGTACTTCTTGCAGACAACTGCGTTGTCAAGCTAGACCTAAAAATGATGTGAAGGTTGACTACTGGAAGTAAATGACCCCGGTTTTTCAGTTTGTATACTATGAATGTTAACGCAATTTGGCAAACAATTACTTGTGCACGTTTTGCTCTCTTTACAGTTCATCAGAAGAGAACAGCTTTGCCCAGATATAATCAAGGTGGCCAGTGCTGGTTAAAACCAACACTCTCAGGATCAGTGTGACGTATTACATTAACTACAAAAATATTAAATAATAAAACAAAAAACCTAGGAAACTGCCTGCATTTCACGTGGTGTGCGGAGCAGTTGTCCAAGGATTGACAGGCACAGCAAACAAACTATTGCCCATGCGAAGGTGCTGGATGTAAAACTGGTGGATTCACCCCCTTTTCACATTCTACTAGTCATGGGACAAGCACCAACGATAAACAAGAAGCACACCACCGCGTTTGTGAAGCACTAGGGGAAAGAATCAGAGCAAGCATGATCAGCCACGACATGACTGCACCTTGCTCTGGAAACCAGCTCCCCAGGCTCGTGGCATGTGAACACTTCACCAGGGGACCAGCTCATCCTTCACTGGGAAACCTGCTCATGCGAATACAAGATGTCCCGGAGATAGTGGGGTAGGTGCCATTGGAGCTAAACCACAGAGATACCCAAGTCTCAAAAACAAGAACAGCAAGCAAAGACTCAACCCTATCTGCATGTTCAGGAAACGAGACTTCGAGAAGAGGGACCGAACTAGCAGCCACAGATCGTTAGAACATACAGCACTCAGTACCACACATATATCCCGACAGGCATCTGCAGGCGCTTAGATCATTGAACTGTCTTTCAGGCATACTCGTTACAGCAGGTAAAGTAGTAGGAGACATCATTTGCTCTTTAACTACGTGATAAACCTACTCAAACTAAAAATTCTGGTAGGTTTGCAATGGAGTAGGGGAGAGTTGGAGGAGAAAGATTAGAGGAAGAGCAAGAGGATTCGAGGAGGAGAATTTGAAGGTGGAAATGCAAGGAGGAGGATAACGCGAGGTGGAAGATGATCCAAGGAGAAGAACTGGAGGGGGAGAATTCAAGGAGGAGAACTGAAGATGAGGATAAACATTGCAGGGGTGGGGGGGTGAGCATGCAGAAAGCATTGTAATTTAGTGCACAGAGCACACTCGTGAACATGTCCACTAAGCAGGTATTTAACACAACACTTCCCCAGTAAACTCAATGTCCAAATGGATTTGTCCTCAATTTTTAATTGTAGGCGAGCCACAAAGGCTGAGTTGATGCTGAGCACCTCAGCCCCTGACCGAAGGGCTGTTACTACAGCATCACTGTGTAGCTGCTGAGAAGTCAAGGATCCTTCCTTGTACGGTGTTCTCGCACCATCTATGCCAGATTTTGTACGATATCCCAAGAAAATATTATTTACACAAAATTAATGTATATGTATCTTGCATGGAAAGTCGGAAGTCTCTTTAGCTGCCGACAGGAAACTTTCAATTTTATATTTATTTTAGGCATGTATAACTTTTGACACTTAACAGCTAGAACAAAGTACAGGAATACAGTTAATGCTGGACAAATCGTTATCCTTTAATTGTTTGTGGCAATTTGCATATTCTCAGATTACAGACAACATGCCCGTCTTGTCCTGAAAGCTCAGGGCTTTCACAGGCTTAACAGAATTACTTAGTTTTGTTGGTCCTTAAGCTCATTTCTTATTTCTGTCTGGTACAGATGCACTGGTAGGGTGCGAGCGCTAGTTTGGTGCTGTTACTTTGTTCCATCTCATCTCGTTTTGCCATAAGTGTTCATTATGTAAAGCTAATGGTCTTCCTGAAAATTTGGCATAGATACGGCCATACTGGACCTCTGTTGGACACCATTGATCTAGCTATAAATATGGCAGATGAGCAAAAATCATTCAGGAAAGTGCTCTTCTCTTCACAACAGACCATGGGAGTACATTATGCATGGCTTAATTGTATGTCTCTAGTTTTTAATCTTCAGCAGGGTAATTTCTGTTAAAATCCTCTTCAAAATCCAGGCCTCAAAGAATGGACCAACACAGACAGGCAAAGGGCTAGGTTCCCACCATCCCACAAATATGCATAGTCAAGATAACCCTGTGCTCCAGAAGAGAGTCTGCTATGCAAGAAAGAGGCACAGCATGCCTATAGCAGCAGCAATGCATGTTCCAGAACTGAAGTTCTGGCACACGTGGATTCCCATGCTTACAGCTGGTATAAAACGCGGCTACAAGCTGTTCAGAGCTCGTCACTTCCATCAAACGAGAGAGGATGGCAGGAAACACTGGCTTCCATATCCCCCGCCAACCATGGTAACGGAGAATGATCTCAAACATTCCCATCTACTTTCATACTGTGACCCCTGACACAGAAATGTGACCAAAAACACATCCAAAGGGAGGAGTTGTTAGAAAGCTACAACCAACATCAGAACATGCTGTAGAGGGAACAAGCTAATTTAAGTCACGCTTAAATAGAAAACATTTACACAGGGACGGTATGGAGTGGGATTGGATTATTCAAGGAAGAGGATTTCAATCCAAATCCGGTCGAGCCAGCCTAAAGTGCCTCTTTGGAGTTCTCTCTTGGGCTGGGACATGTGCGTTCACAAGCCACACAAACCACCATTTTCCAAAGACCACTCGTTCCAGCGAGAATAGGCCTTGAAAAAGCCAAAAGGTTTGGGTTTAGTGTCACAAAAAGATCAAAGGCCACAAAAAGGTCATCGCGGAGTTCATCAAAAAGCGATGTCAGGGTCGCATTTAATATGCTGCTTCGCATCAGAAACTAATGGGGGTTGTTCATCCATAAGAAAAAAACATAACAACGGGTACCTCCACACCCTGCTGTCGCTTCTCTATAACAGGTCAGCAAAGTGAGCGTCTATTTAAAGAACTCTCTACACGCGCAAGCTTCCACGCACCAATTCCTTATTTGCTTATAAATGACCTCACACACTCCTGAGGGTGGAAAGCGTGAAACGGGCACTTGGCAGCGAAGCGAAGCAGAGGGGGTACCTTTAATTGGAGCAGCAAGTGCAGTGGAACCCTGGAGCAGCAAGTGCAGTGGAACCCTGGTGCAGCAAGTGCAGTGGAACCTCCCCCACGCGCAGCGAGCCAGCAGCCACTGCAGCTTAAAGGGGCAGCCACCAGCAGCTCTGCAGTGCCCAGAACGGGAGGGAGCACGTGTGCAGACCCGATAGCTCCACGCCACCAACGGATCGGCTTCAAAGTGCTTCAAGGCTCAAATAAACCAAATTAATTTTTTCCCCTTCATAATACATTTTTCCAAACCATGGAGCTGGATGTCGTCTTTCGTGGTGGGTCCCAATGAAACTCATGAGACCTTAATAGCTTGCCTGGTGCACAAAACGTATCTCAAATTAGGTTGCAATTCTAAAAAAACAAGCATTTGCAATGCAATAGGACTCGCATTGACGCGAGACCTATTGCGTTGCAAACGGGAGTGCGGGCGGCCCACGTGCAGGGTGGCGAGAAGGCACAAACAACGGGAGTGCGGGCGGGCGGTGGGGTGGGGGGGCGAGAAGGCACGAACTGCGGGGGGAGGCACGGGACACTGGAAGAAAATAGTGCTCACAATCTAAATAACACATACCCTGAAACACTCGAAGTAAAGGGGCCAGTAGCCATGGAAGGATACAAATGACGACATGGCCGTCATAAGGAGGGACCAATAGCCTATAAACCAATCGGAAGGCAGCATTTAGATAGGACAAAGACACCAGCCAATGAAAAAGATGGGCGGGCAGTGGGCGGAGTTTCCACTCCATACTCCATTACTGCATGCCTTGCAGAGCGAGCAGCGCATGCGTGCTGCCACTACAGGCTCGACCTAAAAATAGTGGGGCCATTTTACACAGGTTTCTCCTGGCGTAAATCAGTTTAGCACCAGATAAAAGTAATTATTTACACATCCCTGTTTAACTCAAGCAAATTTTTTATTAAAGACTTTTTTTTATACGTAAACATTTTAGCATGTTGCCAAAACATTTAGTAGCATCCTGTAATGAGTTAAGCAAAAAGAGCATTTGTCACCAAGCTTTTAATGTTACGGTACACTTTCCTTAGCCATAATTGATAGGACCATTGTGCAGTAAACACTTTGACATAACTATTAACCTTGTGCGGGTGTGGTGTCAAGTCATTATGGTGTTAACAGTTGAATATTGTTTGTTGGGTTCTGTGGCAAAAGGGGTTGCTATCTTGAATAGATGGTCAAGGGAGGGGGGTGACCTACCTGTACATTGCCTCCAGTTTCCTTCTGCATGGGTTGTGTTCTTGGACCCAAGGGACCATCGCTTTGCTAGTATCTATTTCTTGTAATCTAAGCCTGTGTACTGGTCATTCTAGCTTGGTCTTTCAACCTCTTACCAATTTAGCGAACATATAATTTTCAGTCCTCCAGGGACCCCATGCAGTGCCTCGAATCTCGCCAGTACCTCATCCTGCATCACAGCTATTGGATGCCTATGCAGTCCTCATTTCTCTTGGCCCTGCAGGGCAATACTTTCATTTTGAGGACATTTCTGAACTTCATTTGGCCACTGGTGGAGAGAGGAGCCTTGCTCGACATACAGGGCTTTTATAAAGCTCTATTTGCCATCCCCAGCATTGGCATACAAATGAGTAGATTGGTCGAGTCTTTTGTCTGCAGGTATGCCAGACAGGTTTTTGTCTGGCATATTTCTCATCCCTAACCCTCCATCCCATGGATAGCTTAGTCAAGGGACCCTCTTCTATGTTTGCTCAGAGTCTCCCAATCTTGTGCTGGTGTAATCTCCCAAACCACACAACAGCTAAGTTGCCAAAAAACATAGAGCTCAAAATCTGGTGCACAAAGACCTCCTTTTGAAACTGGGAGTTTGACTTTGCTAAGTCAGACTTTGCACATACCTGATCTCTAAATCAGATCTGTTACAAATGGGATAAAGTCTCTGAAAAAGGATTTAGGGATACAGAATAATAGGCTTGCAAAATAGTAGCCACTGTAGAAGCTGTCCACACTATCCTGCTCATGACAGATATGGTTAAACTTTTCCAGAACTTTACGCAGTCCTTAAAGCCTGTGATATCACTCCCAAATTCCTATCTGTTGGACTTGGCCCTTTTTGCAGGGTCATCCCTGAACTTTTTGCCTTCCTCCTGTACTTTTTCTGACCTGTTTTTGTTGGTTGTATGACTCTGGGCACTTTACCACTGCTGATCAGTGCTAAAGTGCATATGCTCTCTGTTATAAATTGATGTATGGATTAGTGACTCCATGTTTGGCCTATTTGATTCACTGTCAGACCCTAGTACAGTGCACTGTTTGTGCCCAGGGCCTGTGAGTCAAATGCTGCTAGTGGGCTTGCAGCACTGGTTGTGCCACCCACAGGAGCAGCTTGTAAAGTGTGTCTCAGGCCTGCCATTGCAGAGCCTGTGTGCAGTCTGGTACTGCCATGTCGACTTGGTAAGTGCACCCACTTACCAGTCCCCAAACCTTTCCTTAAGGTAGGCCCTAGGGCAGGGTGCATTGTATGTGTAAGGTAGGACAGGCCCTGGTGTGTGTGGCATGTCCTGATAGTGAATTACAGCCGAACTCACCTGGTGCCTTGTTTTGCTTTGTCCACATTTTGCCTGCCATCTGTGTCGCTGATGTTTGCTGCCGCCACCGCCAACAGAGTCATTTGGGCATCTTCAAGTTCCCGGTCCCGGCCGCGAGGGAGGACGCCGGCCAGGGACTACAAGCCCCAGCAGCCCTAGCCGGTTTCGAGCACCGGGAGGCGCTTAAGAAGAGCACAGGGCTCCTGCAGCGCGGGAGCCGAACTCACCTGGTGCCTTGTATTGCTTTGTCCACATTTCACCCGCCATCTGTGTCGCTGGAGTTTGCTGCCGCCACCGCCAACAGAGTCATTTGGGCATCTTCAAGTTCCCGGTACCGGCCGCGAGGGAGAACGCCAGCCAGGGACTACAAGCCCCAGCAGCACTAGCGGCGCGCACGCCGCCCACGCCGGTTTCGAGCGCCGGGAGGTGCTTAAGAAGAGCACAGGGCTCCCGCATCACGGGACGCGCGCGGGCGTGCCCGGGCCGCGACCGGGCAAAGCCCGGGCCAAGGGCGGGCCCGTCTGCGCCTGTCAGAGCCCGGAGGAGGCTGGGCTGGGCCATCCCCCTGAAATCATGATCCATTTCTGGACATCGATTTGACAACTCGTGTGGGAAGGTATTGTGGTACATTGTCTGTGACCTATTATATAAACTTGGGTGTCTGTGGGCTCCCTCCTTGGTAATCAGCCCCTGTAATCCAACATGGATAAGAGAAAGGGATTTGTGGGTATTCTGGACGCATTTCTAGTTAGAGCAGAGTCACTATTGACGCATGAAATAGAAAAAGCTGAGCGACGTCATTCCCTAGACCCTTCTTTTCTCCAGAGACTTTCTTAAAGCTGAACGTAGATAAAACCGAGGTGATAGAGTTTGGCCAGAAAATCTCGGTTTGTAACCAATTATGGTGGCCAACTGCAGCCGGTACCTGTCCCGCTCCAGTCAATAAAGCCAGGAACCTCGGTCTTATGGTAGACAAAGACCTCTCCTGGGCTCCCCAGATCAACCAAGTCTCATCAGCTTGCTTCTTTATGCTAAAAGGCCTGAGGAAGATTCTCCCATTTATTCCGCTTTCCTTGAGGAAAACAGTGGTAGTAGCCACGATTCTATCCAGAATTGACTATTGTAATGCTCTCTATCTAGGAGCAGGTGCTGCTCAATTCTCCAAACTACAGTCAATTCAGAACGCGGCAGCTAGAGTACTGCTCAAACTACTCAAACATCACCCTACATCGACCAGTATAAAACAACTTCACTGGCTCCCAGTGCGGCGACGTGTTGATTTTAAGACTCTATGCCTGGTGCACAAAGCCCTGTTTGGTGGTGGGGCCAAGGATGTGCAATCCTTGTTTTCCCGATATGTACCATCACGATCTTTAAGATCAGCCTCCCTTGGTCTGGTACAACTCCCAAAGATAAAGAGAGCAAGGTGTGGAGGTAAACGCTTTTCCTTTTAGCATCCAAACTCTGGTACTCATTGCCCACACACCTGAGATTTCTGCCAAACAGATCTGCCTTCAGGAAGGAAATTAAAACATGGCTCTTTTCCCAACCCTGAACATGTCGGCTACTGTTTTTGCATATCACCTAGCGCCAAGACGCTGCGGCAGTAGTGCGCTCTACAAATACCTTCAGTCAGTCAGTCAGTCAGAGACGATTATCATTGGGTAATCCGGTAGACTTTGAACATACATGCCTGCCCACAACTCCTATAAATGGGCTGCTTACCGCTTCTGTGCCAGGTTTAAATTCTCCACCACCTGTTGCACTAGAAGTATCCCGTAGAGCTACCAGGACTCGGACTTCTAAAAATCCGGGTGCGAGGAAGGTGGCAGAACTACCAGCAAAACGGAAACAGGGGGCTGGTGCACAAAAGTCCAAGAATGTAAAGGGATCTCAGGCGATTAACCATGTTAATAATGTGAAAGCTGATTCATCGAAAAGTAATTCTGTTGGCACTCAAACTGATGTGGTCCCATTACCCTCTGTACCCAGAAATATCAATAATGTGGATGTTATGACTGAAACCTCTGCCACTGCGGATTACTCTGCATTAGGTGTAGTGTTAGCCCTTGTCCATGATATGGTCGAAAAGAATTTGGCCCTTTTATGGGAAAAACTGAATCAAGTGGATATTGCTATAAAAAACTTAAGTAGTGAAAATGTGGGCAAATAACCGAATGGAATAGAAAGAAAAGATTTAAGAGTAATGGTGGATAGTACTTTATCTGTAGTTCCAGATGGGAAAACCAAAGAAAATCATATGTTAAATTTTACTCATATTGGTACGGAAGGTAGAATGCAAGATGTACTTAAGAGGCTGAAATGTGTAGGTACACAAAATAATACTGAACGTTTAGCTCCAGGAACTGTACCGAGTACCTCAAATAAGGATACAAGAGTTGATTTAACTAGTAACCGTTTGAAACCTAATGTAGATGTGTTGAGCTTACCTCCTGCCTCATGCCCTTATGTTTTAATCTTGGCTGGTGTTCCTGCCCTTAGGGAGGATCAGAGAGAGACGTGGGTTGACTTACGTAATAAAGTTACAGATTGGTTGAAAAAACATAAAAGGTTCCACCCTTCGGATACAAAGGAGATTTTAATGGTTCGTAGAGTGGGATGGGTCGGACAATCGTCTAAGTGTATTAACGGAGACTGCATTGTGATTAATTTCCGCAGGCCACAGATGGTTCGCTCTTTACTAAATTACTGTGAGTCAACTTGTAGCTTAAATACTAGCATCTGTGCACTCCCTTTGGGATACTTCTATAAACCTCCGACTGGGCCTCTTGTAGACAAACCTACTCCGATTTCCATGTTTAATAGGTTTCAGATCTTGTCAGATTTAGATGCCCAAGACTAACAACTACCCATACTACAACATGGCTCCTGTGGATAGTGTACAAGTTTCTGTACCTACTTTTTTTGCCAATGGTCAAGCTGACGAATTTGTTGCAGATGATGCCAATGTAGGCATTGACTCAGGTACCTTAAATGAGGATGTAGGAAGACTCTATAAGAGGACCAGCCATCAGGATCTAACATGTATTTCAAATGATTGGGAGAAAGCTATAGTATGTGATAACTTAGACGTACCGCTAGCATTTTTGTCTGATGAGAATGAGGTAATAGCTGAGACTACTTATCCACTGCAGAACAATGGAAGAGATACTCTTAATTGTAACTATAATTCTAATTTTGCTGATGATTGTCAGGAAGTTCAAGGGGCCATAAATGAAATGGAAGGAGTATTTAACAAGCAAAGCAGGGAGGAATGTCAAACAGAGATAAGATTGACATTCTGGAATATTGCAGGGTTGAAAAGAAACCAAGGGGATGTAGTGTGGCAGGAATACATCGGGCAAAGCGAAATTATTTTACTACAAGAAACATGGGCTTTGGAAACGCCCCACAAAGTAGGATTTAAAACATATAGTGTAGCTGCTACTCCTTCGGCTAGAGGGAGGCTCTTAGGAGGACTCGTTATTTGGGTAAAAGTTACTCTAGGTATTGATATAAGCCAGGTGGATTTTTTAACCCGGGACATAGCGGGAGTAAGGATCATAACACCTGAAAAAAACGAACTGTATTTAGTAAATATCTATAGCAGACCTAGCTCAGCGAGTAATAAATCTGTGGTTATTGAACAGGTAGACCAATTCTTATGTTCAATTAAACCAAGGGCAATGGTAATTGTGGGGGGTGAGTTTAATCGTAAATTCGAGCCTGTGGCGGGACTTGAAAATATCTTCGAGGAAGAAGATATGGCTAATAATATTCCCATCTTGGAAAGTAGTCCGATAGTACCCTGTACATGTGCTGTTGCACAGTTAATAAGACTTGTCTCTGGACATGGACTTCGGGCTTGCAATGGTCGATTGCCCTCTGACAGCCCGAATGCTGCCATGTTTAGCAGGAGCAACTCTAAGAGTTATATAGACTACATATTGGTATCCATTGGCCTGTGGCCAATTTTACATGACTTGGTAATTGATGATAGATCTGAGAGCGATCATTTTCCCGTATGTTTGACACTTGCGCCTCATCTTTTCCATCCAGTTCCCTTGAAGAACGGAGATATCAATGGTAGTAACATTGAACCATTAATTAGTAACAACCGCAGAGCATTAAAATGGCCTTCTATAGGGGGAAATGAGGTGGCTATGAAGCAGATTTATGATATTTTTGTGGAGACTACTTCCCCGTATGCTAATTTGTCTGCTTCAGAGATCCCAATTATGAATATACATCATGTACTGGTAGAAGCTCTAATACCTATATTAAGTAGGATTCCCAAAGAACGTAATAAGGGGACAACAGATGAAACTAATCTGGATAATCCCTGGTACAATAAAGAGTGCCGGGAGGCAAAAAAAGAACATATCCTGGCAACAAAAGCTAAAAATTTAGTGGTCTTAAGGGAGAAAAGGAGTAAGTACAAGAGGCTATTAGTCCAAACTAAAAAAAACTGGGATGATAATATCTGGACTGAACTAATTAGTGCAGCCAAAGCCAAAGATCACTCGGGCTTTGGCGCCTGATATCTAAAGGTAACAAAACAGGGAGATGTAGCAAGGACCTTTTTCTAGATGCTAAAACATGGGTAAGCCACTTTTCTAGCCTATATTCGGCATCTATGAGTGATATAGAGTTCAGCCTACAAGACTATGTAACAGGCTCGACCATAGCACCTCTACACTTTAGTTTGGATGAAACATTGGCAGCAATAGATGCAGTAAAACCGGGGAAGGCGCCAGGACCAGATAAGATACCAGGAGATCTATGGAAACATGATAAAGAAGTTTGGGGCCCTTATATCAATCTTTTATGTAATTCAGTCGCTGCAGATGCGCCTATACCAGAATCATGGAAAGGGGCTGAAATTACAACTATTTTTAAAAAAGGTAATCGCCAAGACCCTTCGCATTATCGACCGATTAGTTTAATAGATGTTTTACAGAAAATATATGCTTGGCAAATTTAAAAAAAACTAAATAATTGGATTGAGGAGAATAATATTTTATCAAAGTATCAGGCTGGCTTTAGAGCCAAAATCAGCACAATTAACCAGGTCTTTAGATTCCTCTGTATGAGTTGGAAATACACAGTATTTAAGAAGAGTCATCTGTACATTGCCTTTGTTGACTTGAAGGCTGCCTTCGACCTCATCCCTAGAAATCTCCTTTGGAAATCCCTAAAAAATCAAGGGGTACCGGGGAAATACTCTTGCAAATAATAAGATTGCACGAAGATAACTTTGCAAGGGTTAGATGGGGTCCAAGGGGCGAACTTACTGAACCAATTCAGGTAAACAGGGGCATAAGGCAGGGATGTGTGCTGGCACCCACCCTATTTTCATTATATGTAAATGATATTCCTGAATATTTATTGGGCTGCGAACACGATTCTCCCAAACTAGGGGTGGTGCCAGTACCTGCGCTCTTATTCGCGGATGATACTATCTTAATTTCTCAAACCCCCAAAGGTTTACAATGTTTAATAAACACTTTTGGGGTATACTGTGAAGCTAAGGGTCTGGAAATAAACTCTAGTAAATCAAAATATATGGCAATTGATCCACATAAGTCTTTTAAAAAGAACTTAACTGTCAAAAATCAAAAGCTAGAGTATGTGCACAGTTTTACAGTTTTAATTATCTAGGTATTACTTTGGACACCAAAATGACTTGGAAACCGCAATTGGAGAAAAGTAAGTCTATTTTACTCCAAAACTCTCTACCAATAGTAAGGAAACACGAGAGCAGTTTGTCTAAAGCGGTATCCCCTGCCCTTGAGGTATATAAGTATAGGGCACAATCGGCATCCCTATATGGGGCAGAACTATGGGGACCTTCAAGCAGTAATACGTTTGTGGTTGGAGAAAACAAGTTTCTTAGAAAATTGTTATGCCTTCCAGTGCGCACACCGCTAATACCTATTGTAATGGACCTAAATATACGCTGTATTGACTACCAGGCAATTCTACGACCACTATTGTTCTGGGTGCGACTGTGGTCAACAGTAGAGCTCGTCCACTATAAGGAAGGGCTGGAGGAAATTCTAAGGTTAAAAAATGGTATAGGTGCCATGGCTGAAGCATGTTCACGCTTGGTTCCATAAATTAGGACTTAAGTATTTTGGGGGAACCTGCTGGTCTGTCTATGGCTTCGAAGAAAGTACTTAAGCTAACTTTTTGGGCCTATATTCAAGACAGCTTCTATCATAGTTCAGCCACAGGTACTTTAACAAAACGGTTTCTCTCGATGAAACCAACTTGGAGTTTCGAGCCATTTTTAGATGAGGTGCAGCCACAGTTAGCAAAATCCTTATATTTGAAATTCCGATACGGTGTATTACAGACAAATTCGAATACATCAAAATGGGTCCGGAAACAAGGGGACGAAAGTTCGGAGTGTTGTGTATTATGTCATACGGGTGCTAAAGAAAAAGATGTACATATATTGTTCTTCTGCCCAGCCTATACAAAATATAGAAGAAAATGGATCAAACCCATTTGCAGGTTATTGGGTATAAGATCCTGCTATGAGGCAGAAAGAATATTGAAAACTGGCACATCTCAAACTGTGGTCTTCAGTGTTAGTAGGTACCTGTTTGGCGTAAGTTTAATAAGAAGAAAGGAAGGTCTGAAATTTTAATTTAATATTCCAAAACGATACTGGTTTTTGCACTTGCACTTTATTTAGTACATGAATAATACTATCAGTACTATTATATTAGTTATACTGTACTAAAAAGGAAAAATCAGTTGGAACATTATATCTGGTATATATATTTTGTTTGTATTATTAGTATTTTAAAGACCAGGAAGCCTACTTTAAGGAACCCAGATACAATACGTTTGGTTTCTGGTATTCCATAATGAAATTTGTTGTAACTCCTCAATGTGTTTATACTCTTTTTAAATTTGTTAAAATTTTAATGATATTTATCTTTTAAGGATTAACAAAGGTCTTAGATTAGAAATACGATTCTAAAAATGTATGCATTGGTCTAGCGGTACCTTTTTGAAAGATTATGATATGAAGTGTTTTTATTGCGATGTGTAATTTGTTAATGTGTATCTTTTATGGTTTGCTAAACCGAAATAAAGATTAATTGAATTGAATTGAATTGAATTGAATTACAGCCAATTCCATTTTTCACTATTGCAAGGCTACCTGTCCCCATAGGCCAGAATGGGCAGTTTGATTATAACATCTTATAATCCTAACTGACCCAGGGAACATGGTAGAAAAACGAATTTAGTATGCCTGAACTCAGAATGATAAAATACATCTTTTAGTGAAGTTGGTTTTAACATTCTGTGTTTGAAAATACCACTTTTAGAAAGTAGGTATTTTCTTGCCTAACCATCCAGCCTGCCTCTGCTAGCTTGTGTATTGCATGTCTGGGTTTGTGAGTGACAGGGGCTGGGGGACTCCAGGAGACAGGGTAAGTCAGCACAGGGCTGAATAGACCTATCTGCATGTAGAGTGGTGGGAGGAGTAGCACCTGGGCCTGAATAGGGCTGTGCCTGCCTTCCACAATGCTGGCTCCACCTCCTGTGGTGTGTCTGATGTCCCTGGCCCACACTGACAAAGGAAGAGGGTGTGCACTGGCAGAATGCACCCAGAACTGGTTTGGACTAGGTACAGGACCCTCTGCCTTCAGAGGACAAAGGATTTATGGGTATAAATACTGGGGCCCTGACCCCAAGACTTTAGATCACTTCTGGAACAAACAAGACGAACCTTTGCTGAGGAGAGGAACCAGAGAAGCTGAAGGAGGAGACTATCCCTATGCTGTGTGCTGTTTGAGGGATTGGCCTGCAGTGGTTGCCTGATTGCCAAAGAAAGGAGAAAGGAACTTTGTGCTACTTTCATCATCTTGCAGAACATCTCCAAGGGCTTGAAGATTGAGCTTGCCTCCTGCTGAAGTCTCAGGGACACAAGACTTCACCAACCAGCTCCCCTGAATTCCCTTGCTGGGAATTTGAAGTGCCTGCTCTTGTGTTGGGCCTTCTGAGAGACTGCGTGTCGCTGGGAGCTGGAAGCGCGACTCACGAGGAAGAAGCGTGTCGCCGCCGCTGCAGTTGTCGTCGCATCGCCGACAAAGCACGCCGCCGCTGTCGCCATCGCATCACCGAAGCGCCTCGCATCACCGAAGAAGAGTGTCGCCGTCGCATCAGATGCCGTCTCATCATCGGAGAAGAGTGTCGCAGGGCCTGTCGCGGCTCAGAAAATTCACTGAGTCGCCGCACGGCCGTCGGGCGTGCACGCATCGCCCCCCTGAGTGTTGCAGCGAGAGGAAGACGCCATTTTGTTTCACTGCACCGGGTTGCCATCGCATCACAGCGCTGCGGGTCGCATCGCCACAGAAGCGCAGTAAGAAACCAACGCATCACCTCCCCACGCGGTGAAGAACCGACGCATCACCATCCCCTACGCAGCAGTAGGGAATCGACGCATCACCTCCCCCGGAGCAAGGAACCGACGCATCACTGTTCTTGCGTGTAAGGAACCGACGCATCACCTTCCCTGCAACTCTTTTGTTTGTATTGCGTTACGCATCCAAAAGTACATTGAACATTGAGTGTCGCATTTACCATCTTTACTGAACTGAACTATTTTCTACCATTGACAGTCATATTTTTTAGTGTATTGTGGATTTTTGTCATTTTGGATCTTGTGTTAAGTCTATATAAAAATACTTATTTTTATAATTCAACCTGTGTGGTGTCCATCTATAGTGTTGTCACTGTGTTACTGTATGTGTTCACAAATGCTTTACACACTGCCTCTGAGATAAGCCTTGCTGCTCGTGCCAAGCTACCAAGGGGGTGAGCAGGGGTTATTTTAGTAGTGTATCCCCCTTACCCTGACTAGAAGCAAGGGTCCCTATTTGGACAAAGGTACCTACCTCTGCCAACTAGAGACCCCCAGTTCTAACACTATTCTTGAGGCCTGCCTCCAAATGTAAAATAGCAATTTCTCGACGTGTAAAGATGTGTGTCTCCTAAGAAATAAACAAGTCCAGCAGTCAAGGAGTTTTATTCCTCGTCTCTGGTGCAAATGGGAACAAATACTTCTTTGTCCACTTTACATTAAAACCTGATATCTGGCTGAATTCCTCAAGGAAATTAATCACTGGTTCCAGTCCACTGTAGCCATCCCAAATAGGCGTAAAGTATTTGCATACAGCAAGATAATATGTGTACCAACTGATATCCGCAGGCCACTCTTCGTATCCTCAGTCCTGATCACGCTATCAGATGACTCTCTCACCAGCGTGACACGCAGTGGGGATAATCATGCCACAGAGTCTTTGAAACAAGGAAAAATCCCTATCCCTCTCCTGACCCTGGAATAGGTTAGAGTACTATAGTGATATCCATTTCAGAAGGACTCTGATGAATCCCATATATCCGAGTACTGCAAATAAACATTGGCAGCTAAACGACTCAATAGCTTTTTCTAGGCCGACTGAAATGACTATAATGATCCAGATTCAAATGTACCATCTTAAACACTAAAGGGTGAATCTGTCTTGCAAGTATTTTGCTTACAATTTTTTAATTCAAGTTTAACATGGACAATGGCCTATAGGAAGCCCTGTTCTTGGGATCCTGACAGGGCTTTGGTAAGAAAACTAATAGAGCATCACTGCTCATGTCCAAGAGACATCCCATTTTCAGTCCGACTAAGTACGTCATCATCAAATGTGGTGTCAACATATCCTCAAATGTTATATTGAATTCCACCTGCAATCCTTCAGAAGCTGGGGTCTTCCCGGGGACTTCCTGGTAGACATGTCCATCAGCACTGCTTTAACTTCAAACTTGGTCACTGGTGGGGTCAGGATTTCTTGACAATCTTGGGCAAATGAATGGTATGTTTCAAATTCAGTGACAGCCCCAGTGAGTCATGCTCCTGATACAGCTCTGTGTAGTATTCTAAGAAAGCTGGACTGATGTTGTTCTCAGTATATGTCATATCTCTCTGACTATACCTAACCTGTGTGTTAGGCCTGTCAGCCTTAGGGTGGTCTTTCTCCAAACGTTTTTGCCTTCACCCTCCTATTTTGCAGAATTTGTTTTTGTTGGCCTTAGGACTCTGTGCATTTTACCACTGCTAGCCAAGGCTAAAATGCATGTGCTCAGTCCGTAAAGCATGTTAAAATTGTCCTAACATATACCCGGGACCACCAAATTGAATGCTACTGGTGGGCCTGCAACACCTACTGTGCCACCCACTCATGTAGCCCCTTAAAACATGCCCCAGGCCTGCCATTGAAGCCTGAATGCAGTTTGAAACTGCCAATTCGACTTGGCAATATAACCCCTTTCCAAGCCTTAAACTCCCCTTTTATTGCATATAACTCACCCCTAAGGAAGGCCCTAGGGCAGGATGCATTGTAATTCAAAGATTAGACATGTACTTTTAGGTTTTACCTGTTCTGGTAGTGAAAAACTTGCAAATTTCTTTTTCACTACTGCAAGGCCTACCTCTCCCACAGGATAATATTGGGTTGTCTTATTACATTTAATACTGATAACATTTTATTGGGAACAGGTAAACATTTAATGTTTGGTGTTTGAGAAATTGTAATTTAAAACCCTCTTTAATGGTAAAGTTGGATTTTAAGTTACAAGTTTGAAAATGCCCCTTTTAGAATGCTGAATACAAAAGGAGAACCTGGCTCCGTTTGACGTTATGCTCTTATAATTTTTGAGCCACAAACAGACCACTATCTTTTCTGTTTGGATGGAATTTTTATTAAACCATTTCTTTCTTTGCAATTGTTTATATTTACCCAAAAAATTTTAGTTGCATGAGAAGTGAAAAGACACACATTTTTCAAATTAACATACAAAACATGAAAAATACTTATGACAATTCACAATAGACAGTGCATGAAATACTTATATACAAACACATTTATATACAAAAACGTTGGACTTTTGCATCATCACATCAGAAACTAGAATACTCTTATCGCTATCTTGTTTTTGGGGCCAAAAATGTGCCTTACACGGGAAAATATTTAGAGTGTGTGCGTGAGGCATACTATTCAATACAAATCCCTCACGTCACAACAGGTTTATTCAAATTCCTCCGTGTTGAAAAAAAGTGCTGACTCGTTAATGGTCAGCGATTTCTAAAAAACATAAATGAATGATGCAAGCTCCACATCAGTGAAAACGAAAAATAAACACTACTCTCCTTAAAAATGCTTAATTCAATTTTCTGTACCTGATTGCCTGATTCTCGGACAGAGCTGCTGCTCTGACTCCTATTTGCGTGGTAACTCAGAATTTCTCAACGAAATTACTGCAGTGCGCTTCGTAATTTATGCCGGGGGGAATTTCTACAAATCATTAAAATGATTGTGTCTATTTTAGTAATTTTAATTACATGGACATTGGGCAACTCGACGGAACAAGGTTAAAAGTACCTTTCAAACGTTCCCAGGTTGCTCAGAGGCAGGCGTCTATTTCGAGTTGCCCAATGTCCATGTAATTAAAATTACTAAATTAGTCACAATCATTTTAATGTTTTGTAGAAATTCCCCCCGGCATAAATTACGAAGCGCACTGCAGTAATTTCCATTGAGAAATTCTGGTTACCACGCAGATAGGAGTCAGAGCAGCAGCTCTGTCCGAGAATCAGGCAATCAGGTACATAAAATTGAATTAAGCATTTTTAAGGAGAGTAGTGTTTATTTTTCGTTTTCACTGATGTGGAGCTTGCATCATTCATTTATGTTTTTTAGAAATCGCTGACCATTAACGCGTCAGCACTTTTTTTCAACACGGAGGAATTTGAATAAACCTGTTGTGACGTGAGGGATTTGTATTGAATAGTATGCCCCACGCACACACTCTAAATATTTTCCCGTGTTAGGCACATGTTTGGCCCCAAAAACAAGATAGCGATAAGAGTATTCTAGTTTCTGATGTGATGATGCAAAAGTCCAACATTTTTGTATATAAATGTGTTTGTATATAAGTATTTCATGCACTGTCTATTGTGAATTGTCAAAAGTATTTTTCATGTTTTGTATGTTAATTTGAAAAATGTGTGTCTTTTCACTTCTCATGCAACTAACATTTTTTTGGTAAATATAAACAATTGCAAAGAAAGGAATGGTTTAACCCCTTGACCGTGATCGGAATTCCGCTCGTGTGCTGGACATTCCGATCGCGGGTGTGGTCGTGACGAGCTCAGCTCCTCATGCGCACAGCGCTACCGCGCAGCATGACGAGCTGAGCTCGTCACGCACATCGAAGGGGTTAATAAAAATTCCATCCAAACAGAAAAGATAGTGGTCTGTTTGTGGCTCAAAAATAATAAGAGCATAACGTCAAACGGAGCCAGGTTCTCCTTTTTGTATTCAATTTAGTACGGCCCTACCTGGTTCTGGTCATTTGGGCCTATCCCCCCCAGTTTTTGCCTTTTAGAAAGCTGGCATTTTCCTGCCCTAACTATTTATTGCTTGCAGCCTGTTCCTGGGTCACATGACTGGATGTAGTAGTCAGCTGGACTTTGTTTATTCCTCCCAAACAGCAACACAATAGAGGGATTAGGTGGGACCTGATGAGCCATCACTAGCAGGATGGGGGTGGAGCTGGCTAAAGCCCCACTTTCAACTGAATAGGCGGTGCCCTGCCTTCAAACAAGGAGCTTGTCATCACTGCATTGTTCATGCAGCCAGCTTGGAGACAGGGCAGGGGAGGTAGGAAACTTCAAGTACTTCATTGTTGTTTGTGTGCTGCATAAATACTTTTGACTCTAAGATAAGCCTGACTGCTTTTGTGCCAAGAGACCAGTTAAAGTTAATTTTGTGACTTTCGTTGTTCACCTTGACAGGAATTGCGGCTGCTGCTTGAGCAGGGTTAACACCTCACTCAACCAACAACCCAATTTCTCACACGGTGTCACCTCTACGCACCTCTACTCTAGTTTAATCAACCTGCAAGCAGTCAAATGCCTTTATCTCTCTCTTTGCTCTTCATTGCTACATGTTCTGTATTGTCTAGGAACCACAATTTAGCGAGTAGCATTGAATACATTTTCCTTTCAGCTGTTAGTTTCTTTTGGCTAGATGGCTCACACATTGTCCTTTACTCTAGGGCACATAGAGACATGCTAAGGGTATGTAGTTCGAACTCATCATTTTCCTAATGACCCCTACAGCCAGATACAATGACCCCCTGACCACTACCTCAAAGGCCTACCATTCCTGTAGTATATTGGAAGCTGGGCCCTTGTTTTCATGCAAGTAATTCTAAGTAACCTCACCCAAGGACCCCATTAAAGCCATGTTCTCTAAAATAGTGGTCTTTAGTTTCCAGGTAGGGATGAATGTGCTCTATATACCCCATCTTATAATCAGCAGTAGTGGCTTATGGTCTGATAGTGTTCTGTCAAGGTATTCTGAATAACTTATCATGGACTGCAGAGAGGCTTAGAATAATATGCAGCCTAGACTGACATGCAGATCGTGCACTGCGGTTTGCCATCCAAGAGGCAATTCCGTTGTCTGCCCTTTCCACAGTTGTGCATGAAATTAGTGGGTAGGAGCAAACAAATTTCATGTTAGACACACAATTATAGCCCCTACCAAGCGCCACAAGAGAATAAGGCCACTGTGCTTACCTTCTATCAAAGCTGCATAGTGAGTCGACTAGTCGGTGTCTTGAGTGTTTATACTGCCCAGTACAATGTCCACTCTAACAAGCTTGCCCCAATTAAGCAAAAACAGCCCTCTCTATCAATACAGAACTCAGTAGTCGTGAACAGGATCAGGTGTTGCACCTAAACTAGTGTGCCTGGGGGCCGTAAAAATATCTAGTGGCAAAAAATTGACCCCTCCATTTACTCTGTAACTTTTCAGTTTCCTGTTTTGTAAAATGAGTTTCCTGTAGGAAGATGAGCTAGGCCTCCCTGCATTAAAGGTTAGAATTAATTTTGTATCATTTGATTACAGAAAACATGCCCTTAATGGTCCATGTAAGAAATGGATATTTAGTCAGACCAGTCATTCAAACTGTATAGAACTTCTGCAGTTCCTCACTGACCTCCAGTCTCCAAGAGCCTGTCCCCCTCCAAACCCAATCCCAACCATTACCCTACTTAGCTGTTGCCCTCATTACCCACAGTAATCTCTTGAGTTTGACATCCAAAGGCCTACACTAACTTTATGCCAAATGTCATTCCCCAGGACAGAGAAGCAACCACACATTTTTCCAATCAAATATGTGTAATGAATATATCTTTTCTTCAATCACAAGGAAAAAAATATTTTTGGGAGGAAGATCCCCATGGATCTCACCCTGTCTGCGGCTGCCCTCCTCCTTCCCCTCAAACAGTCTTACATGTCTAAGAGTCTTCTGAAACCATTTTTCCCCAATGAAGAAGATGTCAAGAGGGCTCTACCATTTCAGGGGCTACTCTTGCCAGTTCATATTCATTGTGTTTTATCTACCCTGTAACCATCCAACCTGAAATGAACACCACAGCCACCTCACTCTCAGCTCTGATCTGATTTTGTGACAGTTTTATTGATTTATGGCATCCTGATTTTTTGTGTCTCTGGCAATTTTTAGATATAGATCAACTGAGGCGTCCTCTGTCTTTGCTTACTTCATAGATTTCCATTCTTCATTGAGGCACTTGAGGTTCAGTCAAGAATGATGCTATGTCATCAACTATCACCTTCAATTTTGCAAAATATTCCTATTTCACAAAGACACAATTGATCTCCATGAAGGATTACATTTTCTTTTCAACGGTAGCTATGTAGTCCAGGAAGATTGACATAGCACCAGTCTCTACCTTAAGTTGTTCCAGTGTTTAAACCGTTCTCATAATTACATCTCTGTCTCAGTAATGAAACGAGTGCACCATCAACAACTAGGGAGGGTGAACCTGGTGGCCGGACTCTATGAACCTTCACCTACTGGTAGAACTTGATGAATAACGAGCATTGGAGATGAAATGGAAATCTCACTTGCCCCCTTTGATCACACAATGGACGGCTGAAACCCTTGAGTAGGCAAAGGTGGAGAGTACAGCACTCCACAGAGAGAAAAAGCTAGGGCTGAGAAAACTACCCCTAGCGACATACTGAGATACGAATCATCATTACTTCACAGAGCATGCCAAATAGGATACCTGGCCGCCTTAGACTCCTGGTCCCATTGATTAATATATTGATTAATATATGCGGAGTGAATTTTAAGCGAGTCTGGTATCCCCAGGGACAAACTACAGGAGTAAGCTCAGCATACTATGCCCCATATACATACATCCTGCTAACAAAAGATAATTCTAATATAGTAATAACCTCTTGAATTATGGTGTCTATGGCACCAGAAAGACAAATAACATTTCCACTTCTGTGGTGAGATTCTAGGCAGTGGGTGAGTGGGGTTTAAGTAAGTTTCCTTTCTTATAGTTTATTTTTGGTAGGCAACACTACAAGAGCTGACCCCTTTGCCAAGATAATAAATAGCTTATGAAGTGAGGCACTGCATTTCTTAGAATGAACCTGGATAGTGTACTATGCTGCTAGTTCCAATGATATGCTTTGAGACTGAATACTTATCTGGAACTGTTATGAATCCTGTGATAGTATGTATTGTTGTTATGCACAGAATTCGAAAAAATATTTATTTAATTTATTTTAAAAAACTTAGAACTTGTTGTATCCCTCAGATGTCATTCCTGACTTCAGTTAGTTTTCGAAATAGTGCACCATGGTGTTCCCTTGTGTTCCCTCCAGGAGACTTACCACTCCTGTGTTATTGCATCTAGAGCACCTTTACAAATCTTCAGCCATATATTCTAGAAATTATACCTTCTTAGTGAGCTCCAGGACTTGCTTTTGCTGGGCTTCAATGGTCAGATGTAAGTCGGTCAGTGTGGCATCCACTTGCTTGACTGAGGCTGATACCTTTCTCTTGTCTTCCCTCAACAACACTCTTCTATTACAACTGTGCCTATTGTAGACAAACAAGCTTCTCCTGTGGCAGTAATGGCCTCCAGCATTTTTTCTAATTAGATCTGTGATACATGGCCCTTGGGCTCACTGCCATCCTGTGGCTCTTTTTCTCCGCTGTTGTCGAGGTCCTGCTATGTGTGAGTGTGACCCCAGTGAATCTGTGTGATCTTTAGCAGTTTTGGCTTGCTACTGTGTCTTGCTCCTCATTACCCTAAAATGGTTACCTACTGCAGTAAGAAGTTAAGGCATATTTCTCTTGGAGACAACAAAAGTGCTGCCAACAATCCTGCAAAGCAAATCAGAGCACAGACATGGCTGGGAGGGTTCATGTTTGCCCCACGGGATTCACGGAAGGTTCTTAAGCTGCCGCATGCCAAATCTTAAGGGTAGTCCTGTGATCAGGGCTACAAAGCCACTTACATTGACGTTGGGCCCTTTGCAGATATATGGCAGGATGGGCAATGTCACACACTCGCTCCAACAACTTTACTAAGCCCAGATAGTTAAAAGTGGTCTCATCAGTGCTGTGTCGTCTTATACCAGGATTCTGCGGCTTCCTTACCTGTTGCAACTCCAGCCACACTGCAGAGCTCACAATCAGTGTATGTATCAGGCAGATATCCCTGCAATAAGGTGTAAGTGCTGAGGCTAATGTCATCCCTCTCAGTTCACAGAGTGCAGGCATGCTACCTCAATTCACCACGGGGTCAGCATTGTCACTTCCATTATTGCACCTCATCTCCACAGCCTTTTGCTCCATCTTGGTGGTTGTTCCCAGGTCTTCTGGTTGCAGTTTTACCTCTGCTCTGCCATCAGAAGTCAGCAGGGCCCATGTACATTACCCCACAGTGCACACAATCATGGGTGCCTTCAGCATTTAGCCAAAGACAAAGCAAACACAGTCAATTGTCTGCTGCTTGGTGCAGTGTGAGTTTGAGGGACCAACCTTGACTGCACATAGGACCTAAACAGTGTGTACCAGTGCCAAGGCTGATGGCACAACTCTCACTCAAAGCACACATACCACAGTAGTAGCAGTATTATCTCTCCATTCCTCAATTGTCAGAGTCTAGCTCCTCGGCTCAATGGTGTAGTTTAATCAGTGAGATTCAGAGGATGTGAATCTGAAATTTCCGAAGAAAAAAAATAGTTTGCTTCAGGGTGAAGGGGTGAGATGACCAAGGTTCAAGATGGACTGTTCCCATGAGGAACAGGGTGAGTACTCATTTGTATTAGGTGGGTCTCTGTCAAGAATGGCACAGTAGGCAAAAAAACGATGGGATGAAATGCTACCCCAAATGATTGCCACTGGTTAGACTATTTGTAAGCATTCGTTCCATCACATTTTGGGTGTTTGATTGTCAGTAGTATGCCTGGAAACCTGAGACTGTGCAGCTTTCTGACCCTAGAACTGCCAGTGTTTGTGAATTCCATAAAGTAGTATATTTGCATTCATTCAAGGATTACTTCTATGGGTGCAGATATACAATTTTGTTTGTAAACTAATCACTATATACATTTAAGTTTCTTTTAAAAAAACGTACAAGGTAAAAGCACTTAGCAAACTGAGAATGACAAGAAATAACAACACAGATTTAGCAAACTCAAATCAGAGCCCCCAGACCAAACTACCAAGCCAAAAATGCATTTGGGGGAAGTGACACTGCAAACACCCTCCCTTAGGCTACGCCTCTGCCCATCCCACCTAGGCCTAGTATTTCTCCCTGGAAACTCATGACTATGGTCACATAGAACACAACGACCTGAGTTTCTGCCCTGGTACCACTTATTTTAAATGTACTTTCACTGCATGCACTCTTCTTTGTCTCTGCTACGAGAAGCCTTGATGGTAGAGTTGTCAAATGTTTGAAGGGCTCCATGTTTCCAGTCCTTGCCTTTTATGAATTATTTTATCAAGTGACTGGCGGCCCCATGTGCTAATTCCATGTTGCAAATTGAGATGGGAGTGGCAGAAAATTAATAGGGCTAGCCGAGCCAGAGATGAGCCAAGTGTCTGGCTTGGCTCCAAGAGTGCATGCACCTGCCAACCCACTAAAGCATTTGGCATGTATATTGTGCAATAAAACATAATTCTAAAATATGATACAATTGCTTCAGAATAATTTTTTATTTTTATTTCTTTAGCATACAGAAGTGCTTGACCTTAGTACATCAGATTATAGTAGTGCATAGACAAACATTTATTAAAAGTGTTAGTTTTGTATACATCAAGTTAGAAACATTGATTGCTCATCCTACGACAATGCCATTTGTGAACTAAGAGGCAAGTCAGTAGCCAAGGAAACCCTGAACGTGGCCTAGATTCTTAGTATAGATAAAGCAAAATTATAGTCTATTAATTCAAACATAAGAGGTGCTTGCACAGTGCACATGCTGAGCTCAAGTATTTAAAAGGGCTCTCATATGTGATAATAAAGAGAAAGGAGCTTCTGCGAAATAAAATGTTAGCCTAAGATCACTCATTTGGACAAGCAAAGCAGTCAGTATTGATTGCAGGTTATATGGCTTCACATTTTGTAATTCAGACTCCATATTTATTTCTCTGTCACTCTCTCCTGTTTTACATTAAAGATTACTGTTTTGCCTATAGTTCATGGTTCACAACGAGAAAAACCAACACAGACATAGCAGACCCGAATCAGGGTCCTCAGACTCAACAACCAAGCCAAGAATGCATTTATTTGGGGATTGTCACACCCCAAACACTACCCTGAAGCTAAGATCCTGCCTCAGCCTCTGGCTCCATCACAGTTTCATCACTGTGGTGCATGAAGAGAAGAAAATAGTGCAGCACCAGATTCAGTAAGATCATCGGCAGTGCTCACACGGAATCTGGCTGATCTGCATGATGCTAAGCCTCACACTGTTGCATAAAGGCAAACCAGAAATGACTAGGGAAGAGTATGCAATGGAGTTACATTCTTTAGTACAAATTCCTAAGGGAAGAAAATACGGGTCAGACAATTAAGATATGTGATTTAGGGCAAAGCGCATGTTACATGTAGGTTCATCTGGTGATATACTGCATATGTAAATTGCGGTTTCTTGATTAAAGAAATGATTGTCTGAAAACAGATATGGCACATAGTTCACTACTCATGAGCGTGGTAAAATACTTGGAGCATGGTGAAGTACCCCTGCCTCTTCAAATAAGCAGCCACTAAACAAATTACCTATGTTAGAAAATTAAGCCAAAATGATTTTCTTATTGTCAATATTATTATCTACATACATATCTCATTGGATTCATTGGCCATTACAGTGAAATCTGGGACATTTGTATTCGCTTACAAAAATGTCAGAGGTGATTTAATGGTAGAATTAGCATCACGGATCCTGTTAACCAACCTTAGAGTACAGAGACACTTGGCAGGACCCTCCTTTCTATACAGCTGCATTTTATAATTTGACATATTTTTCATTTTCACTGGCACAAACCTGAAACAGTGGTAGTTTACTGTGATACAAATCCTGGTCACAATGTAAAAACTGTAAAACTTGTTAAAGACTACGTCTGTAAAGACACAACTACCTATATATTATATTGTATTGTATTGCAAAATTTATATAGCGCTTACTACCTCTATATTGGGTGCTGAAGTGCTTGCCTACATGGGTAGCACATTACACCGTTTAGGGTGTTTGGTTGGAAGTGTGTTGTCTTTGTTTTGATCCTGTGTGGAAAATGTTTCCATGTTGTGCTTGAGGACTACTGAAGTGCGGTTATCATGTTATGGGATGATGCGCTTGGCAGTGTGATGAATGAAGAAGTGTGAGAGATAGGCGTGCAGCTTTTAGGTTTTCAGTAAGCTGGCAGCTTTGAGCAGCTCTGCAAGTCACTTTCTGGTATTTCTTATGTATATAATCCACTTAGCTGGTTACCCTACTGGTCTGTCATTTCTGAGATATTTTGTTTAAAGTATATATCCCTGAGCAGGCATGGAGATCTTTTGGAATGGACTTAGTTAACATCATCCCAAATCTAATGGTCTTTGTGAGATGGCAAGAAGTGAAATTAGTATGTTGCTAACTAGGACCTTCTGTGTTGGACTAAATAGGAGTCCTTATTGGCCAGCGGTATGTGGGATATCTGTTATTTATTCTGTGCCTATTCATTTGAGGATTTGTGGTTTATTTCTGTGGACTGGTATAGTACTGGGTGGGGAGGTATGACCATTAGTAGTTTTGTCTAATGTGACTGTAAGAGTTTCAAGCAGTAAAATGGAACTATTAAGCAGCCTGTATGAACTACAATCACCTGTCTGACTGCTGAGTCTTATGGTCTTAGTTTTAGTTTGGATTATATATTGTATTGTAATAGCATTATATAGCTCTTACTACCTCTCACGTGGAATTGTTGGGCTTTTACGCTGGGCAGCATGCGGCCCCAGGTCCCACAGTTATTTTTTTTTAATGGTTATTGTTGGTTATTGGGATTAGTTTTGTGCTCTACAGGAACCATTCCATGTCTTTACTTCAATATCTATGTGATTGGAGGCCAAGGGAGTAGCCAGAAAGTTAAAGTAACCCCACTTCGAACCAAAGCTCTTATGGCACCAAGCAAGGAAATCGAGTCATGAATATCCTCCACAGCAAAGCTCTCTTGTCTCTTCCATCCAAGCATCCATCCATTCATACTTCCATCCGTGTGCTTATATCCACTATTTCACTTTTACATTCTGTCATCCATTCACTCATTCATCCATATTTCACTCTTTCACCATGCCATTCCTCGTCTGTCTATTCATATCCAAACACATCCATCCATCTATCCATCCAACCATCAGCCCACTCTTCCATCCACCCTTTCACTCCATTCATCTATCCATATACCCATCCATCCATCTTCTCTTTCACTCATCCAGCCATCCTTTCACTCAGACACTCATCCTTTCACTAAGCCATCCACCCTTCCATCCATCAATCCACTCATCCATCCTTTCACTCATCCATCCAACCTTACACTCATCCATCCATTGGGCATTTCACTCATCATCCATCTGCCCATTCATTCACCCATCCATCCACCCTCCCTTTCACTCATTCATCCATTCTTTCACTCATCTGCCCATACATCAGCCATACATCCTTTCACTTGTCCATCTATCTTTCCTTCCTTCCCTACATCCATTAATTCATCCTCTCATTCACTCATCCATCCACCCTTTCACTCAACTATCCATCCTTTCACTCATCCAGCCACTATTCTGCCCATCCATCCATTTACCCTTTCACTTATCCATCCATCTTTTCATTCACTCATCCATCCATCTGTTCACTCATCCATCAACCCTTTCATCCATCCATCTATCCACCCTCCATTTCACATATTCAATCAATTAATCAATCAAAATCTTTATCCGGTTTAAAACAGGTAAACCATAAAAGACAGTTAAAACATGGTAAAATCATTAAGACCACAGTTTAATGAATAAGGCCAACATGATAATAAATACATTATAGCTCCATCTCCAAGTTCAACTAAAACACTATAGAGAAGCAAACCGTCACTAGGACCGTTACATCAGTCAAAAATTATTGTGTTTCTCACTTTGCTTGCGCAATTTAAACAACACGCTACATAATAACTAGTTCTAAAACCAGTCAACATCTGCAAATACAGCAAGGCGGAAATTTAGCATTTAAGAAATTAAGGGCCAGATGTGCGACGCCAAAATAGCGCCTCGTAAATTGTGAGTTTTTTGCGACTCGCAATTTGTGAGGCGCTATTTTGGATGTACACTGTTTGCGATTCCCAATGGGGTCGCAGATTGAGAGGCTCATGAATATTAATGAGCCTCTCGCAATTTGCGACCCCATTGGGAATGGCAGGCCCTCCCAGGTATGGTGGCCTGCTGGGCTCAGCAGACCACCATGTCTGGGACTGCTTTTAAATAAAGCAGGTTTTTTTTTTAATGCAGCCCGTTTTCCTTAAAGGAAAACGGGATGCATTTAAAAAAGAAACAAATGAAACGTTTTTGTTTAATTTTGTAAGGGCAGGTAGTGGTCCCTCTTGAAGCGGGTGGTATTTTGCGAGTGTTTTGCGACTGCAATTGTGGTTGCAAAACATTCATACATGGGCTTGCGCTCGCTATTAGGAAGGGAACGCCGCTTCCTAATAGCGAGTCGCAAAACCTATTTAGCGAGTCACAAATAAATTGCGACTTGCTAAATAGGCTTTGTACATGGCCCATGCTGTTTTTGCATGCGCAAACAGGTTCGTACATCTGGCCCTAAGCTCAGCCAGGATCGATTTCAAAAAGTGGCTATGGAATGGTTGTAGTATAGTTCACTGCACACTGTATCATTCCCATAGGTGCTTTACTCCCAGGGTTAACCATCACAGAAATACTCCAGACTTAAGAAGACAATAAAACAAAGGATCAGCACTCTATATAAGAATAAAAATATTTGCAATATCATAAGTGTATGCGGCAATAATTTAGAAAAATCTAAATCACAAAGAAAAATAAATTATTTTGATTGTCAAAAGCCAAAAGATTAAATAAATCCAATTGGTATACAGAGTTCATTAAACTGAATAGATTAATACCTTCCAAAATCTTGATGTTCAGTAATGCATAAGAGATCAAATTTGCTGCTCAAAGTACCACGGACAAGTGTGTTAAAAAGTTCCTTCTTTATTTCCGTCTTGAAAAATGCAACATGGACACCACCAATAAGTTTCATCCCATAAACATTGGGACTTCTTCAGGGCTGTTAAAAACATATAAACATTGACAGAAGCCATGAACAATACACAGACAATTGCAAATGCGTATTCAAAGCACAAAAATACAAAGCACAAAAGACACAATTTAAAAACAGAAAACACAATATAAGCAAAAAACATTAAATTCACACCAAAATCACAAAGGAAAAGGAATAGCAAGATAGAATTCCACATGAAAGTGAAGCACTCACATTGTAATACCAATACTAGTGGAACTTGTATCCTAAATCCGCATTATAAATTTAGCAGTAAAGAACATACATCAGTCATTACTAATCATTCAGATCATCAACTTATTTAATATAGACAGTCCAAAAAAGCGTTTGTTATAGTAAAGAGCAGCATTTGTATAGGCCATTAGCATTAGCCTTGTGCATAGATGGACAGATTGACCCCCTTGTTAAGCACATATCTGTTAACCAATTATAAGTGGAAAAGTTAAAGTAGTATAGCTAGGACTCTTGTATTATTGAGTCAAAGTGTGAGAAGTAAGCTAATTAAAGTGCTCCATTTAAAAATTTGCTTTACATAAATATGTTTTGCTATATAGTAATCCAGTTGGTGATCCATATGTCCTCTCCCTCCATATAGTGTTAACACGAACCCCTTCAAAAAATTATTAATTTAATCACTGATACTTAATATGCATTGCGCACAAAACCATCCACTTCATATAGTTCCATATAGTCTTCAAACGCATGAATGCAGGCAGTCTCGTAACCAAAACAAATGAAATGTCCAATGTTACTAACTAGTATAAAACAAGACACCTCAAACAGCTATAAACGCGTTTTTAGGTCGAGCCTGTCAGCGCATGAGCTGTCTGCAAGTCCTGCTGTCAACAATAAAGTGACTGTATTCCCACCTCCTGCTTGCCGTTGGTTCATTCCTGCGCCACTCTTCTTTTCAGCCTCCTGTCTCATTCCCGCAGCCGATACATCACATCCTTTCAATGATGAGGAGCACCGGTAAAGTACAATGTACTTACGTGTGCCTTCTTCATCTTCTGTTTGGAGCAGTAGTGGCCCATGGTGGGAGTGCTGCCGGGCACTGACGTGGGGCGGGGGAGGGGCAGGGTGGGGGGTAGTAAACTACGGATTACGGCCGATTAGAGGTAAGTAAACATATTAATAAATAAAACGAATTTCGTTGCGCACGCTGCATTGCATTTGGCGATGCAGCGCGCGCAATGAAATTCGTTTTATTTATTTATATGTTTACTTACCTCTAATCGGAACCGTAAGTTTACTACCCCCCACCCTGCCCCTCCGCCCACATCAGCGCCCAGCAGCACTCCACCACGGGCGCTACTGCTTCTGAATAATATGTTTCAGGGTAGTTTTGATTGAAATTATGATTGAAACCTGCACCTTCTTGACCCGAGAAAGAACGTTTCTGTTTTCTATTTTTCAAATAAATGTAATCCTTAAATCTTGTATGTGACATATGGGATAATTGAAATTCTAGTGCAGTTAATCTATGTAGAATTACAGTGACCGGTGAAGTTTTGAGTGATTTTGTGTGCCTCATGATTATATGGCACAAAGAAAAATACTGTAGTATACGTCATGCAGTGTTACATATGTAAATAGCTAATTCTCTGAATGCTTTTCAACAACCCTCCCACCTCACCCATGACAACATTATATTTCTTGTGTGAGCTGAAATGCACATGGGCACTCTGATTTTTACTGTTTTTATTTATTAGCATTTCACATATTAAACTGTTGTATACCTTCACCTCTTGCTGCACCTGCATGCATGTTGTGTTGTAATGTTACCAGAAGTATGAGTGCTCTTTAATTTATCTAAGGTAATTAATTAAACTGTTACATTGACATTAGTTTCCCATGTTTTGAATGTAAGATGCATGTATAAGTATTGTTATACTGGATGTGTTTCATGTTACTCATTTTTAATATATGTCCGTACGTATTGTTTTCAGCTAAGCCCCAGCCACCTACCCAACCTCCACCTCCATCGATTCCCCATCAGGAGCTGCTGCTTCTTTCCCACATTTAGTTCCGGGAGTGACTGCAGCACCTGCATCTGCTTCAAAATCTTCACAGCCTGGCACTACTGATGCGTCTTCACAGGTCCAGGGGCCTCCCTACCCAGCCTACCAAGGATACCCAGGGTAAACCTGAAACTTTCCCTTTTAGACCACATGGCAGCTATTGTCGTGACTGTGAATCCCAGTACATGCTATTTATGTGTGCCCAGCCTTTTTCCGTGTTATTTGATACATTTCTATTCCCTCCATCTTTGTGTTATTCTAAGTCATAGCTGTGTAGCATCTTCATAACTATCCCAGATATGCCTCTCCCCCTCTGTCGGCGTAGAATCCCTGTTAAAATCTATCTCAATTTAATGATGTTGTTTTTGAGGCCACTATGTCCAGTAAACTTGAAATAATTATGGAGGATACAGCTGAAAGTAACATGCTGTTGCAAACCACCATGTCTGGCAGATCTCATTTTCTGGTTTACTTCTTCACTACTCCTAGTTCAGAACTCTTTCCTCCTGACCTTTATGATTTCCCATTACTGTGGTGACTCTGCTTTTAAATACCCCTTGTGCCCTCACCTATACCTGAAATAACATTCACATTTTAGGCTTAACTTTTTTTTAATTCATAAAGAGACGCATGCCCATCTTCATCTCATGGTTGGTGTGGCTTAGTTAAGTACAAAGAAAAAGGCAAAAACGCCTATATAATAACTAGTGCCACAGCCTCTAATCCTTAAATGCAGTCACTTTGGGTGATGATAAACTATATGAAATGGCTAACTTGAGTATATCCCACCCCTACCCCACGGTACATCCCAGTGGAGTCAAAATGGAAACACCAGTAATGTCTCAAATCAGAGCATGACTAATGATTAATTTGATTTGTCAATAATCTAAGTTCATGTCTCACAGGTGGCCAAACAATGTGCAGGACCCTTAAGTATTTGGGACAAGTTAGTTCTTTAAACTCTGATGTCAGCACTAATTAACACGATTGCCACACCAATTAAAATCTCTCCTCCATACCTACCTGCCCCATCATGGTCAGTGATTGGGTATATATTCCTTTCCCCAGTAGTCCAGGATCTCCTGTTTAACAGCACATAGCAGAAGAGTAATCTGTCAACTTCTTTGTGACTTTAGTGAGTAACAAAGACAATCCACTACTCCAAGAATGATGTATGATTGTATTTTATCAATTTAATGTCCAACATCTGATCAGTGTCATCAAGGACTTCTGTACAGTATCTCTGGTGCTTGGGGCCATTCCAAAGTACATGAAGGAGGGTCCTAAAGATACCACCATTTCTCCAGCAAAAGTCATATATGCTATGGTCCCATTTATGTACTCTGTTAGGGCTATAGTCCCAGTAGGTTATAATTTTGAGTGTCTCCCTCACTGCAATACTAAATGCGCTCAGTCTTGGTCTCACTAATATCTTCCCCCACCCCCATTCCCTAGTTGTCACTGTAAACCTAAACTCCAATTCCCATCTCTGTTGCCCAGCTGTCCCAGTCTGGAAAGCATCACCACCAAGGGCCTTGTATATTTCAGATACTAGGTGTTTGTCGTCATCCTTAAGGGAAAGCCATGTTTTAAATTAGGTCATAGGTCTAGTTGCCAATTGATCCACACACTTATCTGTTACCCAGTGCCTTATGCCTTATCTGAAAGCAGCGCAATCTTTCAGATTCAGGGAGGCCAGAATCAAGCTTGACCTGTTCAAATGATTTGAGTCCTTGGTTCTCAAAGAGGTTCCCCGTGTGTTTACAATTGATCATCTGCCTTGTCAGATATTGGGAGCGGTTTATACCCAGAGAAAAAATATGGTTGTTAATGAAGGCAGGGTTAGGAGATGGATAGCTGGATAACCCTTGACTATACATGACTGTTTCATAAGAAGACACTGTGACTTTTGTAACGGGAGGAGTATAAGCCTCAAGAGCGATAAAGTTGCATAGCCAAGGTATCTTCCAAATGCGCTCCCCACTGATTATGAAACACCAGACTTTTTCAGTTGCCAGCCTCCCCCTTTCGGCCATGTACCAAGCAGCATGATGGTAATTTAGAATATGGGGCAAAGACCCCACTTTTTTGTAGATGCATAAATGATGCGTTGCCACCCCCACCCATCCACTCCTATTAAAGTTATTCAAGGTGCTTTGAATTTCATCCAAAATCCCCTTTAGCAGTTGCAAAAAGAGGGTTTGTTCCAGGTATAACAAGCATTTACAATGCAAAAGGTCTTGTATTTGCAAGATTTTTAGCTATTGGTATTGTAAATGACAATGCCTTTTATTTATGTGTTTTGAAAATCTGTAAGTGGTGCGTAGACACGCACTTTGTACTTATAGTCCTTGCTTACGAGAAGCAAGGCTGACACTAAAAGAGGCGCAGTTACTGCCAGCCTTCCTTCTCGTAAGCAACGACTATAAGTACAAAGTGAGTGTTTATGCACCGCATGCAGGTTCCCAAAACACATAAATAAAAGGCATTGTCATTTACAATGCCAAAAGCTGAAACACTCCCAAATGCGAGACCTATTGCATTGCAAATGCTTGTTAATTACTATTGTCAAAAAAGGTAGGACCAGCATATCAAGCTATAATATATTTAGTGAGTTTCAATCACATTCTACACCAATGGGAAAAAACACAAAAACAATACAAAAATCATGTGAGAAACAGTCAACATCTGTCTGCAAATTCCCCATTTGGGGAAAAGATGTAAGTTAAACAGAAGTCTCAGCAAACAGATACACACATATGTAATATGAAAGTCCATCTAATAAGAAGTGAGCATGATGCATCACACACAAACATAATCCAGAACATATGAATGACCAGAATCATCATACATATTCTACGTGTCTGATAAGCATTACACACTGAAATCTAAGACCAAACAGAGTCTACGTATTCTTTTCACAACCTGCGTCTCCAGTAAGAAATATTTATCAAGCAAAAGTCAAAAGGACACAAGTGTAAACTTGAAGCATCAGGAATCTCCTAACGCACCCCACATATTTGCTTCGTAGCATCCGGAAAGTCGCATGCATACAAACATTTTTAGTCTAATAACCATTTTCTTTCACTACCCGCGTATCTGAAAAAAGTGAAAGGTTCACAAAAGTTCCAACACAGATATTATCAGTAAAGACAAGGAGGGTTTGGGGGGCAGCCGAGCACTGGGAGGTCTGCCCCCAGGGCAGATTGGGAGGGGCAGGGCTGTCCAGGTGCCGGAGATTTTGTCATTTTGGGCTATTTTTTCTGTAGCCCAAATAGAGCCCAATTATAAGGGTCCTCGAGGGTCGCTCCCAGCCACCGTTTTAGGTTTGGTGACCTGGTGGCTGGGAGCAGTGGTAGCGTAGTTAGAAATAATTTATGGCAGTTAGTTGTTGGCCTTTTTAGGACAGTGTAGCTTAATTAGGGTCAATGGAGGATTACCGGGTCCTTGAAGCGGTGCGCCTCCTCAGCGAGGCGGGACAGCTGGATCTCTTGATCCCGGACACCGCAGGCCCATCACTCCTGCCTCGGCGGGCGTCAGCCGGGGTTGCGGCCGCCGTCGCGGCCTGCACCTCGCCCAAGAGGGCGAAGATCGGCCTGGAAAGTACAAGGGGCGCTCCTATGCAAGGAGAGCGGCCCCTGGTTTGCATGCAGCGCCGGAGCCTCGTGCGGCGTATGAGGCTCCGGCGAAGGAGGGTGGGGGCGGGGCCTCAACAGGCCGCAGGCGCTCTTTGGAAGGGCTTAAAAAAGGCATCCTGTCAGCTCCGGGGCCCGAGGCGGTTGTGACCGGGGCCTCCGAAGTGGCAGGGCAAAGTGAGGATGTAGCGGTAGTGCCGCGGAGAAGGGGAGGGTGGAGGGAGGCAGGGTGTAGAGTGCGTGCCCTAGCGCGAGGACGGGAATGGGCCTCACGCTGCAAGGGCGAAGAAGGCCATAATGCAGGCCCCTCCATTAGATGAAGGAGGGGCCCAAGAGGATAGCGGTGATCCTTGGTTGGGAAGTGGGGAGGAGTGGGATTTGGTTGAGTGGGATTTGGTTGAAGGGGGAGGAAGAGAATTTCCAGAGGGAGTGGGAGCCTGCAGGGGGCAGTATGGCCTGGGAGGGTTTGGATATTTTCACCTCCTGGAACGAGGAGGTGAGAGGCCTAGACAGGGTGGGGAAGGTTGACGCTTACATGGCGCTGGGGGGCCTTTTGGGGTGGCAGAGAAGGGCATGAAACAGGAAAAAGGGGTAGGAGTGGAGGGGTGGGGGGGTTAGCCTGGTGAACAGTAAGGGGGGCAAGGGGTTATCCCCAGGGCAGGGTCAGTCACCATCAGGCCTTGCCAGGGGGCTGGAATGGAGCATAGAAGAGGAAGGGGGGTTAGTGACAGTGAGGTGGGTGACTTGATCAAGGTAGGTAGGAGGTGGGCAGAGAGTACGATAGGGGTGGGGAAGAAGAGGAGACGGGAGCAAGGGGAGGGGTCGCATAGGCCCAGCACACCAGACAAGTCGTTTATGTTTCAGATGGTGGAGCATCGCAGAGTTTTGGACTCGGCAGAGCTGGGGGCGGCTTGCTGGCGCCGAGGAGAAGGGAGGGCGGAGCCTTGAGCGGCGTGCCTGTTACTATCGGGGGATCCTGTCGCTGCCGGCATATGTAGGCCCTGAGCGGTCTCGCTGGCCCCAACACCTAACGGACCTCGGCGGTCCGCAGGTGTGGAGGAGTACATGGCTAAGCGGTCAGTAGGGCCGGTGGAATACAGGAGGGTGCAGTTAGCACCTCCTGAAGCAGGGAGAAGGGGGCCCAGTAGGGGCCACCATGTAGAGATGCAGGGTAAATGGAGAGAAGAGCTTGATTTTGATGAAGAGAGCCTTGAGGAGGGCGAGTTGCGGGACAAAGAAGACAGGGTGGGGGGGTCAGAGTAACGAGTCTCATAGTGTTTTGCAGGTAACACAGAGGGCGTTGGGGCCCTGCGGGGAGGCCAGCCAAGTCACTATCGACCACGGGGCCACTGGCGAGATGGACTGCAGCAACACGGGCACCCTCCTTGGTGCCAGGTAAGGCAAAAGGGCTCGTGGGGAAGCTGGTAATGGTGTCGATTGGAATAGGGGAGAAGCCTAGGGAGGGAAGAGGGTAGGTTGCAGAAGGGTAAGTATGTGTCAGACGTAGGTGTAGGCACTGAAGAAGGAGGTAAGTCAGGTGAGTCCAAAGGGGACGATAGCAAAGACATGCAGAAAGCGGAAAAAGGGGAAAAAGAGGTTGAAGAGAAAAAAGATAAGTTGGAGAGTAAGGAGCTGAAGATCATGAAACTCCCCTATATGGGGGTAACTAAACCACTGGGAGCTCATCTGATGCTGGCAACCAAGGAACGCATTTGGATGGGAGAGTACGCCGAAATGCTTAAGCTTTTACACAGAGAGGTGGGTGCAAAAGAAGGGTCAAAAGAAGAGGAGTATGAACTGGCCAAGCGGGCGAGGGTCCCATTGACCATAGAAAACTGGACAGCTGCGTTTTTGATTTATGCAAGTGTTTATTGTGAAAAATACCCGGAGCGATGCGTAGCGCTATTCAAATACATGGACGTTATTCGGAAAGCCCAGATTACAGGTGGGGGTTATGCGTGGGTACAATATGATGAGGAGTTTAGAGCACGCATGGCATGGGACCCTGAAGCGAAATGGGGTGAGCTGGACACAGATTTGTGGCAGCACACTATGGGGGTGTAAAGAGCGGGTAAGACCATTTTCACAGCTAGTGGGCTTCCGATCGTTTACCGGCCCTTTCAGGGGAAACCCACCTGTGGAGGGGTGGGAGGTACTGAAAGGGGGCAGACAGGGTCAGGGTGGTCCTGTTGGGATTTTAACAAGGGACTATGCACTCTGGAGTTTTGTAAATTCCACCATGAGTGCTCGAAGTGCGGGGCCGGCATGCGCTGGTCAACTGCTTCGGGACAGGGAGTGGTTACCAGCAAGGGAGCCAGCAGTGGCAGCAAGGGGGAGCCAATGTGGGGGGGCAACTGCAGCAACACTTTACAGGGGCGAGGGGGGTTAGGGGGTTCAGGGGTCTGGGCCAAAGGGCTCATACTCTGGTTTAGCCTGAGAAGTTGGAGGCAGCGCTACAGGGATATGAGGACCACAGAGCTGCAGGAATTTTGAGGGAAGATTTCAGATGAGGTTTTCGTTTGGGGTACGGGGACCAAGGCACAGAAGATGGGCAGAGAACCTTCAGTCAGCAAAAGAACATAAGCAAATAGTCCAAGACAAGCTAGATAAGGAAGTGAGGGAGGGAAGAATGGCTGGGCCTTTCACGGTTTCGCCCTTGGAAAACTTGATTGTGTCACCCATTGGGGTGGTGCCAAAAAAGGAACTGGGGCAGTTTCGCCTGATTCAGCATTTATCATGGCCAGAAGGGAGCTCAGCAAATGATTTTATTGATGAAAAAGAGGCCACAGTCTCATATTCATCAGTTGACGTGGCCATGTCACTGGTAGTGATGGCGGGCGCAGCGGCACCAATGGCAAAAATGTGACAGAAAATGAGCTTTCTGTTTGCTTCCAGTCCATCCAGACGATTGGGATCTTCTGGGGATCCATTTTGACGGGAAGTGGTACGTGGACAAAGCATTACCGATGGGCTGCTCTATGTCATGCACATTATTTGAGTGTTTCAGTACCTTTCTGCAGTGGCTGTTTACAAAGCGCACAAGTCACAAGGGAGTGACACATTATTTGGATGATTTTTTCTTTGTGGGCTCCCCAGGCTCCACGGAGTGCCAGGAGGCCTTGGAAAACTTCAAAGAGCTGACGGGGGACTTGGGGGTGCCGTTGAAAAGACAATGGGCCCCAGCACAGCACTGTCTTTTCGAGGAATTGAAATTGATTCGGGAGCAATGCAGGCACGCTTGCCAGAAGACAAGAAGCTAAACATGGTGGAATTGCTAAGTGTCATGCTAGCTCGGGAGAAGGTGACAGTGAAGGAGATACAGGTCCTGTTGGGCCATCTCAACTTCGCATGTAGGGTGGTGAGAGAAGGGAGGACTTTCTGCAGGAGATTGGGACAGGCTTTGGCAGGGCAACGTCCACCTCACCATCATGTACGCTTTCAGCAGGCGTGAGAGAGGATTTGAGAATGTGGCGGGGGTTTTTACATTCCTTTAACGGGATCCCGCTGGCAAGGGGGGAAGATCTGATATGGGATGTCCAAATATTTTCAGACGCAGCAGGCAGCAAGGATTTTGGCCTGTTTTGGGAGGGAAAATGGTGCGCAGAACAGTGGCCCGCACAATGGGGGGGAGGGGGTAGTAGCATTGCCTTTCTGGAGTTTTTCCGCTAGTGGCGGCGGTGACGTTGTGGGGCGAACAGATGGCGCACAAGAAGGTGACATTCAGAGTAGACAATATGGCAGTGGTCGAGATAGTTAACCGACAGTCAGCGAGGGATGAACAAGTTCTTAAGGTGTTGAGTGTTTGTGTTGGGTTGTTTGCGCCATGACATAGCTTTCAGGGCACTGCACATCCCGGGCGTGGACAATGATATAGCGGATGCTTTGTCTCTGTCACAGTAGGGGAGATTCCGAGGGCTAGCCAAGGATGCCGACAGAACTCGGATGCCCATGCCGCAGCAGTTGTGGTATGTAGGCAACACAGGATGCTACAACTGGTGGAAGGGTCGCTAGCAAAGTTTACTAGGGTAGCGTATAGTCTAGAGTGGACAGAATTTCTGGCTTCAGGTGCCCAGCGGCGCATTGATAAAGAGCAAAGGGTAGAGGATGTCATTCAGTTCATACTGGATATGATCGATAAAGGATTATGTAGGGTCACGATTGCAGGGAAGCTAGCGGGGGTAGCCTTTGTGGGCAAGCTGCTATGGGGCTACCCACCATCAGCAGGTGAACTGGGTACAAGAATTCTAGAAGGATGGGCTAGGGAACAGGGCCAGAGGAAGCATATCAGGAAGCCTTTGTCTTGGCGACTATTAGGCAGGGTGATACAGATGTTACCAAAAGTATGTACTGACGCCTTTGAGACTTGTCTGTTTTCCACATTGATGGCGTGGATGTTTTTTGGCGCATTCCGGGTATCAGAATTGTTGGAGGACAAAAGGGGTGGGGGGGTCAGGTGGGAGGATGTGGTCCCTCGTTGCTCGGGCTTCATATATGGTTGAAGAAGCCTAAAACAGATCAGAACGGCATAGGTAAATGGGTTGCGCTACAGGCATCAGTGCCTTCGCTCACTTGTCCATGAAAATGGGAGGCACGTAGGCGCGCTGTTTCCAAGGAGAATGGGGGGTCAGTTTTTTAACATACTAATGGAAGTAGAGTGACAGCCTACCAGCTACTAGCGGTCTTGAGGAAGGCATTAAATGAACTAGGAATCAACGGCACATAATTTGGTACGCATTCCTTCCGAACTGGGGCAGCGTCAGAAGCGAACAATAGAGGGTGGGAGCAGGGAGACATCATGCGGCTGGGGCGCTGGTCTTCGGAGTGTTACCGGTGTTACCTGCGAAGGTATGACGGGGGAATAGCGCGGTTGTCCACAATGCTTAATCTCACGCAGATCTTTCTCGTTTCAGGTTCGGTGGCTGGCCCCCTTACAGCTGAGATGACAATCTGGGTAGTGGGGCATTCTTTCGTGAAGTGGGCTCACCTCCAGGCCCGCAAGTGTTATTTCGGACAAAACTTAGGCTTTAATGAGCGACTTTTTATGGTGTTGTGGAAAGGAAAAGGGGGCATGTGCTGGAGGGAGTTGATTCCCTACCTGAATAGCCTGATGGTGGGGGACAGGTGACCAGATGTTTTGGTTATACACCTGGTCGAAAATGATTTGTGTAAGGAAAAGGGCATTGTGTTGATGAGAAGTATGAAGAGGGATTTAGCGATGATTAAGCAACAGTGGGCAGGCTGCTTTGTAGTTTGGACTGAGTTTGTGCCCCGGATAGTATGGCGCGGGGCGCTGAACCCAGGAGTGGTAGACAGGGCCAGAAGAAAGCTTAACACCGAGATGGCACGTTTTTGCAGGGAAGTAGGGTTTGGTAGGGTTTCTCATAAGGAGATTCGTTTTGACACAGTTGAGTTTTTCAGGGGGGATGGTGTCCACCTTTCTAGGATGTGCATGGATCTTTATCTTTTGGAAATTCGTGAGGTTTTGGCAAGGACCTTAAATGTTCAATGCCATGCAATAAGTTAAGGGACCTAGGGGGGAGTGGGGCAGAAAAAAGGGGTAGGCAGGGGACCCGCCCCCACCCTTTTTCCTGGGTGGCGGGGTTTTGAAAAGTTGGTCAGGGTTAGCAGAGGTTTTGGTTAAGTGTTGGAAGTTGTGAGCAGGGGCAGGGAAAGGGTAGGTAGGTAGTTTAAGTTTCAGTGGTAGACGTTTTGTTAGTTACAGTTTCAGAAAGGCAGGTATGGGAGGTTAATTTTATTGTAAGGTATAATTTTTAACTGCAATGATTTGTAATGTTGTTGTTATGTTAATGGCAGGGTGGGGGAAAGTTTGAGGGGATCTTTGGGGCGGGGGGATCAGGGGTCAGTCATTCGATGTATAGCGAGGTTTTAGTTTTGTAAGGCAGTTGCCAGGTTTGGTATTTGTAATGTGCACCTGTTTCAATAAAGCAGCCTTTTTCGCACACAAATTGGTCTCAGTTTGGCTTGCCCCCTCTCCCCCAAGGGGGGTTTGGGGGCAGCCGAGCACAGGGATGTCTGCCCCCCGGGCAGATTGGGAGGGTCAGGGCTGGCCAGGTGCCGGCCATTTTGTGATTTTGGGCAGTTTTTTCTGTAGCCCAAATAGAGCCCAATTATAAGGGTCCTCGAGGGTTGCTCCCAGCCACCATTTTAGGTTTGGTGCCCTGGTGGCTGGGAGCAGTGGTAGCGTAGTTAGAAATAATTTCCCCTCCCTCCCATCCCTTTAAATTGGTGGTATTCTGGGGGCATTTTTCGGGCCTGTTTCTTATTGTTCTGGGCTAGCTTGGTTGAACACAAGGAGATAATGGAAGGAGCGTTGAAACTTTTCAGACACTCACCCCCAGTCACAGATCTGGGTTCAATCCATCATCGTTCTTTAGCTCACTTTGCCACCCCAGTTCAGACACATCTATATGCAAATCAGTCTTGACCCTGTGCCTCATGGGAACAGTCCAGCCCGAACTGCCAAGCCATGTCTTCCCTGGACTGGAAACAAGCATCCTGGGATCGGTTTCGGGCTAACAGCCCTCATCAGCCAGGCTAGCTTGAATCCAGTGGCAAAGTGAGCAAGGGACCAACGTCTGTGCATACCCTGCCAACTTAGGGCGAACAAAGCAAACACAAGGAGATGATGGACGGAGCGCTGAAACTTTTCAGACACTCACCCCCTGTCACAGATCTGGGTTGAATCCATCATCGTTCTTTAGCTCACATCGCCACCCCAGTTCAGACACAGCTATATGCAAATCAGTCTTGACCCTGTGCCTCATGGGAACAGTCCAGCCCGAACTGCCAAGCCATGTCTTCCCTGGACCGGAAACAAGCATCCTGGGACCGGTTTCGGGCTAACAGCCCTCATCAGCCAGGCTAGGTTGAATCCAGTGGCAAAGTGAGCAAGGGACCCACGCCTGGGCATACCCTGCCAACTTAGGGTGAACAAAACAAACACAAGGAGATGATGGACGGAGCGCTGAAACTTTTCAGACACTCACCCCCAGTCACAGATCTGGGTTGAATCCATCATCATTCTTTAGCTCAATTCGCCACCCCAGTTCAGACACAGCTATATGCAAATCAGTCTTGACCCTGTGCCTCATGGGAACAGTCCAGCCCGAACTGCCAAGCCATGTCTTCCCTGGACCGGAAACAAGCATCCTGGGACCGGTTTTGGGATAACAGCCCTCATAAGCCAGGCTAGCTTGAATCCAGTGGCAAAGTGAGCAAGGGTCCCACGTCTGGGCCTACCCTGCCAACTTAGGGTGAACAAAGCAAACACAAGGAGATGATGGACGGAGCGCTGAAACTTTTCAGACACTCACCCCCAGTCACAGATCTGGGTTGAATCCAACATCGTTCTTTAGCTCAGTTCGCCACCCCAGTTCAGACACAGCTATATGCAAATGAGTCTTGACCATGTGCCTCATGGGAACAGTCCAGCCCCAACTTCCAAGCCATGTCTTCCCTGGACCGGAAACAAGCATCCTGGGACCGGTTTCGGGCTAACAGCCCTCACCAGCCAGCCTAGCTTGAATCCAGTGGCAAAGTGAGCAAGGGACCCACGTCTGGGCATACCCTGCCAACTTAGGGTGAACAAAGCAAACACAAGGAGATGATGGACGGAGCGCTGAAACTTTCAGACACTCACCCCCTGTCACAGATCTGGGTTGAATCCATAATCATTCTTTAGCTCACTTCGCCACCCCAGTTCAGACACAGCTATATGCAAATCAGTCTTGACCCTGTGCCTCATGGGAACAGTCCAGCCCGAACTGCCAAGCCATGTCTTCCCTGGACCGGAAACAAGCATCCTGGGACCGGTTTCGGGCTAACAGCCCTCATCAGCCAGGCTAGCTTGAATCCAGTAGCAAAGTGAGCAAGGGACCCACGTCTGGGCATACCCTGCCAACTTAGGGTGAACAAAGCAAACACAAGGAGATGATGGACGGAGCGCTGAAACTTTTCAGACACTCACCCCCGGTCACAGATCTGGGTTGAATCCATCATCGTTCTTTAGCTCACTTCCCCACCCCAGTTCAGACACAGCTATATGCAAATCAGTCTTGACCCTGTGCCTCATGGGAACAGTCCAGCCCAAACTGCCAAGCCATGTCTTGCCTGGACCGGAAACCAGCATCCTGGGACCGGTTTCGGGATAACAGCCCTCATAAGCCAGGCTAGCTTGAATCCAGTGGCAAAGTGAGCAAGGGACCCACGTCTGGGCCTACCCTGCCAACTTAGGGTGAACAAAGCAAACACAAGGAGATGACGGACGGAGCGCTGAAACTTTTCAGACACTCACCCCAGTCACAGATCTGGGTTGAATCCATCATCGTTCTTTAGCTCAGTTCGCCACCCCAGTTCAGACACAGCTATATGCAAATCAGTCTTGACCCTGTGCCTCATGGGAACAGTCCAGCCCAAACTGCCAAGCCATGTCTTCCCTGGACCGGAAACAAGCATCCTGGGACCGGTTTCGGGCTAACAGCCCTCATCAGCCAGGCTAGGTTGAATCCAGTGGCAAAGTGAGCAAGGGACCCACGCCTGGGCATACCCTGCCAACTTAGGGTGAACAAAGCAAACACAAGGAGATGATGGACGAGCGCTGAAACTATTCAGACACTCACCACCAGTCACAGATCTGGGTTGAATCCATCATCATTCTTTAGCTCAATTCGCCACCCCAGTTCAGACACAGATATATGCAAATCAGTCTTGACCCTGTGCCTCATGGGAATAGTCCAGCCCGAACTGCCAAGCCATGTCTTCCCTGGACCGGAAACTAGCATCCTGGGACCGGTTTTGGGATAACAGCCCTCATAAGCCAGGCTAGCTTGAATCCAGTGGCAAAGTGAGCAAGGGTCCCACGTCTGGGCCTACCCTGCCAACTTAGGGTGAACAAAGCAAACACAAGGAGATGAAGGACGGAGCGCTGAAACTTTTCAGACACTCACCCCCAGTCACAGATCTGGGTTGAATCCATCATCGTTCTTTAGCTCAGTTCGCCACCCCAGTTCAGACACAGCTATATGAAAATCAGTCTTGACCCTGTGCCTCATGGGAACAGTCCAGCCCCAACTGCCAAGCCATGTCTTCCCTGGACCGGAAACAAGCATCCTGGGACCGGTTTCGGGCTAACAGCCCTCACCAGCCAGGCTAGCTTGAATCCAGTGGCAAAGTGAGCAAGGGACCCACATCTGGGCATACCCTGCCAACTTAGGGCAAACAAAGCAAACACAAGGAGATGATGGACGGAGCGCTGAAACTTTCAGACACTCACCCCCTGTCACAGATCTGGGTTGAATCCATCATCGTTCTTTAGCTCACTTCGCCACCCCAGTTCAGACACAGCTATATGCAAATCAGTCTTGACCCTGTGCCTCATGGGAACAGTCCAGCCCGAACTGCCAAGCCATGTCTTCCCTGGACCGGAAACAAGCATCCTGGGACCGGTTTCGGGATAACAGCCCTCATAAGCCAGGCTAGCTTGAATCCAGTGGCAAAGTGAGCAAGGGACCCACGTCTGGGCCTACCCTGCCAACTTAGGGTGAACAAAGCAAACACAAGGAGATGACGGACGGAGCGCTGAAACTTTTCAGACACTCACCCCAGTCACAGATCTGGGTTGAATCCATCATCGTTCTTTAGCTCACTTCCCCACCCCAGTTCAGACACAGCTATATGCAAATCAGTCTTGACCCTGTGCCTCATGGGAACAGTCCAGCCCAAACTGCCAAGCCATGTCTTGCCTGGACCGGAAACAAGCATCCTGGGACCGGTTTCGGGATAACAGCCCTCATAAGCCAGGCTAGCTTGAATCCAGTGGCAAAGTGAGCAAGGGACCCACGTCTGGGCCTACCCTGCCAACTTAGGGTGAACAAAGCAAACACAAGGAGATGACGGACGGAGCGCTGAAACTTTTCAGACACTCACCCCAGTCACAGATCTGGGTTGAATCCATCATCGTTCTTTAGCTCAGTTCGCCACCCCAGTTCAGACACAGCTATATGCAAATCAGTCTTGACCCTGTGCCTCATGGGAACAGTCCAGCCCGAACTGCCAAGCCATGTCTTCCCTGGACCGGAAACAAGCATCCTGGGACCGGTTTCGGGCTAACAGCCCTCATCAGCCAGGCTAGGTTGAATCCAGTGGCAAAGTGAGCAAGGGACCCACGCCTGGGCATACCCTGCCAACTTAGGGTGAACAAAGCAAACACAAGGAGATGATGGACGGAGCGCTGAAACTTTTCAGGCACTCACCCCCAGTCACAGATCTGGGTTGAATCCATCATCATTCTTTAGCTCAATTCGCCACCACAGTTCAGACACAGCTATATGCAAATCAGTCTTGACCCTGTGCCTCATGGGAATAGTCCAGCCCGAACTGCCAAGCCATGTCTTCCCTGGACCGGAAACTAGCATCCTGGGACCGGTTTTGGGATAACAGCCCTCATAAGCCAGGCTAGCTTGAATCCAGTGGCAAAGTGAGCAAGGGTCCCACGTCTGGGCCTACCCTGCCAACTTAGGGTGAACAAAGCACACACAAGGAGATGATGGACGGAGCGCTGAAACTTTTCAGACACTCACCCCCAGTCACAGATCTGGGTTGAATCCATCATCGTTCTTTAGCTCAGTTCGCCACCCCAGTTCAGACACAGCTATATGCAAATCAGTCTTGACCCTGTGCCTCATGGGAACAGTCCAGCCCCAACTGCCAAGCCATGTCTTCCCTGGACCGGAAACAAGCATCCTGGGACCGGTTTCGGGCTAACAGCCCTCACCAGCCAGCCTAGCTTAAATCCAGTGGCAAAGTGAGCAAGGGACCCACGTCTGGGCATACCCTGCCAACTTAGGGCGAACAAAGCAAACACAAGGAGATGATGGACGGAGCGCTGAAACTTTCAGACACTCACCCCCTGTCACAGATCTGGGTTGAATCCATCATCGTTCTTTAGCTCACTTCGCCACCCCAGTTCAGACACAGCTATATGCAAATCAGTCTTGACCCTGTGCCTCATGGGAACAGTCCAGCCCGAACTGCCAAGCCATGTCTTCTCTGGACCGGAAACAAGCATCCTGGGACCGGTTTCGGGCTAACAGCCCTAATCAGCCAGGCTAGCTTGAATCCAGTAGCAAAGTGAGCAAGGGACCCACGTCTGGGCATACCCTGCCAACTTAGGGTGAACAAAGCAAACACAAGGAGATGATGGACAGAGCGCTGAAACTTTTCAGACACTCACCCCCGGTCACAGATCTGGGTTGAATCCATCATCGTTCTTTAGCTCACTTCCCCACCCCAGTTCAGACACAGCTATATGCAAATCAGTCTTGACCCTGTGCCTCATGGGCACAGTCCAGCCCAAACTGCCAAGCCATGTCTTGCCTGGACCGGAAACAAGCATCCTGGGACCGGTTTCGGGATAACAGCCCTCATAAGCCAGGCTAGCTTGAATCCAGTGGCAAAGTGAGCAAGGGACCCACGTCTGGGCCTACCCTGCCAACTTAGGGTGAACAAAGCAAACACAAGGAGATGACGGACGGAGCGCTGAAACTTTTCAGACACTCACCCCAGTCACAGATCTGGGTTGAATCCATCATCGTTCTTTAGCTCAGTTCGCCACCCCAGTTCAGACACAGCTATATGTAAATCAGTCTTGACACTGTGCCTCATGGGAACAGTCCAGCCCGAACTGCCAAGCCATGTCTTCCCTGGACCGGAAACAAGCATCCTGGGACCGGTTTCGGGCTAACAGCCCTCATCAGCCAGGCTAGCTTGAATCCAGTGGCAAAGTGAGCAAGGGACCCACGTCTGGGCATACCCTGCCAACTAGCTTGGTTGAAGACAGGTGCGCAAGGGGTAGTCATGTGTAATGTCACTTGGAACAGGTGCTGGCGGGGTTTGAAAAGTTGGCCAGGGTTGGCAGAGGTTTTTGGTTAAGTGTTGGAAGTTGTGAGCAGGGAAAGGGTGGTTAGGTAGTTTAAGTTTCAGTGGTAGACGTTTCGTTAGTTACAGTTTCAGAAAGGCAGGTATGGGAGGTTGGTTTTATTGTAAGGCATAATTTATAACTGCAATATTTGTAATGTTGTTATGTTAATCGCAGGGTGGGGGAAGGTTTGAGGGGATCGTAGGGGCGGGGGGGCTCAGGGGTCAGTCATTCAATGTATAGCGAGGTTTTAGTTTTGTAAGGCAGCTGCCACGTTTGGTATTCGTAATGTGCACCTGTTTCAATAAAGCGGCCTTTTTCACACACAAATTGGTCTCAGTTTGGCTTGCCCCCTCCCTCCAATGGAAAAACATTCAAAAACATCTAGGACCTTCTGTATGTCTAACATACATAAAGTGCAAAGGTCGAAGACTATAACCAGTCTACAAGTTCATAACCTGACTCTTCCACCCAAGCGGGAATCAGTCAGTGTGGTCATCACGGAACTAATATGGTCTAATAAAACTGTGTCACGAAACTGGCCAGCTCCCAATCTTGTAGCTTACCGATAGTTGTATAAAATGGTGTCCACTGCATATTCGGCATGCGCGTAAGAGGGGCCATATTGTGGAAATGGTCTTTAAATACATGGACCCACGAAAGGGAGTAATTACGTGAGAAAAATTATAATTAATTAACGCCGCAAATGTGTCGGCCATCTTAGTGTAGACAAACTGACATAGAGAGCATGGTGTGCTTCATCAAAACTGGCATAACTTGAGAAAAGGGCTGTGCGTTAACCAATCAAATAAATTAAAAGCATCACAGCATCCTTGCCACGAACGAAGCACGACCGGAGGTTTTTTAGTCCCGGCTTATGGTTTTACGGTGGTTACGATTGGTGCAATTAAGATTGTGGTTTCGCCATTGAAAATCGGTCCACCTTTTGATTTTACGACGGAGCAACCTATACATGTGTGGTACTACAGGTCCTGAAAAGGGTGATCTTTATCAAAAATAGAGTGGCTATTTGGTCCGGAAAAAGGTGTGGACTACTTTAAAAAAGCAAAACAGGCATTTCGGAGGAGACTTATTCCCTTCTATATATAATATATTTTTAGAGCAGGGTTGAGAGTGTTTTCGCCCGAAGTTTAAACCACCACGGAGAAGCAGCTCCTTTGGTGAATGTATTGCATCACCATAAATGAATATATGAAGGAGTTGGGAGATATTTTATGATTAAGCCTGAAGAAGGTGGTTGGATCGTTTAAATACCACTGAAACGCGTCGCTTCCTGGATTTTATGATTACTAAACCCTACGGGCTTTCTTTTGACCAATATATAGAAATACATATCTTGTTGTAGAATTTGAATGACTCTTTGGGTTTAGTGTTTGTGCCTTTCAAATTTTGCACTTTTTAATTCTTGTATTCTCCCTGTTTTTATTTGTGATTCACTATATATGTTGAAAAATCATGTGATTTATTGTGGATTTTTTATTGTTATAAAACTTTTAATTCATGAATAACATTTAATAAATGAGTAATCGTATATTGGTTTTTTGGTGTTTGCTATTTATGTTGGTGAAGGGTTGACTGTATGCATATGTGGAATGTGTTTATGATGGTATGCTTATAGAAAGTCCAAAGGGAACTTCTTGCTGACTTGTTAACATACATAAAGTACAAAGGTCGAAGACTATAAACAGTCTACAAGTTCATAACCTGACTCTTCCACCCAAGCGGGAATCAGTCAGTTTGGTCATCACGGAACTAATATGGTCTAATAAAACTGTGTCACGAAACTGGCCAGCTCCCACTCTTGTAGCTTACCGATAGTTGTATAAAATGGTGTCCACTGCGTATTCGGCATGCGCGTAAGAGGGGCCATATTGTGGAAATAGTGTTTAAATACATGGACCCACGAAAGGGAGTAATTACGTGAGAAAAATTATAATTAATTAACGCCGCAAATGTGTCGGCCATCTTAGTGTAGACAAACTGACGTAGAGAGCATGGTGTGCTTCATCAAAACTGGCATAACTTGAGAAAAGGGCTGTGCGTTAACCAATCAAATAAATTAAAAGCATCACAACAAAACCATATAAAACCATATAAAAAAGTGGGTATACAGTCAACAGTCTCCCATGGGCAATCATGTCTAAAAAGTGAGAAAAGTAAACTGTACCAGAAAAGCAGAGTGTGTAAATTACTCTATTCATCTGTCATAAGGAGACCTGTCTAGGAACAACATGTTAACAATGAAAGTTGCCATGAAATCTCCCAGAATCCTAAATAATCGTTTTACATATCCGCTCAGTTAAGGCAGTTAGATCGCAACACAGTGAAAGTGAGGAAACTATCTCACATGGGCAATCTCATCTGAAAAATGAACAAGGTAAACTGTACTAATAAAAGGGTTTGTGTAAATTGTTCAATTTACCACCTGTACCAGCAGGTCTATTAAAAGGAGACCTGTTTAAAAACAAGATATTAATATTAGAAGTCACCATAAGATCTTCTAACATCCTAAAACATCTTTTGCATATCGGCTCATCAAAGGCAGTCAAATCACAAAATATATGGCAAGTCAGAAAACGAAATCCTCACAAAGTCGGGCTATCAGCCGCTTAACTGTTGATCACTAATCTACAAATAGGGCTCCCGGTTTTATGGTATTTATTTTTTTAACATTTCCGTCTGTATTTATCCATATTTATTTTTTGCCTATCTTATTGGTATTTACCCATATTTATTTTATGTTTGGAGAATAAATAAAGCTGTAAAATGGTATATTTCCATGATTATTTAACTCTTGAACGTGCTCTCATACATTGATGCCTGTCACGACTTAGCAAATTAAGCAGCCACATATAACAAAACATTACACCCGCAGGTACATATTAGCGTTATACTACAAATATTTAACATATGCCTGCATTTAAGGAAATCTAATCCTGATTTTTAACTCTCCACGCTGTCTATCTGCTCAGCTGTTGTCTGGAATTCATGAAACACAGCATGGAGAGTCTCTCATGCCAAGCACCATTTTCAGTATTTTTCCGCTTTTAAAAATAAATACAGACAGGAAACACATTGTTTTCTGTCTGTATTTATCTGTAAAAATCTGTTAAAACGGAAAACCGGAAGCCTTATAATGTGACATGTCAACCACTATGGAAGAAGACAAGAGAAAGTTGTCTCACTGTCTAAATAAGGAAATCATCCCTTTGACTGTCATTTAATAGGGCCTATATAACAATACACTCAACAGAATATCCAAAAATAAATTGTCTAAGATGTCAAAAACAAAATGATAGATTACAGGGATTGGCCACAACTAAGACGATAAGCATTGTAGCAAATCATCTAGGCACTGATGTAAAAAAAAAATATGCAATACCATTCAAGGCAGTTTTATAGAAAATCAAGGAATGCAAGCACTGGTCAAAGCAAGGAGTGACAATCATTGCAACTAGACTTCCCAACATTAATCTGACACCAAAACGCGCGATTTCCAGGCAATCCTTTATAAAATTATGAAACTATGTTCTTTATAAGGCCATATTCTACTGTCCTCAAACGAGATATCCATTTAGCTTCGTGTGGGCTGAGTAAGCGTTCTCTATCACCCCCACGAGCATCTAATGAAACTACATCAATCGCATGAAATCAAAAAGGTCACTTTTCATTCTCATTACATTCATGCCATGTCAATTGGTACAATGGATCTCTATTGCTGCCAGCTCTTACATGTTCTGCTATCCCTAGTGGTGCTGCCTTACCACAAGCACAAACAATGGCATAAATCACAAATGTCATCCGACAATTCATAAATGTGTTAATTCTGTGACTACAGTTGGTATTATACTTAAAGGTGTTTTTTTTTTAACCAAATTCACACATTGAGCATGTTATACAAGTGTAAAAACATGCTGATTGTTGTGGTAACTAACTACTTTTCTTATACTTACATGGTGACACATAAGTAGGGCTGACAATATATTTAATGGTACATTCTCTTCTATATCTGACTGTAGGTTTTTTTGCTAGCAGAGTTTCCAATCCTAGCACCCCAGATAATAACCCCAGTGCTTGTTCAATCTCTGCCACACCTGGTGGCTGGAGGTGTTATAAGCAGTAATGAAGGCCAGCCAGCCAGCCACTCTTCTTACTTGTATTCTTCTTATTCCTAAGAAGATCTTTCTTCTCAACATTCCTCACTCGCTTTTGGGCGTCTTCTAATACCTTAATATCTTAACCTATCTGTGCCATCATACTAGTCATCTGGTTAAGGTTACGAACACATTTCACCTCTTTGCTACAGTTCCTTCATACACGTAGCATCTCTCCAAAAGGAATCGCTTTGATGGTGTTAGAATAGATGTTTGCGCACTTGTTGCTAATAGTGTGCTCATACATGCAGTCCCTTTACGATATAGTGGGCTCTGAATTCTATCACCAGAAACATAAAGTGTCACACCCAGGAAAGCAGTGCGTGTTTTATGACAATTCATAGTAAAGGTCACATTATAACCGTTGTTGTTGAGATATTTGTGATAGGCTTCCATCTGAGACCAAAGAACCTGTCCAAATGAATATGACATCATCTATATATCGACCCCAGAAGTGGATATATTGGGTCCATTCTGATGCTTCATGGGACCAGACAATTGCAAATGTGCATTTAAAGCACAAAAGTACAAAGCACAAAATACAAAAGGTAAAAACAGAAAACCCAATATATGAAAAAAAACATTCATTAAACACCAAAATCAGTTGGGAAAAGGAATAACAAGATAAAATCCCACAAGAAAGTGAAGCACACACATTGTAATATCAGTACTTGTAGAACTTGTATCCTAGATCAGAGAGATAACTTTAGCAGTAAGGAACATACATCAGTTATTACTAATCATTCAAATCATCAACTTATTTAATATAGATAGTCTAAAAAGCATCTGTGATAGCAAAGAGCAGCATTTATATTGGTCATAAGGATAGGATTCAGTATAATCCTTGTGCATAAATCGACATATATCAACCCCCTTGTTAAGCAGATATCTGTTAACCAATTATAAGGCTAAAAGTTGCAGTAGTATGGCTAGGACTCTTGTATTAATTAGACAAGATGTGAGATGTAAGCTCACTAAAGTGCTCAATTTAAAAAGTTGCTTACCATAAAAATATTTTCCTATATAGTAATCCATTAGGTGATCTATATATCCTCCACCGCCATACGCCATAAAGGGGTAACACGAGTCCCTTAAATAAATTATTAATTTAATCAATGATACTTAATATGCATTGGCACAAAACCATACATTTCATGTAGGTCAATATAGTTTACAAACACATTAATGCAGGTGTTCTTGTAACCAAAACAAATGATATGTCCAATCTTACTAACCATTATAAAACAAGACACCTCAAACAGCTACAAATGCGGTTTTAATTACTACTGCCTTTGTCTTTGGATGATATGAATCAATTCAGTTGACTAGACTCTAGATACTACTTGGATTTATTTGATCTTTTTGCTTTTGACAATCAAAATAATATTTTTTTCTTTCTGATTTAGATTTTTTTAAGTGGTTCCACATACACTTATGATGATACAAATGTTTTTATCCTAGACTGCCATATAGAGAGTGCTTCTCTTTTGTTTTGTCGGTTTCAAAAAGTGTTTGCATATGGACAGATAATACAGACATATAAGTGCAAAGTGCAAAGTATCCTAAGCTGAATGACCGTCAGATTGGCAAAAAGTGTCTAATTCATCATGTGCCTAGCCCTTTGGAACGCATAACAAATGACGTATTAGAATAGTACAACAAGCAGGGCAACATTACCATCTTACCCAGTGTTATCCGGCCCGCTACAGAAAGAGGCAGTGTTACCCAGAATTTAATTTGTGTTTTCAGCGACGTGATGGTTCTCATGAGATTCCCGTCTATTAAATCCTTAGTGCTTCTATATATTTGGATGCCCAAATATTGAAACGTGTGGTGTGCTATTTGTATGTTATATGTACCAAATGGCGGTGTGTCATGCTCAGTGCTATTCCAGAATGAGAACGCATGGGATTTACCGTGGTTTACCTGAAGACCGGACAATTAGAGTAGCTCAGATATAGGTGTCAAATCTTTTTCGAGGTCATGGATATATAAAATCTTATCATCTGCGTACATGGAGATGGTATGGACCTAGGGTCCCTGTGGGATCCTCCAGGCAAAGGCCGTCTGCTTGAGGTGTTGCGCCAAGGGCTCCATAGCCAAAACGAATAATAGGGGTGATAATGGGCACCCTGGTCTGGTGAGACAGAAAACCAGGTACTGTGATGATATATGTGCCCCTGTCTTTGCTCTGGCTGTGGTATTAGCATATAATACCCTGACCCAGAATAAGTAGGCAGAAGGCATATTGAATTTTGTGAGGGTTGAGAACATATTGTCCTATCCCAACGTGTCAAATGCCTGCTGTAGGTCTAAAGAGGGGCAGCCTGCAGCAGGGTATTGCTCACGTGCTACACCCATGACCTGATACAGGTGCCATATATTTAATGAGGTGTTTCGCCTCGGGACAAATCCACATTGATCAGCATGAATCAGTTGGGGAGCAGAGGGAACAACAGTCCCTCCAATACCTTACTCAATATTTTGCATTCTGTGTTTAGGAGGGAAAGAGGCCATTAAGAGGATAGGTCTTCTGGGTTACGGCCTGGCTTTAGCAAAGATGTTACTAAGGCTTGCCACGTGGTGGGTGGCAGTGAGCCTGCTTCTAAGGACGCGTTACAGAGCTGCTCCATTGTGGAATCAGCCGGGAAGCAAATGTTATGTAAAATTCAATATTCAAATTCATTGATCCCGGGGGCCTTATTACAAGTGAACTCGTCAATAGCATGGCGAAGTTCGCCTGGTGTCAGAGGAATCCCTCCCTATCCACAGCAGATACCTGAGACAGTTGCATATTGTTAAGAAAGGAATCATAGCCAGGTAAACTGCATTTGTGATATTTGATTGTAGTGAGGCAGTGCCAATAATTTGGTCTAATTGGGCATGTAGTTTATGGGGGGGAATAAAAGGAGTATTCACACATCCCTTCATTCAGAGCATGGCATGCAACAGTCAAGGACCATCCCCACCCCGTACCCTGGCCTGTTTAACTGAGCTCGCGCTCGGCAGTAGGGGGTGAGAACGGTCAAGGTTTATAACCATGGCTGCATTGAAGTCCCCACCAATTAACCACCTTTAGTGTGCCCAATCAACCAATACAGAGGATAGGCCAGTCAAAAATATATCTTGTTACGTATTAGGGGCCTATCAGTCTGCCATCTAATGTGCCCCGAACAAAGACATAATGACCATTGTCATCTATTTTAGTGTCGGAGTCTTCAAAGGGCACTCCAGCCCCATGGGCGAAGACCAAGTATGCTGTAGCAAATAGGTGTCCTCTAGATTTTGTGCATAATTTAATAGCTTCAGTGGCTGAAAGGTGTGTTTCTTACAAACAAACTATATTTGCCTTTCGGTGGTTAAGTTGGGGGAGGATCCTATGTTTTTTTTTAATAGAGCCCATGCCCCTGAGATTCCAAGTTAGTACATTATAACTATGTTTAACATCCAACATTTGGACAAGTAAACTATGTTATACCAATACGACCCACTTATCATATATGTTATGCAACATGAGACAGAGTCAGAGGATGACAAAAAATGAAACATTTCCCCAATACTAGGTCCAGCAAAGAATGACCATGCGACCAAAAATGTAAAGCCATAGTAACAGGTTATTATTGTGTGCAACTGCTACAGGGGTAGGCCAACAAGGACCTTTAAATGATACAGAGGTGGAAGAAACAGAGACGATGAAACGTCCCAATTTACGTGCCCCAGGAAACCATGTAGTAAGGAGTATTATGGATCAATAAGCGTACAAAAAATTAGGATTTCACAATATAGAGGGGAAGTGGAGTTGAGTATGCTAAATCCTCCCCAAGGCAGTTAACCTCCCTATAAGGGGGGAGGGGTCCCCGTGCATCCAGCGGCATTGTATGGCAACATGGTACTAGGGGATATTATGGAAGAGTCGAGCGTGGTAATACATGATGTATCTGAGGAGGAGGTGTTCCGTAGGGCATAAGCTCCATAATCAGACTCCCCTCCCCTTCCACCCACCCCATCACAATGTAGGTCATACGAACCACTGCAGGTTCCACAAAGAAGGCATCTCTTGTGAGATTAGGTTGGCCAGGGTGGTCTCAAAAGTCTGTGTCAATCAGGTGCTTCTAACACAGTGATGTTGGGCGTTTCTATCCTCAGAGAATGTCGCCCGCTGTATGTGGTGTCACTGAGGGAAACACAGTCACACTAGTGTTAGAGTCTGAGTCAGAGGCATTGTCAGCCAAGGAGCTTGAGTGGAGCAGCAGCTGTTGTGTTCTGATGGAAGACACAATTCCAATCGTGGCCTGTCTACCCTCTTGAGCTGGCATGGGATTGCTGCAGATGACACAAGGGGAGCAACCCCTCTCCGGCACTGTCAGGGAGGCCGCCGAGTCCCCTGAGATAGCAGCCCAGATGGAGGTGGTCATCAAGAGTGTGGATAGTGTTGCTCCAGCCATTCCCATACGGCTTCCAGAGTGTCAAAGAAGAGAGCGCGTTGATAATAGATAACTTTCAACCTGGCCGGAAACATAAGTGTGTAGGTGAGGCCTTCTGATCGCACCTGTATTTTGGTGGCCTGGAAAGATGAGAGCTGGTGCTGGACCGCCAGTGGGTAGTCAGAAAAGTGGGACACAGCTGTATTATTCACAATTATAGGCGCGTTTTCCCTGGCTTTTTGTAGCACCAGATCCCGTCCCTGAAATTGAGGATTCAGGCTACTATTTGTCTCTGGTGCTCCAGGGGGTGGACAACATGTCAGTGCTCGGTGGGCACATTCTACTATGAACAGTGCAGGCAGTCCCTTTGTTTTTCAGCTAGTTCTTCATAAGCAATGTTGCGTTGGATACCTCCATATTTTCAGTCCAATGACGCACACATTATTGCGCCGTTCTGGTCCTTCAGCATCCTCTGCCCTGTCATGTAAGATGGTGAGATGCTTTTGGAGATACCCAATAGAGCTGGAGTGCTCCACCTGGTGGGGAGTCAGTCAGTGAGGATGAGGCCGTTTCAGCAGTTGTGAGCCCATCTGATAGCCTGCAATGATTGTCTCCCAGCAAGCCCAAGTCCACACTAAGCGTGCCGAATTGGTGCTCAATGACTGCCCTAGAATCACGTATTTCCTGCAGGATGACATCCAGTTCATCAAGGGGGTAGGTCCGTTTTAGTTGGCGGGATGCAGTCCTCTGCCACCTGGGTTAAGGCTCCATTAGAGTGAGTGTGCTGGGATGTGCTGAGACCTGGCGGCTGCATCGTTTCGGCAGTTTTAGAGTGTCCCATTCTATGAAGCAGCCTACCGGGGAAAGCACACAAAGTCATTGCAATAAAACTGGTGCCGACACCAACAGGGCCAGGGGGCACCCCTGTGTCATATAAATTTGAACAGCTCTGCCTAGATCCGGTTCCCTTTATCTAGGTCTCACACGGTACTGCCAGGGTATAATCCAAGAGTTGTGTATTTGTGGTGTGATCCAACAAGTGGTGTAGGCCAAAGTCCCAGGGTTATAAGTAAGATCAGGTGGATGTGATCCTAGCAGTCCAGTACCAGTCCCAGAGGCCAAAAAAAGATAATCAAGAACAGTAACCACAGAGTCCCAACGGGGGGAGGACTCCCCCTGTGTAGCAGCAACATGGCAGCAGTGGTACGTCACTTGCAGTTTTGGGCTAAGGGCCTCTCAGACGGAGCACAGCGGTTTGTCAGCAGGTTGCTGTGATGTCAGTCTAGGAGCCACATAGTACAATTTTATCAGAGGCCCGCTCACCTGGCACCATCTGTTTCCCCAGTACCACTCTGGCAGGCAGTCCGACCCACACGGCTGTGAGGGAGGCACTCTGTGGTCGCTGCTCCTAGCCTCACTGGAACTCCTGGTCCTGCCGCCCCAGGCCACACTCCAAATGGGGCGAGTCCCTACAGGTCAGTGCCGGAAGGCCTCCTCTCTCATTTTGCAACTCCCCCAATCTGGCCTCAGCCCCCGAGCATGTGAGTCCCCCAGCACTGTCAGCCTCAGGCCGCGTCTTTCTACGGCTGCACCCCCGTTGCGGGGGAGCCCTCACAGGCTGCCCCAATACAATCAAGCCCAGGGGTAGGGGGATCCCCAGTTCATTGCAAGGGCCTCACCCGCTCCACCAAAAGCCAGGAGACTCTCAGGGAGGGGGGAGCCAGCCTGATCGTAACAGCCGGGCACCGGGGCCGCCAATCACGGGGCCCTGTTCAATTGCCATCTGTTTGCCGGTCCCCACAGCCACCAAACTCGGGAATGGAAGCCCCTTGGGGGGAGCAGGAAGTATTAACCTTTAAAAGGGTGGTATCATTGCCCGTCTCTGGCCACGGATGGTGACAGATGCTTAAGGTTTTCTGGGCACTCCGCAGGAGCACTTAAGAAGTTCATCCGCCATCTTCGGCGGTTAGCCACGCCCCCACTCCAAAAGCCTTTTATGGGTAAAGGTGCAAGTATGATCAAATCATCTAGTGGAAGGGGGAATTGGTTTACTAGAGTTGAGGGCCAGCTTTACTTTGGTAGAAATAGCAGAAAAGGAAGTTAAAATATTCTCGTCCAAAGCACCTTCATTCAGACAAGTGAAAAACTCTTCTGAGCTCTCCCTATACAGCTTGCAAAACAACCGGCTGGGGTTGACTTTGCCCCAACTAATTCTGCTGCCTTGCTCATTGGTAGAAACCCGCCCACACAAAGCATGCTTAAAGGGTGCAGAATTAGTTCCCCAGGAAAAAGTGGCACAAAGTGGATTATGGTCATTTCTGGATTCCAGGAACACCTCAAAGTTTAGAAGTAAGGATATAAGACTAAAGGAGACAGCAATAAAATCAATAACAGAGTGGCAGCCCCTTCCGGAAAAAGTAGGCACGCTAGGAGTAGGATGGTAACTTGTTGTTGCAGCCTCCTCTAAAACCAGGCTAAAATCGCTTAAAATAGTGTTTAAGGACTGGGAGGAATGTCTAAAGTGTTGAGTGGTTGGCGGTAAAGCTGATCAAGTATATACATCAAGCTTAGGGCAGGAATTACACAAGTCAGCGTTAAAATCACCAGCTAACACTGTTGATAGGCCACCTTTGACAAAACAAAGATATTTATTAGGAAAGACTCTGAACTGCAAGACACTGGCATTTCGAGATAGGGTTGGATTGGCATTATAAAAGTTAAGAAGTAAAACATTACCAAGATTCTGAAAGGAAAGACAGGCAGCGAGTAAATTTGAGACACCAGTAACTACTTGCTTGGTGCATCAGTTTAGGCTCAGAGAGATAAAAATTGTAAGACCCCTTTAGCTCTGCACAAGGTGGAGCCTGCTGCAAGAACAAAAAACCCTTATAGTCCTCCAATAATAAGTTGTTTGAGGTATCCCATGTTTCTTGCAGGCATATAATGCTATGTTTGCTCAACAGGAGAACCATCTAACTTTATCGACATTTTTGGACAACCCTGCCACATTCCAACTTAAAATAACGAGATCCACCTTAGTCATTGCATTCTGAGGACCCTGATGTCAGCAGTACTATCATCATAAGGGGTATTAGGAAGCAGTCAGTCATTATCATTAAGCAAGCTCAAAGGATCAAACCTATTAAAGGTAGGGTCACCTTGGGATACATTTCTATTATCAGCACCCACCTGAACAGTGGAAGGAAGTTGAGGGGACATAGAAAGGATAGGTGAATTAGTCACAGGCCTATAAATATAGCTCAAAGGCAGGGTTAAGACACTAGCACAAGGAAGACATGGGTTGAAAGGTGCATCAGCAGGCGGCCAGCAACATTGGGATTGTTCAAGACAATACAGTCCCCAACGATGGTCTTGGGTTTATTGCATAGCCAATTGACTCTACGTGCCATAATGATGGAATTATGCAGGTTCAAATGTTTTCTTAGTTGCCCCTCCAACCAATGAACATTTCTGTTTCTGAGTTGGGGAAAGTGTTCATTCGCCCCAGATTTGAGGTGGAGCACATTAGCCAGAACAATTGCGTAAGGTGCGGCAGCAGGTGGTAATTTAAGGTTTAGACAGATAGAGTTAGAATCCCCGCTGCCACAACTGATGGCTGAACAAGGCGGCCTCCTCACAGGAAATGCTCCTTTGAGGGAACCCTGAACAAAGATATACACACCATCCCCTCCAGTGGGTTTAGACATGGCTGTGCTGTTAATCATATCCTTAGATGCAGAATCTACTTGGCGTGGAGCAACTAATTGGACTAACATGTTGAGCCGGCTGCCCACCGTCATCGGCTCACAATCCCGCGAAGATGCTGGAGGGTAAGTATTAGTAAACGTGGCCCTCATAGTGGCTGGTTGATTGGGATGCAATACTTCTGCCTGCTTGGTGAGAGCAGCCTCCAGCTTGGCCAGCCTGTCATGGCACATGTGAAGGATGTTATAATCAGGTTCTCCAGTTTGCTAAAGTAACTATCAAACAAATCTCCCACAAGTTCAAGAGACAATGCAGAACGTTTTGGTACCCCAACACTAGCAGCTTTCTTCTTTTTCCTAGTAAGCTGGGGGTTGATGGATGATGGCTTCGACTGCATGTGAATTGCCCTTTAGAAACAATGAATGTTAACAGACGAACCCAGCCCCAGCTGCTCTTCAACAGAGATGATCTTGTTAGTTAGTGCCCCCTCCGCAGATGTCAGGTATGATAGTATGTTAGAACCATTGCGCTGGCATTTTGGGGCACGAGGAACAGGGGGCATTTTTTGTTTCCCCGTGACACTAGCTATAAAATGAACTTGAAAATTTGAAAAGCTCAAACATATATTGTTAGCGAGTGTCAATAAATAAGCACAAATGGTCACAGACATACAGAGGGAGGACGACAGAGTCAACAGGAATATATGACACAGTAAGTGGCAGCAGGGGATCCCCCCACAAAGTCACACTTAGTTGACACTAAAGCAGTGGATGTTAGGGGGGTGACCCAGCCCAGCATCCTCTGCGCGTGGATGGTTTTCATCCATTCATTCTTTCACTCATCTATCTTTACATCATCCTTTCACTCATTCATCCATCCTTTCACTCACCCATCCATCTATCCTTTCACCAATCCATCTAGCCATCTATTCATCTTTCCTCTCTTCACTCATCCATCCACTCTTAAACTCAGCTATCCATCCTTTAACTCAGCCATCCACCTTTCCATCCATCCATCATCCATCCATCCAGCCATCCATTTACCCTTTTTCTCATGTCTATCCATCTATTTACTCACGCATCCATCCATCTTTTCACTAACCCAGACATTCATCCTTTCACTCATCCATCCATTCATTCGTCGTCCATCTATAAACCCACACTTCCACTCATCCATCCACCCTTTCACTCACATATCTATCCATCCTTTCATCCGTCCATCCACCCTTTTACTCATCCATCCACTTTTCACTCATCCATCCACCCTTCCACCCATCCATCCAGCTACTTACCCTTCACTCATCCATCCATCTTTTCACTCACTCTTCCATCCACCTTTTCACCCATATATCCATTCATCCTTTCACTCATCCATCCACCTGTCCATCCTTCATCCCTTTATTATCCATCTATCCACTCACCCTTTTACTCATCCATACATCCACCCTTTTACTCACACATCCATCCTTACATACATCCTTTCACTCACATACTCACCCACCCACCCTTTTACGTTAATAATGAGCCTTTATCTGTCGAGTTGCAGAAGAATGGGGTCACGACGCCTCTGTTGCCGCCGGACACTGAGAGGTGTCACAGGGTCAACAACGTCCAAAGGAGGCAGAATGGCAATCACAAAGATGGTTGTGCTATCAGAACTGCATCGTTTTGCTGCTATCCATCCGAAGATGTGCCGGTGAATATTTAGTATCATATTTAGTCTGTTGGCTGACTTGATTTTGGGGGTCGGTGTCTAGACACAGATGCACAATAGCCAAGATGCAGTTGCCAAACTGAGAAGTTGGAATGAGTGTTCCAGACCTGTAATTGTATTATGTGGTGGCACAGCTGCAGTGTGATATCAGTCAACCCTGGCGTGGGAGTGGTGTGTGTGGAGGCCGTCTCCAATAAAAGAAATAACATTTTGAAACTTTTTGAACCTCATAACAGTTATAAGATTGTATCGAGACTATGGTATGTAACTACAAATTGCTGGGCTAGACAGTTGATATGCACCAAAACAAAGGTGCCTTACCACTGGAGGTACCGTTGTGTTCCCCACCTGCAATGAATAGGGTATCAAAAAGGATGTATGTGCGGATCTGGGAGCAGGAAAGAACTGTGACACTAGACGACCTATTCGCTGATGGAAACTAATAACATTTGAGGACTTAATGCAGATGACCCAGATACGACCAGGTCAATTCCTAACACATGGCTCTCTGGTTCATGCTGTTCAGAACATATGGAAAAGGGACCAGAACATACTGTACAAGCATGAGGGATTATAGGTAATAGTCAACATAGGGGGGCTTATTTACGAGCCACTTGCGCCACTTTTGCGTCATTTTTAACATGGGAAAAGTGACGCAAAAGTGGCGCAAGGGGCTTGTAAATCTGCCCCAGGGTGCGGTAGAAGATAGTGATACAGATTTACAGGGCTCTACTTGACCACGGTAAAACACCACTGCCCCCAATAAAAGCTATTTGGTCAGAGGAGCTACCGGAAAACCTGGGTGAAAATATTAAGTTAATCGTAAAGATTTCTAGAAATGCTAGACTTAAACTCTTACAATTGAACATTCTCCTCCTCGTGCATTTTACTACAAGTCAGTTGCATAGAATCCTACCAATAGTGTCAGGTAAATGTCAGCATTGCTCAGGGGATGATGCCGGACTACTACATATGTTCTGGACATGCCTTTCACGGATACAGTATTGGGCTGAAAAATATAAAGGAGATAACTGGACTGGAAATTCATAGAAGCCCCAGACCGGTCTCCTACCTAGGTCTAAATAGCGATTAATTTGTTGCAAATGCACAGATGTGGCCATAATATTGGCAAAAAGGTTGATAGCGATGTTTTTAGACACATTAATGAGTGAGGTGTGCTTCAACTAAAAATACCTGAGGGGGCTACATCATATCACCGTGAATGCACTGAAATATATGTTATAATAGAATCACGAGAATATGCAGAAGCCCCATACCCTGCTGTGTATAAGTATAAGCAGTAAGAGTGCCAAAAGGCTGGGATACTGGATTGGGAATAGATGCCCAAAACTGGCTGCCTGAGATATTACTCCCTTATGATCATATCATAGGCTGTGTACTTACTAAAGGTGTCTTCTGTCTATATGGCCAAAGTGGTTATGCTACCATGCAGAATGCTCAAGTAAAGAGCTGAGCAGAGTAAATTCAAATTCTGGTTTATTAAAAAATGGGAATGTTCACCAGATTTCAAATGTTATATGTTTACAAATGCTGAAAATATAAATTTAAAAAAACAAATGAAGGTTAATGAAATTAAAAGAATTCAAAGTCCTGTCAGTGACGCAACTTACAAAAAGGGATTAATGGGAATATCCTGGACCAGGGATTCCCTTCACATAATCGTTCAGATTAGTAACATCTTTCCGAATTTAACCCACGCTTTCTACCCTGATCATCCACTGTCACACAATCCTCGATACAAGCATCATCCTTGCTCTAGATCCCATCACTGTGGGCCAACTTCACAACTCTATTTAGATTTAACATCCTAGAAACTTCAGTTTTTGTAGCACTGTGAAATAAATTGATCCCCTTCATAGGTTTTGAAAATTTTTAGATACCATCTAGTAATCTTGTATTTCTTATTCTCACAAAATCACCCAACTCAACCTTCGTGATCGTGACAGCATTCCTCTAATTAAACACTTTCTTCTTCTTCTCTGCAATTTTACTTTTCTCTCTAGTCCTCCAATCCTCTTCACTTGGGATTTCCTCTTATGCTATTCGTTTTCTCATAACCACTGATGAGGACACATCATTGATGACCCTGTATAGTTCAAAGGGTACTCTTCTGGTAGGTGAATGTGGTGTCAACCTATACATTTCAGTCAGGTTAATTTCACCCTCCTTTCATCACTTGCCACAGGTGGCCTTTAGCAAGGTAAGAGGTCTTACATTGGGGTTCGGTACAGGAAAAAGTCCTGTATGGGGGCGATTATTTACCAATAGTGTCACAATACTGTTTTAAGGGTGCCTTGATCTGTAGGGGCCTGTAACTCTGAACCCATTTATGCAATAGGCAGGCAATTTAGATGTGGTTTTACACTAAACAATGTGAAAAGGTTTTGTATGAATGCTTTGAAACACCTTATGCAGTTTTATTTGGTCGGAGACCGCCACATTTGGGGAAAGGAATTAGTCCATGGAGACCGTTTTCGTTGTCTCAGGGTTCAGATGTAAATTCAGCAATGTCCCATCCCTGGCAACTTTGCTTCCTTATTACATGGATGGGTTCCAATGGTGACTACTTTGAGACACGAATTCCAGCAACTAACGTTTTAAACCCATCCTTGACTCTGTGTCTCATTTAAGACACTGCAGGTGGGCTGCCAGTCTTCTTGCTTAGGGCAGGTCCTGGCCTCCCTTCCTTTACCAGAGGCCCATCCAACATATCCATATGCCTGTCATGGATCTCTGTGCCTACAAAGCATATGCAGCTGCAGAGGATTCACTGCAGGCACAGGTGAATGCCGAGCTCCTTCCATGTTTGTTAGGCCCATTCACCATTAATGTTTTGTATTTCTGAAACAGAAACCCAAAGTGTGAGTTAGTTTCAGAAAAAAAAAAACAATGGTCCTAAGCACAGAGATTTTTTCCCCTGTGCATCAGGGCCCATGCTTGTTTTTTGTTTTTCTTGGCCAGGTCTGAACCCAACATGTCCACAAATCAATGATGTAACCCCACCCTAAATAGAGCACGTCTATCACTGCTGTGATCTGGAGACACTGTAACAGGAGAGACACCATGTCTGTGGTTTCCAGCTGAGGCTCTGCCATTAGAAACCCATTAGTTCCTTCAAATCAAAATGTGCCATGGGTACTGCCAGCTTAGAGAGGTGGGAGCTCTGTAAATTTATGTCAGAGCTACCGCGTCTTCAAACTCAAAACGAGGCATTCTGTCTTTTGCCTAAGTAACACCCCAGCAAAATGCAGTTGAGGCAGTTCAGTTTGGCCATGTTCAGCAACATACACATGTTTTAGATTAAAGCTCATTGGTCTAGTAACCGCGTGCGCTTACTCAAACTGTGAGTCTTGTGAAGTTGTTCAGATTTGTCCTTCCCTGTATGAGAAAACCAATACTCATTCATACTTTGTGGATGAATCTGAGTGTGCCCTGCTGAAGTTGAGATACTAACTTTTTTCTCTGTACCAACTTATGACACGTTTTCGTGGCTCCACTGGAACATGATAAAAGATAGCAGCATTGAACAATGCTAGTTCCAGGGCAACTGACAATTTAGCAGTATTTATCAAAATGAAGAACATGTTCTTAGGTATTATGGATAGTAAGCAAAATATGATACTTAACTTAGAATGTGCACGTGAAATCCAGAGAACATCCATGTTAGACCTGACAGCCTTCCGGTGGTCTTCCCCCAACTTTTTGCCTGCCTCCCTCCAATTTTCTGAACTAATTTTTGCTGGTTCTAGGACCAGTGCTAAAGTGCTTGTGCTGTTTACCTTAAACATGGTAACAGTGGCTTATTCCCAATTGGCATATTTAATTTACTCAAAAGTCCCTTGCAAAGTGCACTACATGTGCCCAGGACCTGTAATTTAAATGCTACTTGTGGGCCTGAAGCACTCATTGTACCACCCACTTAAGTAGCCCTCTAACCATGGCTCAGGCCTGTCATTGCAGATCCTGTATGTGCAGTTTTAAACTGCCACCTCGTCTTGCCAAGTTAACCTACAAGCCAGGCCCAAACCTTCCCTTTTGTTACATATAAGTCACCCTTAAGATAGGCTATCGGCAGTCCTATGGGCAGTGTGCAGTGTATTTAAAAGATAGAACATGCACCTGTGGGTTTTACATGTCCTGGTAGTGAAAAACTGCTAAATTAATTTTTCACTACTTCAAGGCCTATCTTCCCATAGAATAACATTGGGATTACCTCAAAACCTCTTTTAAATTTCGAAAATTGTGAAGAGATAGACTTTTCAAGTTTAGTGTCACCGAACTCACAATTTAAAATCACAAATTATGGTGAAGTTGGATTTTAAGTTCCAGTTTAGCAAATGCCACTTTTAGAAAGTTGGCAGTTACTTACTGTAGCTATTTGGTGCCTTCTGCCTGTCTCTGAATACACGTCAGGTGTGGGTGACAGTTGTCTTACTGCATTCCCTCTAGACAGCCAGACACAAACGAATGGTAGGTGTGTCTGAGTGGTCATCTGCATGCTGATGGGCCATCCTAAGCAAGATGGGAGGGAGGAGCTGACACTTACATCTGAAAGGGCTGTGCCCTGTCCCTACACAAAGGGTTGCATACCCCCCTTAGTGATCCTGGAGCCAGTGAAGGAAAGACAGGGGCTCTGTGCACTTAAAAGGGACATGCAGACAGCAGGCAGCAGGACTTTGCGGCATCAGGGACTCGGTGTCCCATCATCCTTTGTGGCAGCAGGAGGGGCTGATTCTGCTTCCCCCGTGCTGCATACTATAAAGTGCTTCTCTGCCTCCCGCAGCGTGGGACATGCAGACAGAAGGCAGCAGGACTTTCCGGTATCAGGGACTCAGTGTCCCATCATCCTATGTGACAGCAGGAGGAGCTGATTCTGCTTTCCTTGTGCTATAAAGCACTTCTCCACCTCCCGCGGCGCGGGACGTGCAGACATCAGGCAGCAGGACTTTTCGGCATCAGGGACTCGGTACTCCATTATCCTTTGTGGCAGCAGGAATGGTCTGATTCTTCTTTCCCCGCGCCGCATGCTATAAAGTGCTTCTCTACCTCCCGTGGCACGGGAGGTGCACGGGTCGCACCCAGGCAAAGCCCAGTCCAAGGGCGAGCCCGTCCTGCACCCGTCAGCACCAGGAAGAGGCAGGGCCAACCCCTTGGCTTTGCTTCACAGGTTGATTGCTTTCCAGACTGGTAAAAGGGACCAGCAAAGTACAGGTATTAATTCTGATGCTGAACATTTGAAATGTTTAGCGTTTTTAAATTGTCTAGATCTGCAAACGTAAGGCTACTGAGCCCCTCCCTGGGAAGAAGAGGAAAGGTTCCCGGACCATTACCAACATAATTACATCCAGCCCCACAGCTAATACCACGCTGGAGGACATTGACACTCTTATTGAAGAGGTGGAGTCCCTCCTAGGGGGGAAAAAGGTGCCGAAGGCAAAAAACTAGGGAAGTTGGAGACTGGGAAAATAGCCCCAATTTTTACAACTAAACGGAGGCCTAATCCCCTGTCCCAAAGTGTTAATGCTCCACAGCATCTAGAGACCCCAGGGATGAATAAGATCAACTCATTCATAAATGGCCTTTTTAACCAGCGGGTGGTCACGGTTGAACCTGTGATTGTCTGTTCTAATAGATTTTCTGTACTTGCATACACCCAAACTGGTATTAGCAACGCTGAGGAGAGGACAAGTGCGAAATGAACCCATGCGATGCCTGAGGAATCTGGGGCTAATCTAGTATTGCACACGAGTGCTGGCAATGATGAGTGAATGGGGATCCCTAGAGTTATTGCTCTTATAAAGAGATTGTTGAACTGAGATCACAGCTGGTGACTGTGTCAGCGGAGGTTGATCAATTTAAGCCTCTTGGAACTGCGCATAATAATAAGTCTGTTTTCCCTCTGCCTAATAATGCTTACTCAAAGTTGATAGCGGAGCAAAATAAAAAAAGGGATGGGGTAACTGTCGCTAATCTACCCACCCCACAGAATGTAAGGTATGATATGTGTCCAGCTTCTGAAATGTATTTTGTACGACCCCCTCCCCAGGTTCCGCCCCCCTCTGGAAATTATTTATGCCCTAGAACGCAAACCACGAATGCAAATCCAAGTTTGACTGGTGCTGGTAGGGCTTCTGGAGGGAATTTTTGACTCCAATATTCAGTGCAGGAGGGTGTGATTTTTAAACCTTGGAAGACCCAAGAAGTCCATAGTAAGAGAGTGAATTGTGTGTATTTAACTAAGGTCCCAAAATTGGTTAAAGGGCTGAGGGAGGATGAGAATTCGCTATCCAATAAATGCATTCATTCTATAAGAGCAACACAGAATTGCTACTCATTAATACGCGAAGATATTCTATCCACCATGAGATCCATTGACCCTTCACATAGTGGGGGCATTTCAATTACATTGAAATTTGGCTTAAGGATCCTAAAATGGTTGATGGGCTTGTGGGATTGGAACTTAGGAGAAATCTACCGGTGGGCACCCAAATGCAATTCAAATTTAGACCACCTCATCGAGCTACCCCAGCACCTGCCTCTATTACCAGAGACAGGGATAATGATTTAGGGCTCTCAAGGGTGGACTGACTGGGAGAGAGGAGTATCTTCAGACCAGGCACAAATATGCAATTTTGTATGGCCACCGACCATTCGCAGTATATAAACACCTCTGAAAATCCCGACCTGTTTATAGCATCTTCTATGGGAGAAACAGAGGTGTGTACAACACCTATTCGGATCCAGAAGCTGGCCAATATAAAAGTCCTGTCTTGGAACGTGTCTGGGCTACGTTCAAAGCTTAGTGACCCTGATTGGGGTCTGTTTATCGACCAGTTTGATATTTACCTGTTTTCAGGAGACTTGGGCCCTGGAGCTGTATATAGATCAGGGTTCTTAAATTTTTTTGTACCTGCAACCTCCACTGGAAGGGGACGCCCCTCTGGTGGCCTATCGATATGGATACACGCCTCCCTAAATATAACACCATGTCCTTTAAAGATAGCATCTGTAGATATACAAGCCATTAAAATCACTGGGGCGAATAAAGTTGAGATCTATGTGCATAATGTGTAGAATAGGGGGATTAGAGAGGGCAAAGAAACACTAGTCTTGAAACAACTGAGGGTGCATATGGAACAGTGCAAACCACATGATATGGTGATAATTGCTGTTGATTTTAATACTGCATTTGAAATTCTGGACAATGATGGTCACTTATTAATTGAGGTGGAAGATAAGAAATGGGGGTTCCCTCTCTTGAGATGCCAACTGTGAAGAGATGGACATAGGTTGCATGCCCGGTGCTCTTATTTACACTAGTCTGTGGTTTCTGGGCCTGTAATGGGCAAACAAAATCCGATCGACATGATTCACATACATACAATAAAATGTAATCACACTCAATCAATCAATCAATCATATCATTTGTAAAGCGCACTACTCACCCGTGAGGGTCTCAAGGCGCTGGGGTGGGGAATGCTGCTACTGCTCGAAAAGCCAGGTCTTGAGGAGTTTTCTGAAGGTCAGCAGGTCTTGGGTCTGCCGTAGGTGGATGGGGAGGGTGTTCCAGGTCTTGGCGGCGAGGTGGGAGAACGATCTGCCACCGGATTACATTTTCTTTCTTTCCCAATGTGGAAATTTGTTTATGATAGCATGGTAATTGATAGATGTGATAGTGACCATAAGGCTGTCATCTGTCAGGAAATCTGATTGTCCAGCAAGAGCATATTACAATATCCCACTCAACAAATTTAAATCCATCAAATGATAAATGTAGGATTAAATGGGCTAATGTGGAGTCTAGGCCAGAATCAGTAGTGCGTATGTGTGAGGCATTGCAGGAAGCTATTGAGAGTTTGGATAAACTCCTCCCCTCACAGCTTCCATCACATCCATGCGAAGCTTTTTAAAATTCTGGGGGATTGTTTTACACAGAGGCAACAAATAAATAATAAAAGAAAAAAGGGGAAAGCCTCTACTGGATTGTATAATAAGGATTACAAATTAGCTAAACAACAGTTGTGTTTGGCTTTAAAGGGCAGGGATCTGGTGCAGGATGCAACAGAAGTTGTATAAATTGGCCCAGGTCAAAGCCCATGCCAGCTGGGAAAATAGGATTTGGGACAAGGTATATTAGGCTGGGACCTCTAGGGACTGTAAGAAATTCTAGCCCTTGGTAGCTAATAGGGGGCAGAACTCCAAAGATCATTTAGCTAATAACATCCATCCGGAGCCATGGTGTAATCATTTTATTGAGTTATTTGACTCCTCATTGGGCTTAGCCTCTGAGGGGGTGTGCCCCTGAAGTAGATGGTTCAGAAGTATGTCCTGAACAATAAACACAAGGAGAGGACCTATAGGATGCCTGGGAACATTAATTCCTAAAAGCATCACACTGATCTATTTTAACCTAGCCCTAGATCCCAGAATAATATATTTGTTACAAAGGATTTAAAGGCTATTTTAACTCACTCAACCCTGCCTTTATTCTCTGCTACCACTCAAAGAGCTCCACGTACAAACGTGTCGAGCCCACCCATTCACATTCAGTGTCTGGGTGAGGGTGCAATGAAGCATGCCACAGGTGGTACCTGTGGGTGAGGACCCTATATATATTATCTACTGGCGGTTGCCAGTAGATAGTTATAGTTAGGACCTAGTTTCCATAGGAAAAGCATTTTTCTTTTCCCAATAACTTTGGCGCCGGATGACGAATCTTCGCGAACTTTTCAAAACTAGTGGGGCGCTCCGGTCAGCTCCTGTCTTGAAAGTTTCGGGTGATTCGCTAAGCGGGGGCTGAGAAAAAGGGGGTCCCAAAACGTGTTTTCTCCATGTTATTTTCCATAGGAAACTTTAGACACGGCTACAGCTCGAACTGCTGAACGGAATTACACCAAATTTGGCAAAAAGGTAGCCCTTGGTTCAGAAAGAGCCCTTTTTGTTAAATGGTGTAAATCCGTTCAGTAGTTCCTGAGAAATTTAAAAAAAAGAGGTCAGAAAATCAATTTCCCATAGGAAACTTTAGACACGGCTACAGCTCGAACTGCTGAACGGAATTACACCAAATTTGGCAAAAAGGTAGCCCTTGGTTCGGAAAGAGCCCTTTTTTTTAAATGGTGTAAATTCGTTCAGTAGTTGCTGAGAAAATCAAAAAATAAAAGTTTGGATATCTAGAGGCGCGGTGGATCCGCGGACCCTCCCGACGATGAGCTTTATTCTAATTGGCTGTCAACACTCCAAACCAGGAAGTGTTGGCAGCCATCTTGTGACTCGGTAGAACCGAGTCACAAGAAAACAGGGAAACAAACACAAAAAACAAGAAAAGGGGGCAGGGTAGAAACACCCTGACCCCCTAGGCCTGCTCAGGGGGTCCCACAAGGACCCCCAGGGCCAAAAAAAGCATTTTTTTTAAAAACTAAATTCAGCGAAATTCGCGCTGGGTCCGCGAATCCCGCCGAAATTTTTTAAAAAATGAAGCGCGGGCTCCCACGCTTCATTTAATTGAGGCCCCCGGGTGGGCCAGGTCCCGGGGGCATTTGCAAAAAATATATGCGGGGGCCCGCACGGGCCCCCGCAGCCCCGGGGACCGCCACCACCCGGGGCTTGGTTAAAATGTTGTGCGGGAGGCAACTCGGCCCTCCCGCAGCCCCGGGGACCGCCACCCCGGGGCTTCTTTTTAAATGTGTGGGGGGCCTCCAAGGCCCCCCCAAGCCCCGGGGACTGACACCCCCGGGCTTTTATTAAGTATTCGCGGGGGCACACGGCCCCCCCGCAGCCCCGGAAACCACCACCCCCCGGGGCTAGTTTTAAAAAATAAAACAATCCTGTGTGGGGGGCTCAAGCCCCCCCACACGCCCCGGGGACCGCCACCTCCCCGGGGCACTAAAATGGAAATGCGGGGGTCTGTTATGGACCCCTGAGCCTCCCGGGGCTTTAATCACACAGGGAGGGGAGCCGCGCGGCCCCCCTCCTGGAGCCCGTGATGGCCCTGGGGACCGCCATCCCCCAGGATGGGGGCCCACCCCCGGGACACTGCTGTTTGCTATGGCAGGACGGGAGCCTCGCGGCTCCCATCCTGCCATAGCAAACTTGCTTTGGATTTTGGAAGCGAGAGCAGGGAAACCTGCTCTCGCTTCCAAAATGCAAAGCAGATTGTTTTTCCACATGGGGAGCTGCATGTCAGCAGCTCCCCATTTGCAAAAGCAATGCCGGCTCCTGCAGGACGCGGGGAGCCGGCGGGACCGTGGGGGCATTGGGGCTCCCCCCACGGTCCCCAACGGATGGGGCCTGCCCCGGGGGATGGGGTCCCTGGGGCTAGAAGTGGCCCGGGAGGGGGGCCACACGTCCCCCCTCCTTAAAAAACATAAATATATGTGGCCATGCCCCAGGGGATGGGGTCCCCGGGGCCGGAATTGGCCACAGGAGGGGGGCCCACGCGGCCCACTTCCCGTTCAGATTTTTTTTTTTTTTTTTTAAAAGGGGTCAGGTCCTGGGGGATGGGGTCCCCATGGCCCAAAAAGGGGAAAAAGAAGGGGGGCCACACAGCCCCCCTTCTAAAGAAAAAAAAAAAAAAAAGACCGCGATCGTGCCGGAGGCCCTGCCCCCTCCCAGCAACACTCTGCAAACACGCCCTGTGGCGCGTTTTAAATTGGGGAATTAATTCTCCTTCAATACTGGGGGTCCCTGGGGGCCAACTAGCCCACCAGGTACCTCCAGTAAGCGCCACAGGGCTGCGTTGTAGAGAGGTGGTCCAGGCCACGCCCCTTTTTACACCTCTCTGCAACGCAGCTCTGTGGCGCTTACTGGAGGTACCTGGTGGGCTAGTTGGACCCCAGGGACCCTCAGGATTCAAGGGGACTTTATCCCCCAACTTAAAACGCTCCACTGGGCACCTTTGCACAGTGGTGAAGGGAGGTGGCGGGGCCTGAGGTGACATGTGTGCAAACACACCTGTGGCGCGTTATAAATTGGGGAATTAATTCCCCTTCAATCCTGTGGGCCCCTGGGGGCAAACTAGCCCACCAGGTACCTCCAGTAAGTGCCACAGGCCTGCGTTGCAGAGAGGTGGTCCAGGCCATGCCCCTTTTTACACCTCTCTGCAACGCATCTCTGTGGTGCTTACTGGAGGTACCTGGTGGGCTAGTTGGATCCCAGGGACCCTCAGGTTTCCAGGGGACTTAATCCCCCAACTTACAACGCGCCAGGGGGTGTGTTTTCAGAGTGGTGGAGAAAGGGGGCATGGCCTTTGTCTACCTCTCACCAATCCCACTGCGTGGGGCTTACTGGAGGTAAAAGGTAGGCTAGTTGGCCCCTAAAGGACCCCCAGCAGTGAAGGGGACTTCAATCTCCATCCAAGAGCGTGCCAGGGTGCGCGTTTGTAGAGTGGTGGGCAAAGTGGGCATGGCCTGGTACGAGTACTTACCAGTGCTGCTGTGTGGGACTGACTGGAGGTAATAGTTTGGGAAGTTGGCCCCAAGGATGTCCTTGGGGGCCAACTACCCCTCTTGTTACCTCCAGTAAGTCCCACACAGTGGGATTGCTAAGACGTCTTCGGAGGCCATGGCCCCCTTTCTCTACCACTCTGCAAACGTGCCTCGTGGCAAACTACGGGATGGGGGATAAAGTCCAATTTAGTCCTGAGGGAATTTGGGGGCCAAGAATCCCTCCAGGTACCTCCTGTAAGTCTTACGCAGTGGAATTTCTGAGCGTTGGTTGGACGCCCAGCACCCTTTCTCCACCACTCTGCAAACGTGACTACTAGTTAAAGTAGCATATTTCTGCACCTCTGACTTAGAGGTAGTTTTAATCCCCCTGCCCTATTATGTACTAGGGCCTTACAGAGGAGGTCATGCTAATCACAGGGGTACCCCAACGCATAGTGTTCCCTAGTGTATGTAGGTGTTTTCACTGTATTCTAAGTGTCTTTTAGCATAGCACTGGCTCTAGGCCTGGTTAGTCAGAGTCACTTACCACCAGTACCCGTCTGAAAAAGTTGTGGGCACAGGATGATTTTGCAACAAGGCCTCTTTCTGCTCCTCTGTTAGTTCTTTCTACACATGACTTGCTTCTTCCTGCACTTTTGTTCGTCTTTGTGGACTTCTGTTGCTACTTTCTGCATTTCTTTTGCTTCTTTCTGTGCGTTTTTTCTTCTTTCTTCACATGTCCTACCTCTGTAGGCATAGTTAGAAACTAGCATTTAAAAACCTTTGAAATTCACTTAAAAACCATAGGTTTCAGGCACGTTATAGTTAGAAATTAGCATTTAAAAAACCTTTGAAATTCACTGAAAAAACCATAGGTTTCAGACACGTTATAGTTAGAAATTAGCATTTAAAAACCTTTGAAATTCACAGAAAAAACCATAGGTTTCAGGCACGTTATAGTTAGAAATTAGCATTTAAAAACCTTTGAAATTCACTGAAAAAACCATAGGTTTCAGGCACGTTATAGTTAGAAATTAGCATTTAAAAAACCTTAGAAATTCACTGAAAAAACCATACGTTTTAGGGAAAGTTATAGTTAGTTGGACATTTCACTTGTACAAAAGCAGAGAAATTCCCCCGTTATAGTTAGTTCAGCTAACTATAAGTCGCGCCCCCGCAATGCACTGCTGATGATGTCACATATTACATCACTCATGACATGGTCAGTGACATCACTGATGACATCACTGATGACATCATCCATGTGATAATTTGATGCATCTTCTCACACCCTAATATAACCGTTGATACACCCACTCTAAATTACAGACTGCCATTCTCAAAACCATAGACACTCCAACACCAATAACTACATACCCACTCACTGATTCTTAGGTCTACACACACACACACATCCACTCACTCACCCATACAGTCACTCATACTTACAGTCACTCAGTACAGGACTATCATATGCACTCATACACCTATATAGACACTCACACACCGCCACTCATCCATAGAGGTACTCACACACCCAGTCAGTCATGCAAATAATTAATCACACTGCCATTTACTCACCTATATAGTTATACACACACCAGCTCACTTACTCATACAAATACTAGCACATTCTTACGCTCTTATACAATCACTGATACAAGCACACACTCATCCATACAGCCACTTTCACAATCACACACTCTCACTTATAGCCATTTATATACTCCAACACACATATATACTGCCTTTCACATATGTAGTTACTCACACATGTACCACTGAGATATACATTCACTCACTAACACACCCATACACACACTCACCCACCCATACAGTCCATCACAGATGCACTCTTGAAACCATGCACCCAGTGAATCACCCACTCACGCATCTATGCACAGAGTCACACACACCTCACCCACACAAACACTCAGGCACCCATACATATACTCAGACAACCAATCGATAACCCATATAGACACTCATGTAGCTATTCACAAGCCCATGCAGCTGCTTACACACCAACAGACAGACGGATACAGACATTCACACAGTTTAGTCACTAACCCATGCATTCAGTAAGATACGTTTAATCACTCACTTATAGAGTCAGTCACGCACCTACTAAATCATCCATTCAGACACTTATACACCCACTCATTCTTCAATACGCCTTTCCCTATATATATTAAACATATTTAAACTTTACAGAAACACATAGTCTCTGGATGATGTCATCAGTGATGTCATCAGTAATGTCATTTGAGATGTCATCAGTGATGTCATCAGTGATGTCACTGACCATGTCATGAGTGATGTAATATGTGACGTCATCAGCAGTGCATTGTGGGGGCACGAGTTATAGTTAGCTGAACTAACTATAATGGGGAATTTCTCTGGTTTTGTACGAGTGAAATGTCCAACTAACTATAACTTTCCCTAAAACCTATGGTTTTTTTCAGTAAATTTCTAAGGTTTTTAAATGCTAATTTCTAACTATAACGTGCCTGAAACCTATGGTTTTTCAGTGAATTTCAAGGTTTTTAAATGCTAATTTCTAACTATAACGTGCCTGAAACCTATGGTTTTTCAGTGAATATATATATATATATATATATATATATATATATTCACTGAAAAAACCATAGGTTTCAGACACGTTATAGTTACAAATTAGCATTTAAAAAACCTTTGAAATTCACTGAAAAACCATAGGTTTCAGACACGTTATAGTTACAAATTAGCATTTAAAAACCTTTGAAATTCACTGAAAAAACCATAGGTTTTAGGGACAGTTATAGTTACTTTTCAGGACCAGTACTGGGCTGAAAGATGCAGCACTGAGGTCTCTCCTGATAACAGGTGAGTAAATCAGAATTCGGATTTCGGCTGATTTTAGAGGAATATTTGTATGTTTCAAAAATCAACACTTAGAAGAATTTCCAAGTGAAACCAGTCAATGTTAGCCTATGAAGGAAATTCAAGTTACCGGTAAGTACGGTTAAAATTACTTTTCAGGATCAGTACTGGGCTGAAAGATGCAGCACTGAGGTCTCTCCTGATAACAGGTGAGTAAATCGGAATTCGTATTTCGGCTGATTTTAGAGGAATATTTTAAAGTTCCAAAACTCCACACTTAGAAGAATTTCCAAGTGAAACCAGTCAATGTTAGCCTACGAAGGAAATTCAAATTACCGGTAAGTACGGTTAAAATTACTTTTGAGGATCAGTAATGGGCTGAAAGATGCAGCACTGAGGTCTCTCCTGATAACAGGTGAGTAAATCGGAATTCGTATTTCGGCTGATTTTAGAGGAATATTTTAAAGTTCCAAAACTCCACACTTAGAAGAATTTCCAAGTGAAACCAGTCAATGTTAGCCTATGAAGGAAATTCAAGTTACCGGTAAGTACGGTTAAAATTACTTTTCAGGACCAGTACTGGGCTGAAAGATACAGCACTGAGGTCTCTCCTTATAACAGGTGAGTAAATCGGAATTCCTATTTCGGCTGATTTTAGAGGAATATTTGCACAATGGTGAAGGGAGGGGCGGGGCCTGAGGTGACATCTTTGCAAACGCGCCCCGTGGCGCGTTTTAAGTTGGGGGATTAAGTTCCCTTGAATCCTGAGGGTCCCTAGGGGCCAACTAGACCACCAGGAACCTCCAATATGCGCCAGAGGCTGCGTTGCAGAGACGTGTAGAGAGGCCACACCCCTTTTACACCTCTCTGCAACGCAGCTCTGTGGCGCTTTCTGGATGTACCTGTTGGGCTAGTTGGCCCCCAGGACCCTCAGGATTGAAGGGATTTAATTCCCCATCTTAAAACGCGCCACGGGGCCTGTTTGCACACATGTCACCTGAAGCCCCGCCCCTCCCTTCACCACTGTGCAAACGCGCCCGTGGCGCGTTTTAAGTTGGGGGATTAAGTCCCCTTGAATCCTGAGGGTCCCCGGAGTCCAACTAGCCCACCATATACCTCCAAAGCGCCATAGAGCTGCGTTGCAGAGAGGTGTAAAAAGGGTGTGGCCTCTCTACACCTCTCTGCAACGCAGCCTCCTGGCGCATACTGGAGGTTCCTGGTGGGCTAGTTGGCCTCCAGGGACCCCCAGTATTCAAGGGGAATTCGCCCTCTCTGCAAACGCGCCAGGGGCGCGTTTGCAGAGTGGTGAAGGAAGGGGGCGGGGCCTGCGGGCCGATCGTTTAAAAAAAAAAAAAAATTTGTCCTCTGAAGGGGGCTGTGTGGCCCCCTTCCTTTTTCCTGTTTTTATGCCCTGGGGACCCCATCCCCCAGGGCCTTACCCCTTTTTTTTAATTTGTAATTTAAAAAAAAACGGGAAGGGGGCCGCGTGGCCCCTTTTCCCTGGGCCTGTATTGGCCCCGGGACCCCATCCCCGGGCATGGCCTCGTTTTTATTTATATTCTTTGGAGGGGGCTGCGTGGCCTCCCTCCTCTGGCCATTTAAGGCCCCGGGGACCCCATCCCCGGGGCCGGCCATTCCGTTTTTTTTTTTTAATTTATTTATTTTTTGGGGAGGGGGCCGCGTGGCCCCCTCCCGGGCCACTACTTGCCCCGGGACCCCATCCCCGGGGCCTGGCTCTCGTTGGGGACTGTGGGGGGTCCCCAATCCCCCACAGTCCCGCCGGCTCCCGCGTCCCTAGGGTGCCGGCATTGCTTTTACACATGGGGAGCAGCTAACATGCTGCTCCCCATGTGTAAGCAGTCGGCTTTGGATATTGGAAGAGAGAGCAGGTTTCCTGCTCTCTCTTCCAATATCCAAAGCAAGTTTGCAATGACAGGACGGGAGCCGCGAGGCTCCTGTCCTGTCATTGCAAACAGCAGTGTCCCGGGGTAGGCACCCCGGGACACTGCAGGGAGCCGGCCCTGGGGGTGGTGGTCCCCAGGGCCATCAAGGGCTCCAGGAGGGGCCGCGCGGCCCCCTCCCATTCAGTACACAGCCCCGGGGAGGTGGTGGTCCCCGGGGCTCTGGGGTCCGTAACGGACCCCCATATTAAAATGTTTAGTGCCCCGGGGAGGTGGTGGTCCCGGGCGTGTGGGGGCTGGAGCCCCCCACACAGGTTTAATAATTTTTTTAAAAGCCCCGGGAGGTGGCGGTCCCCGGGGCTTGGGGGCCTTTGAGGCCCCCCACATTAAATTATCCCCCACCATGCCCCCGGGACTTGGGCCAACCGGGGGCCAATTAACATCGAAGCACGGGAGACCGCGCTTCGATTTTTTTTTTTCGGCAGGATTTGCGCACCCTGAGCGCATCCAGCCGATTTAAAAAAAAAAAAATTTTTTTGCCCAGGGGGTCCTTGTGGGACCCCTGAGCAAACCTAGGGGTCAGGGTGTTTCTACCCTCCCCTTTGTGCGCTTTGCGACTTGTTTCTGTCCCTCGGTTCTACCGAGGGACAAATGGCTGCCAACATTTCCTGAATCGGAATGTTGACAGCCAGCTGACAGCCAATTAACATGCAGCTCGTGATCGGGACGGTGCGCGCAGGGTGCGCTCAGGGTGCGCGAATCCTCCGTGCCCATAGATATATATGTACTTTTACTTTTTGATTTTCTCAGCAACTACTGAACGGATTTACACCATTTAACAAAAGGGTTCTTTCTGAACCAAGAACTACCTCTTTGCCAAATTTGGTGTAATTCCGTTCAGCAGTTCGGGCTGTAGCCGTGTCTAAAGTTTCCTATGGGAAAATGCATGGGGAAAACGCGTTTTGGGACCCCCTTTTTCTCGGCCCTTGCTTGACGTATCACCCCGAGACTTTCAGGGTAGGAGCGGACCGGAGCGCCCCACGAAGTTTGAAAATTTCGCGAAGATACGTCAACCGGCAAGAGAGTTATTTCAAATAGAATGTCGCGGATTTCCTATGGATAATAGGTTGTAACTATAACTATCTACTGGCGACCGCCAGTAGATAATATATGTATATATATATAGTTTCAAACTAGGTCGCTCATGTCCGCTCAAAGTATATAATGTGAAGGCGGAAGGTAGTGCCCTTTATGGAGCAGAGCTGTGGGGTTTTGCAGGATTATCCAGTTTGGGAAAAGTTGAGAAGAACTTTCTAAGATCCTTGACTGGGCTTCCGAACAGTACGCCATTGTTGCCCCTACGTTGGGATTTGGGTGTAAAACAGATTATCCATAAAGCACAGCTAAGACCAGTTTCATTTTGGAGAAGACTTAAGTTATCACCTGCTCTAGTGGAATACTATAATGTTTTTAAAGAAATAGTTGAATTAGATAAGAACCATAGGATCCACTGGATTTGGTTGATTAGAGAAATACTCTCTCAAATCAGCCTTGAGGAATACTTGACAGACTATGATTGCCCCTTGATTCTCTCCAAGGTCGCACTTAAAGTAGCTTTTTGGGCTCATAAATGGGCAATTGAGATGAGCAATAGCAGACAAGGAGTTTAACTGTTGCCTTTTTAGATTTAAAATCCCATAGCATATGTGAACCTTTTTTAAACTACATTTCAGCCCCTTTAGCTAGGCAATTGTTATCAGGTTTAGACATGGTACACTCCCTTTGCAGTTTTTCTGTGCAAAATGGAAATCTAAGATAGACAAGAGCTTGGCTTGTCCAGCATCCAGACGAGAACCTGCAGCAGTTTTTTTCTTTTGCCCTGCGTACGTAAATCCTAGGATGTCCTGGATTCTCCCTATTTGTAAGCAATTGGGGCCAGGCAATGTCTAGTGGTGATAAGGCTCTTGCGAGCAGAGACAAAATAATCCATTTTCTGTGCAGTACCTAAATATTTTCAATGGAGCTGGAGTATCAGGGCAAAGTCGCCAAAGCATTCTGAGACAGACTTTGGAGATGCACCCAGGAAATATACTTAGATCAAATTAAAGATGGACTGGGGGTGGAATATTTTCTTTTGCCATGTCTAATAAATGCCCTCTCTTCTGAGACTAGGAGGTCTGGAGTTGTATAAATGTCAATTTTTTCGTACAAATATTTTTAAATGTATAATGAACTAGATAATATAAAGTGATGGTTTTAGCTGGGAATAAGGAAGGTATGTTTGCTTCATATTGCTGATTTATGTATTTTAAAATGGTCTTATATTTGGTGTTTTATGTATATTATTTACTTTTATGGTTTATATACTGAATAAAGTTGATTGATTAAAAGCTTTTCTTTGAAGTCTCCACTACTTCAAAAACAGTACTGGACCTCTGACACCATGACTTCAGTACATGTCTGACCTTGTGACTACTCTGCCAGGAAGAAGAACTGCTGTGCTGCTGAAAAGACTGCCCCTCTGCTGGACTGCTGCTTTGCTGGACTCTGCCTTGCTGTGCTCTTGCCTTGCTGAGTTGCCCTGCTGCCTGCTGTTCTCTCTGCCTGGGTCATCCCTTGGAGTGGTGGTACTATATTAATGTTTGAACGGGCAGCTATTGCTAATGGTTCTATAAATAGAGCGAAATGTATGGGTGACAGAGGACAGCCTTGTCTTGATTCTCTGTTAACTTTTCAAGTACCAATATTGCTAGAATGAATAATTATTTGTGCGGAGGCCCCTGTGTAAAAGCCGGATATCATTTTAATAAATTTATCGGGAAACCCAAACTCACCAAGAATATTAAAAAGGCTTTCCCAACAAGCTAGGTCAAAAGCCTTCTCGGCATCTAGTAACATGATCTGAGCAGGGATTTTATTTTGACCGAAGTTAATCTAAAGCTTCGATCAAGAAATTAGTATTAAAAAATGGTTGCTTGCCAGGCACGAATCCATAGTGGTCCGGGTGTATAACCGAGCCAATGGACTTACTCATTCTATTTGCTAAAAGCTTAGCTATAATTTTGTAATCAACGTTTAAAAGGCTAATGAGTCTATATGAATTGACATCCTCCTTGTCCTTGTTTTTCTTAAAAAAACTAACCAAAACGGCTATGCGAAAAGAGGCCGGGATTTCACCCCCTTCTAAAATATGGTTCGCTAAATTCATCAACTCAGGGATTAATACTGAGGTGAACTTTTTGTGTAGTTCAGCAGGCAATCCATCTTCCCCGCATGCCTTCCCATTTGCCAAAGATTGTACAACGTCTTTCATTTCTTTTAGAGTGATGTCTGCTACCGGATCTTTTACTTGGCTTATCTGTAATTTAGGAATTAAAAGTTTACTAAGAAAACCCCCGAGTCTTAAAACATCCACATCCTGTGTTACGGAGTATATTGTTTCATAATGTTTAAGAATTCTCTCTTTTATTTGTGTCTCATCTGTTATTCAAGTTTTTGTATCCTTATCTATGAGGTATGTAATCCTATTTTGTGCTTGCTGCTCTTTTACTTGCCAAGCTAAAAATTTCCCTGCAAATTCGCTCTCCTCTTATACCTTCATCTTCAAGATTAACCTTATATAAAACCATCTCAGGAGTATTTTTCGCGCCCCAAACCCTGATATTTCCAACTCTACCAAAACATGGTCCGCAAAACCATTCTGGATATACATGCATCTAATTAATTTTAAATTGCGAGAGGAGAGAAAATAGTCCAATCTAGCGGCGGTTTTATATTTTGCCGAAAAGCATGAATATTCTCTCTTAATTTGATATTCTTCTCGCCATAGGTCTATCAGATCCAACCCTTGCATACATTCCATCAATGCCCTTGCCATGCGTGGCTTATTCTGCTTTTGTCTGTCAGACGATGAATCTATTTCCGTATTTTGGAGAGGATTAAATTCACCGCCAAAAATCAAGACACCAGGGATGCACAATAGTGCGTGATAGCGTTCCAATAAAGGTACTGCATTATCTAAAACTGGTGCATACATGGTGGCTACTGTAAGTCTATTATTATTAACCAGTCCACTAATTAATCCTCATCTACCTTCTTTATTCACCTGAGAGAAAGTAATTTGATAGGTAAAACATGTATTAACAAAAATTGCTATCCTTCTATGGGCAGCATTTGCAGATGAAAAATATTGATAACCTGCCCACTGTCTAAACATTTTATATGTAGGTTCCTTCTTTTCTATATATTATGCATCTCCTGAATCAACACAATATCTGGGGAGTGCTCCCATAACCAATTGTCAATGGCCCGACTTTGATTTTATTATTAAGGCCACTAGCATTTAAGGGGACGATACATAAGGATTCCTTATGCGACTGCATATGGTAAAAGGGAATTAGCAATTGGGGACATATGATCTCTACAGTTAATCAAAGACCTTATCAAAAGGAAATAATCTCAGTCAGTATCACAGCTGCCCTTATATTCAAATCTAAAATGGCTTCCCATCATTTCAAGAGAATAAAGTGCCCAATCCTACCTATGATAACATGCTTACATATGTCTTGAATATAGAAAAACAAAAAACTACAAAAATCTTGTTGGGAAAACATCTGAGGTAAAATGTTTTTCTATACAGCCTCCTGACTCCCAACAACACACTGGGTAGTTGACGGATAATCAATAAGCCTATTAGAGTTTTCAGTGGAAGATAAGCTTGATCAATATTGCAGCTGCCCTCATAATCAAGACGTCTTCTCATCATTTCTAGAGAGTACAGTGCAATATACATAATAAAGTGCCTAATCCTACTTATAGTAAAGTGCATATATGCTTCTTGGATACAGAAAAGACTAATTAAAATCTTGTTGAGAGAACATCTGAAATATAATTTGTGTCTTTACCGCGTCCCGGCACCCAGCATCACATTTACCATTTCACTTGACCATTCCTTTAAAATAAGAAACAACGTATCTAACTCCATAAAGTGCTCATGCAGAGTAAAGTGTATAATCAGTAAACGCATAAAGTGCATTATTTCAAGAGCATTATTTGTAAAAAAGTGTTGAGGTGCATTACATTTGACATAAAGAGCCTCATAGGAGTACCATCTATGCAAGCCAACAAAAATACTTAACATAGCATAATGCATAATTTGGGCTTAAAATCTTTCTAGCCATTCTTCTTATCAATTCATAAACATTCACTCTTCCTTGAAGTTTCTCAGCCTATAGTTTTCCTGTAAATACATAAACTCGCAAAGGTTTCAAACAAACTCTACCTATGGAATGCAAAGACGAACTCTCCCATTTTTCTATCCTGCTATATCCCAGTGACCCCTCCCATCCCCTCCCAGAAAGCCCTCCCCGTGTACCCTGTGGGAGGATAGCCTACACCTCCTCCCTCTCACCTCTATGTCCCCTATGGGCTGTGACCTTGCACCTTTATACACTCATGTAGCCGAAGAGACCCCAGGTCCTCCGGCCCCGGTCCCCTGCCCTGCATAGTTGTAATAAGCGTCTTTAGCGAGGGTAACATATGTGTGTAAGGACCCGTATATCATCTCCCGGCGTGCCTGCCCTAAATCAAATACCAGAAATTCAGCCACAGTGAAATAATTACCATCTAACCCTCTTGAACATTAATTAGACAACTTCTGCAGCAACATCTGAGCTTTTCATACATCATCAAAAAGGTGTAATTTGCCATTTGCTAAAACTTTCAGTTTAGATTGATGGACGATAGACATTTGAGCCCCCTTCTCTTTAAAAGGACCAATCATCCAGACAAATTCTCGTCGCCTTCTTGCTGCTAAGGCTGTCATGTCCGAAAAAATTCTGAATTGCGGAACTTCTTAGTCAACAGAATCTTTTATTCTACAGCTTTAGTCAGTATATTTTCCCTAACTCGAAAATCAGCAAAGTTAACTAAAATTGTGTGAGGATATTTTGTATTAGTGGGGTGCTGGGAGGGTACCCTATGAGCTCTCGTAAGAATTAAATCACCTGTTAACTCTGGAATTGCTTTTTTTAACAGGGACTCAAACCAGTCTCGCACCTGAGGACCTTCACTTGTTTCAGGAACGCCTACTATGCATACATTTGAATGCCTATTGTAGTTTTCCAAGTCCTGCAATTTAGAATCCAGAGCATCTTTCATCTGCCTGATTTGAGTGACTTCTTGTTTAAAAGATGAAACTTTGTCCTCTAAACTGGAGACTCGGTCTTCTGACTTTGTCACACGTTCAGGCAATTTGGCCATTGCATGGTCAGCCTTGCATGAAGCGTTGCAATTTCCTGAGACTGCGTTGTCCGTAGCTCTTTTATCTCTGGAAGAATAAGCTTGAACATACTTGTGATAGACTGACCGGATTCCAGTTCTTGTTGCAAATCCTGAAAACCTACCCTATTTCCATCTGTCAACGATACTGGGGAAATATCTACTCAAGCTGCAGTTGTATCATGAAGAGCGAGCTGTTGGACTGTGGTCGCCAATGGCTGAGACATTGTTAAGGTTTCCATCTGAACACCTGTGGTTGTAGCTGTCAAAGATTTGTGTGATTTTGAGAAAAGGGGGTATTGTTCGAATAGAGTAGGGCTTAAAGAAGGCTTGGCGGCAGATATCTTATGAATGTCCCCCAAAATACTGTTGTTTTCCACAACTTCCACCCCTTCCACAGTTGAAGGGGAACAGGTTATTTGTAAATCTGAAGTGTCTTTGACACTTTCAGTCTCTGCCCCTTTTTCACTTTTGACTTGGACGTCTAGACCCTCAAGTCTGCCTGCATCAAGCAGCTGGTGTACTTTGAGATCCATCCTTTGCTGTGCATTGCAATGTGAACGAGCATTAGCGGGTGGTCTTTCTTGAGAGCCCTTCTGTCGCAGTTTCTGAGCGGGAGTGGATTGGCTGAGAGAAGTTGAGCTGACACTTGGGGCTTACGCTTAAATGTGCACATACTGCAGCTGATTTTATTTTTCTTTCCATTTTTTCCCCTTCCTGAGGATTGCTATTGAGATTAGTTTTTCAGACAGCAGTCTCTGGTGGAAAGTCAGCTGATGTTTGCTGTGTCTTTTTTTTAAATATCCTCAAGGATTGTACTAGATAAAAAAGCTCTCATTGCTCTGCTCCTTCCTGTTCTCCTATCTCCTCGGGCTGGGGGCATCAAAGTTCGTTCAAGGCATATCAAATGTCAAATATAAAGAGTAGCCAAGAGGTTTCTTAAGCTGCAGTTTCTAAATAATGATAGAAGTTTTCAATGAACAGGTTTATCCTCATATGATGACACCATTCAACTGCTGCTGCTTTCCTTTCCTTGTACCTTCGACCAGAGTAGCAGAGCTTTAATGGGTAGCTAACAGCTAATAGCCGTTTGAGTTAGCAGAGTACGAGTGAAGTAAGGCATGCGGCAAACGAGAAGCCGAGAAACGGCCGCCCCCTATGGTGGCGGTGAGATCAGACCCGCCACGGCTCCCCGTGTCAGTCCAATCTCACATCTCCTCCAGGAAGCTCCGTCTCGGGGCACACTGCTAATGCCGTTTTTTCCCATGCATGGCAGGACTCTTCGGTCCCTCCTGCTCCCACGCAGCTATACGGGAACTGATTCCTGTGTCATCCGCTGGTGCCCTAACCATGGAGCTCTTTTTGCCCCAACAAGGACCGCCATTCCGCTGCAGCTATGCACTCGCGCTTTCACTTCAGGGGCGGGACCGGCTGAGCGCACTAACGGCGACGCATGTGGGAAGTGTCTGCCGTCATCCCTCAAGGGGTCGTGTTGTGATCTACCCTGACTAGTATTGTGGTTCCTGCTTGGACAGGGTGCATACCTCGGACAACCAGAAACCCAATGTCTAACAGTTTGTATTTCATTATACCATAAAGAGGGCTGTCTATATATTACACATTAAAAGATCTAGCTTGCAAGCCAAAAAGCATAGATCAGGGTAAAGTTGTCCACACATCAGTCTGAACCCATTTGAACTTCTGAACAATGAACGTTACACGAAGCTTGAATTCCAATACCTTGGTTCAGTAAGTATGTACAACCCCTTTATCACATATTTACAAACTCCATGCTGCAGCTAGAACAGCGTAAAACACAAGAAGTACAGTTTACAAAACCTGAAAATATCACTGTTTCTCAAAATATGAGAAATAAAGAAATTTTAACAAACCAATAGTAAGATCAAAATGACTCTGAATCTTTTTGCTATCTTGCCTTTTTAAGAGTAAGAAGTAGGTCATGTATTTCAGTGAAATATGTCTCAACAAATTGTTATTGAGAGGCGGGTAAAGTATGGGGGGTGAGTCAATGGCTCATTTGCTAGCTGTGAAGTTTAAGCTTTGGAGATCCGGGAAAAACTATCAGGAGGAAAAAAGGCTGGAAATATGCAAGACTGGATTATTGTAGTTCACATATGAGCACCGAAGCAGTTGCGTTTGACTTATCGCAAAGCACTATTTACTAATGATGTAGCGCAAAATTCATTTTCATTTGTAGGAGTGCATTACAATCACACATGTTAAGTGCATCTGCATATAACCCTTTTGTTATGCTAACATGAGGTGTTAGGACTTTGAAATGTAATAACATGAATGTGATGTATTTAGGTTGTGGGTAGTAAATTTGAAGAATTAATGTGGAAAACCAAAAGTAAAATTAGGCAAGGATAGAAGAGTATACATTGAGAGTTAAGGCCGATAAGGAGAACTGTTGTATTTTCACACTCGAGAAGGCCTGGGAATCATGGTCATTATGTTGCTGTTCAGTAACATCGCCGTCCTGTGGAAAACTAGCTATGAGAACGTGGTCAGAGTGGATGGCGTGCCTCGAAAGGAATCCTGGGAAGATACTTGTAATATTGGAAAGTTGCAAGTAGGGAAAGAGCCCCACTTCTTCTCTGCCTTTAGAGAGAGAGCATCTCAGAATGAGCTCTGTCTTAATAGCTTTATGCTTTTCAACCTATGGATAGTGGAGCGACTTCTTAGGAAGACTCCACATGCTGACACCTTTCTAGTCACTTTACCCTGAAGGATGCTTAAATAGGGATATCACGTTAGTGTTAGTGTAGGGATATATTGATGCTTTATATTCATCAACCCTCGATGCAGGTAAATTTGGAGTCATGCTTTTTGATCCTCTGAATTCTATTTCTTGAATTGATTGTCTTGTGCATGTTGCACCACTCAACTTTATCTGCAGATTTGGCTTTATGTTGATTCCAATGTACTTCTACACTCTCATCTTGAGGTGTCTTTATGTCCTGTTATGTTTGACTTTGTAATAAATTAACTACTTTTACGTAGTGATCCATGGTTATTATGTGTCAGAGAATTTCTTTATTGAATTGAGTAATTTGGTAATGGTTTCCTCCCCTCCACACTCTCATGCTGTGAAAAAGAACCATCAACTTGTGATTCTAGAACAGATCTAGAACTTATGGGCCTGGCCCTTTCAGTTGGTAGCAGTGTAGGATGGTTCACACATGAAGCGAAGGGAGAATCAGGAATTATTCTAGAAAAGGAGACCTTGAACCCTAGAGCCCCAAAATAGAGCAGAATGATTGAGACCAGAGAGCAACGAATTTTGTAGAGACTGACGGGGCCTGATGGTGCAGCGCGAACGGCGCGAACAAAGGAGTGAATACCAATAGGGATGTGCCGTGTGATAGATTGTGAGAATGAAGTTATTGTGTGATGTCTGTCGGAATTGGTGTGAGAGTCAGGTGAATGTGGTTTCGGGCTGGACGTGTTCCAAGGATTGAGATTTGATTTTCAGGTCCTGAAGTGGCCTAAGATTCCAGGATATATTAAATGGTGTAAAAGACACCGAGTTATTGTGATTGTCTGACCGAAGAATTGAGGAGTTGTCGTGAGATGTCATCAGCAGTTCCACCTAAGACAGTGAACCTTGTGTGAATGGGACCTATGGGAATCATTTGGTGAACCTTGAGTACAGAGGTGAACTATGCTGATTCGGGTGACCAGGTCGGGGGGTTGCCATGTGTGAATATTCTTGGATAACTGAATTCTATTGATCTTTTAGATGGCACAAAATTACAGAGTTTAAGATGATTGTGTGAGCGAATATGTATGGAGAAATTGTGAAGGAGGATGAGCGGCTGCGAGGAGTAAAAGTGGTATCACGGTGTGCTGTGCTGTGATAGGTCGGTTGGTGTAACGCCGCGCTGAGATTGGTTGGTAGTGATGGAGCAAGGACTCACAATGAGACTTGCTCGGAAGCAATCCTCTCACAGTATTAATTAATTTGTACTAAAACTCTGTAATGTCTTTATTAATAATGTGCAAACACAACATTTTGATCCAGAAGATGCTTGCCTATGTGTTTTCCACTAATAAGTAATCCTTGTCTAGTCCAAAATGGCCGCTAAAGCGCGGGAACTCTACTGCGCATGTGTCAACCATGTCACGTGGTATGACGTCTTTCTTTGCTTGAAGGGAATCTTTTGCTTCTGCGCAGTGTATGCTAAAATGGCCGCTTAATGTCCTCACATGCTAAAGCTTTCGCATTGCTGCAATTAATAATGTGGTATTCTAACGCTACTAATGCGGGATAGACATTTATAATTAAATGGGAGTAGAGTAGAAGTAGGGGGTATACAGTGAAAACATTCATTTTTGATTTTAATATGTTTCTTCTTTGATTTTCTATTAGTTTGTAAAGTGGGCCTGGGTTGACAAAACGGCAGCTCAAGAAACCACGTGATTTGCGCATGCGCCCTGAAAACTAACAAAGGAAAGCGATGAAGTCAACTTGGAAGATGTCCAAGGACATGACCCGCTGATCACCTTCACCGTTCATCTGAGATGTCCTACAAATTGATACATTTTGTATACACTTTGTATTAAAATTGTTGTGAGACGGGTGGGAAATAAAGCAAATGTATTAATTGAGAGGGGCGGTATTTTAAAACAATGGGCTTTAGAAAATTGAACTAAATTGACATGGTGTGAGGACCAACCCCTGTCCCTGTCCAATCAGAAATAGTGGGCCCATAATATTGAAACATTAATGGGAGGTACATGGGCTTAGAAGGGTATAATAGATATAGAATTAGCTAATTAGTTAGCTTAGGAGCGCAGAGAGAGCTGGTGGCACTTAGGCTCAGATGCTGCCATAGACAAGAGCTGATCGATTACAGACTGAACTGCTGTCCAAAGAGATCCTGAGGTGGGGGCGGCGGACTCTATTAGAAGAAGACACGGAAGAATCGAGGAGGAACGAAGTGTCAGAGAGGGGAACGACGCAGGCGTCGTTGGTAGAGAGGTCACCTATCCTGTCCTGAACCTGGTCCGGAGGTCTTGGTCTTCATCCTTCTTGGGACCCATCTTTCCAACTCCTTAGCCAAGGGGTTTGGTTTTTACACCTTTAGGTAACTATAAATGCGTAATTTTAGTTGTACTGCTGTCTCTATCTTCTCCTTTCTGAGGGACCGTCATTTGTGATTAATAGGTGATTATATAGTATGCTTCCTCCTTGATATGCGATTAAGTATTATGTGATTTGTAATTTACTCTGCTAAAGAATTTAGATAAACATTTTAAAACTTCCTGAGTCAGTGGTTATTTCAGGTGGTTAATGAAATTATGTATTATATGATCTCATTTCAACCCCAATTATCAAAGGTCCATTGGTAAGTCATTACTCTTCAATCAGAAAAGGTAATTGGTAGCAGGGATTTGATAAAAGAGTACAACTGATTCCCACCAGCGGTGATTATTAGTTGGCATGAATGAATGGGCCCAGGTGAGTATTTTGTGTATGAATGCTTGTTGCTAGTAACCCGCTGGATCAGTTTTCTGGCTGTCAGAGGATGGTTATACTTTGTTAATTGGGTAATGAGAATTTTATTTTTATGAACTAACATCCGTTTAAAAAGTTTTGTTTTATGTTGTCTAGAAATCCCCGGGGAATTTGAATAGCGGATGGTAAGTGGAAGCCATACTGCAGTGAGGTTATCTGTCAGGCAGAATTAGTACTGAAAAGTTAAGCAGGGCTATCAGTACTTGTTAGGGACTTTGTGTGTGTGTGAGTGACAGAAAGGGAATACGCTGATGAAAATTTGATGTTATATCACCTAGAAAGGGTAACATTGAAGGAGTAGCAGGTATTTCTGAAGCTTATGTGAAGAGTAAACGGAAGGGTTTTACTCGTAGTGTATGTCTAGTAAACGGAAGGGTTTTTACTAAGTGTGAGAAATCTATCCTTTTCAATTTAGGGAAACTGACAAGATAGCGAATGTTTTTATGTTGTTATTAAATTCAATAAGAAGCGTTGAGAAAATAAAGTTTTGCGTACGATTTTTGTAAAGGGAGGGTCAGCTGTCGGAGTAGAGCTGACGTCACAAATGCCGCGCTGGGATTTGGTTGAAACAGCGGGCGTGGAGCAAGCTTGTAAAGGAGGGGTCAGTAGTCAGGAGTAATACTGACGTCACAGGTGCCACGCTGGGATTGGTCGGCACAGCGAGGGACAGAAGCGCAGATTGTAAAGGAGGGGTCGTCAGAGAGGGTGAATAGACGTCACAGAGAAGCCGCGCTAGGATTGGCCCCGAGACAAATGTTATCTGGAATTTGATTGGTTGTCAGCATAGAAGTCGAAATCTTAGAGGACAGTGTAGATTACATGTGGAAACGCGATCCGACTTTAATAGGAAAACGTCCAGACAGGAGATTTTTAGGTTTTGCAGAATATAATTCAATACATAGATATTTACCCAAAATGTACGGAGAAAAGAGAAAATTGTCATTCTTACAAAAGATTAAGAATTATTTTAAGAAGGATAAGCCAATCAAAACTAGGGAAGGAATTATCATTCCACCAGCAAAAACGCCCGCCTCATTCATGATGATGGAGAGGGGTTATCATACTTGTGTATGGTTAGAAAATTGGATAGAATATACAAAAGATGACGGAATATTAGCTTTCCCAGAGAATGGTACTTTCAATGGGAGAATTCTTCAAAATCTAAGAATGAGAATGAATGAATTAGAACCCAGACCAAGATTAACGCAATACGAAGCCCTAGAAGAATGGGAAACAGAGACATTTGAACGTGATAGACCCAGGAGCAATAGTGGTTATAGGGGATTTTTCCCTAGACACCAAAATGAGACAAGAGAAAGTCAGATGAAACAGTGGAGACGAGCGATGCTTAGTGAGGGTTTGTATCCAGTAATCATGACAGATGAGCCGTTAGGGAGCAAATGCAAAGAAAAGACTAAACATATGACAGGGTTTGGAGAATCCGAAGATGAATTTATGGAAGAAATATTAAAGAACCCTCCACCATACCAGGAAGGGTTGAGTGGATGTTCCCCAAGTGCACCAATTTTGAGAACACCATTGGTACCTCAAGTACTGCATAATCCACCAGTTAATAGGGTACTTCAGGATAAGGAAAGAGAGGCTTTAGACAGAAACAGAGCAGAATTGATACAGAAAATAACACAGTTGAATGTACATCCTGATTCCCTGACCATACCTGTAACCATTGGTCCCGTGGTCCCTTTATATGGTGACAAAGTAAATTACCCGAAGCCTTTAGCTATGCCTACACCTGTGGATATTCCTAAACATGAAGCTGTAATAATTGATGATCATATCAGTGATTGTGAATCTATGATTTCACTAATGGATTTGCCTATTCGAGAATCCGCAAATAGCACCCCCAGAAGAGTCACACCTAGTTGCTCAAAAGATGTAAATATAATAACATCTTCAGGAACTAAAAGTGCAACAGTAGTAACTCCAGAAGACTTAGAAAGATGGGCACAAGGAATAGACAGACAAAGTTCACCTCCAAAGATTTTGGACATTTATAAATTAAAAGTCGAATTAGAAGAAATGATAGCAGGCAATGTAGGAGTAGATCGTTTAAATACCTACAGTGAAGAAGAACTATTGTTCGTATGTAGGAGCATAACCAGAAATGTAAAAATATTCCATGAAAAGTTAACAGATTTGGCTTCAGAGATGGGAATTGAAATAAGAAAGTCAAAGGTACTACAGAAACCATATAGAGCAGAATTTACTGACAAAGACTTAGAAAATATGAATACATCTGGTAGAAAATTACAAGTTAAAGAATTAATGTCAGTATTACAGAAATGGGGAGAATTGGATAAATGGAAAACTAGATGGACAAAGAAAAAGGAAGAAGCACGTTCCCATAGAATGACATCTGAGTATTTATTGAAGGAAACAGGAAAGGTAGAACAGATATACCCGATGCGGGAGGTTCCAGGAGGAGGTTATGTTCATGTCCCATGGAGCAGGCAAGACATTTTGTCATTTACAAATGATTTTCCAAAATTGAGAGAAAAACCAATTGAATGGTACAAGCAGGTTGAGAGGTTTGTGAAAGTTTCAAAGGTTTTGTTAAAGGACCTAGATGGTTTATTTGACATAGTGGTACCTGCCGATTTATGGACAGATTGTAAAATTACAATCGACTGGCCTAGTGAAGAGTATCCTAGGGACCCAAAGACAGGTGCCCCATCAAATGATGTAATGAAAAAGTATCACCAGGTAATAACTTATTTGAAAAGGAAAATACCACCAAAAGAAACAGATTGGGTGAAAATAGACAGAACTACCCAAGAAGCAAGTGAATCAGTACATGCCTACTATGAACGTCTATTACAGGTGTTCAAACAGTACTGCGGTTTTGAAGATATTGGAGACAAAAATATGAGTCAGTTAGTCTATCAATTTGTTTATGGTCTAAAACCAGAGATTTGTCAGATGATTAAGCAACACATGTTATGCTGGCAGGGAAAGCCTATTGATGAAATTTTGAAATATGCTAAATATTGTGGAGATGACATTGAGGATAGGCACAAGAAACTACAAGAAAAAGTGATGTGGGCTCAAGTGAAAATGGCTGAGCGACAGGGAATTAATTTAGATAATCCAACAGAAAGTCAGGGAAAAGAATCCGGAACGAATGGTGACACAGGGAATGGTGGAAAGGTAAGAGGACGAATGAGTAGAGAAGAGGCTAAAAAGAAATTTCCTTGTCATGGATGCGGAAAGTTGGGACATTGGAAGAACGAATGTAAAAAGATTCAAAATAATAATGGCCCAAATCATAATTTAAATCCACAGACGCAGAATGACTCACAGCAGGGTGTAAATCCTCAGAGTCAGTTGCCACCTGCCCCTATACAGGGTAATGTAAGCAGAGCAAAGCACGGTACAGACGTTGGATATCAAGGAGGAAGTGGTAAGAATGAATATGTAACTTCACAGTTTCTTTTACAGGATGATTTTAATCCATATGATTATCAATGACGGTGCCTAAGAGAGGGGGAGAAGGAGTGCGTACTTGGCGCATCCTTGCCGGTAGATCAGTCAGGTCCATATGTTGAAGGGAAAGTAAAAGGTAATGATATCACTTTTCTTTTGGACACTGGTGCTACCCGTTCTACTGTAAGAACAGCAGACATCCCAGACCTCCCTCTCTCTGGAGAAGCTATCCAAGTTGTAGGTGTAGCCAATCAAAAGATTAGAACTCCCCTTACTGAGCCCATGGAAGTAAGAATAGGAAACTTCCGAGAAATGCACCAATTTGTGGTGTGTGATTCCAGTCCAGTAAATTTACTGGGCAGAGACTTACTGTGCAAAATGAATTGCACTATTTTTTGCACACCGGATGGTGTTGCAATACAGACCCCGGATGAAGATCATGTTTACAAATTCATGATAGCCAAGCAAGGTACGGAAGTAGATGAGATGTTCTCCTTGATAACCAAAGATGAATTACCAGAAGAGTTAAGAACTACAGTGAGCTCTAAGGTATGGGATTTTACTGGGAAAGAAGTAGGTCTCATGGCAAAAATAGACCCAGTGAAGATCACTGTAAAAGAAGGTGCAATTTTCCCAAATACCAGACAGTACAAAATGAGTGCAGAAGTAAAAGCAGGAGTTACTGAGGAAATTGGCAGAATGGTGAAACAAGGCATATTAAAAGAAGTCATGAGTAGCCCTTGTAATTCGCCAATTATGGGTTTGAAAAAGCCTAGTGGAAAATATAGGATCGTTCAGGATTTGCGGAAAATTAATAAAATTGTGGTACCTTGTTGTCCTATAGTACCAAATCCTGCAGTGATCCTATACCAGGTACCATGGAATGCAGAATGGTTTACTGGAATTGATCTGTTCCAAGCATTTTTCTCAATTCCATTGCATCCAGATAGTCAATATCTGTTTTCATTTAAATTCGAAAACCATGTTTATGTGTGGAATCGTGTTCCTCAGGGGTACACAGAAAGTCCCTCCATTTTTAATCAGATACTGAATCAGGTGCTTAGAAAAATTAGTAATGCCCAGGAACTCAGTCTTGGTGCAATATATAGACGACTTGTTAGTCGCATCAAGAACTCATGACGATTGTGTTGCTGACTCAATTGCATTACTAAATCATTTGGCTGAGGAAGGACACAAAGTGTCACCTGAGAAATTACAATTTTGTACAACAGCAGTTAAGTATTTGGGACACCAAATTGAAAGAGGAAAGAGAAGAATAACGTCTGAGAGAATAAAAATAATTAAGCAAATGAAAATGCCAGTAACACAAAGAGAGGTGAGAATGTTTCTAGGGATAGTAGGATACTGTCGACAATGGATTGTAGGGTTTTCACTACTAGCGAAGCCTTTAATTCAGTTAACCAAAAAGAAAGCAAAAGATCCAGTTGAATGGGATGATGAAAGTGCCAGTCCATTTGTACAATTAAGAAATGCTTTATGTGAGGCACCTGCCATGGGTATGCCTGACTATACAAAATAATTCACACTGTTTTGCTATGAAAGAGAAAATTGTGCACTTTCAGTCCTAACCCAAAGACATGGACTAGATAGGCGTCCTATAGCATATTTTTCTGCTACATTGGACCCAGTGGCTGCACCATTGCCAGGCTGCTTAAAAGCAGTAGCTGCTACCTGTATGAGCATTGAACAAAGTGAGTCAATAGTAATGGGACATCCTGTCAAGGTGTTCGTCCCACATGCAGTTGTAATCCTGTTGACAAGAACTAGAACTCAGCATCTCACACCTCGTCGGATGACAAGATATGAGCGAATAATTCTAGGAGCTGAAAATGTGACCATAGCTAGGTGCGCAATTGTAAATCCTGCTACATTATTACCAGATCCATATTGTGAAGAAGTTCAGGACGACACAGAACATGACTGTTTGCAAGTCACAGAGTTGTGCACCAAACTGCGTCCTGACATACAGGAAATGCCCCTGAAGAACCCAGACAGGGAGCTGTTTGTGGACGGCTCATGCCTATGGCATGAAGATGGCAAATTGAGTGCAGCCTATGCTGTATGTGAACTTTCTGGAATAGTCGAAGCATCCTATTTACCAGGAGTCAAATCTGCACAAGTAGCTGAATTAATTGCTTTGATCAAAGCCTCCAAAATTGGGAAAAATTTAAAAGTAACCATATTTACGGACAGTCAATATGGGTACGGGGTTGTGCATGATTTTGGCCAACTGTGGATGCAGAGGGATTTCATGACTTCTTCAGGATCCCCAATCAAAAATGGGCAGTTTGTAAAGGAATTATTGGAGGCAATACAATCACCAAAAGAATTGGCAGTGGTGAAATGTGCCGCACACCAGTCAGGAGATGACTGGGTGGTAGCCGGTAACAGATACGCAGACCTAATTGCTCAACACTGTGCTAGAAACAGATTGGCAGTAAACAGAAAAGTTGAAAGGATGGGAATTAGCTGCCAACTTATACTATGTTCAACACCTGAAACATGGAATGATGTGAAACGATTGCAGGATGGTGCAGAAGAGAGTGAAAGGGATGTTTGGATGAAAATAGGGTGTACCCGAAGAACAGATGATGATGTATGGGTATATTCAGATGGCAGACCAGTCATGCCTGACTGCCTGATTTCACAAATGGCCAGAATGTATCATGGAGACACACATGTAGGGAGAGATGCCATGATTAGACTTTTCAGACAAAGTTGGTACAATCCAAAATTTAGGGCTGCAGCAGAGAGTCTTTGCCAGAGGTGCTTAACTTGCCAAATGAATAATCCAGGAAGGAGAACAGTAATTGGTTTGGGAAAAATTGGAAAGGCAGAGGGTCCATTTGTGAGATTACAGTTAGATTTCATTCAGTTACCACCATGTAAAGGATTGAAATATGTACTTGTCCTAGTGTGTCTGTTTTCAAGGTGGGTGGAGGCTTACCCTACCAGGAGGAATGACAGCATAACAGTTGCAAAACTGTTGTTACGAGAACTCATTCCACGGTTCGGTTTCCCAGTAACTTTGGAATCAGATAAAGGGAGTCACTTCAATAACGATGTAATTTGAATAATCTGTGAAGCATTTAAAATTGAACAAAAATTGCACTGTGCGTACCGCCCAGAGGCTTCTGGAGTGGTTGAACAAATGAATGGCACAATAAGATCAAGGTTGTCAAAGATGTGTGCATCCACATCGTTAGATTGGCCAGATGCATTGCCTCTTGTCTTAATGGGACTCAGAAGCATTCCTGATAGAAATACAGGATTGAGTCCGCATGAAATCATCATGGTAAGAGCGATGAGACAAGCCCATGTACCTGGAAATAAACTGCTGAACATAACTGATGATATGGTTCTAGATTATTGCAAAGCATTGGCTGACCTCGTGCGTTCTGTCTCTCACCAGGTTGGAGAAGACGCAGTTTCCAGGCAGCCTGAACAAGAGCATGATCTGAACCCTGGAGATTGGGTGGTAGTGAAGCATCACACCAGAGAAACGTGTTTATCACCCAGGTGGGGCGAACCTTGTCAGGTTATATTGGTTACAAACACAGCAGTGAAATGTGCAGGCTTGCCTAATTGGATTCATGTAAGCCACACCAAAAGGGTGCCAGCTCCTGAAGAAAGAAAACCTCAGACAGAATCAATAGCTGAGGAAGCTGAAGGTTGGACAGCTGAAGAATCCCAAGTGATAGATTCGGGAGCAGCTGAAGAAGAACAACCGAGCACAAGTCAGGACTGGATACCAGTGGTTGATATACCTGAAGTCTTCATCAAAACAAGAAGTAGAGCTAGATTAGAGGAAATTAGTGAGGACCAGATAGGCGAAGAAGAACCAGCTCAGGATAGGGAGATTGAAACAATAAGAGAACCTGAGCAGGCCCAGATAGGGAAAGGAAATTGGGCTCAAATTGACAACGAAACAACAAAATTTGAGCAGGGACAGACAGGTTTAGAAGAACGCGGTCAGGCTGCAGAAGTACAGAGTGCAATAAGCCCTGATCAGAACCAGTTAGGACAAGAAAAACACGTTCAGGGAGAAGAAAACCAAGAAAACATCGAACAAGAAAGCATCAAGCATGAAAACGTCAATCCTGAACAGGGCCAGTTAGCAGAAACTGACATTCAGGCAACTGAAGAAACTACAACAAGACCTGAACAAGAGCAGATAGAAGGGGAGACTGAAATCGAGGACAAACAAATTGTGCCACACCTTGAAAATAAAGGAATTATTGAAAAAGATTCGGAAAGTGAAAATACAGTGCAAAACAAGAGAGTCAGAAAAGGTGATCATTGGCCTAGTGTGATTAAAAGAGTAAAATATCATATAGCAACACGAAGTGAAGACCCAGAACAAGTAAATGAAGTAACAAGCTTATCTGGACAAACAAGTGGGACTGAAAAACGAAAAATCAAAAGATTGAAACTCGTGAACAATAAGTTTAAAGGTCCTGATTGGACTTATATAATCCTCGAAGACTGTGAGAGTTCAGAGTCAAGTGAAAGTGGTGACGAAGGAACAAGTGCAGAACTGACTTATGAAAAAGAAGTGAAACCACCTTGATAACGTTAAAGTTTTGAAAGAAAAAGAAAAGAAGAGAAATCTTCCTTGTCAACAATGGCTGACGACAGAGTTTCTGGGAGACCGAAACGGAAATGTTGTAAAAGATGCTGTGCTATATGCATATGTAGTCTGGTAGTGGTGCTTATAGTGTGGTTAGTTGTGATTGTAGCAATTCCTTACCTTATGATAATGGACACAAAGAATAACAACGATACCAAGGCAAGGATAGATAACCTGAAAGGTAATAGAGTAGAAATAGAAGCAGAGGATGAACCAGATTTTCATCACGTAGTAACAGATAACGATACTAGTTTAAATGTTTTTACTAAATTATTGTTCTAGTATGTAGATACAATGGATGTTAGTGACTGTTATGTCTGTATGAAGTTACCTGAATCAGTAGCAGAAGGTCTAACATATCATCATTTGCCTTTAACTTATGGTATATCATGTAGTGTACTAACTAGTTTATTTTATAGAACAGGGAAACTTCAGTATTATTATTCAACTATTGATGTGATATTTTCAGAGGTTCCTATTCGAAAGAATCTGAGCCCAGTGCTTAGTAGTCAAGACGCACAATTTATGGGAGAATTTTTCTTAACAATGAAGTCGATAGACATAACACATGCACATAGAAGCAATTTAACCTGTTTAATACGTGAAGAGGAGAAGATATTTTTAAACTTAGTTGAAGATAGAAGACAGAATTTCCAAAAGAAGGCATCTGAGCATAAGGCTCATCTTCCACCTTGGGCTGAGAAAGAGGGTATTTATACACCTGGCAAGGCTCAAGCTGCTATGGCTCTAGCTTTTGTAAAAACAGGGAAAATATGTCTTCATAGGTTAAAGACTGAATATAACAATGTTTTTATTGGTACCAGTGAATGTGAACATAATTTCTTAATTCCTGGAGGTTGGGGACTAAAAGGAGGAACAGATTCAGTTTTTCCGGGAATCTATTATGTGTGTGGGAATAAGGCTTACTTTAGGCTTCCTGCACGGTGGTATGGAAGTTGTTATTTTGGAATAGTTTTTCCAAAAGTATACCACGTAAAAAGAAACACTGGGAGCAATGAAAATAATAGTGAATTAACACGTAGTAAAAGAGCTAGTTTTTCAGAAATTTTAGGTGATATATTTGGTGCATTGATAGCTTCAGTGGGAATAATTCTGAACTCAAGGAAAATATGTAAATTGTCTACAGTGGTTGATCGTTTATCAACGGATACTGCTAGAGGATTTCTAATGATTAATGCGGAAATGGTTGCGATTAGATCTATGGTTATGCCAAATCGACTTGCTCTTGATATATTATTAGCAAAAGAGGGCGGAGTCTGTAAATTGTTGAAAACGAAACATTGTTGCACATATATTCCGGACAAAAGTGCAGAAATCGGAACATATATAAAGAATATTACTAAACTTGAGAAGGAACTGAAACCACTGGAAGTTGATAGTGTATGGGAAAGATTGACAAATAGCATTGCGTCAATTGGTACCTGGTTTACTAATGTAGGGAAAGGACTTATAGGTCAAATAATAGTACCTTTAGTAGGGATAGCAATAACAGTATTGTCAATAATGATATGGTGCAAATGTTGTAGAAGGAAGGAAACATATAGGGTGACAGGAAGAGGCAAGAAAAAGAAATTGGATGAAATGGAATTAGAAGATCTGAGAAGTGAAATTTATAAGAAACTGAAGGGAGAAGATAAAAATAGACAATGTAAAAATGAAAATGTGACAGACATATGTTAAGTTGGCATCTGATTATACGTAGTTTTGATGGCTCAGAAACGCCATCAGAGAGGGGATTGATGGAGCAAGGATTCACAATGAGACTTGCTCGGAAGCAATCCTCTCACAGTATTAATTAATTTGTACTAAAACTCTGTAATGTCTTTATTAATAATGTGCAAACATTTTGATCCAGAAGATGCTTGCCTGTGTGTTTTCCACTAATAAGTAATCCTTGTCTAATCTAAAATGGCCGCTAAAGCGCGGGAACTCTACTGCGCATGTGTCAACCATGTCACGTGGTATGACGTCTTTCTTTGCTTGGAGAGAATCTTTTGCTTCTGCGCAGTGCATGCTAAAATGGCCGCTTAATGTCCTCACATGCTAAAGCTTTCGCATTCCTACAATTAATAATGTGGTATTCTAACGCTACTAACGCGGGATAGACATTTATAATTAAATGGGAGTAGAGTAGAAGTAGGGGGTATACAGTGAAAACATTCATTTTTGATTTTAATATGTCTCTTCTTTAATTTCTATTAGTTCGTAAAGTGGGCCTGGGTTGACAAAACGGCAGCTCAAGAAACCACGTGATTTGCGCATGCGCCCTGAAAACTAACAAAGGAAAGCGATGAAGTCAACTTGGAAGATGTCCAAGGACATGACCCGCTGATCACCTTCACCGTTCATCTGAGATGTCCTACAAATTGATACATTTTGTATACACTTTGTATTAAAATTGTCGTGAGACGGGTGGGAAATAAAGCAAATGTATTAATTGAGAGGGGCGGTATTTTAAAACAATGGGCTTAAGAAAATTGAACTAAATTGACATGGTGTGAGGATCAACCCCCAGTCCCTGTCCAATCAGAAATAGTGGGCCCATAATATTGAAACATTAATGGGAGGTACATGGGCTTAGAAGGGTATAATAGATATAGAATTAGCTAATTAGTTAGCTTAGGAGCGCAGAGAGAGCTAGTGGCACTTAGGCTCAGATGCTGCCATAGACGAGAGCTGATCGATTACAGACTGAACTGTTGTCCAAAGAGATCCTGAGGTGGGGCGGCGGACTCTATTAGAAGAAGACACGGAAGAATCGAGGAGGAACGAAGTGTCAGAGAGGGGAACGACGCAGGCGTCGTTGGTAGAGAGGTCACCTATCCTGTCCTGAACATGGTCCGGAGGTCTTGGTCTTCATCCTTCTTGGGACCCATCTTTCCAACTCCTTGGCCAAGGGGTTGGCTTTCACACCTTTAGGTAACTATAAATGCGTAATTTAGTTGTACTGCTGTCTCTATCTTCTCCTTTCTGAGGGACCGTCATTTGTGATTAATAGGTGATTATATAGTATGCTTCCTCCTTGATATGCGATTAAGTATTATGTGATTTGTAATTTACTAAGCTAAAGAATTTAGATAAACATTTTAAAACTTCCTGAGTCAGTGGTTATTTCAGGTGGTTAATGAAATTATGTATTATATGATCTCATTTCAACCCCAATTATCAAAGGTCCATTGGTAAGTCATTACTCTTCAATAAGAAAAGGTAATTGGTAGCAGGGATTTGATAAAAGAGTACAACTGATTCCCACCAGCCGTGATTATTAGTTGGCATGAATGAATGGGCCCAGGTGAGTATTTTGTGTATGAATGCTTGTTGCTAGTAACCCGCTGGATCAGTAGCCATCAGCAAGTTGTGGTTAGGAAAATCTTGTTCATCGTAAAATTTGATCATGCGATGTGTTAGGGTATTGCGGGATCTGTTCAGGGGTGATCAGTGAGTCGTTACTCAAGTGGGCGAAGAAGCGCCACCCGAGGATACTCTAGCAAATTATATGGCAAAAAAAGTAGGACTCCATACTATAATTTGGCTTCAAAATTGGCACAAAATCACTGAGAAAGAGGGGGAATTGGCATTTCCACGCTTTGGTTCATTTTGATTGGACGTGCTGCACCAGTTGAGAGGAGTGATGTTTGCGTTGTGACCTTTGCCTAGACCAACACAGTTTGAGTGATTAGACGCATGGATAAGGGCAGCACATGCAAAGAGCTGGGAAAGATACCAAGGGAAGATGAGGAAAGCTTTGAGGGTATGTCAGGAACCACAATGGGACGCACAGCTTAAGAGATGGAGAGTGGATACCATTGAAGGAGAAAGGTTGTACCCAATGTTGGTAAGAGAGGGAGATTCTCAGAATAGGAACGGAAGTGAAAATGGAAACGATGGGAGTGATACGGACGACATCTTGTTGGATAGGTTAATATCCGAGCGTCCTCCACCTTACAATCCATACTCAGGGGAGGGAAGGCAAGAGTTGACGAATACAGGGAACATACAGAGTTTGTCAGCATCTCAGACAGGTCCTAGTACAGGAATTGTGGGAAGGATATCTGCAGGAGTAGAGGGGACAGGAGTGTCCGCTTTGGGAGGTATGGAACAAAGTGGAGTCAATGCTGCTTCACGGTTACCGGAAGCTCTTACAGTACCGGTCACCATTGGTCCTGTTGTCTCTGTGTATGACCCGAGCTCAGTGGGAAACCTTAGTCAGCGACAGCCGGTACCGGCAGAGGGAATTGGATTGGGAAGATCAGGGAGCGCGAATGGAAATGGTCCATCTCTAGTGCCTATGGAATCTAGTACCCCTTTACCAGCTACTGCTGATCCTTCAGGAATATGCATTGGTTCCAGTAGTATACGATCTATACCCATGGTGAACACGAGTTCAGACTTGAGGATGTGGGAAACTCCAGTGAGGGGACCAGTGGGTGTGACGTCAGAAACAAGTGCGAGTCAAGGAGTTACCGGAAATCAACATGTCTCAGAACAGGAAGGTTAGAACAGTACATCGAGTAAGGGAATGATCAAGTCTGCAGTAAAAGCGAAACTACTGGATGTGGTGAGATTGAAGGCTGAGGTAGATGAGATTATCATTGGGAATTTACCTTTGGAAAGAATAGAGACCTATGAGACAGATGACCTGTTGTTTATAGCAAAGGATGTCACCAGCAAAGCGAGACAAGCACATGAGAAGTTGTAAGAATTAGCTCAGAGATATGATGTAGACTTGTCTCGAGCGAAAATGTTACAGGGAAATCATAGGCTTGACTACAATGACCGGGAGCTAGACGAAAAAAGAGTGACAGGATTGAAAACACACATCCGAGAATTGGTTATAGGAATACGGGCTTGGAGTATGCTTGATGGGGGGGAAAGGTGGTCTAAGAAGAAAAGCAATAGGAAGGTGACAGGGGAAATGCCACCCCAAGGAGGGAGAACACTGGGAATTGAGGCGTATCCACTACGAGAGGTGCCTAGTGGATGGTATGTGCATGTTCCTGGGAGTAGAAGTGATTTAGCTGCACTCACAAATTACTTTCCTAGGCAGAGGGAGAAACGTGCTGAATGGCACAAATAAGTTGATCGCTTTGTCAAAATCTTGATGGTGTTGTGGATTAACTTGACTACCTTGTTTGAAATTGTGGTGCCTCGTGATCTATAGTCTGCATGTAAAATTGCTATTAATTAGCCTACTGCTGAGCCAGAGAAGGATCATGTAAATCATTGTCCTTCGCCCTTTGTCATGAAAAAGTACGATCAGGTGATCACATGGTTGCAGTCCAAAATAGCCCCACAAGACATCAAGTAAGATAGATCGAATGACACAGGAGCCTAAAGAATCAGTGATTGCCTATTATGAGAGGCTTTTGCAAGCCTTCAAGCAGTACAGTGGGTTGGATACACTCAACCCCAAAGACCTGGGACAATTTGTCTCAAAATTTGTGACAGGATTGAGACCGGAAATTAGCCTCATGATCCAGCAACATTTGATCTTCTGGCAAAATAAGTGCATGGATGAAATTCTACGGTATGGAAGGGGGATGGGAGCACACTGCTTCACCTCCCAGCACAGTTCACCCCTTAGCATTATGATAAATGCAGTTCACTTTAAACGCTTACTTGAGTTTTTGCTGAAGTGTTTCACCAAAGTTGGTGCAGGTTAGTGCTGTGAATCTCTAGACACGTGTTTCTGGATATCATCCTTCATCAGTAGAGGTAAAAAACGAAATTCATCTGGGTTTGCTGAGAAAGCTGCCACAATCCTCTCAGGGCTCAGTACCTCTCTCTGGCGCACAGGTGCATCTCCAAAAGCTCGTCAGCTCAATGGCTCAAGGGAGCCTTTTCAAACAGAACAGGGATGAGAGCACACTGCTTCACCTCCCAGCACAGTTCACCCCTTAGCATTATGGTAAATGCAATTCACTTTAAACGCTTACTTGAGTTTTTGCTGAAGTGTTTCACCAAAGTTGGTGCAGGTTAGTGCTGTGAATCTCTAGACACATGTGTTTCTGGATATCATCCTTCATCAGTAGAGATAAAAAAGGAATTCATCTGGGTTTGCTGAGAAAGCTGCCACAATCCTCTCAGGTCTCAGTACCTCTCTCTGGTGCACAGGTGCATCTCCAAAAGCTCATCAGCTCAATGGCTCAAGGGAGCCTTTTCAAACAGAAGGAGGATGGGAGCACACTGCTTCACCTCCCAGCACAGTTCACCCCTTAGCATTATGGTAAATGCAGTTCATTTTAAACGCTTACTTGAGTTTTTGCTGAAGTGTTTCACCAAAATTGGTGCAGATTAGTGCTGTGAATCTCTAGACACATGTGTTTCTGGATATCATCCTTCATCAGTAGAGATAGAAAACAAAATTCATTGGGTTTGCTGAGAAAGCTGCCACAATTCTCTCAGGTCTCAGTACCTCTCTCTGGCGCACAGGTGCATCTCCAAAAGCTTGTCAGCTCAATGGCTCAAGGGAGCCTTTTCAAACGGAAGGGGGATGGGAGCACACTGCTTCACCTCCCAGCACAGTTCACCCATTAGTATTATGGTGAATGCAGATCACTTTAAACGCTTACTTGAGTTTTTGCTGAAGTGTTTCACCAAAGTTGGTGCAGGTTAGTGCTGTGAATCTCTAGACATGTATTTCTGGATATCATCCTTCATCAGTAGAGATAGAAAACAAAATTCATTGGGTTTGCTGAGAAAGCTGCCACAATCCTCTCAGGTCTCAGTATCTCTCTCTGGCGCACAGGTGGATTTCCAAAAGCTCGTCAGCTCAATGGCTCAAGGGAGCCTTTTCAAACAGAAGGGGTATGGGAGCACACTGCTTCACCTCCCAGCACAGTTCACCCCTTAGCATTATGGTAAATGCAGTTCACTTTAAATGCTTAATTGAGTTTTTGCTGAAGTGTTTCACCAAAGTTGGTGCAGGTTAGTGCTGTGAATCTCTAGACACGTGTTTCTGGATATCATCCTTCATCAGTAGAGATAAAAAATGAAATTCATCTGGGTTTGCTGAGAAAGCTGCCAACAAAAGGATGACAAACCCATTGACAGAAGAGGTGCCGGTGAAAATCGGAACCTTCCAGGATCATCACCAGTTCGTGGTGTGTGATTTGAGTCCAGTCTGTTTACTAGGGCGTGATCGTCAGTGTAAATTGAATTGTTCCATCTATTGTACACCAAAGGAAATTGAGTTGCGGACTAATGATGATGACATTGCTTTCAAATTATCAAATCAAAACCATTGTTTAGAGGTGTTTCCTTTTCTGAAAGTGGAGGACATGTCGCTGGACTTGAGAGACACTGTCTCTCAATGGTATGGGACTTCACATGGGAGGAGATATGACTGATCCGAGGAGTCGAGCCAGTACGCATACAGGTCAAGCCTAACGCAGAGTTTCCGAGAACAACCAGTACAACCTGACCCTGGAAACGGTGGCAGGTATTACACCTGTGATTTAGTCCATGATTGTGCAGGGTATGCTGGAGGAAATCATAGGAAGTCCGTGCAGTTCGCCTATCATGGGATTGCAGAAACCAAGCAGAAAGTACTGCATAGTTCAGGACCTTAGAAGGGTGAATGCCATTGTGATCCCATGTTGACCTGTGGTACCGAATCCATCTGTGATCCTATTTCAGATTCCTTGTGAGGCTGTCTGGTTCACTGTGACTGACCTTTGCCAGGTATTCTTCTCCATCCCATTGCATGAGGAAAGCCAATTTGTATTTGTTTTGTGTCTGGAGAATCGTGTTTTGTTATGTTATGTTAGCTGGATTTATAGAGCGCGTTACTGCCCTGAGGCGTCTAGGCACTGTACAGTTCCTGCTGCGGGTGTCAAGAAAGGTCTGCAACCAGGACCTGAGTAACCAGGTCTTTACAGCTTTCCTAAAAGCAAGGAGACTAGGTGCTATTTTTATGCAGAGACGAAGTGTATTCCATACTTTGGACGCTTCCAGCGCTTTGCTCTTTCCGCCCCACCGTACTTGTTTGAATCTAGGCGGTACTGATAATTTTGCATTGGCTGAGTGAAGATTTCTGGTAGGGACATACTGCTTGAAACACTGATTCAAAAATGCAGGACTAAGATTCTGAACTGCCTTATAGGATAGGCACAACACCTTAAAGGTGATTCTTAGTTTAATAGGAAGCCAGTGCAGATTTTTTAGTTCTTGGGACACTGAACAAAATTTGGGAATTTTCAGCAAAAGTCTAGCCGCAGTGTTTTGTAAGACCTGGAGTTTGTTTATGTTGTACTTATGGGTGGTCAGAAGCAGAATGTTTGACAGGATTAGAGAGGTAACTAATGTCTTTTGCAAATTGAGAGGTATGAAAGGCAGAACTTTTCAAATTATTCTAAGGGTATTGAATGTGGAAGAAGTAAGTTTATTTACATGATCAGTAAACTCAAGTTTAGTGTCAATGATCACTCCCAGGTTTCGAGCCTTTTCCACTGGAAGGGGAGTAGGGCCCATGATAGATGGCCAGGCTGATGGACCCCAAAAGGACGATTTTGGTCAAAAGAGTAGAACCTCTGTTTTTTCTGCGTTTAGCTTATGGCAGTTGTTGTCCATCCAATCGTGGACAGCTATCATGCAGTCCTGAAATCTATTTCCTGTGTCAGCATAATTTTTCCCTATGGATACAACAATTTGGGTGTTGTCAGCATAGGATGTAAGTGAAAATCCAAAGCTTCTTATCAGATCTGCTAATGGGGAAACATAGATGTTAAAAGAGTAGGGCTCAACGATGTCTTAACATGGTGTTTTATCCCTCAAGGGTATACTGAAAGTCCAATCATCTTTAATCAGGTCTTGAAGAAGAATCTCGAGAGCTTGACTTTGCCCCGAAACTCAGTGTTAGTCCAGTATATTGATGACCTCCTAATTGCATCCAAAACATGAGAGGCTTGCAGGGACAATACTATTGCCTTGCTGAATCACCTGACTGACAACGGGCATAAAGTGTCTCCAAGCAAACTTCAGTACTGCCTGACTGAAGTTCAGTAGTTGGGTCGTCGAATTGACAAAGGCAGGAGGAAGGTGTCACCAGAGTGAGTGGAGGCGGTCATGAAAATGAATCTGCCTACTTCCCAGAAAGAGGTCAGGATGATTTTAGGAATGGTTGGCTATTGCCGACAATGGATCCCGAACTTCTCCTTGATCGCAAAGTTTTTACAGATGTTGACCCACAAAGATGTGAGTCATCCTGTACCCTGGGATAACGACTGCTTACTTGCCTTCTTGGAGCTGAGAGAGAGTCTTTGTCACGCTCCAGCTTTAGGAATGCCTGATTACAAGAAAGCATTTTTGCTGTTTTGTCATGAGAGGGAAGGTTGTGCTCTCTCTGTACTCACCCAGACACATGGAGGTGCCCTTAGACCAGTGGCCTACTTCTCAGCTACATTAGATCCTGTAGCTTCAGCGTTGCCCGGATGTCTCAAATCCGTTGCTGCAACATGTGTCAGCATTGAAAGGTGTGAAAGCACTGTGATGGGTCATCCACTTAATGTATACGCACCACACTTAGTCGAACTCCTGATGACGAGGACCAAAACACAGCATTTGACTAATAACAGGTTGACAAGATATGAACAAATTATACTTGCAGCAGAAAATGTGACCTTAAAGTGTTGTTCTGTGTTAAATCCAGCTACTTGTTACCTGTTCAAAATGTTGATGGGAAAGATTGTGAAGACCATGACTGTCTAGATGTTACTGAACTTTGTACCAAACCGAGACCTGACATTGTCGATGAACCATTGTCTGATCCAGATCAAGTCCTTTTTGTTGATGGTTCATGTCTAAGGGACAATGAAGGTAATCTGAGAGCAGCATTTGCTGTCTGTACCATCTCTGGAGTTGTGGAAGCTTCTTGTTTGCAGGGAGTATATTCTGCACAAGTGGCCAAGATCGTTGCCTTGACCCGTGCATGCCTTGTCTCTGAGCAGACCTGAGTCACCATCTATACCGATAGCCAGTACAGTTTCGGTGTAGTTCATGACTTCAGACAGCTATGGTCGCAGAGAGGGTTCCCAACGTCATCAGGATCACCCATTAGGAATGGGGAATTTGTGAGACAATTGTTGGAAGCCTTGCAGTTACCAAGGGAAGTGGCAGTCGTGAAGTGCGCTGCTCACGGAAAGAGGGATGATTTTGTCACGTTGGGAAACAGATACGCTGATGAAGTTGCTCGTTTTTGTGCCACACACGCATGCATCTTTAATGGGGAATATGTTGGCGAGAGCTCAGAGAAGACCAAACTCAGCATGATGCTAGCTATTGCAGACACATGGGATGAAGTTACGTGGTTACAATTGGAAGCATCAAATCAGGAACTAGCAGGTTGGATCACAGCAGGTTGTGAGAAGGGAGAAGACAACATTTGAGTTTCAACAGATGGTAGAGCAGTATTACCGGTTTGTTGCTGAATCCAATGGCAAGACAGATACATGAAGCAGCTCATATAGGAAGAGACGCAATGGTGAGATTGTTCAAGCAGAGTTGGTTAAATCCGAGATTCCGTGTGATTGCTGACGCAGTGTGCCATCGGTGTGTTACGTATCAACAAATGAATGCTGGAAAGAAAACTGTGGTTACCTCAAGTCACAGCTCTCATGCTGCGAAAAAGAACCATTGACTTGTGATTCTAGAACAGATCTACAACTTATGGGCCCAGCCCTTTCACTAACATGGTCCCTGTTCGAGTATCTCATTTGCTCTGTATAAATAAACCAGATCAAATGCATGTCAGAACACACATTTCTCTTAAGAATACAAGAAAAAGGAAAACAAGTTAATAAGGTGGGCAAATAGGTGGTTGCGAGATTGTTAAGTTCCTCAAAGTTCTCTTAACAGCAGAGACCATGGTGATGAAGTTTTAAAAGCACAAGAATCCCTGTTTTTCACAACTGGCAAGTTCATCCAAAGTGAAGACGTCATTTAAGGGATTGTAAGCGTGTAATATATCATCTTTAATTGCACTATCCTACAATATTTTGATGCCTCTTTTTTTTTTTTAGATAGTGCTTTTTCTGGTAGGACGTCATGTGATCCGGAGAGGCAATGACAGCAGTGTGAGCGGAAGCTGAGTGTATGATGGTGTGTGATAGCTGAGTGGCATGACCGGAAGAAGGACCAACATCATGTAAAATGTCATTGGGCAGCGCAGCGTTGAGGCTGCCCCAAGCCAATGATGTCACAGATAATTACAATAACATTGCATGAGAAGATTACAGGAGAGGATGGAGTTAAGAGATATTGAAATCAGAGTTGTCGATGCAAGAAAGGAAAAGTAAATGCCCAAGTGCGGGGCAAATGGACCAAATGGACTTAAATTGTCATGCTGAAATTCAAAAGTTGGTAATGAAATACAGACATATTTGCAAGACACCATCTACCGATGCATACTAGAAGGCCAAAGTTAATTTAGAATGTAATATCAAAACGAGGCCAGTGTTTTTTTCTCTTCCTTTGAACTCTGAGAAAGATGAAATGGTAAACTCAATAGATAATTTTATAATTGAAGCAATTAAAATAAGTGTTATGAAACATAAGCCACTGAACCCTCATTAGAATATGTTCCTATTAACACTGTATGTAAATTTCCATTTTTAAGATGCGTTAGCAGGGAAATGTCACCTACAAGGACCTAGATGTGGTTTTTAATGAAGGTGAAGGTGAATGTGGTTGATGTGTTATGCAAAAGTTGAATAATTTTCACTTATGTAAGCTATATTTTTGTAATGTGGCGATGAATAATATGTGACCGACAAAATAATTAAAGAGTAGGGAAGGTTGCATATCCTTACAAAGCAAACGACAACTCTTTTACCCCATGAGGGAGGTTATAAAATTATCAGAAACGAATTAGATATTGGGAGGAAGTACCAGGCAATTCTAACAATGGCGTAGCAAGGGTGCCATGGGCCCTCATGCAAAAATAGGAACTTGGAACCCCTCGCCACACTGTGGTAATAAAATGCTGCCGAAATTGGGGTCCAGTGGAACCCTCGCATCCTTGGGCCCCAGTGTCACTGCACCTGATGCATTATTGATAGCTATGCCCCTGAGTACTGAGAAGTACCAGAAAAGAAACAGTTTATAGAATCTTGCCCGACTACTGAAAATTTAACTAGGTGAGGTAACTAAACATGCATAACATGACAAAGTGGATTTTTGAAAGACTGTAAGAAATTTGGTTATTGGTTGAGAGGGGTGTTCGTTGGCCCCAGAACTACAGACCTTCACACTGGAAAACAAGAAGCCAGTTATCTGATTCTCAGGATAACTAGGCAATGCAGTCCGGTGCTTACTCCGGAAGCTGCTATGGGCTAGAGACTCAAAACTCAGCGGTACATGAAATAACAATTAATAAATCAATGTCCAGTCATTCCCTTTTTTAAAAAAAGGGAAAAGTCCATTAATACATGCATTTATGTATGTGTTGGTATTTGTAGAGCACAAACCTAGGTGGGGAGCAACGAAGCACCAAACATGGGGCATGGTCCCCGGGAAAATACAATCGGGGGGGGGGGTCAAGGGTACACTGCCACGTCATGGGTAGAAGTCCTTAAACAGGTGTGTCTTCTTCTTTTGTCTGAATTATAAGAGAGTTTGTGCTTTTCTGATTTCAATATGGATGCTGCTGGAGATCCTGAGACCATGAACGGAGAAGGCTTGCCTAGTGTTTTTTTCCTTTTTGCAATGTTTTGTCTCCCCACTAGTGATATCCAGGCTCCTGGTCTGGCGTTAACCTCCAGACATTATGTTATGTTATGTGATTTGTAGAGCACGTAGCTGCCTCAGCAATGGGGTGTCCCAGCGCTAGTTTCGTCAGAAAGCCACAACTGTGAAAGAGAGACCTGGAGAAAAGGAGATGACCAGCAGGATATTAAGATGGAGAACAACCAGGTCTTCAGCGATTTCCTAAAAGACAAGTGGTTCTGGATGCGCCTTAAAGAAAGAGGGAGGACATTCCAGAGGGCAGGGGCTTTGGCGCGAAAAGACAGACCGCCCGCCCTTGCTCTTCTAATATGCGGCACACAGGCTAAATAATGATAAGCAAAGTGCAAGGACCTCAAGGGGAGGTATGGAATCATCAAATTAAATAAAATGGGTGCCCCAGAGAAAAGACGATCTTATGAGCCATGCACAGTGCCTTAAACTGAATACGCTTATCCGGCTGGAGCCAGTGTAATTTGCGAATAGCATCCCCAGCTGAGCAGTATTTTGGAAGGGAAAACAGCAACCTTGCAGCTGCATTTTGAGCCAGCTGGAGCCTTCTAATCACAGGCTTGTTTGCTTCGAGGAAAAGGATGTTGCAGTAGTTTAACCAGGAGAGAATAACAGCCTGAACGATGACTTGACGAATGTGGGGATCGAAGAAACCCAGAATGGGTTTGAGCCCACGTAGCAACCCAAAACAGGTGGCTGTTACCGATTTGGCCTGTTCTTCAAATGTTAGGGCATTATCGGCCTAAATTCTTAACCTCCGACTTGGGACAGGGGGGAGTCCCAAGGGAAGAGGGCTACCAGTAGTCTCCCCTGGTGTGAACGTCCCTGCCTATGAGAAGAATTTCTGACTTGCTGGTATTCAGCTACACACAATTAGCTGCCATCCATTGTGCAACAGCCTTCACACCTTTTTGGAAGTTGACCAGATCTCATGAAGGAGTGCCGGAAAAACAGACCACAAGCTGGGCGTCGTCAGCATAAGACACCAGCGCAAACCCCAGAGCTTTTACCACCTGAGCCAATGGGCGAATGTAGATATTAAACAGTGTGGGGCTCAGGTAAAGTGTGTCAGTTGGAGCTAAAAGGAGGAGATACCACCTGAAAAGAGCGGTCGGCAAGGAAAGAGGAAAACCAAGTAAATGCAGAGCCACTAACCCCAGTCTCTCACAGGCGCTAGAGCAAGATGTTGTGACACACAGTGTCATAAGTGGCACTTAGGTCAAGTAGAATCAGTACAGAGGAACTGCCTTCATTCAAGATGCCACAGAGTTGCTCACTGACTGTGAGAAGTGCCGATTCAGTACTGTGCTGTGACCTAAAACCATTCTGGAGAATGTCCAGAATGTGATTTTCATCTAAAAAAATCGGTTAGAATGGCATTACCATGAGTCTCTGCTACTTTTGCAAGGAATGGCAAAAGAGAAATAGGACTGACTTTTTCCGGTTTTGAAGCCTCCAAAGTGGGTTTTTCAGGAGAGAAATAACTTTGGCACGCTTCCAGGAATTAGGTACAGGTGCTGATGTCAATGAAAGATTAATCAATTCAAGACAGGGTGTAGCGAGGCAGTCCTGTAATTTCAGAAACAGATCCGGTCTGAGAGGGTCGGCAGGTGAGCCCAATTTGACCTTCTTCCATAGGATGTTCAACTCTGACAGGGCCATCAGGGCTAGGGAGTCTAACCATGTGAAGGAGGTGCCAGTCAGACCGGCTGGACTAGAGACAATAATATTAGGGGCGAAGCTGGAGTAGATGTTTTCTACTTTGTTAGAAAAATGTGTCTAGTTTATTTGCCAGTTAAGCTGGGTTCTTGTTGTTTAGGGATTTGCAAGTGATACAGCTAGGCTTTAAATAGGATCCGGACTGGAATGTGGAGCTTGTGCAGATCTTTTAATGTGGGGACTATGTGGTTGAATTTCTTCAAGCCCTCGATGAGCCATGCTGCTGCATGTAGGATTCCTTTCAAGGAAGACAACTGGCCAGGGATTTGCCTCCATTCAAACTGGAGAGGTCTTAAGGTTTGTATGTTTGTTCTGAAGTCATCTTCCAGGAGAAACAGTTACATTTTCTTTGAGATGGAGAGTTGGAATCAAGCTGTCTCGGTTTTCCTGTTGATGTGTTCCTTGAATGATAGGTCTGTGTCGTGGGTGAATCCCAGAGATTTTGCATGGGTCTGTCAGATGGGGGATTGATGGCTGGTAGGTTTATGTTTGAGAGCCAGGAATCTGGAGTATTTTGATGTTGTTTGTAAACAGGAGGAATTCTGTCGTTGTGTGGTTCAGCTTCAGGAAGTTAATTCACAACCAAAATTGGATTAGTTTGAGGTAGCATTTGAGTCTCTGTATTGGGTGAGGGTATTTTTAGGTAGAGTTGGGTATCTGTGTACTGATGGATGTTGATTCTGTTGTCTACAAAAATAGATCTCAGGGGTTCCATGTGGAGGTTTAGGATGATGGGAGAGAGGACAGAGACCTGGGGACTCCTCAGGAAACTGGGAGTGCCCACGATCTTGTGGAACTTATGTGCTGGTACGGATTCCAAGCTAGGACGTGAACCATTTCATGGTAGTGCCTAAAAGTCCCATGAATGTTTTCAGGATGTTGTTCAGAGCTGGATGATCAACCTTCTTGAAGGCTGCAGTGAGATCAAACAAGGCCTGGAGGCAAGACTCATTGCTGTTGTTGAGCAGGGCACTTTTGAGTATCTGTAGTGTGGCTGTCTAAGTGTGAAGAAGCTGATTGGCAGTCCTGAAGAAGATCATTCATTCTGAAGTGCTCCCTTATCCGGGTGGTGTCTGCTTTTTAATGATTTTCATTATGGGAAAGTTGGTGAGGTTGACTGGGACAGGGAAAGTTTTCTTTAGTAGGGGAAGGATCTGACATGTTTTAGGGGATCTGGGAATGTTCCTTGGCTTAGGGAGGCATTGAAAATGTGGAGAAAGGGTGTGAGGGTCTCTCCTTGGAGCGATTTGATGACAAAAAGAAGGAATGGTAAGAAGGGAGGATGTCATCTTCATAGAAGGCTGCCTTGAGAGAGTTCAGGTAATTAGAGAGATACATGTATGAGACTGGATTGAAGGAGGTACATTTGGTAGTGAGGCAATGGGGGATGGATGTCGTAATGATGTTGGATTTGATTTTTTCAATCCTATTTGTGAAGAAGAGGTTGATGGTATAGCATTTGCTTACTTAAGAAGGCACTGTCAGTTCTGAGAAAGGATTGGTATGCTGTTTGACAGCCTTAAAGATGGCTTTTCTGATGTTTTTAGTCACCTGTAAAAATGAAATTAGGTAGCTGCTCAACTGTAATAACTTATTACAGTTTAGTTCTGATGCCAGAGTGCCTCCTGACAGAGCCAATAGCCAAGGTGAAAGGCTGGTTTCGAGCATAGCTGCAGCTGCAGTTTAAACACAGCATGAAAAGAAAACTGACTTTCTTTTCCTATAGTCTGTTTTTCTAAAACAACGTTTATTTTTTCAGCACTAATAGTCAGTACATAAAAATAGATTGTCTCTGCTACATTTTTCTACATATTCTGAACCTCAGCCCTTTTTTAAATCTGATTCATGTTACCCTGATTCTAATATCCTTTTGCAACAAATCACTAACTGCTTTTTTGATGTGCCTAATGTTACATTAAAATCTACCTTTATTCTTCATGTTTACAACCATAATGCTCTTACATATGAAAGAGAAAGACACCAGTGGTTTGTAAGAAGGCTGATGGTGTGACTATGTATTATATGGAAGTGAATTGGTTGGATGAGAGGCAATATATAGACACAGACAGTTAAGTACATAAAAACCAGTCAATAAAAAGTATTTGCAAATAAACGTTTCTGGTCTTTTTATTCTCCGTTATGCTTCAGTATGAAAGAACCAGCCAACGCGTTTCGCCCAAAAATGGGCTTCTTCAGGGCTGTAATGGCATACAACATGAGTGTATTTTAGAATAATGATGTTAGACCATGAAAAACATTTTAAACATGTGAAAAAGATAAGTTTGATAGAAAAAGAGGATAATAGAGAGGAAGGAAGAAAAGAGAAAGAGAGAAGTGAAAAGTGTTAGAATAAAGGTGAAAAGTAACAGGGTAATAAGATCTAGTGAGCAATGCTATTACCCGTAAACAAAAAGTGTGTAGTATCTAGATCCAAGCAGAAGTTAGCAAAAGATGAATAAACGCCATTAAAAAATAACACCATGTGTGAGGCTGCCTCAGAGCAGACAACATTGAAAACCCTAATGATTAAAAAGTAAACAAGGCAAAGCCCTTCGATGTCTAGCAGAGGTGACATCACATTAAGAGCAAAAGTAAACCTGACTGGAAGGGGGAAACACAGAAACGACCTCAAAGACTTGCATTAGGAAACGATGTGGGCAAACCTTAGCTCGTGGTATTAGTATTTCTTTGTAGGTACACCATTCTACAAATACTCATAGGACTTCGCTCTACCATGAGCCTCACCTATGCGTCCTAGGTATGTCTACCCTTCTATTTCTTTACTAAGCTTTTGCTCATTTTTGTCAGATTGGTTACAGACATGCTCAATTTATATTTTTTTCTGGCATTCTTTAGGATTTGCTTCAATCCTTTTTATGCGCGTCTGAGGATACACTTCATTCTTATATCCGATTGGTAAGCTAGTTTTATCTAGCTACACTAGTTATTTTTGCACATTGGCACTGGTCTATAAGGCAGCCTCACACATGGTGTTATTTTTTAATGGCGTTTATTCATCTTTTGCTAACTTCTGCTTGGATCTAGATACTACACACTTTTTGTTTACGGGTAATAGCATTGCTCACTAGATCTTATTACCCTGTTACTTTTCACCTTTATTCTAACACTTTTCACTTCTCTCTTTTCTCTTTTCTTCCTTCCTCTCTATTATCCTCTTTTTCTATCAAACTTATCTTTTTTCACATGTTTAAAATGTTTTTCATGGTCTAACATCATTATTCTAAAATACACTCATGTTGTATGCCATTACAGCCCTGAAGAAGCCCATTTTTGGGCGAAACGCGTTGGCTGGTTCTTTCTAAGGAAGCATAACGGAGAATAAAAAGACCAGAAACGTTTATTTGCAAATACTTTTTATTGACTGATTTTTATGTACTTAACTGTCTGTGTCTATATATTGCCTCTCATCCAACCAATTCACTTAGTTAAATTCATGGTCTATAAGCAGCAGATCATTTGAGGTGGGCAATATTACATACATCTTGTGACTAGTCCTGGTGGTGCAGTCATCTATGACCCAGCAGCTTTCATTTTTTCTTCATGTATTATATGGAATAAAATACCCTCTGTCATACATTTTAAACATATTGCAAGTCACCTCAGCGTTCCATGACCTTATAAAAGAACAGGGTCTTCAGCCTTGTTTCTCTGTAAGGTGATGTGCCTCCTGGGGGACTTGCACTATGCTTATAATGTATGGCAGAGGGTACTTCAAAGACCATTAGGGTACCAGTGAAAGATGTCCCAATAATGATATTTCTGTAAATGCAGCTGTTTAAATATGAGCTATTATGATTCCGCATACTATAGTTTTCCATCACTTTCAACAGATAAGACAAGAGAAAAATCAAAATGGTGGCCCTATGACTGGTCCTCAGAAAAACTCTAGCTCTAGCCTTTTGGTAGACCTGTATTTGCCTAGAATATACAGTTGTTGCAGCATCAAACCTTTAGACCGCATGTTTTCTGTCCTACAAGCAATGAGGCTTGAGGTGAACAATACATATAAAAATCTAAATAACATATTTAGGATGCTCAGATATCTTTCTGGAACTGGAAGGTAGCCGGCTGTACATGTGAAATTGACAGAACAAGCATTGGCAAAGCCAATAGATCCGGTTTCTAACTGGAGCTTCCTTTACATTGAATGAAAAGCTTCTGCTGCAACCGCTGATCAGAGATGCATACTATTCAGACTGTCTCCTCCAGTAAAGGCCTTCATCTGTCCCATGATCCTTATGGATGACCCTGCCACTTTTAGGTTCAAATGTAATAAAAAAGAAAATGTGATAAAAGCCAGCAATGTAGGCCCTGTGTGGGTTCTTTCTGTTGCTATTAAGTTCCTTTTTTATTGTTCCTTCCTTTTCCTCAATCATGATGCTTATATGTGTGAATCAGCAACATGATTCTGGAAGTCTGAGGAGGGAACGTATTGTGCCACGAACATAGAAGAATGATACACCCTGATCAGACAGCAAATGAGGGTGTGAGGGTCCAGTTGGAGTGGGGGGGTCAAGGGTGGGGAAGATTTCAGGATCAATTAAGGCAGTTAGTTGACGGGGGAACCACTGCATACAACCCCTGTGCTATAGGACAGGGCCAGGTGGGGGTCACCTCTTGCAGGTCCAGGTAGGGGCAGCTCTTGCCGCCCAAACCTCAAGCTAGTTGATCATCCAGCTATTACAGCTGGTGAAATTGGGCCTAGTGTACCTGCACCCAGATAATCTGGGTTCGTTAACACCTGGCCGTCTTGACCAGGGAGAGTGGTATCTCACCTGGGGATAAAACACCACCTGACTTATATTCTGAACCTTGGTCTTCAAAAACAGCAGATCATCTTGTACATGAAACATAACCTAGTCTGGTCATATAAGTCTAAAACAAAATATTTTTCCAATATTCAAGTCTATACTTTGAAATAATTTAACTTTACAGTTGAGCGATATTATTAATCCGGCTGAGAATAGAGGTGGTGTAAGCCTAAAGACACCAAAGGTATCTGATTTAACCAAGGCAAAAGCAGGGGTCTGACACTGCAGCTCTCCCATCCCAGAACATTCTGCTAATTTCGGTGGTTTATTATTGGGACACCTTCTGGGATCTTATTATTTGTGCACTGAATTCCTATCACCAACAATTCTTTGAAGAGGACAATTTATTTGATAAGCTTCTAGCATGGCAAAAGAAAATGGCTGTGGCCTAGACATATGTATCATAAATAATTCACATACATTTTGGGGATCTCAACAAGGAGAGCTCAGAGATGATAAACATTTTTCTGGAGTTTTACAATAGTTTATTTTTGTAAAATGTGAAACTTGGTGAAGAAGCAATTTTTGCAATTATGTACTCAGATATGGATACCTTTATTCTCTGGGAACAAGCAGCAGGAGATGACTTCTCGGATTTAAGAAAATAAAATCAAGCACTAGATATAGTAAAGGTTTCGCTAACTGCGTTCTTAATTGCCCAAGGACAGGGTGACAACTCCCAGTAGCCACAGTGCAACCCTACACATAGGCATTGTACCTCCTTAAGGGGGCCCCATATAGGAGTAAGAAAGGGCAGAAAAATCTTCTTTGGCAATATTGGTAATATTTGATTCTATTTGTTAGTTGATGTAGAAGTTGAAAAACAAGGCACCAAAACCACCCTAAAATCATTGTAGAGAAAGGTCAAAGGTCTTCTAGCGGAAAGATTCCCAAAGAAATCCTGCTGTGAGAGATGCGTGAAATGAAAACTGAGGGGATCAAATGTGTTGTGACATATGCTTCTCTACCACTAGCCTCCATGTATACAATCTACACAAGAAATGATATTACAAGAAAAATGGCTGACACACATTGAATTAGTAACTTCATGCAGCAAACGCTAGAGAGGTGGCCATCTTGATAGGCATTGATATGAGACTAGTCACACCTACTCTTCTAAGAGAATTGTGCTAACCCAAAATGGAAGGCAAAGGAAAAAGAACCCCATGTCTGGCATCCCTCATGTGTTTGCACTCCACCAATCACCTCATGCACTCAGCGCATCACAATGCTGGCGGATCACCCCACTAAATGGCCACAACATGGGCGGTGCAGACACCAGCCTGCCTGGCAAAGGGAGGGAAACCACCATCATATGCTAGTCATCAGAATCAAAGGCATGCTCCCTTCTTCAAACAAGATGCATGACACTGGAAGCATGCCATTGCTGGTGAGTTCTGCTCTGAGATCTAACACTATGCCTTTCCTGAAGGTTTATAGTAGTGCTTCAGAAAAAAACAACGAACGAGCAAGATGGCACAGACTGAAGAAAAAGCCTTCCAAGAGTGTTCACTGGACGAATGATCTTTTCAATGCATCAGAAATTGATGACAACCTCAAAAAATTCAGGAATCACAAATATCTTGAACTTAATAGTCCGATTGGCACTGCACCATGACATGTGATTCTGAAAGCACACAATGATATAGATCTAAAAATGTAGCTTCAATTTTAAAGCATGGAAGACAGACAGTATTCTCAAAGTGTGAGGTAACTTTAAATGAAAAGCTACAAGATTAACCTGATGAGTGATGACAAATGTGAGTGCACAGAAAGAAATCTGGAAGATAGCCAAACACTAGGAACAAAAGAAGAAGCTGATTATGACTTATCTGCATTTTCTCTCAACTTGTCCTTAGAATGACATAAACGTTCCAAGACCAGTTGTCTTGTTTTCTGTAGATGAGTCATGTAATGAGCAGCTACTAGAACAAGAGGATCAGTACGATGTGAGACCCTGCATGAAAAACTTGCAAGCAGAAAAACAGCAAAAATGAGTAGCACTATGTGTTAAATTGGTATAGGAATATTCATCTATTGGCAAACTGGACCCCCCCAGCAGTGCTTCATTTGCAAAAGAATAAGTGCTAGTGCCCAAAGCTCTCCTCAGAAACCCATAGCCAGTGCAATTAAACGTTGGCGAGCCAAATACCAAGACTGGTAGTCTTAAATCCACCTTGTGTCTCTTTAATCCACTACCAGACATTCCCAATCCTTTATGTCACTCTTGCAGGTTCCTGCTTTCCCCCTTTGTGACAGGTTTACATTCATCTCTTCCTCCGTCTTTCCCAGGGGCGTAACACAGGCCCTCGCAGCCCCCGCAGTGCGGGTGGGCCCCAACCTCAAGGGGGCTCCCTCAGCACCGCACTTCGACTGGAGAGCTCCAGATTGAGTCCGGAGGGGGCCCCTCCACGTACCCTACAGGGGGGCCCCCTCAAGTTTTGTTACCCCACTGGTCTTTCCGATGTGTGTTTTTTCCTTGTCTTGCTCTCGATAAATATCTGATGTGGCAAAATAAGTGCTGGTTCCCAAAAATAAGTGTCAGTGGCCCCCATGGCAACTGCTGACTCAAATTTAGCACTGGCCCCAAGTCATCACTATGACATTAGAATAACAAAGAAGTTATTGGTACTGACTTTGATTAGGTCAGTCTTTTTTCACATTGAAACAGATGATGTTGCCAGAATAAAGAGTCATTCCTAAAGCTTTGCTAAGAGCCTTCCAAAAGCAGGACGGATATTGAGCTCTTCTGTCAGATATGATTGAATGTGGTACATTTTGACAATGAAAAATGTCTGTCAATAAGCACGAGTCTTTTCTTCAGCTACAGGTAGCTTAGTCAAAGGAGAAAAATCAGTTGTATTGAAAAGGTGTCAAGTGTAAGTATTATGACAAAAACCCTTCAAAAGGTGGACGATACCTAATTAAGTCACTATAGATTGTATGCTATGGTTGTGGAGTCACTAGTAAAGGTTGGTTTACAATGCAATTATTTATTTTAAGCACAAACGGGACAAGAATATCCTGAACAACTGAATGCACTGTAGGCCACCAAAAAGATCAAAGAACAAGATCCAAGGTAGCTTTAACTCCTCTGTGACCTGAAGTAGCAGAATCATGACACACATGCATCACATTCAGTTCTAATTCTTTAGTCAGAATCAAAATTGCTGGTTAACTAAAATCAGCAGCGTATGACAGATTTTCTGTAGATCCAAAAATGTTTGTGTTATTTCTAGATCAGTTGCATTGCCAATGTAAATCTACAACCTTTTTAGATGGCTACATTAAAGTAACTTTTTTTTTTATCACATTTAAGCAAAGCAGGAATGGTACTTTATTCTGGAGTATTCTAGTATTGACAAGAACTGATCCATTGTTGTATACATTATCTATCTTCTGCAAACAAGTCTGGAATCAAGTCACAAAATGCTAACGCCATGCTCCACCATTCCGAAAATGCAGGGATAAGCCGTATTTACAAAGATACAGCACATCCCTGCATTTTCCCTAGCACTGGAGCTAAATTAAGCTGCCCAGCGCCATCGTGGCACCCTTATTCCATAGTACAAGGGTGCCTGCATTGAGCGAATGATTGTTTATGTGCAGGAAGGTGTCCCTTCCTGCACATAAACAATCACAAATGGCGATTTGAAACTTTTATGTGTGCTGCATTGTACATTTTTCAATGATTGTTTATGTGCAGGAAGGGACACCTTCTGGCACATAAACAATCATTCATGGCGTTTTGCACAATGCAGTACACATAGAAACAGCAAAAACGAGGAGAAATAAAGCATTTCTCCTCCTTTCGCCATGTTAAAACCAGGCTTTCCCTGGTCTTAATTTTGGCACTGCCTCCTATTTATGCCACCCTTGCAAATAGGGGGCAGCGTCAAAATCAATGGGTGTTGCGGCGGAGCACCCACTGCAACACCCATTGCCCACCCGTTTCACACTAAGTATAGCATGAAAGGCTGCCTTATTTACAAGGCAGCGTTAAGCCATGTTAAATAAGGCCAAGTCCCTATCGCCACGGGAATGTCCTTATAAGTGACGTTTCTGTGGCGATAGGGGCTTGTAAATATGCCCCAAGATCTGTTAAGTTATATTTCTACAGACAGTGGTGGAGATTGGTTGCCCTGAAGAGAAAAAAAGCATCATCATTTTATCAAGAACTACAAAGTGAGTTGAAGGATTTTCTACCACAGGCAGTTAATTTTCATACTAAATGTGCAGAACTTGTAGACTTGATGTTACAGTTAGGTCACCATATACTAAAACACTTTTCAGAGAAGACTGAAGCTGAGACTAAGGAATTAGTAGTACATCTTAAATTTTACACGCGTAGAGTTTCAAAAGTTCCAGAACCTACACAAATAGGAAGTGTAAAATGCCCGTTTTTCAGAACAGGTATGATAACGAAGACATGTACAATACGTATGTATGTGCTGTGATAAGCAGGTTACTTTGTTAAAGATTGTCAGAGTAAACCCAGGATACCAAAAAAATCAATCATGCAGAGAACCGCAGCCAATAGAAGACTGGATTCCGAGACAATGAAAGCAGCTTTCTTGTTGAGTGAAGGAATGAAGTCAGTCCCAAACAGTGCAGTGAATACCATGCAATTATCTACGGTCCGTATGATTGTACCAATGAAAATGACTTTGCTGGATGAGCAGATGAGCAGGAGAATTTTTTTTTGAGACTTTTAGATTCAGAAGTCTGAGGGAATTATATGGGCATTACGTTTGCTTAAATCAACTCCTTTACACTTCATAACGCACCAGGTGGCGTTCAATACTTCATCAATTAGATTTTGAGAGGCTATTTAAACGTTTTCTGCAGTATATACTAGTTTATCAGGATAGTATCCTAATTGATTCAGATTTCTTGGAAGCACTCATGCCACGTTTCAAGCAGTCTTGCAACAGTTAATAGCTCTCAGTCATTTTGATAAATGGGTGTCTTGAATACCACTACTGTAGAAATTTAGGGTTACATAATTTCCCCTGAAGGTTGTAAAATAGATGAGAAGAAAGTGTCAGCAACAGAACAGTAGCCAATACTAGCCTAAGTAAATGTTATATAAAGTTCCTGTGCTTTCCAACATTTACAGAAGATTTATTCATCAACATTCCGAAACAGAAAGACCCATCACCAAATTACCCCACAAGGGAGCACTTTGCGTATGGATCTAAGAGGCTGACCAGACATTTTGTTTCTTGAAGAAACATCTTTCTTGTGCCCTCATTTTGCAGGATCCATATGCTGAGCATTCCTTCATTACTGAAACAGATGTCTCCTATTATGTTACTGGGTAGGTGTATCCAGTGGCTAATTTTTCCGCAACGTTTTCGCAGCAGATTTAAATCATACCATCACTAAGAGCTTTTAGTGATTAAGAGACTTTTTGAGAAGTGAAGACATTATTAGGAGCTAAACACCCTGTAGAAGTATATACCGATCATTCAACTTTAAAGTTTTTGAAAACAGCTAGCACTGACTTCCAGGCAGCTTAGGTGGATCTTAGCTCCATATTGAAGCGGGTGCACACCTTTGAGTATTTAGGATTAATTCTTAACGAGCAATTATATTGATGACATCACATCGAAAGGTATAGATTAAAACTTGAACAACACACTGGAGGGTTGACAAAGGTGCGGAGTAGGTCAAAATTTCCCCCAATATTACCGGCACTGCAAATGTACAATCAACAGGCTACAGGAGCTGCTCTCTATGGGGTGGAGCTCAGGGAGCACAAAGATGCAATAGCCCTCACTTTAGTTGAAAATAGATTTCTGCGCCAGCTGACAGGCCTTCCTGCCAGCAGCCCATTACCGTTCTTAGGTTAACTATGGGCATTAGGCAAATATTAGAAGGGATAGGATTGAGTCCAATTCTCTACCGGAGGAGACTCTGGGCAACCCCTGAGCTCATAACATACTGTGAGGGTCTAGAGGAGATTCTGAGGCTTCCCGGCTCTGTCAAAATCCCAGGGATTAGGTACATTAGAGATATACTGGGAAAGTTGAGTATAGGGTCCCTGTGGTAAGACCCGTTGACAGCTGGGTCCAAAAGCAGGAATATCATTAAATCACATTATGCTCAATACAAATTGGATTTAATGCAGTCTCAAGCCACCTTTGTCTGATGCTTTCCTAGTGGCGAAATTCGAGTTCAAGAAGGAAGGGTTCCTTGACAAGATCAAACTAGTGGGAGCCAAGGAAACTATATCTGCAGTTTCATTATGGCACTCTTCCTCTGTTCTCCTTCTCCTCAGGCCGGGCTCGTCTGCATGAGCGGGGCAGATGGGATTGTCCTGCCTGCGGTGCCAACAAGGAAATTGAATAGCGCATCCTTTTTTTCTGTCCTGCCTATGTCAAAGGGAGGAATAACTAGATCCTTCCAGTATGTAGAATACTAGGGGTGAGAAAGCATGTAGAGGCCCTTCATATTTTAAGACATGACACAAAACAATGCATTGTCTTCGCCGATGAAGAGCAAAAGACGTTTGAGCCTTAAATCCTTAAATCAAACACGGGGCCTGACACATTGATAGCATCGGAGGCTTCTAATGTTTCTGTCACCTCACCCACATCAGAAACCTGTGACGCTGTGGCCCAAGAATACAAATGCCCAGGGCTTTAAGTGGGCTGGGTCTGTCCGGGTCTGAGCACCGGCAGTTTTTTTTGGGGGCCCTCGAAACGGGTCTCTATCGGGCTCTATTTTCGCGGCTGGCAAAGGTAGACCTTTTTTTTTTTTTTTCTGGACTGCAGTGAGAGCTCAGTTTCCTCACTGAGTAGTGGAGGTCACGGCATGACGTCCACGGCACGACGGCATGACGTCATGCCAGGTGAGCGTTGTTGGATGAAGGGAAACCCTTTAAGAGAGCCATTTTCTCTCAGGATTTCCCTTCTCTTTTTTCAGCGCAGGAGCAACGTCGTGGTGGTGCCAGCGTGGGACCTTCGTCACCTGCTCTTTTTCCAGCGCAGGAGCAACGTCGTGGTGGTGCCAGCATGGGATGATGAAAACCGAGACTTTTAGAAACAGGTATTACCTTCTCTTTCCTGCTTTCGTTTATTTGCTCCCCTGTGAAATGGATCCAAAAAAGAAAAACACTTTTGCTGGAAACGTCCTCTTTTTCTGACTTTTTTCAATTTCTAAGTGCAGCCTCGGGGTGGAGAGAACTAAAACATTCAAAATATGAAAAGTAACTAGCTAAAGCAAGACAGAGTGGTTGCAAGGTGGCCAGATTGATTTATTCACACCTAAACACATTAGCGCCACTTTACAGTGTTTGCCAGTGAAGCGCTACTTTTGTTTTCTCGTCTCTCTTTGAACAACATTGTTTTCCCTGGTTGGGAAAGTGCACTATTCCTGGAGGTACTGAAATACCTACTTGATGGGTGAATTGGAAAACAAAATGTGTACAGCGGCTTTGTGTTCACTGATGTGGTCTTTTTAAACCATACTGCTTACGTTCTGTAAGGATATAAGCAATGGGCATTGAAACGCTTCCTTTCTGGGCCCTGTAGTCATGGCCTTAACTTTTCAGGCAAAAGCACGCACTAATTTCTGAATAATGAGTGTTCCTGCTTACATTTCACATGCTTTACTTAATCTTGCATTCCCTATGAGTGTTTGCTTTTTATAGGATGTTGTTAATTTTTTTTTAGGCAGCATATTGCTCTTGTCTAGTGCGTAATTTGAATTGAGTCACATCCAGGTGTTTATAGTGGGTCAGTGCAGTGCAAGTTTCTCTCAGTGGGGCAGTATGGTGTTCAGTGGGGAAGAGGATGTGGCACTATGGTCAGAGCTGCTGAATTCGGAACTGGGGAACCAGGTTCAGCCTTCATGACCAGTCCACCAGACCACTCCCGCTGAGGGAGCACATTCCCATGCTAGACCTTAGAAGGCCCCGCAAGATCTTAAAAGCCCTGGTGTCTTAGCACCAGCAGGTGGACCCTAGCAGTGGCATGTGTGGGTTAACCGTGAAGGCCTGTCCGCCAGAATTTATTCTGAAGTTCACCTCCAGTCTTGCAGGCAGGCCTTTAAGCAGCACACCATAGAGTGACAGTGACTCTGTCACTGAGGTCAAAGGACCCTTGAGCAGGGTGGCTCTAGGGCAGTGCGACCGCACCAGGCGCTGACCACCCGCGATCCGTGCAGCTAACAGCAGTGGGGCAGAGGGCCGGGTAGGGGGATTTCAAGGGACGATGCCGAGGGAAAATTAAATAATTAATTTTCCTTCAGCATCATCCTCGAAACCCCCTTACCCGGCCCCACCGCTGTTACCTGCACGGACCGCGGGTGGCACTGACTTCAGGTGGGGGCGTCGTGTTTGCAAGTATAATATGGTTTTAAAAGCACTTGCTGTCTCCTTCCTGGCCTCCAACAATTTTCGGCAACAATAAAAATGTCATGATAACTCCAGGGATTAATGTTCTTAGTAGAGATCGATGGTGTTTTGTCTAGTGGACGTTTTGACTCATGGAAAGGAAGCGCAGAGGGTTAATGTGCCCACTGCTAAGAACATGTACCATGCAGATCACAAAGTGCACATAATGTAAATAGGTCAGTGGGTTACTGCTTTTGTCAGAGAGGCCCTATTGTTACTTGCAGTTAATAAGTTAAAATCCTAACATAGAACAGTGAGCTATTAACTGTCATGTAAGAGCTGCATGCAAACTGCAAGGTATAAATTAGAGCATTATGTTTTTTCCACAGTCTTTGATTATCCTAATGTTGCAAAACAAGGGTTCATTTGGGTAGAAATCAATTCTGATTATTAAAGAGAACCCCCAACCATGGTATTACGTTTTAAATTCTGAGTTTGTGTTTCTCCAGACCAATCACTATTAAACTATGCTGCCTACTAGTATGGTTGTCATGTGACTCCTACACCTTATAGTCCTTTGTCTTATGTAACATTTCCTATACAGTGATTTACACACATATATTACACTGAGATAAGCAATCATACGTGATGTAAAGTGCTCTGACACCCTACACTGCTATTAGTGGTGCTGTAAATTTTCTGATACTTTATTATTTTGACATTTTTACACATGCTAACAGTATCCGCAAAGATGTTTCCTTATTAGTACCAGTGGAACATACAAGTGCAGCAGTGAGAAAGTTGACCAGTCAACCTTTGCAGAGGGCCCTCCACGTCACAGCAGCACAAGTCACATTTTTTTGTAACTTTTGATCCGTTTGAGCTATAAACAATTTATTAGTTAAAATCGTCAGATTATGCAGCAGATAATGTATTATGTGGCAAATATGGCAGAGCCATAATTATGTGGAAAACATTTGCAAACTAGGATATTTTGCCATTCATGTTTGAACTGCTCTTGTGGAAAAAGGGAGAAGAGCTGATGACAGAAACTCCATGGCTGGGAGACAAAAGGCTTGCGATTCCACTTTTAAGGATATTTGGGACATTCTGTGATTGGAACCTTATCCCACTTTGTGAATATATTTTAAAGTCAATAACTCATATTAAACCTTAAATAAACGTGTATCCATTGGTTAAATTAAATAACGTAATGAGCTGTAACTGGTTAGTGAAATGGGAAACAAATACTAAAAATTGGGATATTTTGCTCTTTCTGCCACACCTCTGACTCCGCCGAGAAACCCCAGCAAAATAGACACAGTGAATATCTTCAAGGGTTTTGGGGAATCCTGCAATAGATTTCTAAGTAATGTAAATAATTTTTACATGTTTTTTAAAGTTTGGTATTTTTATGGCTTATACTTAATAAATATACCCTTTTGCCTATTTTATTATCCTTTGCTGGATGCGACTTCATGATTTTCTTAAGCACACAATGCTAGTTATCTTGATTTAGACCACGCCCCTACTCGGATAGGCCACACCCCTTGAAGAGATTTGCCACGCCCCTTTTAGAGCACCCCCAGTTTTTTTTCTCCCACTTAAAGCCCTGCAAATGCCCAAAAATAGCAGAGAGCGGTCACGATTTGTGCTGCATTTGCACATACAGGGAATGATCAGGGCTTGCTTTGAGTTCTCGGTTGTTTACACACACACTGGCACTTTATGTATATATGGAACAAGATAGCATTTGTTCTGATAATATAGGTTGCATGATGTTGTTTTATGTTGGTTTTACGTATTTATAGTGTGCAATAGCACGATTTTAATGTTTTATATTGATGAAACTGTCTTCTGTACGTTTATGGCTTGTAGCTGAAATAAAGCATTTTGAATTGAATTAGATCTTGTTGTTTCTGATTAGAATGTTGTGATCAATTAGAAACCAGGAAGAAACAATGCTGAATGTGATGCCTCATCCCATCAAAGTCAACCTGAAAAATAAAAATAGAATGATAACTGATCCCCGTTAATCGTGCTATCTGAGAATCAGAATGATCATATAAGCATTTTTTGACTAACATATGTACAGAGCTACAGTTCAGAGATAATGAAGTCTGGATGAGGGAACAGGAAAGTCAAAGTGAGAAGGATGAGTTACTGAATGAAGGAACGGCTCTATCTTTCTACATAGTTTAGTTAATATTTTATACGCGCTCAAGAAGAGCAGCCGTTCTATCCATGAGGACCTGGGCAATAGACGATTCCAAAGAAAACAGTGGTGCCCACTGGTATAATCAAGTAATACCTTTGGATGGACAGTGAAGACACTGTATGTATTCAATACATATCCATGTAATGCATTATACAATGAGCACATTTTCTCAGAAGAGATCCTTTATGTTGAACAAAATTCATCAAGTACTGTTTTCCAAAAACATCAAAATACATGTGTGCAATGTGTCCCCAGTGCAAGACAACCACAGAGAACCAGTAGTGAGCACCAGAAGTGCCAGAATTGTGAATTGAATTTGTGTGTTACTCTGCAAAATACAACTTTATGTACTTTTCCAATAGATCAATTATAGTTTGTTGTTGGCTAGTCAACAATGTTTCAATCCTCACCTCGGTAAAGGGGGTCTCATCAGGGCAGCTACTGTGTAGGGACTTTGGTAATGGATGTTCAAAACATTAGATATGTGTTCTGAAATGATCGTATGTTGCGCCCAAGTAAATGAAAGGTAAGCACCTACGTTGCCAGACATCCAGAATTGGTGGTATGTCGGTCCTAAAAGTGTATAAGAGAAGAGTATAGAGGCCGTCGGAGGGATGGGCGGAAACAGAATCTAGGAGGCTTAATAGGTGGCTGAATTTTGGCAAAATTTTATTGAATATGTGAGGAAGTAATAATGTTCTCAACTTTGATGGTTAAGGATGCTCCTGTTGATGTTTTCTCTGTCAATCCTCTCTTCTCTCTTCCTTCTAGGGATCACCGTTCGCCAAGGTCAGGATGACGTATCCCCGGAGTCTCTCCAAAGAGAAGAAAACAGCGGTAAGTGGTATGGCCCTACTCTCAATATGGTTTACCGTCACCACACCCAGAGTGTAGGTAAAGAAATGCATTCACTGGTGCCACTCAAAATAAAATAGTTTTGAGATTCTCTAACTTAATCTCCCGAGTTCTATGTACTCCCACCAGGTGATATTTTCCTGGATAAGGAGCAATTTCCTCCACTTTCCCCAATACAAACAAAGAAAGAAAAGAAAAAAAAGAAATTCCCAAACGATAAGGCGAGAAGGTTTTCCTATATGGCGGGAACACAGTCCAGTACAGCTGCTGCTCTGAAACTAAACATGCGGCTAGTCTCCTTTTCATACCGGAAACCCTTTTTTATAATAGAGCGTAAGACATAAGTGCACAACAGTACATGCAGGTTTAGGTGCTTGCATACCGAGTGGCGTCAGGGTTTTGGTGTGGCCCCTTTTTAGGCACGTTATACCCTTGGCCCCCTCTTCACCGTTTTCACCCTACCCGTCACTTTTCTCCCTCCCGCCCGTGGCACTCACCGCATCTGCCACAACTCTCCTGAGTTGCGGCGGCTTCACAGCAACCTCCGGGGGCGTCCATCAGTCCTCATACCAGCTCTCCGCTTCTTCCCCAAATTCTTTCTCTCCCGCAGTCGTCTTTTGGCTCTCCCGGTCCTTCGGCGGTTCCTCTTCTGCGCTCCGATCCTTCAATATCGTGCTCGGATCCGCGTCTTCCGGGTTCCTCCAGGTTCCTCCATCACGCCGTCTCTTCCTCTGAGTCCGTCCTCTTCAATGCTGGTTGTTTCTCCTCTTCCGGCCTCTCCCTGGATTTCCATTCGTCGAGCCTTCCCCAGCAACTTCCTTCTTCCTGTGTGGAGGAGGGAGTTACTTTGGTTAACTCTTTCCTTCCTACGTTAACACCCAGGCCGACATGGGTGAAATATGGTGAGTCGCTGTCCTTGTTCTAGACCACCCCCTCACATCTCCCTTCCCTAACTTTCTTGCTAGCAAGAAATGAGTCAAAGGGATATCTGGAAAGATAGTCTGCATTGGTTTGGTCCTTTCCCTTTCTGTTCAAGGTGGTAAATCGATAGGGCTGTAGGGCTAAGAACCATCTCATAACTCTATCGTTATGTCCCTTATTCTTGGCAAGCCATTCCAGTGGGGCATGATCAGTGAACAGGACATATTCACGACCTTCTAAGTAATATCTAAGGGATTCAATGGCCCATTTTATGGCTAATGCTTCTTTTTCTATTACCGCATACCTTTTCTCCCGGGGAAACAATTTTCGGCTGATATACAGGACAGGTCTTTCCTGTCCTTGTGAATCGGTCTGGGACAGTACAACCCATGTTCTGAGGCGTCTGTCTGCAAAATAAAGGGCCTGGTGTAATCTGGACTGAGAAGGATGGGTTTCGAGGTTATAGCTTGTTTCAACTGTTGGAAGGCGTGTAGAGCTGCAGAGGAAGGATGTTTCAGTTCTTTCTCTGTTTTCGCGTCCTTTTTCAGGAGGTCTGTCAGAGGATTAGCTATCTGGGAGAAACCAGGTATGAATCGTCGATAATATCCTAAAACGCCCAAGAATGCCCTCAGATCTTTTTTTGTTTTAGGAAAGGGTATGTTGATGATAGACGCTACTGTTTCCTCCTGTGGTTTTATCAGACCTTCTCCTAACAGGTATCCGAGATATTTCTCTGATTTAGCCGCTAGTCGGCTTTTGGAGGGATTAATGTTCAAACCGTTCTCCCTCAGGGTTTGTACCACTGTTTTTAAATGTTGCAGGTGTTGTTCCTCAGTAGTACTGTGAATTACTATGTCGTCTACATACGCAGCAGAAAATGCAGCACAGAGTCTCAAGACAGTATTCATTAATCTCTGAAATGTTGCGGGAGCCCCATGCAGCCCAAAGGGGAGGACAGTAAAATGGAATAACCCCTCTGGAGTAGAGAAAGCAGTCTTCTCCCTATCTTGGTTTTTCAAGGGTACTTGCCAATACCCTTTACAGAGGTCTAGTGTGCTTATATAACGAGCTTTTCCAATCCTTTCAATTATCTCATCGACTCTTGGTAATGGGTAGGAGTCGAATTGTGAAATCCTGTTGACTTCTCTAAATTCTATGCAGAACCTGATAGACCCATCCGGTTTTGGTACTAAAACGATAGGGGAGTTCCATTCACTGGCGGAGGGTTCTATTATCCCCATTTGGAGCATTTGTTGTACTTCTTTTCTCACTGCGTCTCTCCGTGATTCAGGGATACAATAGGGCTGTAATTTCACTTTCTTTCCCGGAATGGTATGAATTGCATGTTCCACTAAGTTAGTCTTACTGGGAGTAAGGGAAAATACTTCTTGTAGGGGCTGTAACTGTTTACACAACTCTTGTTTCTGGAACTCAGCCAGTTCTGGATCTATGCTCTTGTGATACAAAGGTTCTGTTTGTTCAGCAAATCCTAACAAAGTTGGGATGGCCCCTTCCCATTTTTTTAATAGATTAATATGGAAGATCTGTGTATGTAATGGATTCTTATGCTCCATTTCCAGGCGGTAGGTTACTGGAGTTACTTTGTCTATTATTTTGAAAGGGCCCTGCCACTGACCTAACATCTTGTGATCCGATGTGGGCATCATCAACAAGGCAAAGTCACCTATTTCAAGAGTACGGTCTTTAGACTTTTGTCGTATTGTGTCTTTTGTGAGGTCTGGGTCTGTTCTAGGTGAGTTTGTACAATGCTGCGTATTTGTTGTAAGTGTGTTTTTAAATTAAAGGCATATTCGGGTAGGGGTTTACCTCCTTGTTCTTCTTCCCATTCCTCTTTCGCCATCTCGAGTAATGTGCGGGGTTGTCTACCATACAACAACTCAAAGGGTGAATACCCTGTGCTCTTTTGTTGTCTACAACGGATGGCAAAAAGGGCTAAGGGCAGCATGTCTTCCCACTTTCTAGTTTCTAGGTCAAGAAGCTTCTTTAAGGTGGTCTTAAGCGTGGCATTATATCTTTCTACTAACCCGTCGGTTTGGGGATGGTAGGCCGACGTTCTGATTTGTTTAATGTTCAACTGTTGGCACACCTGTTTAATTAGTTTGGAAATAAAAGGAGTACCCTGATCTGTTATGATTTCCCGGGGAAATCCTATCCGGGAGAAGATGTTAACCATAGCCTTGGCTATCTGTAGGGCATTGGGTTGTCTCAAGGCCACCGCCTCAGGAAAACGAGTGGCGTAGTCCACCAGGACTAGTACATACCTATGATGTCCATCCCTACTCTGGTGAATGGTTCCTCGATTATGGGCAGGGATTGTAGAGGGACTTTAGGGGGAAAGCTCCTACTGTTCTTCTGATATGTAGGACATTCTTTACAATACCTACGAACCTGTTGGTAGATCCCAGGCCAATAAAATGTTTCAAGAATAGCTTTCTCCGTTTTTTCACTCAAACAATGCCCCCCCAACAAGTGACTATGAGCCAAAAAGAGCACTTTTTCTCTATACTTTTGGGGTACTAGTAACTGAGGGGCTTGGCTCATTCCTCCTTTTCTATACACTAGACCCTTTTTAATAAAGAACTGGGGATCTACTTGCTCTGGGTCTTCAGCATCCGTGGCTCTATTCCAGACCTCCCTTAAGGTCGGATCTTCCCGTTGGGCTGTGTGGAAGCCCTGGTCATGCTGCCATATGGCATCTTCTTTTGGTTGGGTTAGTGCTATTTGAATCCAGTCTCTCTTTTCTTTTCTCCTGGGCATTCCAGGGGGAAAGCCGAGGTCCTGCTCTTGGGAAAACGGGGCTGTTTTTCTCCATTCATCCCCCTCATCTCCACCTCCCTGCAATAATTGTTCCATGTAGGGATAATCTCTTCCTAAAACAAAGGGTTCGGGTAATTTAGGAATAAGCCCTACTCGCAGAGGGACTGGTTTTACCAAGGGTTCGTGCTGTACTTGTACCTCAGTGGTAGGATACTGTCTATTGTCACCATGGACACATTGAGTGTTCACAAGGCCCATAGGTTGGGGACTCCCCCCTGGCACACTTTGGGGCCTCATAACACTGTGCAAACATCCTGTGTCAATTAGGGCTGATCTGTCCTCCCCGTTTACCCTCACTGTTCTATGATAGGGAAGTACTTGTCCTTGTCTGGTGCAATAAAAGGATTGAGTAAGCCCCACTTCCATTGGCTCTTCCTTCTGAGGACATACACGTGCTATGTAGCCAAACCCTCCACAGTTAAAACATTGGGGACCTGATGGGGTGGGAGGTCGGAAAGGTGTAGGCAAAGGACCCGAAATTAGGGTAACCGTGTCTGGTTTTCTTGGGATAGGTGGTCGACTAACTTTTGTGGTGGTTCCCCCTGATGGTTTCCAATGGGTTTCTTCCTTTCCTCTTTGTAGATCCTGAGCCCTACTAAATGCACTGGCTATTTCGACTGCTCTTTCCATGTTCAGCTGGGTGTGCTGTCGAACCCACTTTTGTATTGGAGGGTGTAAGGAGGCTAAATATTGTTCCAAATATATCCTTTCCATGATTTCTTTCTTGTTGGATACCAATGGCTTTAGCCACTGATCCGCCATGTCTTTTACTCGATAAGAGAGAGATCTAGGAGTCTCTTGGGGCCCTTCCTTAATTTGCCGAAGTCGAATACGATATGTTTCTTCATCTACACCCAATCTTTCTAAAATGTTCTTCTTAACTTCATCATATGGGGTGATGCCAAGTGGATTAGCTGCCTGGTACGCTGCTTGCAAATCATCAGAAAGGAGGGGTCCCAGATATTGGCCCCATTTCTCCAATGGCCATCCTGCTGCTCTGGCCACCTGTTCGAAATTTGAAAAGAAAAAATCAGGATCCTCTCCACTAACATACTTTTGTAACACCACAGATGGGAGGGTGGTATGTCCTCACTGTTGACTAAGGGTGTCCGCCAATTTTCCTATCACTGACTCTTAGGTGTGACCTTGTTCAGTCAAGGTTTTAAGGAGTTTCTCCCTGTCCTCTTCAGCCACGGCCAGAAATTTCTCCATAATGCGTCCCAACTTTTCTTGATTGTCCACCATTTTCTGTACTGCAGCCTCCATTTCCACAGATCCCACTTCTGACACACTTGTCGGAGGGATGGGCAGAAACAGAATCTAGGAGGCTTAATAGGTGGCTGAATTTTGGCGAAATATTATTGAATATTTGAGGAAGTAATAATGTTCATCAACTTTGATGGTAAAGGATGCCCCTGTTGATGTTTTCTCTGTCAATCTTCTCTTCTCTCTTCCTTCTAGGGATCACCGTTCGCCAAGGTCAGGATGACGTATCCCCGGAGTTTCTCCAAAGAGAAGAAAACAGCGGTAGGTGGTATGGCCCTACTCTCAATATGGTTTACCGTCACCACACCCAGAGTGTAGGTAAAGAAATGCATTCACTGGTGTCAGTCAAAATAAAATAGTTTTGAGATTCTCTAACTTAATCTCCCGAGTTCTATGTACTCCCACCAGGTGATATTTTCCTGGATAAGGAGCAATTTCCTCCACTTTCCCCAATACAAACAAAGAAAGAAAAGAAAAAAAAGAAATTCCCAAACGATAAGGCGAGAAGGTTTTTCTTATATGGCGTGAACACAGTCCAGTACAGCTGGTGCTCTGAAAGTAAACATGCAGTTAGTCTCCTTTTCATACAGGAAACCCTTTTTTTTATAATAGAGCGCAAGACATAAGTGCACAACAGTACATGCAGGTTTAGGTGCTTGCATACTGAGTGGCGTCAGGGTTTTGGTGAGGCCCCTTTTTAGGCACGTTATACCCTTGGCCCCCTCTTCACCCTTTTCACCCTACCCGTCACTTTTCTCCCTCCCCCCTGTGGCACTCACCGCGTCTGCCGCAACTCTCCTGAGTTGCGGCGGCTTCACAGCGACCTCCGGGGGCATCCACCAGTCCTCATACCAGCTCTCCACTTCTTCCCCGGGTTCTTCCTCTCCAGCAGTCGTCTTTTGGCTCTCCCGGCCCTTCGGCGGTTCCTCTTCTGCGCTCAGATCCTTCAATCTCGTGCTCGGCTCCGCGTCTTCCGGGTTCCTCCACCACGCAATCTCTTCCTCCGAGTCCATCCTCTTCAATGCTGGTTGTTTCTCCTCTTCCGGCCTCTCCCTGGATTTCCATTCATCGAGCCTTCCCCAGCGACTTCCTTCTTCCTGTGTGGAGGAGGGAGTTACTTTTGTTAACTCTTTCCTTCCTACGTTAACACCCGGGCCGACATGGGTGAAATATGGTGAGTCGCTGTCCTTGTTCCGGACCACCCCCTCACAAGGCCCAATTGTGATAAATAAGGGCAGTACTCACTCAGGGGTCAAACCTACAAAGTAGGAAATGGTAAACAGCAAGTGATTAAAAAGCTGTTTAGTCCAAAACCATAGTTATTTCCAGAGGCAGGAAGGTGGGAGTACACTGCCTCACATCCCAGCACTCAATTTGCCCCAGTGCATCATTGTAAATTCAGTTCATGATAACACTTACTTCAGTAGTAGTCTTTAATTATTCACCCTTATTAGGGCAACTTGTGCTGTGTAACTCTAGACACGTGTTTCTGGATTCATTCTCTCGTCAGTAGAAAACAACAAGTCATTTTGGAAGTGCTGGAAATGCTGCCCAAAGTCTTTTCAGGTCTCTGTACCAGTCACTTGGCGCAGGTACATCAACACAAGCTCATCGGCTCAGTAGCTCAAGGGAGCCTTTTCAAATGGAAGGAGGGTGGGAGCACACTGTCTCAGATCCCACCACTCATTTTGCCCCAATGCATCATGGTAAATGCCGTGTCTGATTACACTTACTTCAGTAGTAGTCTTCAATATTTCATCCTTATTGGTGCAGCTTGTGCTGTGTAACTCTAGGCACGTGTTTCAGGATTCATTCCTTCAGCAGTAGAGAGCAACAAGTCATTTTGGGGGTGCTGGAAATGCTGCCCAATGTCTTCTCAGGTCTCTGTACCACTGACTGGTCTGGGGAAATAGTTTGTGGTACAAGGTATTTACCACATGCCTTTCCACTAAATGTCCACAATGGCAGTTCCCTGATACAGCTATATGGAGCTCTACTGGTCCTTTGACGTTTGCCAGGCTAAAATCAGTTCAGGCCCCTGCAACACTTTCCTTATTAGCACTTTTCCTAGTCGTCCAACTGTGGTACGGTATCTGGAAGTCTAACTTGGAATGCCCTCTGAACAGAAGTGGGGATGCTGTTTTCTTCAGTCAATAATGTTCCTCTTGTATAGCCTATGTCAGCCTCTCCCTCATCTCCTGAGCAGCGAGTGAAGACTTTATTGCAAGTCTGGACAGAGCAGCAGACTTATTCAAAACTATGAAATGCTGACATCCCAGCCAAGTATACGCACCTTGCAGAAACTTATTTGGCCTAGCAGCTACTATTTGATATCCAAAAATTGCCATTTGTATACATGCAAACTAATATCTTATTTTATCCTTGGCCGTTGTGAAATATTTCACGACTGAAGGTTTTCATTAAGGTATAATTAACCAAAAGGACTCGTTAATACTGGGCTTGAGGAATTTGAACCACATTTCCTACAGTCCAGGAAGAATTATGAAGATTCACTTTGTTTACAGAGGTGTGCTGCCTACATAAATAGCTTTACAGAATGAACCCTCAATACTAGGGGAACAGGTGAAACTGATGGAAAGACTCCTCCATATTGGCAGCGATGGCTTATTGTCCTTCAGATGTTTTTCTCTTAGCAATACCTTAAACCAGCTAGATCAATCTTCGGGATGTGCATTTTTTCATGAGTGCCTCTAAACATCTTAGATAGCCATAGAATCACTGTATGGTTGAGAAAGAAGAGCTATATTTTCCCAAGCGAAAAGCCTAAATATGAAGGAGAGTCCACCAGCGGAATTCTTCCGCCGTATAGATAGCATGGTGATCTAAATTCCGACAGAGAAGTCTCCTCTATCTTATGCACTTACTTCATAAATCTGAGTATTTTCTGTTCCTACCAAAATATGAAGCAGAAACTTACTCTTCCAGATCTGTCTTTGCACAGCTGCTCCCTATTTTTAAGCCTAGAGACAGCATACTCTGCAGTAAACAATTTGCCAATGCTACCTCTCAATCACACAGCGTGATTTATGTAAAAACAGTCGACTTAATCAATATAAACTCATGATGAAGCTAACTGAAATTATTAACTTCATAATGATGCAATGTTTTTAGTACCAGAGACGCATTCCCTGATTTATAAGCAGAAACATTTTGAACCCCTAAACATTTCGTTTTTATGATTCTGTGCTACTTTTAGTTTGTTTTATCTTAATCAGTAAGCAAGCCGTGGTTTTTAATATTCTGCCTAACTGCAACAATTAATTCGGATGTGCAATTACGGAGGTGCTGCAGGCATTCGAGTCATTTGGCTAGCCATTTAAGAGATAAATGGGGTTAACAACTCATAAACAATTGTATTGGAGAAGGAGGATGTTCCTTAGTGGAATGAAGCACAGTATGAATTTAACTAACGTGCGATTTTAAGGTATGCTTGGTGCATCTTTAGAACGCCATGTCATTAAGCCATATTGGAATAAGTCTGAGAATACAGCTGCAAGTACTGTAGAGTAATGTTAGCCGAAAGTCATGCGCCAGAATATGTGGTACCTTTATTTTTGCTGCACCCATATTAAATCAGTTGTTATTTCAAGGGAAGGCTGATGGGTGGATAAGTATTGATGTATAAAAAAAGTGTGTGTGTGTGTGTGTATATATATATATGTATATATATTCATAAACTGAAAAAACAACAGGTTTCAGGGATGTTATAGTTAGGAATTAGCATTTAAAAAACCTTAGATATTCACTGAAAAAAACCACAGGTTTCAGGGACATTATAGTTAGGCTGACATTTCACTCATACAAAACCAGAGAAATTCAGCCGTTATAGTTAGTTGAGATAACTATAACTCGCGCCCCCGCAATGCACTGCTGATGATGTCACATATTACATCACTCATGACATGGCAAGAGAAGTGCAGAAAAAGGAAGAAATGTGCAGAAAGAAGCAAGAGAAATGCAGAAAGAGGGAAGAGAGGCACAGAAAGAAGCAAGAGTGGTTTGCGCACCATTAGTACTAATTTAACACCCACATTTAGCAATAAGTTTCAGGTGACCATTCCAGCCCTGCAAAGGGCCTTCCACCACGCTATAACACTTGTCGCTGCATTTTTGGTAACGTTTGAGCCGTCTGAGCTAGAAACAAGGTTTTTTCTTCAAATCTGCAGACTATGCAGCAGATGATGGATTATGTGGCAAATGTATAATTATGCAAAAATTGGTGCAGCCGAATAGTCGCATAATTCCAGTGGCCCTGCTCATACCTCTGACTAGGTCCAGAAGTGCTCCTCAGTGGTTCCTTTTTTTTTCGTCTCATTGAGTTCATAGTTTAGTTTCTACGGAAACATGGAAGATTAAACCTGAGGTTACCACTCCACAACACAGACTACCATACCACATAATTACTCTCCATAACACATCATCCCACTCTATATAATTCCTATACACTAAATACCACATACTCTCTATCCACACAATTTCACTGCACAACATACCACATAATTCCACTACACACAACGTACATCCACTCCACTCCCAAAAACATTAGTAAAAAACTTTTACATTTACAACGGCAATAGCTCTAACTCTCGCAAATGTGAGACCTATTACATTGCAAATGCTTCTTTAGCTAGTAGTCGTGTTTGCAGAGTGGTAGACTAAGGGGGCTGGGCCTCCAACCACCACTCAGGAATTCCGCTACGTAGGACTTACAGGAGGTACCAGGAGGGCATCTTGGCCCCCAACGTCCATCAGGAGTAAAGTGGACTTCATCCCCCAACCAGTAGTGTGCCAGGAGGCATGTTTGCAGAGTAGTTTGCAGAGTGGTGGGGAAAGGGGGGCATGACCTCCGAAGACCTCTTAGCAATCCCACTGTGTGGGACTTATTGGAGGTATGAGGAGGGGTAGTTGGCCCCCAAGGACATCCTTGGGGGCCAACTACCCCTCCTGTTACCTCTAGTAAGTCCTACACAGCAGGATTGCTAAGTTCTAATAGCAGGCCACACCCCCTTTGCCCACCACTCTGCAAACGTGCTCCCTGGTGAGCTCTTGGATGGGGATTAAAGTCCCCTTTGCTGCTGGGGGTCCTTAGGGGCCAACTAGCCTACCTGTTACCTCCAATAAGCCCCACACAGTGGGATTGCTGAGAGGTGGACACAGGCCACGCCCCTTTTCTCCACCACTCTGCAAACGCACCTCCTGGTGGGCTCTTGGTTGGGAGAAGAAGTCCCCTTGCCTCCTGAGGGTCCCTGGGCGCCAACTAGCCCACCATGTATCTCCAGTAAGCCCCACACGTTGGGATTGCTGAAAGGTGGTCAGAGGCCACGCCCCCTTTTTCACACCACTCTGCAAACGTGCCTCCTGGTGCACTGCTGGTGGGGCAATGAGGTCCACTTTAGTCCTGAAGTCCTCAGGACACAAGGGGACCTCATCGCCCCACCAGCAGTGCGCCAAGAGGTGCGTTTGCAGAGTGGGGTTAAAAGGGGCATGGCCTCCAACCACCTTGCAGCAATCCCACTGTGTGGGGCTTACTGGAGGTACCTGGTGGACTTGTTGGCCCCTATGGACCCTCAGCATTGAAGGGGACTTTATCCCCAACCCAGAGCGTGCCAGGAAGCACGTTTGCAGAGTTGTGCAGGGAGGGGGCAAAACCTCTGGCGATTTGCCAGCTTCTGTTTTTTTAGCCCTGTTGTGGGAAGGGGGGCTGTGTGGCCCCCCTTTCCTTAATACTTTTTGGGCCCTGGGAACCCCACCACCCAGGGCCTGAGCCATTTAAAAAATAAATATATAAATAAAATGGGAAGAGGGCCACGCGGCTCCCCTTCCGAGGCCAATTTCGGCCCCAAGGAGCCCATCTCCCGGACCCCGGCCATTTTTGCATAACATTTTAAAAAAGGAGGGGGGCTGAGTGGCCCCCCTCCCGGGCCATTTTCGGCCCTGGGGACCCCATCCCCGAGGCTTGGCCATTTCATTTTATTTTTTTTAATCTTTTAAGGGAGGTGTCCGTGCAGCCCCACTCCCCAGGCAGATTTCGGCCCCGGGGACCCCATTCCCCAGCCATTCCTTTTTTCTTTTTTTTTTAAAGGGAGGCTGCTAACAGTTCCAACCAGGAAGTGTTGGCAGCCATATTGTGACTCAGTTGAATCGAGTCACAAGGAAAAAGGTTCAGAAACATTAAATATAAAGAAAAGGGGGCAGTGTAGAAACACCCTGACACCCTAGGCCTGCTCAGGGTGTCCCACAGGGACCCGAGGGCCAAAAAAAGCATTTTCTTTTTTTAATTTCAGCGGGATTCACGCTGGGTGTGCAAATCCAGCCAAATTGTTTTTTTTAAACAAAGCGCAGGCTGCTGTGCTTCATTTTCTTTAAGCCCCCAGGTGGGCCAGGTCCCAGGGGCAATTATCTAAATAGATGCAGGGGCCCTAGTGGGCCACCACAACTCCAGGGACCGCCACTACCCTGCCTCCCCGGGACTATGTTTATTAAATGCAGGGGGCCACGTGGGCGCCCCACAGTCCCGGGGACTGCCACCTCCCTGGGACTATTTTTTTATTTAATGCATGGGTGGCTACTGCCCCCCCACGCAGCCCAGAGGACTGCCACCTCCCTGGGCCAATTTTGTTAAATGCGGGGGGCCACGCCGCACCCCCCGCAGCCTCCACCACCCCGGGCAGGCCTCCACCTCCCCGGGGCTACACTGAAAAGATCTGTGGGGGCTTCAGCCCCCCCACTGACCTCCAGGGACTGCCTTCTCCGCTGGGCTGAAGTATTGTAATGCGGGGGGCCACGCGACCCCGCTGCCCGGGGACTACCACCTCCCCGGAGCAAGATTTCAACATACGTGTGTGGGACTCCAGCCCCCCCACGCAGCCCTGGGGACTGCGACCTCCTTGGGGCACAAAAAAATATAAAAACGGGGGTCTGTTGTGGACCCCCAGCCCCAGGGACCACCACCTCCCCGGGGCTACAGAGAAGATGGGAGTAGGGCTGCCAGGCCCCCCTCTAGGAGCCCTCCATGGCCCTGGGGACCGACACCCCCTTGGGCCGGCTCCAGCAATGTCCCGGGGTGCCCACTGTTCAGTAATCAGTAATTTTCCTTCACCATCACCTTCGTTAAGTAAAAGGGAAAGGGGCATGTCACGGTGGAAAAAAGAAGAAGACAGATATAGCGAGACTGTACTAACAGTCAATATCCTCTCTGCTTTTATAAACAATAATTTCTTCCCTGATTTCTCTCGTTCCTTAGGTAAGAGAGAAAGCAATGCCCATTTGTATTCTGGGTTTAATTAAAATACAAGGGTTTTTCCAACTGTCCTAGCCCTTAAACAAAACAATTATATGGAATCTGCTTTTCTTTTAAATGTTATCCCCCAGGGCCTTCTGGGATTTGTAGTGTGTATGCGTGCGCTTTTGCAAATTCTCCTCTTAGGTAAAAAATAAAGTACTGGCTAAACCACGCAACCCGTCACCACCACCTCCCATGCCCCGTGTTCCCTCCCACACCCTCCTCCCTCCTCCTGTCTGGGTAAAAACAGCAATTCTGGACCCAGGTACTCACTCGCTTTGCCACAACTCTCCAGCGTCGTGGCGGCTGACCAGCATCCTCTGGAGAAATCCACCACTCCTCCGGTCGGGATTCTTCCTCTTCTTCTCTCCGACTGGGTCCTTCGGGTTCCTGCTGTTCGGCAGCTTTCCTGGTTGTTTCCCGTAGAATCGAGCTCTTCCTCCACTCCACAGGAGCCCACTCGGTGGTGCCTTCTTCTCCAGCAGTTTCTGTCTGGCTTCCCAAGTGTCAGCGTCATAGTTCCTCATCTCCTCTTCTGGTTTCTGTGGTTCCGTTTTCACCCAGCTGCCTCCCTCTGATTTCTTCTCCGTTTTCCAGACTCCTCTATCCTGTTAAAGAAACAGTCACCATTTACTGCCTGCGTGACTGTGGTGCATGTTTTTGTGACCTTTCTTTCTTTTTCCTACCAGGTCTCAGAACGCTGAGAGTCCTTTGGAAATATGACAACGCGAAATACAGGTAGGTGAAGCCCCCCAGGTACACAACCCCTCACATCTCCCTTTCCTTACTTTCTTGATACCAGGAAAACAATCATGGGGATAATGTGACAAATAATCCGCATTGCTTTGATGACTGCCCTTTCGATGTACGGTTGTAGGGAAATGGTTGTAGGGCCAAAAACCACCTGAGGATGCAGTCATTATTACTTTTGTTTCGAGCCATCAATTCCAATGGGGCATGGTCAGTGAAGAGGGTAAACTCACGGTCCTCTAAATAATATTGTGGTGTGTTAATGGCCCACTTAATGGCTAAGGCTTCTTTCTCAATGGCTGCATACTGTATTTCTATAGGGAATAGTTTCCTACTAATATATGTTATGGGGCGTTCATCTCCTTGTACATCATGTTGGAATAACACTACCCCTAGACCTGTTTCTGAAGCATCAGTTTGGACTATAAAATGTTTGTCATAGTCAGGGCTGATTAGGACTGGTTAAGACAATAGTGCTCGTTTGAGCAACTCCAAAGCATTGATCACGGTACTTGAAGGGTGACGTAACTCTGCTTGTGCTATAAAAAGTGGGGCCCAGACTCCAGAACTTTAGATTACTGCTGAACTAAGGAACCTGTCAGGAAGAAGGGCTGGAAAAGCTGTCAGGAGGAACTGCCACTTTGTTGCGTGCTTTGCTGTGTTGGCCTGCTGCTTGCTGCTTCTGTCTTGGGCAGGGAAAGTACTGGAGTGTACTTTCATCATCCTGCTGTTAGAGTTTTCTCCAAGGGCTTGAAGTAGAGCATGCCTCCTGTTGGAAGTCTCAGGGAAATCAAAGACTTCAAGAGAACTCACTGGAATCAAGGAACCTGCCAAAAAGAAGAGCTGCAAGAGCTGCCAGGAGGAGTACTGCCCCTTTGCTGTGTTTTTGCTTTGTTGGGTTGGCCTGCAGTTGCTGCTTCTGCCTTGGGCAGTAAAAGGACTGGACTGAACTTTCTTTACTTGTGCTGAGTATCTCCAAGGGCTTTAAGTAGAGCTTGCCTCCTGTTCCGAAGTCTCAGGGACTGCAACGATTTCACCAAACTCTGGGTACCGCTTCTGGAACCGTTGTTTCAGTTGCCACAGACAAGGGAAAAGCAACCGACTCCGTCACCGACTCCGTCGCTGGCTCTGTGTCCTGACGGCACCGCAGAGGGCACCGTCTGCATCTCGCACCACAACCCTGGTCTCAATGGCGCTGACGATCGCCGCCGCTGCCACCGAGCCGCTGCTTGCACCGTGACCTGTGGGCACCACACTCCGCACTGCCTCGCATCACTTCGCCATCCTGGTCCCTCCGACGCCATCATGGCACACTGGTTGCTACTTCCGTGACTGCATCATGGATTGGGGGCACTGCTTGTAAGTCTCACGATGCACCGCCCTGTCCAACACCGCAGTCCGGACCGACCGACGCCACCTCCCCGCAACCGACTCTGTCGCCTGTACCGAGATCTGTCAGCACCGCAACAAGAACTGCCTTCACTCTGCACCACAGCCCTGGTCTCACTGACGCCGCAGGATGACCGTCACCGAGCCGCTGCCTGCACCGCGACTTGAGGGCACCGCACTCCACACCACTACATTTTGCATTGCAACTGCGACGATTGCCATGACCGGCCCGATCCAATGTGTCGGCCGCAACACAAAAGGTACTATTTACGAGTCTGTCGAGGCCCCTGACCAACGCGGTCAGACGGACCTGTTGGATTCTGTTGTTTACAGCACCGCGGTAACTTCGGTCGGAGCTACCAGCTCGGAAGAACTGTGTTTTCAAGTTACTTTTGCAAACCTGCAATATTCTTGCAAAGGGCATATTTTTAAGTAACTGTATGTTGGATATTTATCGTTTTGGTCGTGTTTTGGATATATAAAAATATTGGATATTTTTCTAAACTGGTGTGGTGTTCTTTTGTAGTGTTTTCGCTGTATTACTGTTGGTTATGTGCAAATGCCTTACACACGGCCTCTGAGATAAGCCTGACTGCTCGTGCCAAGCTACCAAGGGGGTGAGCAGGGATTATTTAAGGAGTGTAACTCCCTTATCCTGACTAGAAGGAAGGGTTCCTACTTGGCCAAAGGTGCAAACCATTGCCAACTAGAGACCCCCATTTCTTACAGTCTGTGAATGGGTGTGGGAGTGTATGAGTGAGTCTATGAGTGGATGTGTGAGTGTCCGAGTAGGTCTGTGAGTGGGTGCATGAGTGTCTAAGTGGGTCTGTGACTGGGTACAATAGTCTCTGAGTGGATCTGTAAGGGCGTGTGTGAGTCTCTCAGTGGGTCTTTGAGTGGGTGTGGGAGTCTCTCAGTAGGTCTGTGAGTGGGTGTGTGAGTGTCTGAGTGGGTGTAAGAATCTCTGAGTGTGAGTGTAAGTGGGTGTATGAATCTCTCAGTGGGTTTGTGAGTAGGTGCGTCAGTATCTGTGTGGGTCTGGGAGTGGGTGTCTGAGTGTCTGAGTGTCTAAGTGTGTCTCTGAGTGGTTGCATGAGTCTCTGAGGTCTGCGACTGTGCTGTCATGTTACACGGGGGCAGCAATGAGCGCCATGATAGGTCAGCGAATCCAACCACATGAAAAAAAACTCATAAGGGGTCCCTCAGATACCCGTACAAGGCAACCATTGGGTCAGGGTAGCTCTAGCTTGACCCTTTCTATACTATTTAGCCTCAAAACACATCTCCTGGGACACGGTCCCGGTTTAGAAAATGGAGGCAACAACTTTCTTCACAGGTTGCAGCCACCCAATCACAGAAATTCCCCTGGTGTGAAGGGTCGCAAAGCTCTGCGTAGGGGTCGCAAAGTGTCCATGACTCTACATATCTAAATTAACCTGTGTTTTTTATTGTATGTTAATGGTTTTTATTTTTTAATAAAAATTAAGTTGTGGTGTGGAGTGGCATTATAGTTAGTGTTGTCTGGTTAGTGAGCTGAAAAGAGTGTGTATGGAGGTGAACTACTTCTCTTAATTTGAAGGTGGTGGATAAACTGTAAATGAAAGTTATAACTATAACTTTAGAATTTCTTAAGTTTGTGTAGTTTAAGTTTGGTTTGCATTGGGGAAAAAAAGTTTCCGAACTACAACTAAACTTTAACCTTTGCTTTTTTTCATTGAATTTCAACGTTGTTAAAAAAATGTTATTGTGTTTCAAATAGTAGTTTCCAGTGCCTCTGAGTATAGTGTTGTTATGTGGTGTGTCGTACAGTACAGTGGAGGAGAGGGTTGTAAAGTCTATTGTCATAGAATGGAGTAGAGTGGAGTGAATAGAGTAGAGTAGAATAGAGTGGAGTGGAGTTTCGTAGAGTCTAGTAAAGTGTTGAGATGTCATCAGTGATGTCATGAGTGATGTCACTGACCATGTCATGAGTGATGTAATATGTGACGTCATCAGCAGTGCATTACGGGTGCGCGAGTTATAGTTAGCTGAACTAACTATAACGGGGGAATTTCTATGGTTTTGTACGAGTGAAATGTCCAACTAACTATAACGCCCTGAAACCTATGGTTTTTTCAGTGAATTTCTAAGGTTTTTTAAATGCTAATTTCTAACTATAACGTGCCTGAAACCTATGGTTTTTTCAGTGAATTCCTAAGGTTTTTTAAATGCTAATTTCTAACTATAACGTGCCTGAAACCTATGGTTTTTTCAGTGAATATATATATATTTATTATACTATGTATACATGTGAAAATGTCTCGGTCCCCTGTTTGCCTTGGTGGCACGGAAAAAATGGGTGGAACTAACGTCAGCACGCCGACGAGGTTCTCTTATGGCTCCGATGACGTCATACGGTGTCGCGAGCGGAGCCGTGCTATTATGACGTCCTCGTTGACGTGGGAGAGCTAGGAAAGAATTTCCGTGGAATGCTGGTGCAGGGGATATTCACCTAAGTGTTCAGGCTAGTCCTTTGGGAGCAACTGTTTATGTTGCCACTCCAGAAACCGAAACCAGTGATCCGAGGGCAGAGGGCCTGCAGATGGCACACGAGGTGGGGTGCCCAGTCGTGTGCACCGGCGGGGCAGCAAAGTGACAAGCACCACAACCCACAAAAAAGGTAACGAGGGCACTGAATAACACAGGATCTTCTCTTTGTATCTGGCAGGAACAACGAAGTTAAAATGCCCTAGTACCAAAATGTAGAATTAGTGCTACAACGGTCTTCAAGAGGACCTGCGATGCCGCTTCTGCCTCCCGTACCCTGGAGGTGGCACATGGGTCACGCGGTACGGTCATACTGCGGTGGGACGCACACTCGTTGACCTCTCATGGCACTGCTCCACACTTCAGGGAGGACGCTTTCCATTAGCTATGTTTTCTGATGACATGTCGCGCTGGCCCCGTCCAACAACAGAACTCCTTTAGATCCAAACAGACTCTTCCACTCTCTCACCGGAAGTGAAACCAGGCCACGCGGACACTTTCACAATACAACAGCCGGGAATGCACTTTTTGGTAAAAACCACATTCCTTCCTCCTAATTAATCAAATAAACGTTTCACTGAAGAACAGGGGCCAGATTCGATTGGTAAACAGCCGTTACAACGACTTTTTTACTTTGCAATACCATTACAACGCATGCATTACCACGCATGCGTTGTACATCACGAAGTCATTACTACGCATTTTTTAGAACGCATGGTCATTTACCACGCATGCCTTTACAACAAATTTTGTTGTAAAGATATGTATGGTAAATGACCATGCGTTCTAAAAACATGTAGACTGATCCATGTCGTTGTAAGGAAACAGAGGCTGTTCCGTTTCCTCACAACGACGTGCACCGCCCCTCAGAGACGACGTGAAGCAGGAACCACAAGGAGAGAGGAACCACGAGGAGTGAGAGGTAAGGGGATTGGGCATGGGGTGGGGGTTTCTTTTCTAGGGTTTAGGGTAGTGCAGTGGTGTTTGGGTGGTGTAGGGGTCGTGCTGGGGGTAGTGTTTTAGGGTTTAGGGTAGTGCAGTGGTGTTTGGGTAGTGTAGGGGGTCATGCTGGGGGTAGTGTTTTAGGGTTTAGGGTAGTGCAGTAGTGTAGGGGGTTGTGCTGGGGGTAGTGTTTTAGGCTTTAGGGTAGTGCAGTGGTGTATGGGTAGTGTAGGGGGTCGTGCTGGGTTAGTGTTTTAGGGTTTAGGGTAGTGCAGTGGTGTTTGAGTAGTGTAGGGGGTCATGCTGATGGTAGTGTTTTAGGGTTTAGGGTAGTGCAGTGGTGTTTGTGTAGTGTAGGGGGTCATGCTGGGGGTAGTGTTTTATGGTTTAGGGTAGTGCAGTGGTGTTTGGGTAGTGTAGGGGGTCGTGCTGGGGTAGATTTAGGGTTTAGGGTAGTGCAGTGGTGTTTGGGTAGTGTAGGGAGTCGTGCTGGGGGTAGTGTTTTAGGGTTTAGGGTAGTGCAGTGGTGTTTGTGTAGTGTAGGGGTTGTGCTGGGGGTAGTGTTTTAGGGTTTATGTTAGTGCAGTGGTGTTTGGGTAGTGTAGGGGGTAGTGCTGGGGTAGTGTTTTAGGGTTTAGGGTAGTGCAGTGGTGTTTGTGTAGTGTAGGGGGTAGTGCTGGGGGTAGTGTTTTAAGGTTTAGGGTAGTGCAGTGGTGTTTGGGTAGTGTAGGGGTTCATGCTGGAGGTAGTGTTTTAGGATTTAGGGTATGGCAGTGGTGTTTGGGTAGTGTAGGGGGTCGTGCTGGGGGTCGATTTAGGGTTTAGGGTAGTGCAGTGGTGTTTGTGTTGGGAGGGGGTCGTGCTGGGGGTAGTGTTTTAGGGTTTAGAGTAATGCAGTGGTGTTTGTATAGTGTAGGGGGTTTAGGGTAGTGCAGTGGTGTTTGTGTAGTGTAGGGGTCATGCTGGGGGTTGTGTTTTAGGGTTTAGGGTAGGGCAGTGGTGTTTGTGTAGTGTAGGGGGTAGTGTTTTAGGGTTTAGGGTAGTGCAGTGGTGTTTGTGTAGTGTAGGGGGTCATGCTGTGGGTAGTGTTTTAGGGTTTAGGGTAGTGCAGTTGTGTTTGTGTAGTGTACGGGGTCGTGTTTTAGGGTATAGGGTAGTGCAGTGGTGTTTGGGTAGTGTAGGGGGTCATGCTGGGGTTAGTGTTTTAGGGTTTACGGTAGTGTAGTGGTGTTTGGGTAGTGTAGGGGGTCATGCTGGGGGTAGTGTTTTAGGGTTTAGGGTAGTGCAGTGGTGTTTGTGTAGTGTGGGAGGTCATGCTGGTGGTAGATTTAGGGTTTAGTGTAGTGCAGTGGTGTTTAGGTAGTGTAGGGAGTCGTGCTGGGGGTAGTGTTTTAGGGTTTAGGGTAGTCCAGTGGTGTTTGTGTAGTGTAGGGAGTCATGCTGGGGGTAGTGTTTTAGGGTTTAGGGTAGTGCAGTGGTGTTTGGGTAGTGTAGGGGGTCATGCTGGGGTAGTGTTTTAGGGTTTAGGGTAGTGCAGTGGTGTTTGTGTAGTGTAGGGGGTCATGCTGGGGGTAGTGTTTTAGGGTTTAGGGTAGTGCAATGGTGTTTGTGTAGTATAGGGGGTAGTGTTTTAGGGTTTAGGGTAGTGCAGTGGTGTTTGTGTACTGTAGGGGGTCGTGCTGGGTTCTAGTGTTTTAGGGTTTAGGGTAGTGCAGTGGTATTTGTGTAGTGTAGGGGTAGATTTAGGGTTTAGGGTAGTGCAGTGGTGTTTGGGTAGTGTAGGGGGTCATGCTGGGGGTAGTGTTTTTGAGTTTAGGGTAGTGCAGTTGTGTTTGGGTAGTGAAGGGGGTCGTGCTGGGGGTAGGGTTTTAGGGTTTAGGGTAGTGCAGTGGTGTTTGGGTAGTGTAGGGGTCAACCAACATGAATTTGTCCTTGTGTGATGTAACCAATGCTCATGTAAAGCACTCCAATACCTGACCAGTCTGCACTATATAAAACTGCAAAAACAAAAAATAAAAAGTGTTTTGCACACTTCTGTCATTGGGCTATATGTGGGCTACCTCTGGGTGATATTTGTGCTACATTTGGGCTCTTTTTTCTCTGGTAGCCATCTTGGGAGACTTATTTGTTATGAAGTTTCCTAATTTCCTCATTTACTACATTCTCCTCAGTAGGAAATGCTTTCAGTTTTTTACTTTGATTCCATCAAGAAGGCATTCAGATGTGTCACACATTTGCCCTAAATTCAGAATGTTAGCACTCTAGTTGTTCATTAGATCACTGTAGTAAAGCTACTGCTCACCAAGGAGTTAACTGGAAGTCTACTGCTGGTATTGAAAGTGATTGTTTCAGTCTGCATGTCAGAATTTTCTAATGAAATAGAAGAGGATTTGAGATCTCACTTAAAACATGTCCTAATTTTTCTTTCTACAGCACTAACCATAATTTCTATGGCAAAATGAACCCCTCATTTTGTTCCTTTTTAAATTAAATGTTTTAAGTGTTACCAGTTTATTCCAATCAAGATGGCTTCAGGTGTGCCATACTTTTGTCATAAGTAAGACTGCTAGCGTTCTAGTTGCTCTTTAGAACACTCTGGGAAGCTGCAGTAGAACACAAAGGCATCAACTGACAGGCTGCTCCTGTTGAAATATAACAGGAAGATATTTGAGATCACACTTGAAACATGTCCTAATTTTTCTTTCTACAGCACTAACCATAATTTCTATGACAAAATGAACCCCATCATTTTGTTCCTTTTTAAATTAAATGTTTTAAGTGTTACCAGTTTATTCCAATCAAGATGGCTTCAGGTGTGCCATACTATTGTCATAAGTAAGGCTGTTAGCACTCTAGTTGTTCTTTAGAACACTCTGGGAAGCTGCAGTAGAACACAAAGGAATCAACTGACAGTCTCTGCCATTGTTGGATGTACATGTTTTACTGAGAATGTCAGACTTCATTCTCACATGACTGAGAAAGATAATGTGAATTTACAGAAAATATGCTCTCATTTTAGCTTCTGGAGCACCTTCCAAAACTGTATGGGACAAGCATGTGAAAATAGTTTTCTCTCAAACATGATTCATGATATCCCAGCAGAAGGTTTTTCACAGGGTAAAATCACCTTAGAACACACCACAATTCCTGAAATTAGTATGGTACCATCAACAAATGAATTCTAATGTAACTAAAGTCTGTTATCACCCTTTATAGTTCTCCTTTTGGTAACCCTCAAAATCTTCGATTCACTACAATGCATTTCAATGGGGTACTATCATTTATATTGGTCGCAAGATGGCTGCCAGCAATTCCAGGATGAAGTGCTGACAGCCAATCAGATCTCACGATTAAGCCTGGGCGTAGTTCGCGAAGTAGCGCTACGCGAAGCTACGCAAAGTGCAGTTCGCACTACGCGAGCTACGCGTAGCACTACGCGAACTGCGTAGTGCACTGTTCGCAATGATTGCACAGTGCCGGATGCTTGTCCGCACTGTGCAATCATTGAAAACGGCATCTTGCACAGTGCGAGCTGTCTTTTACTGCCGCTCGAGTAGATTTTTACTCGAGCGGCAGCTTTCTCAACGCGGACTGGTAGTTTCTCATCGCGAGCGGTCGCGAGCATACGCGACCACTCGCAATGAGAAACCTGACCTCCTTGCGTTGAGAATCTCGCCGGGAGGTTTATTTTCCACGCTCGCGATCGGCAACTTGATGTTGCTGATCGCGAACGAGGAAAAAGTCTCGCCGGGATGTCATTTTGCTTGCTTGCGGTCGCCAACTTGACGTTGAGGACCGCGAGCAAGCAAAAATGACCGCTGCACTACGCTACGCGTGTTTGCACTGTGCTACGTGCAATTCGCGTTGTGCGAAGTAGCGCAAACTTCGCAAACTACGCGAGCGTAGCGTAGTGCTTTGCTCAGGGTTACTCACGATGACATGTGTGGTTAGGCTCCGCCCAGATATATATGTGTTTTTACTTTTGATTTTCTCAGCAACTACTGAACGGATTTACACCATTTAACAAAAAGGGTTCTTTCTGAACCAAGAACTACCTCTTTGCCAAATTTGGTGTAATTCCGTTCAGCAGTTCGGGCTGTAGCCTTGCATAAAGTTTCCTATGGGAAATTGATTTTTTGACTCTTATTTTTTAATTTCTCCGCAACTACTGAACGGATTTACACCATTTAACAAAAAGGGTTCTTTCTGAACCAAGAACTACCTCTTTGCCACATTTTGTGTAACTCCGTTCAGCAGTTCGGGCTGTAGCCGTGGCTAAATTTTCCTATGGGAAAATGAATGGGGAAAACACGTTTTGGGACCCCCCTTTTTTCTCGGCCCCTGCTTGACGAATCACCCCAAAACTTTCAGGGTAGGAGCGGACCGGAGCGGGCCATAAAGTTTGAAAATTTCGCAAAGATTCGTCAACCGACGCTAGAGTTATTTCAAATAGAATGTTGCGGATTTCCTATGGAAAATAGGTCCTAACTATAACTATCTACTGGCGACCGCCAGTAGATAATATATATATATATATATATATATATATATATATATACATACACAAAACTTTCCAATAAAAAAGGTTAATCTTATCCACTTTAGCTCCTTTCTTGAAAATTTCGGGGTGATCCATTTAGCGGGGTGAGAAAAAAAGGGGGTCTCAAAACACGTTTTCCCCGGGCAATTTCCCATAGGAAAAGTGAACAGTGCTACAGTCAAAATAGCTGAACAGAATTACATCAAATTTGGCAAAAGATAGATCTTTACCCAAAAAGCATGTTTTTGTAAATCCAAACAGCAGTTTTTGAGAAATTAAGGTTCAAAATGTATAGATATATCAGGACGCTGTAGTACCGCAGCATCAGCAGATCAAAATATAAGATCTGATTGGCTGCCTCACATCAACAAAGATTTTAGCAGCCATTTAAGTCTGAGTCCTAAAAAAAAAATAACATACAGGTTTGCAGAGAGGGTCTGAGAGGGACCGGTCAGAGCCAAAAACAATGTTTTAGCGGTACCGTGGTTGTACTGCGGTACCAGAGTAATTTTTTTTATTAGAAACCTTCAGGCATGGGCCAGGGATGAGGCATCCTGGCATTCGTTTGTTTTATAATTGCATGGGGTGGTTGGGTTGAACTGTTCCCCCCCAGTGCCCCTTATAAGCCCCATCCCCTTGGGCCCGATGCACTGCACATAGGAGTCCATGAACCCATCCCTAGGTCCTGATGTGATGTGCAGGCATAAGGACCACTGAAGAGCCCCCCTTAGTGGTGGTATCCATAGGGGAGTGGGACAGCGACCGTGGTACAGAAACCCTGCCTGCATAGAATGGGCAGGGACAAGGAGATGCCTGCATCTCTACTAGCAAACAGCAGGGCCAGATAGGCAGGGAGCCATCTGGGCAGCACAGGAGTGGGCTTTCCGCACTGCCTTAACATAAATAAAGGCTAATTGGTGGCCCTGGTAAATCTGTGACACCCCCATAAGATAAAAAAAGAAAACAAAACACACAACATGAAGCCACATTAATGAACAGCAGCAGGAGAACCCTGCTGCTCAAATATTCACTGCTTTGGTGAGGGAACGCCCCATAATGTCCGGCAGGGGCTTGTTGGTCAATTTCTCTCTCCTTGTGTTGCCCCAAGGAGGAGCAGCAACACAACCAAGTTACCTCTGAAACATTTGCATTCATGACCTCAAGAGAGTTTTCATTATTTTCAAAGCACTCCAGAGCTGGAGGTTTTGCTCTACAAATCAGGAGTGCAGGGATACCTTGTGGTTTGGTTCTATGGCTGCATTTTGTGGGTGGGCTTAAGAGAGTTAAAAAAAAATAATAAGACAAACACGTTCATGTTGTTTTAAATAAAATGCTTTATTTTAAGTAGTTTTGTGTCAATTATTATTTTTTACACACAAGGGGTGAGGGGGAGGTGTAGCCACCATACGTCCTCCCTAGTCAAATACACACAATAACAAAAGGTACTGTAGCTTTTGAACAAAGTCAGTCAACTGTTTTCCTATTAAGTTAAACAAGTCTGTGTCCAAAGTAGGGACATCTCAGAACTACTGCCAGAACAAAAGGGAAGATCATTCTTATGGAAGAGTAAGCCTCACACACATATTTGTGTCATGCTTCATCATCTGCAACCTCTCCCAACCCTGGTTGGACAGTGCCACCAGGGCGGACTCAACCTCCTGACAGACCCCGACAGGAGGAAGTTCTTATATAAATACTACTGGACAAAGGCGGGATCCAGATCAATTAAAAATACCTGGTGGTTCCCAGGTCAATCGCCTTTAATGGTGGGGACCTCAGGTATTTCTAAAAACCAAGTCGAGACGGTATTTTTGGGGACAATGGCTCAACCCGTCTCCCAAAGCCAACATGTTTCTACCCTCAGGTGCAGCATTAACAGGTCTGGGGCATTCTTCAGGGCTGTGTATCCTTCGTTTACTCAGGCGGCCTAATCGTTGAGTTAAATATCTTAATAACCAAAAGAAACCCAGGTGAGTCCTACCTGAGTGTGGATTTAGGTATATTAGCATATCAAGGTAAATAACAGCAAAATGGAGAAAAAATAGAAAGAATTAAAATTAATTTGAACTTCCATATATGTACATTTATTTACTATTCACAGCATGCTGTGGACATGCAGGTGACACTCCACAGCACGTCACTGCAAAAAACACATGTGATAAGTGAAATAGCACATACATATACAGCACACATGCATTAAAAACATCCAACTTCAGTAATTCCTTATGAAGGTGCAAATGCTTCCTAAAAGACAAGACACTATCCCTTACCCTATATTTTAGGGGGTACCGGCTCCTGGCCTGGGAGGGTGATGATGCCCTTTATAGTCACACACTGATGCAAAGTGAGGAATGGTCAAAAGATTGAATCATGTGTAGAAGACACAAGTTATACTTAGAAGGGTGTAGCTATAGGCTGTTGTTGGCTGGTATACATAGTAATATGAAATTTAACTGAGTCATCACTAAGACATAGGGGTCGATTCCGATCTCGGTCGGAAGGCTTTACCGGATCCGAGTCAGAGGCTTTGTTTCCGACCGAGTCGTACAGAGGTCCGGACGCCCAAGTACGATGCGAATGAACGCGAAATCGCCGACCGAATCATTTCCGGGTCCGAACCGCTCCGTACGACTCGTTCGCACTCGATTCGTACCGCGCAATGGAGACGTTTTACGACCGAGCCAGTACGATGCACGATCCGGACAGCCAGATCGAGTCGGAGCCTCCGACACGTAAAAGCTCTGGGAAGCGGACTTCGGGGGTCCGTGCCGGACCCCTCTTCACCCGTAGCCTCACGAGTCGGACACAGGGGGGACCCAAGGGTCCCCCTATACATGCATGTATGGTGCGGATGGCACCAATGCGTACCCACTACAGGGGGCACCCTTTTGCCCAATGTACCCATTGAGTCAATGGGAGCCCATGTACGCGTCGTACGAGCAGCTCCCATTGACTTCAATGGGAATCCGACCGAACCGAGTCCGTCAGCATGCGGCCGCATCGTACTCGCTCGGTCGGACTGCAGGAGTCCGGCTCGGTCGGAAAACAATCCGGATCAGGATCGGTCGGAGAGCTTTCCGACCCAGATCGGAATCGGCCCCATAGTGTCAGTGATTGTACAGGTAGAAACTGGACCCTAGATGGGTCTTCAAGAAAGAGAATGGGCAGTGTGTCACTCATTTCATAGTGCAAAGTCTGTCATTACTATATCAATTTTTGTAAAACTAAGACATCTGCAGAAGTTAGTTAGGGTTTGTGGATGAAACCGTGTTGGCAAATCTGCATGTTGGTTATTGTAGGCACAGTGAGTAGAATACTAAATTTGGTCATCACCCAGTTTCAGAAGTATGCTTCATCAAATATGTGTAAATATCATTCCAAATATGATATCCATGTTCATTCCTAAGTGGCATCCTATTAAGAGGTACATACTGGCAACATCAATTAAGAACCTAAGGGGAGAGGATGTAGCCTTACGGCTAAAGCTGCCGACTTTGGAGCTGGGGAACCAGGTTCGAGCATTGGCGTCGGCTTGTCATCCTGTGATTCTGGGCAAATCACTTAATCTCCCCACGCCTACCAAATAATGAATGCTTCCTTGTGTACAGGACACAAGTCCTAAAAAAAGAAGTGGGGGGACTGACGAAGTCAGGCAGTAGGCAAGTGACATCATGACCCGTGCTATCAAAGCACATGACGTCACGACGTGTGACATTCCACGTGGCATCACAGGAAGCTACCTCACTGGAATTGATGCTCAGGTAAGTGTATGTTATAACATATGCCAACGGAAAATGCAATAAAATATGTTTTTTTTTTTAAAAAGGTGTCTGCTGCAAAGCATATCATGTAACATGCAGATCACAGATTTTCATTTGATGTAGATAGGTAAGTGGATTACTGCTATGAACACAGAGATCCTTTTGTTACTTGCAGTTAATAAATTGTAATCCTTCTAGTAGACCGCAGTGAGCTATGAAATGTATTTCACTCCTACACCTTGTAACCCTGACTGTCTCATGTAACACATCTTGTACATTAATTTACACACTTAGATGATTTATTTGGAATGGATAATGTGTATGTTATGTAAGGTGCTCTAACAATCTGCATTGGGATGAGTAGCGCTATAAAATAAATAAAATAGTGCTATTTAAATTGTTATTTGTGTAAATACTGAGACAGACCAACCCATCTGGCATTCTTACAGTGCATGCACTTATATACAACAAAGTAAAAAGCATGCCTCTCTTAAGTACCTGTGAAGAGATAACAAGATGTGTGCTTTTGTTTTCTCGCCGGTGCATTTGCATGTGTGAGGTTCCAGGACGCCTCCAGTCCCATACTCGATCAAAAGGAGGCCTGATGGCCCCTTAACTTCTGTCTTTATCGTTGCCCAGCTGGAGGTAGGGAAAAAAAGCCCCCTCACTGCCTGCACGTTGCTGCTGGCAATCGAAAGCAGACAACGTGCAGGAGCTGATGAACATGTCCCGGTGTTTCAAAATTACTCTGGGACAAGTTCAACAAATTTCTGTGGGGCCATACTTCTTAGCAGAGGGGACAGCACCACCCTGTAGAAAGAGTGGGGGGATGCCGTGTACCCGCGTGTACCCCCGACTCGTGCCCTGGATGTGTAACGTAACTGGTGCTCATGTAAAGCACTCCAATACCTTCGAGTCGAGTTCGCGCTATATAAATCTGCAAAAAAAAAAAAAAAATGCTCATGTGTCCCATTCCATGGCTAGAGTTTGCATCCAAAAATGGGAAGGACGCACAACTACATGCACACATCACTTACGTGGTCAAAAGGCCCATTGTGTAATTTCACCTGAGCAAGAGCGCTCCCAGCCACTGGTACTGCTTCCGAGTGCGGTTGCTCTGTTTTTGAGGCCAGTGAGGATGGTGAGTCAGCACACATGATGGGTGCTATGGCGCCATCACCTCTTGTGCCGTACGATTCATGGGACTCGTAGTTCCCTCATCTGCAGTGTTAGATTCTGGAGTATTTTTAGTTGCCTCTACAGTATCACCTTTCACGCAGAGTTCTCTGCTTCTTTTTTGCATAATATATGCAGCACTCTAACCCTGAAAGGGTATTGCCTTGATTTATATTGGGTGCTCCCTTGTGTCTGGACAGAGCTAAATGTCTCTGAAGAGCTATAATGCAAGGTTTTAAAAAGTTGTATTAGGTATGAAAAGAAATTTAGATACATTGAGCGTAGAGATTACCTAAGTCCAACTTTAAACTCACTTACGTAGTGGTACATTTCATTTTTTCAAAGTTTTAGGACTAATTGGGCTTGCAGTGCCCAAAACCTGAACTCCAAGGCGTGGCGGATTCACCCATTTTCTGGTAACAACAGAGAAGCTGCTTTGAAAGGTTTAATTAGGTCCTGAGAATTTATTGTGAGAGATTCTTCTAGTTCTTGCACAGATTATTGCACTCCATGCTATGGGAGAGCTCTTCAGAGATTGTTTAGTTTTTTGCAGTGCTTTACGTTTTTGGGCATCCAGAACATTTTGTTCTTTTGTAATGCTCTCTGGACAGGACTTAAAAGAGAGGAGAAATCCAGAAGAACATCGAGGAGGCAAATGATGACGTGATTAACCTTCATACTAAGGGTTCAAGATCACAACCAGAATCCAGTGGGGCAGATTTACGAGCCCCTTGCGCCACTTTTGCGCCGCCGTTGCGTCACTTATGTGACTCAGCGGCGACGCAAAACATGCGCCACGTTGCGCAATATTTACAACGTGACGCATCTAGGGAGATGTGTCACGTTGTAAACCCCTGCGCCACATGAAACCTGCATCAGGTTTCATGTGGGCGTTCCGGTGCAGGGTGGGCGTTCCCTCGCAGGTACGACTCGTAAAAGTGACGCAGTGAAATCTACGAGATTTCACTGAGTCACTTTTATGCCCATGCTGCGTCAAAACCCTGCGCCTGCTTGAAGCAGGCGTAAGGATTGACGCAGCATGTTAGGCATAGGGCACCCCTGAGCCTTGCTGGAGCCGCGTCGCGCTTGCGACGCGACTCCAGCAATGCGCCGCCTTTCCGTCGGGGGATGCGACACGCATCTGCCCATCCGTGCACCACGGCGCTCCGCATTGTAAATGCGGCGCATCAGCGGTGGCGCAAGGGCAAACTTGCGTGACGCATCTTCCCTGGCGCATCCCTGCTGATTTGCAGGGATGCGCCAGGGAACGTAAATATGCCCCATAGTGTGGAAGTTTTTAATGAAGGACATGACATGTACTTTGTGCAGCAAACAGTTGAGTAGAGAAAGTGGTAGAAAATCCAGCGTCAGAATACCGTCTGCGCATAATCACCTCAATACCTGTCATGAACTGCAGTTCAATGCTGAAAACAGGAAAACGGATGCTGAAAAAGAAACTCCATATTCTTCAATGCAACGTGCCATCGCTCCTGAAAAGACATTGCTGCAGGATATCCTACAAGAGAAGCAAGAACAGATTGATCCTTCCTTTTCATCTGCAGGCTTGCATTGCCATTGCTATGTGGGCCATAGGTGACTCTTACAGAGAGCAAAGAGCAAGAGCATGACAAATCAAACGTTTCTTCACCAGAAGACAAGTACAAAGTATTTTTTTTAACTCTTTTTTTAAAGAGTTCGTTTTAGAACCAGATTTTATGGTGAACAAAAGAGAAAAATATATGTTGTTTGTTTGTATAATATTGACAGAAAGTGACAGTGAGTGAAAGTGAATGATAGGAGGAAAGATGAGTAGCTCAAACAGTGAGTGCATGAAAGTGAGGAAGATTCAGCAGGTCTGCACGGTTGAGGAGAGTCACAGGGCCTGGCCTCGGGGTAGTCTATCACAGGCAGCCAACCCCTTCCATGTAAGAACTTTAGCAGTGACAGTGAGGGTTGGCCACAAGGCATGACCTCTGGGCAGGTCCTGCACTCAACCCACTGGGGGCAGCCACCCACCAGTATGCTCAGTATTCTGCCATGCACAGTGGGGATTGTCTGCAGGGCCTGAACACCAGCTCAGCCCTCCACCCAACCTGCCATGGCAGCCAACCACAGCTGCACATGCCTTCAGCTGCGCACAGTGGCGGTTGACTGGAGGGCATGTCTCTGGTTTGGTCCTACACTCAACCTGCTAAGGGCTTCCAACCACTCTGTATTTGGCCATGTGTATCAGGGTTTGGATGCAGAATCTGACCTTTTGTCCAGACCTGTGCCCAAGCTGGCATGGGCAGCCAACCATAGCTAAACCCTTCTGAGGACACTCAAGCCCTGCAGTAGTGGTCACGCCCTGCTGCACACGGCGTGCGCAGAGGGAGTTGGCCACAGGGCCTGGCCTTTGGTCCTGCGCCCAACCTTCAATGGAGGCCATAAACAGCTGCACACAGTCATCGGCCATACAAATCAGAATTTAACCCCAGGCAGCCGGAACCTGCTGCAGGGTTTTGTTATGGTGTGGGTGGACAGCCTTGTTTTGGCACGGCCATTTGGGGTGCCCAGAGCTGATTGGCTGCATGGCCTGGTCTATGCCGACACCCTACTCCTAACTTGTCATGGGCAGGCAAACCCTACTGTGGGCAGCAATCCCCCACATGGTGTTCAATAATGTATTTCTTTTAAGTGCCTTTAACAAACACACATAGACAAATATATATAACTCATCACCAATGTGAAGTTTTATGGTTTCTGGAGAGCTATCCATTTAAAAGGCATTTTTTGCCTATATGTTTTGACCACAGGGATAGATCTGCTTAAATCTGGCAATCACCTGTCGCAGTTATCTGAGGTCCAGCATGCCAATTCTCATGCAGATCCATGAGGAAGAAAAAAGTAAGGCTGGGGTGAAAATAATTGTGTTTTCCCAATTTAGCTCCCATAAGAAACTTTGCTCGCCTATAGCTCAAACTGCTGAACGGAAAAACACTGACCTTGAGAGAAACATTAAAGTAGAAATGTACTCAGTAAATGTTCTTTCTGTGGGCTGTGAGCTGGGTTCACTAGCTCTTTTCTGTATCTTCCTTTTGCATCTTGTGGATAACATCCTACTGGTGAACCCTGATGGAGCGCTGGTCAGATACACGAAGCAGGTTCATTCAGGTCAAAGATTTTACCTTCTGACATAGGGCCCGATTCCGATGTCGGACTGACTGGAGTCCGTCCGACATCGGTTTGGAACTGGAACCGAATGACCTCCTGTTATTGGTTCCAGCCCAGGAAGTAGGATGCGACCAAACCCTGTTCGTCGCAATCCTATTCTTTACAATGGGAGCATGCATTCCGAACGGAATGCATGTTCTCATTGTAAAGAGCAGAGGTGCAGTTCATTCCTGCACCCTGTGGCAGGCACCTCAAGGTGCCTGCCACAGGGTGCAGGGATCAACAGGGGGGCACCATAGATGCCCCCTAGGCCACCATTCGGCGGCCTTGCACCCATGGGGGCCCTGCTGGGGGCCCCCAAAGACAGATTCCCAATGCCTTTCTGTGTCAGAAAGGCCGGCACAGAAAGGCAGTGGGAAGCTCCCATCGTAATCCCTCGGCCGGAAAGAGCCGGCCGAGGGATTACTGCAGGCTTTCCGAATGGCTGACGGGATCTCCCAGCCAGTCGGAGGCCATTCATAAAACCGATTCGGATTCCCTTCCGACTGACCCCATCTAAATGGGTCGGTCGGAAAGGAATCCGAACGGGCAATTCCGATGCGGTCGGAACGGCTCCGACCAATGGTCGGAGCCGTTTCCAACTGCATCGGAATCGGGCCCATAGTCTCTGAAATGGACTTTGAAATTCACCAGCAAGGCAAAGTTCCAGACTGTATCTAAGAAAGTTCTCTCTAAGCCGGAAAGCCATTGGACAAGATCCTGATGAAACCTCTGGTTTTGGCAAAAAAAGCTCAGAGCAGGCAAATGTTCAAGTTGGTCTCTTTTTTGGAGTTCTGAATCCTCCAGGGGGGCAAGAAAGCAGGCTGTATCTAGGAAGGTCACACCACAGTCGGATAGGCTTGCTTTAAGGGTCCACTGAACAGGTTTTTTTAACAGAAAAAAGCTATGAGCGGGACCAACTTAAAATCTTCACCTGTAGACATTGAGGTTTGGTCCTATTTAATTTGGTGATTAGGAGTTCTTTTCTAAGGCCCAACTTTTCAGAGATTGTTGGAGACGACCAGCTGGACACAGCAAATGGACCCACCTCAGGAACAGCACTTAGGGGACAGAACTTACTCCGGCAGAGGCTACCAGCAGGGATCAGTCCAGGTCCAGTTGTCACTGGTCAGGTGGGCACTTCAAGACAGAGGCTTCTTGCATTTTGTTGTGTCCTTGTACCTACTTGGGAGGTTAGCCAATTGACATCTACTTCTTTGTCATGGGTACAAGTGAGAGCAGGTCCAGTTCTTCAGGTACCCTCACAGCTCTCAAACAGCAGTGCAGTCCTTCTTTGTTCTTTGGTAGGTCCAGAAAGTGTTCTGAGGAAGGTTCCTTTGGGTGCCACATTTATGATTGGCACTAGCTAGTGGGTCAGGGTGACTCCTGGCTCCTCCCTAAACAACGGGGTAAAAGTTCCCAGGGGTGCCAGTACCCACTTTTTCAGCAGTTCCTGTTTGCCCTACTGCAAACAATTCCACAGAGTCCTGTTTCCTAAAATCCAAGATGGGAAAACGCTTTCTCCCTTGTGCAGAGCCTTTGTGACAACCCAAAGGTGGGGTCAGGGGAATTGTTAGCCTTCCCTCCTCTTTGGTGACACAAAACCCAGTTCTGGGGCTAGCTTCTCTCTCGCTGGACTCAGAGCCAGAGTTGCTGAAGTTGGCATGGAGCATAAACATTTGCTTTCCCTCAGGTCTCATCCTAATTTACTTGTGAAAGGGCAAATCCTTTACAAGTTAATGAAGGTCCTGGGCCCAACTTAAGTGGTCTTCCTGTAAGGGGAAGAAAAACACCTCCCCACAGCCAGGCCATTGTCTCTGATCTGGGAGCCACATCTCAGTAAGGTCAAGTACTGGCTGTGCAGCTGCTGGTGAGTTACTGTAAATTAGCCCCCATGAGCTTCAGGCAGGAAATCTAACGTTACCATTAGATTGGATCCTTAATAAATTTTAAAATAGTGGTTAAATATTATTTCTATTTGGTCCCAAGATGCCAGCATTTTTATTGTAATCTGTACTCTAGTTTTTTCATGGGACAGCCAGAGCCTTCCACAGTGAAATAGCTTTTAGGGGGTTCTCAGTGCAGGGACATAGTGGCATTAAATTTCTACAAGTCCTATTTTTAAATACCATGCACCTCCCTTGTGGGTCTCACGGCCTACATAGCGATGACCTTCATATTTAAAAGGAAGGTTCTTTCCCTGTCAAAGAGGTGATTTTAACAGGTCAGGCTGCAGGTTTAAACTGCAGCAGACAGGCTACAATACTAGGCCTGAAGCCATGTTTTTGGATGGCACAATAAGCACTGCAGTTCCCAGGTGACATTTTAACTTCCCATGCTATGGGTGTAGTTTCTACGGTTCCATGTTAAAATATCGATGTTAAAAATGTCGATGTAAAAATATCGATGAAAAAAATATCGATGTGAAAATATCGATAACAAAAATATCGACTTCCTATACATAAACAGGTAAGTACAATAATATCGACACAAAAATATCGATGTAAAAAATATAGAAGTAAAAAATATCGACATAAAAAAATTACATAACTTAAATAAAATTAATTAAATAATATTAATATTATTAACAAAATAAATTAAATTTAATATATATTTTAACTAATTATAACTAATAAACTTAATTTAATAAATATAAACACAAAAAGTGTGTACATATACATATATTTACTTAAATACATTTTATCAACTATTATCTTTATTTAATTTATAAACTTTTTAAATTATATAAAAAATAAAATATACACATATAAATATTTAAAATTAAATAAAATATTCTATATTTAATTAACACATTAAACTATAAAAAAAAAAAAACATACATTTAATAACACAATAAACACAATAGTAGTGGAAACGTTGGATAGCGAGGGGGTAAAAATTACTATTCCCACTCCAGTGAGTGCAACAGTAGGGAAAGCGTTAGATAGTGTAGGGGGAAAAATTACTATTCCCACTCAATTGAGTGCAACAGTAGGGAAAGCGCTGGATAGCATAGGGGTAAAAATTACTATTCCCACTCCAGTAAGTGCAACAGTAGGGAAAGCGCTGGATAGCGTAGGGGTACAAATTACTATTCCCACTCCAGTGAGTGCAACAGTAGGGAAAGCGTTGGATAGAGTAGGGGTAAAAATTACTATTCCCACTCCAGTGAGTGCAACAGTAGGGAAAAAGCTGGATAGCGTAGGGGTAAAAATTACTATTCCCACTCCAGTGAGTGCAACAGTAGGGAAAGCGCTGGATAGCGTAGGGGTAAAATTACTATTCCCACTCCAGTGAGTGCAACAGTAGGGAAAGCGCTGGATAGCGTAGGGGTAAAAATTACTATTCCCACTCCAGTGAGTGCAACAGTAGGGAAAGTGCTAGATCCCACAACAATAAAAATCAAAAACATCAACATTTTTATTACATTTAATTTCCAATATTAACATAATTAATATATAAAATTACATATATTATTATTAACAAAGATAATAAAAAATCATTAATTACACATTAATTAACACTATAATATCCACAACACACACCTAAAATTAATTACGCAATTACAATTAATAATTACTAATTAATTAATGGAAATTAATTTATAAATATTTAATAATTAATCCCCCAAAAATTAATTACTTACCACCCTTCACTCCATTTACACATATACACATCACAACACACACCTAAAATTAATTACACAATTACAATTAATAATTAATAATTAATTAATGGAAATTAATTTATAAATATTTAATAATTAATCAAGAAACAATTAATTACTTACCACCCTTCACATCATGTACACATATAAACACCACAACACACACCTAAAATCAATTAAACAATTAACATAATTAATTATTAATTGATTAATTGAAATTAATTAACAACTAATTATTAAACTATTATTAATTAATCAATTAACACATTAATTATTCAATAAATTTAATATAATTAAATTACTTCCCACCCAATTCCCCTATAAACCCACAACCCGCTACTGAACTAAAAACGCAAAATTCAAATAAAAAAAAAAATATTAACTACTATAAATTATCATTTAAATCTATATAATTAAATTACTTCCCACCCTATTCCCCTATAAACCCACAACCCGCTACTGAACTAAAAACACAAAATTAAACTTAAAATAAATTAATAACTACTAAAATTTTCAAACATATAATAAAATGACAAACAATTCTCAATAAAAACACTAAAATACATAACATTATTAATAATTCGATATTTTTGTCAACTATATTTTTGTAAACGATATTTAATACGTCGATATTTTTGTAATCGATATTACTTACCTGTCAGTCGATATTCTTGTCCACGATATTTCTGTTGTCGATATTTCTTCCCCACTATATTTCTGCAGCGATATTTATGTTCCTCGATATTTATACGTCGATATTCCTGCTCTGCACCGTTTCTACGTGATATACTACCGGGAGAGTTAAGTATGCCATTCTGAGATTAGCCAATTTCTACATGTTTTAAGCGTCATAGCACGTACAGCACTGGACAATAGTGCTCCAGTGTGCAGAGTATAAAACCCAGCAATAAAATTCAGCAAAAAATGGGGGTAACTGTGCAAAAAGGGGAGCTTCTCACATGTATGGTTTACTAGACTACATTGCTCCCAATTTAACAACAATACTGGCAATATACAGTGCGCAAAACAAACTGACATCTTTTGGTTTACTCACAGTGGCATCGGGGCATGGGTAAGTTCATGTTTAAACCTATTAATTTTAACAGATGTGAATACAGTGATCTAATCTAATGCACTTAAATTAAGCACAGTAATAAAATGTTTTATTTGAAAGTGCCTTTATCATATTTTTAAAATTTTAATATGATATTTGATAGGTCATTAACATTCCAAAGCTTTTCATATCTTGGCTCATGCTTTGGCTCTTTAAGGCAAAGCTAGACTGTTGGATCCGCTTTGTCTTCTCTCTTCCTATGAATTTTCAGGCTTTCCCATCTTTATGTAAAGCTCACCAGAGCTCACCCTGGCATGCGAAGGGCCACCCACACTGCCATAAGCCTGATGAAAGCTTAGAAGGCGTTTGTATCTGCTGATCACAAGAGTGAATCATGGCAGGGAGGATTTGATAACGTGCACCACTGAGCAAAAATACACACAGCAATGCATAGAATTCAAGAGCCCAGAGGGAAATCAGTTTATGGTGTGCATTATGTAAATAATGCAAGGTTCTCCCAAATCCTATCTTGGTTAAATATCAAACACAGCTCCTTTTCCGTCCAGGTCAGAGATTCAGCTTAGTGACCTCATGCACTGAGTCTACTGCATGTGACATTTAGCGCAGTACCTTACCAAACCTTGCCAAGTGACTGCAGGACCAAGAGATGGGTCTGAATTCTACACAGTCAGTCTTCCTTTATGGTGAGAAATGTTCAGCATCCCTACACCGTGACTGACCTCCTTTACTCTCCACTGCCAGCAAGGTCATTCAGGCCTGCCCCAACACACCTTCTACTCCCTGCTGGCTCATGGTAAAGGGAATAATTCTGTATTGGGTTGGCCAGCAAGGGAGGGGAAAGAAAGATAGAGACCACCTCCAGTACTGACACTTCATGTTCCTACAGGGCACCCTTCCAGCATTAGACCCCAGCTCTTCTCTCTTATATGACCTCACATTAAAGTTGTGCCCATCAGGCTCACGGAGCAGAGGAGGCACAAAGCCAGCCTCTCTGGACAGTGAGACGGCCAACAGGCGAGGACACATACATGCTGAGACACAGACATGCTGAGACACTCAATAAAGGTCCATATTCCTATAAGTCCCCCATTTACCCCCTCCCTCCTCCCACCACCACCAATTTATTCAACCTCAGCTATGTAGCACTGATCTCCAGTGAGGCCATCCAGGCCTAGTGGTGAGCTGGCACACAGGGTGCACATTATCGTGTTTGTCAGCACCCACCCAAACTGACAGCATCTAACAATGGAGAGGCACAGTGGAGGAGAAGGGGAGTACATATCACCAGCAGCAGCATATGTTTTTCCTTAGGGTAGCCCCTTCGGTCCCACCCCTAGCTTCTGCTGCCAGTCTCTTGGAAGACCGCTTAAGCCAATGCTGCCACACCAGGAAGGGGCAGTGCAATGCCCCTGGAACCTGTGAAACCGGCCTGTGGCCCGTACAAGAAAAGGGTCAGACTATGAAAGGCATGCATTATACCTTTCATTTGGAAAACACAACTTTACAAAGTGGCAACCAGCCCAACAAATTACACTCTGGCCAATAAAAAGGCCAACATCTGGCCTTCAGTCAGCAGCCCATAGCTCACGGCCTTGGCGCAAGCTTTGCCAATCAGACCCTGTGTATACGCTGCTTCTGCCCCATCTGCGCACCCCAAATTCCTTGGTTTAATCTCAGTCAGTGAGACATATATTTTACCACAGCAGTGGTAAGAAGTACTGGCAAAATACAAGAGAGCTGTATTTTACATAATTCCGGAAAATGTCTCAGGCTGCATTAGTACATATCTGAATCGTATGGTAAATTAAACCAGTTAAACATTCTAAGGGGCCCATTACGATGGCGGGCGGAAGCACTACCGCCGTGCTGGCGGATGCAAAAACCACCAGTTACCGCCGGCACGCAGCAGTCCACACGCCCGCCCAATTACGATGCGAAAGCAGGCCAAACACCGCCGGCAAGCCAGCAACACCGTCCGCCATCAAAGTGCGCCCGCACACGTAGCGGCGCAGCACAACTGACACACACCGTCCGACGAAACACGTCCCGCCCGGCGCATAAATTACGATGCCGCAAACAAACGGCTCCCACGGCAAAGAGACACCGCACGTGAAAGAGAGGCGGAAACACGGACGCAGAGCACGGACAACGAAGAAGCGGCACCCCGGGCATGAATCCAGCACTGCAGGCCCTTCCCATGCTTCTGCTGATGCACCACCAAGGACGCAACGTACCGCGGAGACGCAGGTAGGCACACACACAACAAGTGCACGCAAACAGCGCACACAGTGCAAGGGCGGATAAAGCGGACAACCCCCCACCAGCGCGTGCACACTACACATCCACCATTGCATCCACATATGACACACAGGCCAAATCCTAACATCGCGGAACACATGTGTACACACCACCTGGGACTAGGAACCAACCACCCCGTCACGGCCCCAAAGCGCCGATGACGCCGCCACACATGCGCACAACGCAGAGGCCAACCGCAGCGCCATGCATGCGTCGCACACAGACACAGGGACACAACCAAGCAGCACACACACCAGCCCCACCCCGAACGCACATGACACGTGACAGGCCTGCCACAGACATGTCCCCAACGCCCAATTCACGGACAACACCCAACGCCACACAACCGACGCACACATGTCAGTGAAGTCACGCAACAGCAGGACACACCCCAGTGTAACAAACATGGCGAAGCACACAGCGGCGGCAACACCAACTAGGAGAAGCAGGGCCTCTTCGGGAAGAGGAACGCCAGTACCACACTGAAAAACCCATACCACCCTGCACATATGAACAAGACACATGAAACGGAACACCAAAGAGCCCGGTGACCGACAACAGGTGGCCCAAGAATTACATCCACACACAAGGCCCAACGCAGAGCGGAAAGGCAGCCTGCCGCCCACACAAGGGAGAGCAGACAGCACTGAATGACCTTCCATTCCAACACCGAAACCACAGCCCTACGACAGAAGCCGGTGAATACAGCCATTGTCCAAGAATAGACCAACACAGGCATGCCGAGGAGACCGACCACAGGGCAGATAGTGCATATCACAGAAGCACACAACGGACGGGGAAGAAAGAAGAAAACACTCCCCCATGTCGGCCACATGCAAGTTAATTGGAAGGAGTCACACAGCACTGACCTTGAACTGTTTGAGAAGCATGTGGGAAGAGGGCCCGTGTCCTCCAAACAAGCCAACAGAACACAAGTCCTGTCTCCCCACGACTACACAGAGCTCACAGCAACCCCGGAGTGTGCACATTGCAGACTGCACACACAGCCGGAGCACGCCACCACAACGCACCGCTGCGAAATGGCAACCGCAACACACCTACCCAACTACGCCGAAGAGCTCAAGCTGTACCAAACCAGCACGATACATACATTGGGATGCGATCTCCTGTCCCTGCTGAACGTAAGTTACCGACTGACTTACCGCATCACATTGTTCAGCTGCGTCATGCCCGTCTTCTACTGTCGGAGGTGTCCCTACCAGCATCCCGTCGAGATATGCCTCTCCAACCCGGCATGTCTGAAGGCGGACCTGCTACCACTACTCCTCCCTCTGGACGCACACGACAGGGCCTGCTCTGCCTATGGGGGCATGGCGTATGTGGCCAACATCGCACGCGCACTGAAATGGAACCACTGTGCCTCCACACGACGGATCATCGAGAACAGCTACATCGAATGTCACCCAGCATGCCCCATCATGGTCCTCCAAGGGACAACCTACGAACAACACCTTGACAGCCACCATCCGCTTCATTGGCTGGCAAACATGTACACCACCAATGACATGGAAGCCCTGCTGGACGGCATCGCATACCTGACAACCTGTAAATACGTCGGACCACAACGCAGGTTCCCCGAGTGACCTATGAAGTCCAACCCCGCACCCATGCTCAGCTTCCGCACGGACTGGCCAGTCACCACCACAACAGCCATACCAAACGACCGGCAACTGTAACCACACCATCAACGACATCGCCATGACATCGGATATGACCGGGACATGCACACTGTTCCCCATCACATCCAGGAACACCGCATGCATCGTGGGAGGCAGTGGCATGGGCTCTGTGCATCGCACCCACATGGACGGAACTGCACGAACAACCAGGACACGACATGGATCCAGCGCACATGGACACACACACCGCTCAGTGGACATGAATAGGTCGCCTGGAGTCTGTGGGTGCTGCACCCCTCCCACCCCCGCCCCGGGAATCCCATACCAGGACCTTTGCATGGACGACAAGTGCATACAACAACAACACGACCCCAGTGACTGTGACATGTCCAGTAACCACCACAGTGCAACAACAAGTGGCACGCCGCTGCATGCACGCAAGCACATGCCCTGATGTCATCTCACATGCACGCGTGCATGAGGAACAACCGCAGCAAACCTGTCACATGGAACTGAGATGGACTGTGCCCATGATGCCGAGCGGTCTGGTAGGCTACATGTATACCGTCTGTGTCAAAGTCCGCAGCTCCGCAGCTATACGTAAATGTACATTAGCACAGCCTTGGCCAAGCAGATGTAACCCCACACCCTATCCCATTTGTAATCATGCTCAGTATATCCTCAATATGTATTCCGCTGCCAGTAGTGTCCACTATACTGCATCACAGAGGACAGAAGACTCAATATAATGTTTGAAACCAGAACTGTCTCCGCTGACTCATTTCACAAGTACGAATGAGAGAGGATGAGAGTATGTGAAGTACACGGCAGTCGTGACATGACCATGTAGTCCACTGGTATTGGATGTCAACGCAAATGAGTAGCACTACTGTGGAAGACACACATGTGTCGTGTGAAGTCGTATGGACGCAGTGCTCAGGTGGGTGGGTGCGACGGGTAGATGCGCACATGCCAAGTTGGAGCACGCCGTGTTGGGAGGGCTCATGAACAGTACACCACCGCTTCCCTGGGCATTGTGAGAGGACACCTGTCGGGGGAGTGAACACGTGTGTGCACAGCAGCCGGGCACACGTACAAAGCGGTACCAGGCGCACCTCAGCCCACCCTCTGTGGACGAGCTGGATCCTGTTGTGCGCCCGCCATGCCCCTTGACAAGGCACACACAGCCCCAGTCGACCAGGTGTAACCCCAACATAGTCAATCCGCACAGGCGATACAGGGCACGGGATGGCAGTGGAGCATGGTGTGTGAGAGGTCTCCTCGCGCTCCTCCTGGTCATATCACGCAGGCAATAGAACCTCAACGTCCAGCATGGCAAAAAGTCAAATGGAAGTGTAGGGGGACGCACCACAGCACGAGCAGCACTGACGTCACGGGAGGTGGCTCGCACCATCCCATCCATTGCCCATCATACCAACCACGACACATGCCATTGCGACTAAGTGCAAGCGCGTGCGCCACCACCCCTGAGCCCTCCCCAGAGAGGCCAAAGAGTGAATGTGTGGGCCATCAGCCACAGACGGACGCGGCATGGCCGCAAGGGCAGCCACAGCCACTGGGTGTCGCAGGTGGCGGATCCGGAAGGCGAAGACTGTGATGCATAGTCCATGCAGGCCGGGTCTCCATTTGGGGCACCACGCAGGTGGACGGCGTCCCGCCACACATCATACCCTGAGACAGCCCACTCGTGCAACTGGACCCACACATACACTCCTTGCCCTCTCTGGTGCAAGCTTGGGGCTGCCTGTGCAAGCGCTAGCCTCGCAGGTGAGCATGCATATTGGGGGGCGAGGGGAGGACATGAGGGCTGGGGCGAAGATGACTGTATCACTGTCAGTTAGTACAAGGGATGACCCAGATGTGGAAAGGAAGAGACGTGTCCCGTGTGTACTGCAACTAGTCGCCAATCCAACTACCCCCCATGTCCGGAATGTAAGCCCGCACCTAGGCCCGCCCATCCGCCACATCGAACATACCACCAGCACGACAACCTTCCCATTCGAAACACTGACTGGGGGTGGCGACCAGTGAACAATCATGTGTAGCCTACCCACGCGTACATGTGGGCCCTCCATGATCCATGTCACCTGCGGCAAAGTCATGACATGCGCAATGAGGGAAGTGAGGAGAGCTGTCCGCCCCACGCGCAGAAGGTGCATCAGCTCCACAGACCCAGCAGCGAGTCCAGCAGGGGTCACATGTGCAGGGGCAGCTGTGCCTGGTGTGAAGGCACATGCATATAGACAGCACATCGACCAATGTGTAGTCTGCCCACATCCACAGTCCATCATCATGCGGACATAGGAATTGAACACAGGGCAACACATCTTAGCTGGTGCACCCACCGTGACCAACAATGCGCAATCATCGACGTACCCGCCCTGTGCATGGCCCCCCCAACGGAGGCACATCCAGTGCCACCATCCCACACACACAAGCCTTCCACGGAACATGCTGTGTCCAATGGTCAGTACAGAGTCAGCGCCCATCTGGTGGATCCTGAACAGGAGACACATGCACACACATGCCAGCTCCCACTATGTACGACTGCCACCTGGCACGTGCAATGTAACCTCTCACCTGTGACGTGTGACTGCAAGCACACAGCCGTCTTGGCATGGGGCTGTCAATGTGGACACCAGTCAATGTTTCGGGAGCTGTGATCCGTACAGTGCTGTACATAGGGTGCAGTGCTGACACCTACTACTGTCTCATATCCCCTCGTGCCACAGGTCCCACTTGTATTGGCCGCTCAGCCCGTGCCCACATCGTCGTCGTCGTGTGCCATACTCATCCAGCCTCGGAAGCAGTACCATGCTCAGCAGACACTCATGTTGCCGTGGCGTTGCCGCTTGACGAATATGCAGTCAGTCCCCATCAGCACGCCCGCAAGTCATTGGGGCCTAGATCCCCATGTGCATGCACATGGCAGTGGTATGTCTCACTTGCCATTGCCATTGTTGGGAGACCTGTGTAAGTGTATTGTGGCCGTGCCGCCCCAGCTTGACAGCTGGGCTGTGGCTCATGTGCTTGCTCAGTCATGTCAGTGATGTGTATGCGAAATTGCTATGTGCCGTGTTGCTTTGACATGTGTCCTCTGCCATTTAACCCAGGCGGAGACCGAACATTGACCGCCCATACCAATTGCTGGCGGACATGGACGATACAGAGGTAATCAGGAAGTTTCGGCTGGACAGGCCAACTCTGCATCGACTGTGTGCCATGTTAGAGCCCCATCTCCGTCCCCGCAGGGTGTATCCGACTGCTGTCACCCCCACGGCTAAGGTGATGGCCGCCATGCATTTCTTCGCCACTGGGTCATTCCAGCACACAGTGGGCAGTGGAGGAGGGATGTCCCAGCCCATGTTCAGCAAGGTGCTGAGGGATGTACTGGCAGCCATGATGCTGTACCGGAACAGGTACATCAGATTCCCCAGGGCTCGTGAATTGGCGGCAGTGAAGGGTGCATTCTATGCCCTTGGCAGAATCCCACACGTCGTGGGAGCCATTGACTGCACTCATGTTGGCCTTGTTCCACCACAGGCCACTGAGCACCTGTACCGCAACAGGAAGCACACGCACTCCCTGAATGTGCAAGTGGTGTGCCTTGCGGACATGGTGATCACCCACGTGTGTGCAAAGTTTCCAGGCTCGGCCCATGACGCACACATAATGCGCAACAGCATCTTGCCACGACTGATGGCCAATCTGCAACAGGATCGTGGCTGTATTGTCGGTGAGTATGTGGAGTGGTGTAGCGTGCTGGTTGTGCGATGCTGTCCCCTGTCCAGTTGGAATAGCAACGGTTCTCTGTGTCCCTCACACCCAGGTGACTCTGCGTATCCGAATGGGGCATGGCTGCTCAGTCCATTGAGGAATCCTCGCACCCCAGCAGACGATCGATACAATGAGGCACATGGGAGGACCAGACGTGTGGTCGAGCGTACCTTTGGCCTCCTCAAGTCCAGGTTCAGGTGCCTGGACCGCACCGGGGGTGCACTGGCGTACTCCCCACAGAAGGTGTGCCAGATAGTGGTGGCGTGCTGCATGCTGCACAATCTGGCCATTCGGAAGCAGATCCCCCTCATTGTGGATGACGGAGATCAACCAGGGCCCCAGCCCGCAGACCAGGACAGCTCGAGTGAGGTGGACAGCGGAGAGGAGGAAGCTGGGAATGTGCGCCAGCAGCTCATCGCCCGCTACTTCACTTGACGGTGAGTGTCCATGTACGACGGATGATGTGTCTGTATCTATGCAGGTGTGTGTGTGCTGTGTCAGGGTGGCCGTATGTTCACTGCGTGCAGTGTGTCAACGCTCCATGGCCAGGGTAGTATGCCACTGTTGGTGGCTGTGGCATTGTGCCCTATTGCTCTGTGCGATGTGTGTACATTGCTTGTAGTTGTTGACATGTACTGTGTGATGGGTGTGTGACACACTCATTGAATGTGCTCCTGTTCTGTCTCCCACCCCTAGGTCCCTACAGGCCCTCCGGATTCCATTTCCATGCCACGCATCAGGTGCCTTTCCGCCCAAGGTGGCCGTTGTATTCCGTACAATAAAGACACAGGGCACAAACAGCAGTTAGTGAAAAAGGTGCATTTATTACAAACTGTGACATGTGATTGTGTGTAAGGTGATGACAAAAGTGGTGCGTGCAGTGACAATGAGCTGTCGGTCATGGCTGCGTGATGATCAGGGTGTACCCACTGGTTCTATGTCCATAGTCCAACACACACATGCCATCCAGATGGCTGTGTGGAGTGGGATCGTAGAGCAAGTCAATGCAGTGGCTGGTCAAGGAAGGCTGGCGGAAGGCTGGCTGGCTGCCTCACTTGCGACTGGAGCGTGCGAAGTCCTCCCGGGAGATCTGTTTCCTCTTCGGACGGCCCCTTCCACGTTTGGGAGGGGGGTGTGTGGTGGCGACCTGCTGGTGGTGGGTGAGGTGTGCTCACTGGCTGTGGACGCAGGGAAAGTGGACACTGCTGCCCGAGCCTGCGCCCTAGCAGGTGGTGGCGGAGGTGGTGTTGCTGGCCTTGCCTGTGACCCCACCGCCACCACCAGCTGGCCCATGAGGTCCACGAGTTGGTCCATACGGGACACGAATTGGCCCATATGGGCGTCCATGGACCTCAGCACCCCCAGCACCTCCCGCGTGTCAGTAGCAGACCTGGCCCATTGTCCTTGGGCCTCTTCATAGGCCCCAAGGACTCTGTCCATTTGAGGCAGGGCATGGCTCCCAGGGGAGGCTGGCGTTTCCCTGACCCTGCTCCTCCTACCAGTCCTGCTGCCACCGGCCTGCCCACTAGCCACATTGCTCACCACGGTCCTCGCTGTGGCTCCCAGGGTGGATCCAGTCGGCCGGGCCACCACCTGCGCTGGGGCTGGTGCCAGCGAAGACGTGGTGGTGGTGGAGGCGGTGGTGGTCGGTGCGGCGATGGTGGCGGTTGCGGCAGTGGTAGTGGCCGCAATGACCGTGGGTGTGGCCGCAACGACAGTGGCAGCAGGGGACTGGGACTGTTCAGCATCCCTGGATGATGGGTTGGTGGGTAGGAGGGGTCCTGGGGAGCGGCTGGGCCCTGCCACGCCAGATGGGCCAGCTTGGTGGTCCGTGTCCGAAGAGGTGGACAGATCCTCCAGATCCGTGTGTCCTCGTTGGGGGCTTGTAGGCTGGCTGTGCTGGCTGCTGTCTCCATCCCCAGCGTCCAGCAGTTCGTCACCTGTGGAGAGAATGAGATTTGTTATTGTGTTGCACCTGGCGAAGTATGTATTAGTCGTCTGACATTGGCAGTTCGTGCAATCTCGTACATGGGTTTCCCGGAGGCGAGTGTGTGGCTGTGGCATCTGTAGGTGTGTGTGCTAGGCAATGGGACTGTGTGCTGTGCACATGTGGCATGGGACGGATTGGCCATGCCGATGGGTGTGTTGCTTTGCCCCTACTCATTGTGACTCTGGTGTATGCGGGCTCCTGGCCCATCCTGGGTCTGGTTTGTACTTTGCTTTTGGAGTTCAAATGGAACGCTTAGGAACGCATATGGCAACATGGGGGCCATGCCCCAGATTCGCATTTGGGAGGGTATATGCTTTTGGGGTACATGCTGTGAGCCATGGGTGCCGAACGTGACATGTGTTGTGGCAGCATGACAGTGCATGGTCTGAGGTGTGTGCATGCCTGACATGCCCTGCATATTTGCTGTCTGTTGTGGTTACTGGACATGGCATTGGACGCATCGTTATGAGTGAGTGATAGTTGTGTGCCAGCCAACGTATTGCAGTTGTCCCATCTCCTTGGTGTGCGTGCTGCCCTGTGCCATGTGCATCACTGCAGTGCTCGGGGGTGTGGCCCATGTTGTGTGTTGTTGCTCACAGTGTGTCGTGCGCTTAATTGACTTCTGGCACATGGTTGGTCATGGGCATGTGTCTTAGCGTGACTGCTGTATGTGTGGCAGCTGTGCGGATGACATGCCTTTCATGAGACTGGGGCTGACGGATGGGATGGATGGTATGTTGTATGTGCATGGTGTGTCTGTGTGTTTGATGGGTTCAGTGGTGTTCGTGTGCATTTCTGTTGTTCCGCTCTGTTGCGTCTAGTGTTGTTTGTCTTACATAGGCGTAGTTGTGGGGTGTGTGGTTGACAGGCAGTAGGGGCTACATGGACAGGACTTCAATGGTGTTTCGGTTGTGTGTGATGAGTTACACAGTGGCTGCCGTGTGGGACTATATTCAGTGTGGCTTGTGCATGCAGACGTGGCTCCTTGGGTGTTGCTATGTCTGTGATGGGTCATGTGGGGTGTGAGTCTGCTGTTCATGTCCGTGTGCACATTGTTCACTTGTTCGTGACGGTGGGCGGTGCTGCGTGTCCGTGTGCTACGTGACATGTCCCATGTGTTGGTGGTGTTATGGTCCTCATGCCTCCAGTAATCCAGCCCTGTCCAGTTTCCCACCTGCAAGTTGTTCGTGCGTGCACTGTACTGGATGCCACATGGCTCTTAGCGGGGGTGCTCCATGTTGCAGGTCTGTGGGGGTGGGGGTGTAGTGGGTCGTGGGGGTGGCTGTACACCCACTGACACCGATTGCTGTGGACCGTGATGTCTGCCTTTCGGCTGTCGTTGTGCACTGCGGTGGCTGACACGTGGGTGTGGGGTGTGGGGGATGCTCCTCCTTGCTGTGCTGTGGGACTGGGGCCTGGTGTGTGTTGTACTTGGGCTGTCCACCGTCCCACCCACTGCACTTTGTGTTCCTGCCACTTACCTGTTACTTGTCGGTTGGTGCAGCTGTGCCTGACACATGGTTGTGGGGAGTGCTCCACCTTGCTGGTCTGTGGGAGTGGGGGCCTGGTGGGTGTTGTACTTCAGCTGTCCACCGTCCCACCCACTGCACTTTGTGTTCCTGCCACTTACCTGTTACTTGTCGGTTAGTGCAGCTGTGGCGGACACATGGGTGTGGTGGGTGCTCGTTGTGGCGCTTCTGGCATATTTGTGGACCTGTTGGTGGTTACGTGGCTGGCTTAGTGTACACATGTCCCCACGCATCTTACAGTTGTTCGGTTTGGCCTGTGTGTGGTAGTGTCTGTTGCATGTGCGTGTGATGTGTTGTGTATTGTGTGCTGGACATGGGGGTGTTTGTCCCTGGGAGCTGTGGCATGGTGGTTGCGCATGTGTGTACATAGCGGTGTGCTGGTATACATTAGTTTGTACTTACCAGCCTCCACTCCCCTGCTAATCCGGCGAGGATCTCCGGATGGATTACGACTCGCACCTTCTCCTCCCACGCTTTGAAGGTCTTAAAGAGCGCGGGATTCCCTCCGCCAGTGACGGCAGCCAGCTCTCTGTTTTTGCCCTCCTTCTTCTTGACCAGGCTCTTTACGTCATTCCAACGTTTGTTTATCTCGGTTCTGTTCCTGGGCAGGGTCCCGACTGCATTGACCTGGTCTACGATCCGGGTCCACATTCTGTTTCTGGTGGCTAGTGGTGTGTGCTGGACCATGTTCCCATAGATTTGTGGGTACACCTTGATGATCTCGTCGACCATGACCGTCAGCTCCATGGGCGTGAACTTGGGCATCCTTTGTGGTGCCATGGTGTTTGTGGTGCTGGTGCGGTGTGTGTTGTGTAATGTGCAGGGGGTTTGTGGTGCCGGTGTTTGGTGGTGGTGGTGGTGGTGGTGGTGGTGGTGGTAGTGATGTGTGCGTTTCTGTGGTGTGCTGCTGTCCTTGCTGTGTCACTGTGTCCTCTCCTCTCCTCTCTGGTTTGCAATGTAGCAAGGGGTTGTGGTCTGTGGGAGTGCTGCTTTTGTACTCACCTATGTGGGTGTGTCCTCATGGTCTGTTGTTTTCAGGTGTGTTGTGTCTGGGGTTCTGGCCTTTGTATTTTTTGTTTGTCCGGGGGGTGTTTTCGGGATGTGTACTGTGCTTGTGTATTTGTGCGTGCCTTGCTGTGTGGACTTGTTGGCCATGTTGTGTGCTATTGGTTTTGTGTGCGGATGGTTTCTGTGCAGGTACGTGGGCGCCATGGCTTCTGCCGTGTCGATTCTCATCGGCGTTGTTTGCGCTGGCGGGCGGTATTTTTGTTGTTTTTCCGCGCTCATGGCGGTGCGATCGTAATTTCACGTGCGGTGTGTCGGCCGTGAGGGCGGGCGGTTTTGTGTTGTCGTGCGTGTTTCCGTCCGTGGCGGGCGGTTTGACTCCGACTCGGACGATGGCGGGCGGTATTTTGTATGATTTTTCCGCCGATGGCGGTTTTCAGTTTGTGTACTCATAATGGCGTGGTCGGTGTTCAGGCGGTGTGTGCGGGCGGATTTTTGCCGCTTCCATGCCTGGCGGATTTTTTTACGCCGGGTATCGTAATGGGCCCCTAAATTCCTTAAAACTGTGCAGCCATTACCTTAGACACAAAAGCGTACATGAAGGTCCTTGCTAGGGCACAACTTCTACAGTGCAGGTACTTACTATCTCACAGTGTCTCCTTGCTTTTGAGTGGCGCTGGCATTCTCATATTAAAAGAAATGCACCCCTGCTGCAAAGTGCTGGTGCTCTACTAGTGAAAGCAAAGTGTGCCTACTGCGAAGGGTTTTGGGAATCTACTGAAAGCAATGCACCCCTACTGAGAAGTGCTGGTACTCTTCCTTATAAATCAGAGTAGCACAGGTACTCAGTACTTGGCAGTCCCTGCCCAATTAAACCACTTCTGGAAAACTATGACCCAAGGGCATCAATGTATATTTTTGTGCAAGCCATTAACGTATGCTCTCTCCTGCAAAACATTTGTCCACGCTTTGTGGTGATAGCACACCAAGATTCACACTAGTTTAGAAAAACTCTTCAAAAGCTTTGATTTGACAAAAATTAAAAGGGAAACTTCCAAAGAGCGAACTCTTCTTCTTCAAAGAAGCCTGTCTTTATTGAAAAGAAACAAATTGCTTCCCCAATGATTCCTCTTAAGGGGAAAATGATAGTTAAATCAGTGGTATTTGCATTTAGTTGATTCATCTTTAAACATGAAGTTCAATTTATATTCACATTTGCATAGTTCAAAAAGAAACTCTCTTGCCTAGGGGACTTTGTCGATTATGTTTATATCGTCAGGATATTATCAAGTTACATCTAAGTAACGATTTGTGAACGTCAATTTATTATTTATTCTGAAAGTTTAATTCGGGTTTTGATCTTTATTTCTTGAGTCTTACCAGCTAAGTGAACGGCAGCCAATTGTAAGTTACATCTTACCCTTCAAAACGAAGCCATGCCTTTGTCAGAGAAAAGTACTCAGCTGCTCGAAGTGTTAGAAAATGTTATTCATAGTTACAGAACGACTCTTCACACATTATTTCACTATCTGGCTAGTCAATACCTTGATTGACATCTGCTTTTCAATTCGACCTCAATAGCAAATAATTGGAAATATAATTGCGTCCCTGTCGTGCGTGCTGGCGCAGGACAATAACACTATGGCTATAATGCTCCTAAAGGCTGCTCTTGGAAATGAGGTTGCATCTCAATAGAACATTTCAGACAAACATTAATAAAACATTTGAGCTTCTGAATGTTTACATCACTCTTAGAAGTGAGGGCTCGGTAATTGGCTAGCACTGTGTCTAAATAAAAGCAAGAAAGAAATAGCCGAGATCAGGCGTGGTGTGAACCTCGAGTTTGAAGATGAATGTGTGAGCCCTCGGGACCTCACTGCAGACTGATATTTCCAAAGTCACCTTCAAAAAGAAGTAAGCCAGTTTGCAGAAATGAAATGAAAGCATGCCTTCCATTTGCCATCCTGGCTCTCCTGGGGCAGCAGAGCAGTGATAAAATGCCGACGGAAATAGAACAGGACTGAACTTTTAGATCTTCAATTTAACACTTCATGGGCAAGAGCCCTGTTTTACTAATGACCTAAAAAACAAAAAGGGGTTCGCATGTGCTCAGAAATGCATCCGCCAGCCGGGTAATCATGTTAGCTGCATGCGGAAGACTAGCCACTTATTTTTCATAGCAACAAATCAATATCTGATATAAAGCTGTGAATTAGGCTTGTGCAAGAGTATACTTGACCCATTTTGAGAATAATTGAGTACAGCTCCAGCGCCACTTTTAGTTGGTAGGGAATGATCACAGCAAAATATGTAATTACCAAGTGCTGTATAGTTTATGGCAACCTCCCATTGCCTCCTCATCCTCGTCTCCTCGTCTTATCCCCATTACTAATATGCCTTGAGCCAACCATGTCATCGGTACCACTTCTGGGGATGGGTTCTAATATGATTATTGGCAAGGTATGGATGCCTAGAGATGGAAAATATGTGATAGCAGGTCATAATTCTTTGTCTTGTGTGTGTTTCCACTCCACTCCCAAGATACCTTTATGTAAATGAAAATGTTTTCATAATTTTTATCATTGTGAATTTTATTATTTAAAATTACAATTACAGTAAATGTGATTATATAAATTGATAACAATTCTAATAGTAATTATGATTATATTAAGTACATCAAGTAAGATTTATAAATGTTTTAATTAATTTCTCTTTCAAGAGCTGGTGGTGAATGATCGTGCAGCATCATGAAGAAGATTGAAACAAGCACATCCTGTCCCTCTTATCCCCAGTGTATAATTCATTTATGGTCAAATGCCCAACATGGAGTTGCGCTGACAAGCCCGCAGGACTGCTCATCGTGGAAAACATTGTTAGGGGCAGCTCACGTAAGGAATCTCTTTCTCTTTATTCGGCAAATGCTGCCATAAAAGTTAACATAAATACAATTGACAAAATAACTTTAAAAACGGTAAAACCAATGCAATAAAAAAAGGTAAAAGCTGTTGCAAGGCCATTTTGAACAGTGCTTAATCATTAGGCATTATTTGTCTTAGGATTACATAAAATACGCTATTGCCATATGCCTTGTACTTCTGAATTCTGGTGGAGAATTAGCACCTCGTTAGAGATGGCCAGTAGGTTTGAAGGTATAACTGGAGCATTTGTCTAGGTCACATTGGTAGCAGCAGCGGTGGGCAGTGCAATACAGCATTCAGGTCCCTACACTGTCCTGCCTGATTCTCCATACTCCCATTAAGAAGCGAGGCAGAGCAAACACAATCAAGGCTGAGGACTCTGGAGTCAGCCCTAAAATCCCCAATCCCCATGCCTTGACAGAGCGGTAGCATCCACTTCTTCCTGTGATTATAATAGTGCTTGCAAAAGAACATTCCTTGATCTGGGGGGCAAAAAGGACAGGACAGTTCTGGGTTAGTATCATGTTGCCCCCATTTAGCAGTAAAAGGGCTCAATGGTAGGGTACCAATTTGAAGTTTAATATACAAAGTTTTTGCCAAAGGGGGTTCGATGGAATCTATATATTCCTCTATAAGGTAAGTGTTAGAAATGGGATTTCTGGTTGGCTAGGGCTTGCGCCTAAGCCAGGCAGAAACCACCACTCTAGTCAGGGCAAGGGAGTTACACGCTGAAGATAACCCCTGCTCACCCCCTTGGTAGCTTGGCATGAGCAGTCAGGCTTATCCCAGAGGCAATGTGTAAAGCGTTTGCGCAACACACACACACACACAGCAGCAACACACTAGGCACACCACAAAAAGGAACTCCACACAAGGTTATATAAAAAATATCCTTTGTATTATCATAAACACATTAGAAACATAATCACACATTTACACTGTGCCAACTGACATTAGGCAATATTCACAGGGGATTATATACAGGACCAGGCCAATCGGGCCACGGTCAGAACCATCAGAACAGGTAAGTAAATATAAACCACAACCAGTAACTACTGGTACAATAATGACCTAAGCATCATCACAGTCACATTAGACACCATCCTAAAATATCATAGCATGACATTAGGCAATAAATCACATTAGGCCCAAACCTCATTAGCATAAACACATTACACATTATGTATCACATTAGCGTAACCACCAGAAGCATAAACACATTATGCAATCACCCCATAGGCATAAACACCAGAAGCATAAATCACATTAGGGCCTTGCGCCCTATCAATCATGAAACTGACCCCCTGGCCAACTGGCCTTCCTATGGGGCTCAAATGCCCTATGTCCCCAAATGTCAGGGCTTGTCCTGCCAATGCAGCAACACCAAAAGTGCGCAATTGCCAAGAATGCTCTGGCCTAAACGTTGCAGCTGCCGCTAATTGCGGTGCAGCTGTGAAGAAAAGCTGTAGGCACTGGCACTCACTGTGCCCTCTGGAGCCCCCACTGGAACTCTCTCAAACAACACATGCCCCAACGTTGCAGTTGCCCGCTACGGTGGCGCAACTGAGAAACAAAAGGGGGCACTGGCACCCTGGGGCCCTGCTCTGGGCCCTCAACACAAGAATGCACCAACGTTGCAGCTGCCCACTGTCAGGCGGGGCAGCTGTGGCAGAAATGAGCACTGACAATGTGCCCCAAGGCGTTGCAGCTGCCCACTGTCAGGCGGGGCAGCTGTGACAAGAACAGACACCGGCACCAACAATATGCAAAGCGAAGCCCTCACTCACCGGGCTCGCTGGGACTCTTCCGGTCTCCTCGCACTCCTGAGGAGCCCGCGAGGCTCCCCCTGCACTTTACCTTCACCCGGTCCCTCTCCGAGGACACAGAACTTTGCAGGGGAGCCCGCGAGGCTCCGGACGGGTTCTCCGGCGGGCGGGACTTCCTCTACCTGCTCCGCCGGCCTCAGAGGCCCCGCCCACAGTCAGGCCAGGCCGCCTGACTTCCTGGGCCGAACTGGGCCGCAGCGGTGACTCCTTTATCGGCGCTGCAGTGCGGGATGGGCACCCACCTTCAAATAATCCCAGAAACGGGGTGGGCACCCGCCAACACAGCGCATAAGCGGGGTGGGCACCCGCTCGATCGGCAAAATGCGGGGTGGGCACCCGCTGCTCAAAAATTATCCCAGAAGCGGGGTGGGCACCCGCATTCAAATTAAAGATAATGGCGGGGTGGGCACCGCCACAACACACACATAAGCAGGGTGGGCACCCGCCCTAAATACCAGCATAAAGCGGGGTAGGCTCCCGCTCGCTCCCAGCAATTTGGGGGAACCCCTACGCAGGGGATTCCCTCAGAAGCGATGTGCAGCTCGGCGCTGCGAAGCTCCAGCGCTCCTCTCTACTGGAAAATTAAATTATAGCACTCCCAGGGCGCAAGGGTCCCTCAGGGTCCATGGGGCATAGCTGGGCCCAGGGAGGCCAGCACACAGGGCCCTCCAGCCGGGAGGCAAGCCCTCGTGGCGGTTCCTCCTGGGCACCCAGCAGCAGCAAGCCCCCAGCAAGTCCAGGAACAGGACAAAATCATGGGGTCACAGCCCCTATATTTATATTAGGCATTCCTTTGTCTGCAGTGGCACAGGGCTTGGGTGTACCAGCAAAAACTGGTTCATGGGGGAATTGGAGCACTGTGTTTACCAGGCTCCTCTTCCCCTTTGTCAGGTGGGGGCTTGGTGATCAGACACACCACAGGGGGCAGAGCCAGCATTGTACAGGCTAGGCACAGACCTATTTAGGGTCAGGGGATTACTCCTCCCACTACTCCCAATGCAGATGTCCCATTCTGCCTAGTGCTGACTCACCCTGCCCCTCCTGGAGCCACACACACCTACCAGCCCCTGTCACTCAAAAGCCAGACATGCAATTCACATCAGGCAGGCAGACACATAGCACACAGAAATGCCAACTTCTAAAAGTGGCATTTCTAATATAGTTATAATAAATCTGCGCACAACATTGCGCAGCATTTATTATGACAATTCCAAATATACCAAACTTGACCACGCTGCTCCTCTCATATCAGGAATTACCATTGAAACACTTATCAGGGAATCCCCAATGCATTCCTATGGGAGGGCAGCCCCACAGTAGTGAGAAACCAAAAATGGCTGTTTGTCAATACCAAGACATGTCACACACTTAAGGTACATGTCCTATCTTTTACCTACAATGCACCCTGCCCATAGCTAGGGCCTACCTTAGGGGTGATTGACATGCAGTAAAAAGGGGGTCACAGACATGGCACACACTTTAGGTGCCACGTCACAGCGGCAGTAACACTGCGCGCACAGGCCCTGCAATGGCAGAGGCCTGGGATAGGTTTGAAAGGCTACTTTGGTGGGTGGCGCACTTAGCGCTGCAAGCCCACCAGTAGCATTTAATTCACCAGCCCTGGGTATATGAGATACCACTTTGCAAGGGACTGACAGGTAAATTAAATATGCCAAACAGGTGTAGACCAATCTTACCATATTTAACACAGAGAGCACACGTACTTTACACTGGACAGCAGTGCTAAAGTGCCCAGAGGCCTAAAACCACCAACACCATGTCAGAGAAAAGGCTAGGAGAAAGGCAAAAAGTTTAGGGATGACCCTGCAAAAAGGGCCAAGTCCAACAGTGAGGGGTCGATTCCGATCCCGGTCGGAGGCGCATCTAATACCATTCGGCCGGGAAAAAAGCCAGGCGAATGCCTGTTTCCCGACCGATTCACACATACGTCCGAACGAGCAAGTACGATGCGCACAACTGCCCAAATCCCGACCAAGTCGTACTCACCCAATACAGGTCCAGTTCTCCGACCGATGCGGATCCGGAAACGCAGAATCGAGTCGCACAGAAGACAAAATGCAGCCCCGTCCGGCCGGACAAGTACGATGCGCTTTCCGTACGCGCCGAACCCGTCGCTACGCACGGCACGTCAAAGCATCCGGGAGAGGCGCACATAAGCTCCGATTCGCGCCACAAGACGATCCACGGCTACGAGACGAACACGCCAGCGACGAGGACGAGGCGAAGCAAAGAGAAAGACGAACGAGACGAACCAACCATGAATCCCATCGTGCCGATCCTACCAATATTCTACATCTATTACCGGAACAGGCACGGACGCGTACGGCGCAGAAGGTAAGTCAGACACCAACCACAAAAACAAACTACACGTACCCGACATATCACACACACACAGAGGGATGCAGAAATTACTTACACCAGCAACAGCAGCACCATAGGGGCGGGATGGCCATCACCAATGCCACATATACACATAGGGGCCTGGATGCCAACAACTAACACCACCCCTACCCAGGGGGTGCTAGATGCCTGTCACTACTACCACCTCTACCCATGGGGGAAGGATGCCTGTCACTACTACCACCCCTACTCAGGGGGTGCCAGATGCCTACCACTACTACCACCTCTACCCATGGGGGCTGGATGCCTACCACCACTACCACCCCTACTCAGGGGTGCCAGATGCCTACCACTACTACCACCTCTACAAATGGGGGGCAGGATGCCTGTCACTACTACCACCTCTACCCATGGGGGCTGGATGCCTACCACCACTACCACCCCTACTCAGGGGGTGCCAGATGCCTGTCACTACTACCACCTCTACCCATGGGGGCAGGATGCCTGTCACTACTACCACCTCTACCCATGGGGGGCTGGATGCCTGTCACTACTACCACCTCTACCCATGGGGGGCTGGATGCCCACCACCACTACCACCCCTACTCAGGGGGTGCCAGATGCCTACCACTACTACCACCTCTACCAATGGGGGGCAGGATGCCTGTCACTACTACCACCTCTACCCATGGGGGGCTGGATACCTGTCACTACTACCACCTCTACCCATGGGGGGCTGGATGCCCACCACCACTACCACCCCTACTCAGGGGGTGCCAGATGCCTACCACTACTACCACCTCTACCCATGGGGGGCTGGATGCCTACCACTACTACCACCCCTACTCAGGGGGTGCCAGATGCCTACCACTACTACCACCTCTACCCATGGGGGGCTGGATGCCTACCACCACTACCACCCCTACTCAGGGGGTGCCAGATGCCTACCACTACTACCACCTCTACCCATGGGGGGCTGGATGCCTGTCACTACTACCACCTCTACCCATGGGGGGCTGGATGCCTACCACTATTACCACCTCTACTCATGGGTGGCTGTATGCCTACCACTACTACCACCTCTACCAATGGGGGGCTGGATGCCTACCACTACTACCACCTCTACCCATGGGGGGCTGGATGCCTACCACCAATACCACCCCTACATAGGGGGTGCCATATGCCTACCACTACTACCACCTCTACCCATGGGTGCCAGATGCCTACCACTACTACCACCTCTACCCATGGGGGGCTGGATGCCTACCACTACTACCACCTCTACCCATGGGGGCTGGATGCCTACCACCACTACCACCCCTACTCAGGGGGTGCCAGATGCCTACCACTACTACCACCTCTACCCATGGGGGGCAGGATGCCTGTCACTACTACCACCTCTACCCATGGGGGCTGGATGCCTACCACCACTACCACCCCTACTCAGGGGTGCCAGATGCCTACCACTACTACCACCTCTACCCATGGGGGCTGGATGCCTACCACCACTACCACCCCTACTCAGGGGGTGCCAGATGCCTACCACTACTACCACCTCTACCCATGGGGGGCTCGATGCCTACCACTACCACCACCCCTACCCATGGGTGTCAGATGCCTACCACTACTACCACCTCTACCCATGGGGGCTGGATGCCTACCACTACTACCACCTCTACCCATGTGGGGCTGGATGCCTACCACTACTACCACCTCTACCCATGGGGGGCTGGATGCCTACCACTACTACCACCTCTACCCATGGGGGCTGGATGCCTACCACCACTACCACCCCTACTCAGGGGTGCCAGATGCCTACCACTACTACCACCTCTACCCATGGGTGCCAGATGCCTACCACTACTACCACCTCTACCCATGGGGGGCTGGATGCCTACCACTACTACCACCTCTACCCATGGGGGGCTGGATGCCTACCACTACTACCACCTCTACCCATGGGGGCTGGATGCCTACCACCACTACCACCCCTACTCAGGGGGTGCCAGATGCCTACCACTACTACCACCTCTTCCCATGGGTGCCAGATGCCTACCACTACTACCACCTCTACCCATGGGGGGCTGGATGCCTACCACTACTACCACCTCTACCCATGGGGGGCTGGATGCCTACCACTACTACCACCTCTACCCATGGGGGGCTGGATGCCTGTCACTACAACCACCTCTACCCATGGGGGGCTGGATGCCTACCACTACTACCACCTCTACCCATGGGGGGCTGGATGCCTACCACTACTACCACCCCTACTCAGGGGGTGCCAGATGCCTACCACTACTACCACCTCTACCCATGGGGGGCTGGATGCCTATCACTACTACCACCTCTACCCATGGGATGCTGGATGCCTGTCACTACTCCCACCTCTACCCATGGGGGGCTGGATGCCTACCACTACTACCACCTCTACCCATGGGGGGCTGGATGCCTACCACTACTACCACCTCTACCCATGGGGGGCTGGATGCCTACCACTACTACCACCTCTACCCATGGGGGGCTGGATGCCTACCACCACTACCACCCCTACTCAGGGGTGCCAGATGCCTACCACTACTACCACCTCTACCCATGGGTACCAGATGCCTACCACTACTACCACCTCTACCCATGGGGGGCTGGATGCCTACCACTACTACCACCTCTACCCATGGGGGCTGGATGCCTACCACCACTACCACCCCTACTCAGGGGGTGCCAGATGCCTACCACTACTACCACCTCTACCCATGGGTGCCAGATGCCTACCACTACTACCACCTCTACCCATGGGGGGCTGGATGACTACCACTACTACCACCTCTACCCATGGGGGGCAGGATGCCTGTCACTACTACCACCTCTACCCATGGGGGGCTGGTTGCCTACCACCACTACCACCCCTACTCAGGGGGTGCCAGATGCCTACCACTACTACCACCTCTACTCATGGGGGGCTTGATGCCTACCACTACCACCACCTCTACCCATGGGGTGCTGGATGCCTACCACTACTACCACCTCTACCCATGGGGGGCTGGATGCCTACCACCACTACCACCCCTACTCAGGGGGTGCCAGATGCCTACCACTACTACCACCTCTACCCATGGGTGCCAGATGCCTACCACTACTACCACCTCTACCCATGGGGGGCTGGATGCCTACCACTACTACCACCTCAACCCATGGGGGGCTGGATGCCTACCACCACTACCTCCCCTACTCAGGGGGTGCCAGATGCCTACCACTACTACCACCTCTACCCATGGGGGGCAGGATGCCTGTCACTACTACCACCTCTACCCATGGGGGGCTGGATGCCTACCACCACTACCACCCCTACTCAGGGGGTGCCAGATGCCTACCACTACTACCACCTCTACCCATGGGGGGCTCGATGCCTACCACTACCACCACCTCTACCCATGGGGGGCTGGATGCCTACCACTACTACCACCTCTACCCATGGGGGGCTGGATGCCTACCACCACTACCACCCCTACTCAGGGGTGCCAGATGCCTACCACTACTACCACCTCTACCCATGGGTGCCAGATGCCTACCACTACTACCACCTCTACCCATGGGGGCTGGATGCCTGTCACTACTACCACCTCTACCCATGGGGGGCTGGATGCCTACCATTACTACCACCTCTACCCATGGGGGGCTGGATGCCTACCACTACTACCACCTCTACCCATGGGGGGCTGGATGCCTACCACTACTACCACCTCTAACCATGGAGGGCTGGATGCCTACCACCACTACCACCCCTACTCAGGGGGTGCCAGATGCCTACCACTACTACCACCTCTACCCATGGGTGCCAGATGCCTACCACTACTACCACCTCTACCCATGGGGGGCTGGATGCCTACCACTACTACCGCCTCTACCCATGGGGGGCTGGATGCCTACCACCACTACCACCCCTACTCAGGGGGTGCCAGATGCCTACCACTACTACCACCTCTACCCATGGGGGGCAGGATGGCTGTCACTACTACCACCTCTACCCATGGGGGGCTGGATGCCTACCACTACTACCACCTCTACCCATGGGGGGCTGGATGCCTACCACCACTACCACCCCTACTCAGGGGGTGCCAGATGCCTACCACTACTACCACCTCTACCCATGGGGGGCAGGATGCCTACCACCAACAACACCCCCACTCACAGGATGGCTAATGCATGACACAACAAGCACACACCAACATAAGGAATGCAACAAAAAGACATCCCCCCAACACCATGACAAGCGTGTGTAGACTGTGTCAAATGCCTACAACACTGAACATGACTTTGAACATACAATGTGACCCCCTATCACATGTGTCACACATAAATGTGTGTGGCTCCCACAATGCAAGCAGACCATGACCACTGTGGCAATGGGGTCCAACCCCCATCATCACAGTGACCAAAAGGTAAGTGTGGGGTCCATAGCTGAAGCACATTTTGCACATTGTGGCAATGGGGTCTAAACCCCCATCATCACAGTGACCAAAAGGTAAGTGTGGGGTCCATAGCTGAAGCACATTTTGAACATAGTGGCAATGGGGTCTAAACCCCCATCATCACAGTGACCAAAAGGTAAGTTTGGGGTCCATAGCTGAAGCACATTTTGAACATTGTGGCAATGGGGTCCAACCCCCATCATCACAGTGACCAAAATGTAAGTGTTGACATTGAAAAAGCTGCAACTGCCAAACTGCATGGATGATTCCTCTTCACAGAACAACAAACACATCAGTGGCAAAGTAGTGCTTGTGTCCCATAGCAACATAGATTGTGTGAGGCAAACAGTGCAGTGCAAATAAGACATACCTTTGGCCATGTGCAGACAAACATCACCCATGGGGGCTGACGCTGTCAACATCCATCAATGACACAATGACAGAAGTGACCATCATAATGCAGACCCACATATTTGCACCAATGGGCACACAAATGTAGATACCCTGTGGAGACTGTAGATGTGAGGTGAACAAATAACATACCATGGCAGCAATGGGACACACAAACAATGATCATTGTGCTGACTGATGACCTAGGAGTCCCAGGGACAGCAGGTGAAACCCACCAAACAACATACAGCCAATAGCACACTAACGATATGCCAATGCAGTGGTGCAGATGCACAAACAGGCAGACCCACACTGCACATCAAACACAACAGGTGAGGGGGGGGGGGTGCCAGTGTCCCCAGGCAACCACACAACACATGATGAGGCCTGAATACCAATTACACAGATGCACATACAGTGCCACACAAAAGTAACTCATGGATCCAAATCCCCTATGTGGGCAATCAGGCATTGTTAGATGAGAGGGAGCACAAATTACACATGTCACACAAGCTTGTAGGAACAGCAACTAACACAGCAAGAGACAGACCCACCACAGCACTACCCCCAGGGACCCCATATTGTGCTGACACTAGCCTGCATGATAATCCCACTGTGATGACAATGTTAGATGTCGTTCACACTGTGAACCCCAGCCATCTGTCCTGAGCAACTAACTACCATCACACCTACACAAGCTCCAATCAATCAGCACGGCCTGCCAGCCAAGGCCAATATGGAGGTAGGGGTCTGGCCATGCAACAACTCACTTTTGCACAAACTCAACACCACACACCCGGATCTCCACCAATGTGCAGCAGTGAAGCTCACATGGACTGGTGACATTGCACATGCACCCATGACAATACCATGGTGGTGGTGGGAACCAAGGTGCAGAAACCCATCACACATGGCCAGTCAACAAGACTTGTCAATGTCTGACACACAGCACAGTATGCTGTACATGGGCATGATGTGAAATCCACCACAATCAATTGGATCCTGGCCATAGTCACACACCAATGAAGAAGCCAAGGTGACACACGAAGAACACACGTACACAACTACCAACATTGCAGCTCTGACCCTGAGGAGTGGCAGCAGTCACACACACAACGTGTCACAATCACTGTAAGCTAACACAAACTGTAAATCACATTACTCGTGTAAACAACAAGTGCCAAGGGGAATCCTGAATGTGTCCCATCTGCGTTTGCCCACATCCCCAGCACTGACAACAAAGACAACCTGGGATGACAACCTCATGAACATTACTTTGCCATGCACCCACATCACAGAGAAACCAGGTCCAAGATGCTGGATGAACACAGAACAACTCAGCAAGCATCACAAACAGGAACATCCCTAGGGACACAGCCTGTGTAGGAAAAGGGAAGGGAACACGCACAGACATGCTTACACAACACAGGCCCACGCAATGTCACCAGATTACACACTGCCATGAGGGCACACCACTCCTGTGGAAGGTCCGCTGTGCCAAACCTTGTCTGTGCACGACCCAAACATGTCAGCAGAACACTACGTCAGTGAGTCAACAACCACAACACACAGAAGGCTCTGCTCACATCAGCCTGGGTACGGGGGTTTCACGTCAGTCATCTGCACACACACCAAACACGTGTCAAGCAAGTTGCACTGTATACACAGATGAGTCCTTCGACATTGATGTGCAAAACTGCATGTCCAGTGGAGCTGGGCACACAGTCAGGGAAATCGGAACATTGAACAGTGGTAAGCCCACCAGATGTGCATCAGTGTAAGACAAAGATGTTCATTTACAAATGCAAAAAGGACATCCCTGTGTCAAATGCTGAACATTACACCCTCAGACTGTAGCAAAGGATGCCATAGATCCAGAATACAACAGGACACATATCCCATGGACCACATGGAGTCCATCACTGCAACACTTCATCATCCTGATGTGAACACTATTACAACTGCAAATGCAGGAGGCTACTCATCCACATCATGTACATCAAAAGAAAACCCAAAAGTAAACAAAAAGAGGCTTTATTCAGCAAATGTCAGGGTAAAAACAGAAGTCCAAAAGAAACTAAGGCCAATGGCCAGTCCAAAATCACAGTACCAACGGGGTGAGAAGTGACAACTGGTCACACATTGCTTGCCTGCACTGGTACGGTTGGGGGACATCACCCTTGGAGGGGCATACAAGGGGCAGGCCAGGCACTGCAGGGACAGGATCAGGGGATGGCAGAGTGAGGCAGTGAAGGGGTGGTGGGTGCAGGAGTGTCACCGGCAACTGCAGTGGAGGTGTCTGACTCAGGGGGCCGGCACCACCGTGGTACACAAGTCAGTTGGTGTGGGTGCCGCAACCACTGCAGTGGGCTGGACTGATGTAGTGGACTGGGTACCCACTGCAGTGCCGGAGTCAGACGTGGTGGTTGTGGACTCCACTGCAGTGCATGACTCCAAGGGAGTGGAAGGGTGGGCAGATGAGGTGGGCAGGACAGAGGGGGGACCCGGTCCCCACAACAGTGCCACTAACAGGCAGAGCATCTGGGTTGGGGGTGGAAGAGCAAGTGGCAGGGGGAGGGCCTAAGCAGTCTGGGGATGCGGTATCGGTGTGTGGGGGAACCTGGGGCAGGGTGTGGCGGGAGAACCTGTGCAGTGGTGGCCTGGGGGATGGAGGAGAGAGACTGGGCGCTGGAGCTGCGTGGTGGTGGTGGTGGGGTCTTGCTCTTCCTGCTCCGAGGGGACTTCCGAATGGGCTCCTGTGTCTGCCTGCGCCTGGGGGAGGGTGTCCGGGGGCGAGGGGCACTCCTCTCTGTGTGGGTGGACTTCCTCTTCCCCTGGTGTGCTGGGTCAGCAGGAATGGTGGGGAAGAGGCCGAGGTCACACAGGAAGACCTGCTGTGTAGGTGGGGTAGCAGGCGAGGCAAGGGAAGGGGTCTTGGAGGGAGAGGATTTGGAGGACTGCGTAGTGAATGTGGATGCCTGTGTGTGTGTGTGTTCCCCATCCCCTGTGTCTGTGGTATCAGTCCCCTGAGGATGCTTGTGTGCACGTCTTGCCTTACTCTTGGGTGTGTCAGTGCTGCTCGTGTCTGTGTGTTTGGGTGACTGTGCAGGTGTGCATGTGCTTTGGACAGGTAGGGGGGCAGGAAGTGTGGATGGGGCAGAGGTGGGAGGGGTGAGGGACTGTTGGAGGAGGGACACTGCTGCCGTCAGGGAGGAGTCCATGGACCTATTGCTCCTCTGTAGGGCAGACATACCCGTCGAGATGCCCTCCATGAACGATACCAGCTGTGTCAACAGAGTGGTGTGTGCATGGAGGATACTCAGCATTGCTGTCTGCCCTACATGGAGCTGCCGAAGGAGGTACACAGACTCCTCACTCAGGGCAGCAGGGTCACAGGGGCAGGGGGTGCGGTGCCTGGCACGAAGGAGACACGCTCCCGAGCACGGGAGCCTCCACGGACCTCAGGAATGGGAGCCGATGGGAGGGCGATGGTGGTGGTGGTGGTGGCGGGGCCAGACAGACTAGCTGGCCTTTGGTGGCTGCCGAGACCCGCCTCCACAAGGGAGTCATCCTCCGAGCTGCTGTGGTCCCCAGCTGAGGTGGATGGTGCTGAGGACTCCTCGGTGTGGCTCCCCTCGCCCTCCGTGCCACTGGGTCCCTCTGACCACTCGTCCGATGCTGACCCAGTCTGGCTCCGTTGCTCCTCCTGGTCCATGGAGCTGTCCCCTCCTGTGGCCGTGGATGTATCTGCAAACAATTAGGGAAACAGACAAACATCAGTCACCTGCACTGACCACACACACCACAGTAAGTACAGCACATTACAGAGCAAGCCCTGGCATCCTTAGTTGAACATTGCCTAAAGTCCTCACACAGATTCGGGGAAGCCAATTGTCAGTCTGATGGTCAACCATGGGACTCACACCCCTCCTGCCCTTGCACCCATCTGTCTGGTGCCTGTCTGATGGTAAGACCCCAGTGTGGACACATGCACCACCTACACAGTTGTTGGACATTGCAGGGAACACGGTGAAGCATGTGAACATGCACACATCACATCTCTTGCCACTGAGTCAGTGCAGGTGTCCGGATAAAGGGATGGCCAGATTCTAATTAGAAATGCATGTGATGCATACCAGCACCAGACACCATGATGCACCCATGTCCGGATAGTCAATGCCACAATGGGGTGCATGTTGCACATGTCACTCCCCTGCAGGATCAGTCCCAGGAAGTTGAATGCCATGACACAGGAATGCGTGCAAAGTCATACATTACTGTCTCAAGTCACATGGCCATGGCAGCCAGACAACAGTCTGCACTGTGTCACAATCCGAGGGCATGGGGAATGCAAGTTATGTGACTGACAAGTGCACATGTCCATCCCCCAAAAACCACATTATCTGTACTACTATTTGTCCACGTCATACCAACTGGACATATGGGGGACATGAAACACAACTCTCTCAACATGAGCACCTCACAGTGTGCTGTGAATCAAAATACAGCTGCCTGAAAGTCACAGTCGCAAACACCTGTGTGCACAGTCAAGTGATCAGACACCTATAAGTCACAGAAGTATCGTCCATCATGGTCACATCTCAGATGGCATGCTGAGCCCCAAACGATGAACATACCAGTAGTCCTGACAACGAAGACACAGCACAATGAGACAGAGGCAGACACCTGAGGGTACATTTCACTGATCACAACATGCCAGATGATACACGGGAGTGGGAGTACAGAGTGTATTGTATGCACTGGAGTAGGCATGACTGTCCAGCTCCACCTGTAAGAGGGATGAGTCCTGGACAGTAGGCAGGTGGCTAAGCATGTGTGACACACTGGATACACATACTCCTGAGGCCCAAATATTGTTCCCACCAGCAGCATGAGTGTGTGCCACATTCCCCAGGGACATGTGGTGAGTCAGAGCAGCAAGCGGACCACATATCAAAGTTACACGCAGATCACATGTCAGAACTTAGGCATTGTGTAAGCAATTGACCCATCCATGAATCGCACAACATAGTCACGGGAACAAATGCTGTCCCCCACCTTGAGCAAAGCAAAATGCAATGACACAGTCCCCAAATGATACAATTTCCTGACTATAAGGGCCACACATATGCGTATCAGAGGAGAAGTGGGCATGTAACAAATGAGGTACATGGGTCCTGGACCACATGACTGATGTACTGTGGAAGTTTAACCAGGCCAGAGGAGGGCACATAGCATGGCAGACAAAGTGCACAGTGCAGTCATGGACTCACCCCCTCCTTGCTGCTGTCTGTCCTTCAGCTGCCCATCCAGGTCAGGGAAGACCACCGCCAGGATCCGGAGCATGTGGGGGTCAGGGTCCGGTGTCCGCCCCTCCTGCGAGGAGGCAACAGCTTCAGCTGGACCCTTGCGATCCTCCGGGTCCAGCCACGAAGGTCCTGCCACCTCTTTTGGCAGTTGCGGATCCTGCGCCTGTAGACCCCCACGGATCTTACTTTCCGGGCGATGGTCAGCCAGATGTCCTGCTTCTGGTGGGCATCAACCTGTGAGGATGACAAAGTGAAAAGGCCATTACTACACATGCAACATATATGTGCATCACACAGTTGGATATACATGTCTCAATTACAGGGGCATATGATGTACACAGGCAGTGCAACAATGGCTATGAACAGTTTGCCAGCAGTCACTACATGGTATCATTGCATGGGAAGTAAACCTAGTTGGAATGCACTGTTACTGCACTGTACCAGTTCAGTGCATGTAACTACACACTTTGGGGTGTGACAACTACTCAGTGGGCATGCTAGCCAGTGGTGTGCACAGTGAAAGTCCTGCTAGTCAGACAACATGCACAATTAGTGATGCAGTGGACAGCACACTCACCTGCTCCCCTGGTTTCCCATACAGCTTGCTGTACTGTGGAAGGAGGCTGTCCAGCAGGGCCTGGTTCTCCTAAAGGCTGAAGGCTGGGGCTCTCTCCACAGTACGTGCCATTGCAGGAGCCAGAGGATGCATAAACAGCAGCAGTGTTGGTGGCAGATGTCGTCCTGGAGCATGTAGTGCAGGCAAGTGAGCTCTCAGGGGAACAGCCAGCATTATATGTGTGCTGCAGAGGCAGATACTGTCCCATGTGTCCAAAGTGATAGGTCCAAGTCGTTTGCATCTTCTAAATCTGACCAATCCATGGTATAGCAGCACTAATACACGCCCACAGCATCCTTCAAATCTTCAACTTCATGACACCCATGATTTTGCAACATTGTTGTGGCTGGCCAACTAAATTCACTGCATCAGACTCGTTGGAGCTTCGAAAACGCGTCCGTTGCCATGCCAGGCCCCAGCCAATGTGTGCGCACCGATCGGTCCATTGCTGTACAACGCGTACCCGGGATACAACGCGTACCCGCTCACATTGAATGCAATGGGCCGGACGGGCACACCGATCGGTCCATTGCAGTTCAACGCGTACCCGCGATACAACGCGTACCCGCTCACATTGAATGCAATGGGCCGGCCGGGCACACCGATCGGTCCATTGCAGTTCAACGCGTACCCGGGATTCAACGCGTACACGCTCACATTGAATGCAATGGGCCGGCCGGGCACACCGATCGGTCCATTGCAGTTCAATGCGTACCCGGGATACAACGCGTACACGTTCACATTGAATGCAATGGGCCGGCCGGGCACACCGATCGGTCCATTGCAGTTCAACGCGTACCCGGGATACAACGCGTACACGCTCACATTGAATGCAATGGGCCGGCCAGGCACACCGATCGGTCCAATGCAGTTCAACGCGTACCCGCGATACAACGCGTACCCGCTCACATTGAATGCAATGGGCCGGCCGGGCACACTGATCGGTCCATTGCAGTTCAACGCGTACCCGCGATACAATGCCTACCCGCTCACATTGAATGCAATGGGCCGGCCGGGCACACCGATCGGTCCATTGCAGTTCAACGCGTACCCGCGATACAACGCGTACCCGCTCACATTGAATGCAATGGGCCGGCCGGGCACACCGATCGGTCCATTGCAGTTCAACGCGTACCCGCGATACAATGTGTACCCGCTCACATTGAATGCAATGGGCCGGCCGGGCACACCGATCGGTCCATTGCTCTACAACGCGTACCCGGGATACAACGCCTACCCACTCACATTGAATGCAATGGCCAATGTGTGCGCACCGATCGGTCCATTGCTGTACAACGCGTCCCTGTACAAGTCACTGGCATATGTCACCATGCCTGTCACAGGTGAACATATGGCAGCCACATATACTTCCCAGGGAGTGAGGGGCACACCTACAACACCACAGCCTGTCCACACTGTATCCTAAGGCATGTAAGGCTGCATTACATGTTCCGTGTATGGGGGTCAACATGTTGTTTTTTGGGTGGCACTTGGGGGCAGCCACTCCCAGGCTGTGCACGTGTTCATGGGGACAGAATCCTTGGTGTGTTGTGCACATGAACACTGTGGTGTGCAACTGTTCATTTCAGGGCATGTGGCATGGTCACATTTCACGGTTGTGTATGTGTATGTCGTGTCACATACCCCCTGAGTCCCATGTGGGACGGTATGTACGTCCCGGGGTGACCCATTGCCACAATTGTGATGGCCCTCCACAGTCTGTGTGCATGTCGTGTTTACAATGTCTCTGATTCCATGTGCACAATGGGAGACAGTCTCCACATCCACGTTGTTTGTGCATGGACTTTGATGTTGTGCGTGTGTGTGTCACAGACGTCCATGTCTGTCCTGCCGAGGCAACAGGGACCACTACCTGTGGGGGTCATGGTTGTTTAGCTGTGGTGTATTCATGATGCACCATGTCATGCCAGTGTTCATGTGTCAATACAGGGTCCCTGGGAATCTACCTGTCGATGAGCTGTGATGCCTGGGGCACATCTGTCCTCACATGTCACTGTGGTGTGTGTTTAGAACGGGACAGCAGTACATGGGTACTGTGACACAGCCTAATGATATCCCATAGCACAACCTGGGACTTGTTGAGGACACATGTTGAACTGTGATGTTAGATGTTAGCCATGTAGGTGCCATACGTGTCTCGTAATGATGTATCATGTGATATTGAGTCTGGTCTATGCCACATATGTGGGGTGACTGACAATCTTTCTTTCTTCACCTATGCACTGCAGGGCACCAGCTGTCCATCGGCCATTCCCTGACCTTGCAATGGTGGTTGAACGGGACTGCATCCGACGGTACCGCTTCACCAGGCCACTGATTGAGGAATTGACGTGCGGTTGGCCCCAAATTTGCAACCTGGCCGGACATACCCTACAGCGCTGACCCCCAAGGTGAAGGTGATGGCAGCCCTACACTTCTTTGCCACCGGTACCTTTCAACACACTGTGGCGTCTGCTGGTGGGATGTCACAGACCATGTTCAGCCGTGTGCTCCGCGACGTTTTGGAGGCTATGTTCAGGTACCTGAACCAGTACATCTATTTCCCTAGACTTCAACAACTCACTGACGTGAAGAGTGACTTCTATGCCCTGGGGAGGATGCTGCATGTCATTGGCTCCATTGATAGGACACATGTGGCTTTGGTACCACCACAGGCCCAAGAGCAGGCATACAGGAACCGCAAACACTACCATTCGGTCAATGCACTGGTGGTATGTCTTGCAGATATGAGCATCACACACGTCTGTGCCCGTTTCCCCGGTTCTGCACACGATGCCTACGTGATGAGGAGTAGTCGCATCCTGAGGATGATGTCACAGATGCGGAACCAGCGTGCCTGGCTTGTTGGTGTGTACTGACTTTGTACCATCGTGTGTGTTCTGCAATGTAGTGTTCCACCCTCTTTTCCAACTCAGCTAATGTGCAATTGTCTGTATGTAGGTGACTCCGGATACCCCAACATGCCGTGGTTGCTGACGCCCCTCAGGAACCCTGTGACACCAGCCCAGATGCACTACAATGAGGCACATGGTCGGACCAGGAGAGCGATTGTGCGGACATTTGGTCTCCTGAAGAGCCGCTTCCGCTGCCTAGATAAGACAGGAGGGGCCCTCCCATATGCCCCAGCAAAGGTGTGCAAGATTGTCATTGTCTGCTGCATGCTACACAACCTAGCAGTGCGGAAGGAGTTGCCTCTCATCCTGGATGACGATGACCAACATCCGCCACCTGTGGAGGATCCTGGGCTGGACCACGATGCCAGTGGTGATGATGATGATGAGGGTGATGTCCGCACACAGCTCATCACCAACTTCTTCAGCTGAATGTGAGTATCCAGGGATGTTATGTCAATGATGTGAGTTTGCATGATATGTGTTGGTGGTGCTCTGGTGCTGTTAGAGTGTGTCCATGTGCTACTTGACTGTTGCGTGCAGCAATGTGTCCTTACAGGTAGTCTGTACTCCACAACAGTGTTGACATGCTAACTTGGTCCTGGGTGGGTATCTTGTGACATGTTTGGGCATGAGTATTGCAGTTCTGTCCTATTCTTCAGTGCTTTTGACTGTGTGTCATTTCTGTCCTTCACAGGGTACTTTCAGAGTTGTTTGGTCAACTGTGAACCCCCGACACCGTGAATCAACTTCCAGGGTGGTAGCTGTCGTTTCCCTACAGGTGATGTGTGCCACACCCATGGACTTCCTTTCTTCTACACTTGTTGACTGTGTGCCCACTGCCAGGTGGGATTACCTTGCATCTGTATTGGTTACAACATGTTGCAAATGTGTAATAAACCTGTGCTTCACTTTGTGATGTGCGTTGTCTGTGGTCACACATCTGACTGACATTTGCTTCCTGCACCAGTGGGCTAGTTAACACAGACTGTGAATAGGTGTTGTGTCTGTGCATTGCACCGTATTTCCTGGCAACATCAGTGTAGGCGATGAGTCAGATGGCCCTGGTGTGTATGTGTTGTGTAGCCCTGGTGGTGTGTCTCCCTCATATGTGTCACGTCGCCATGACTCACATGCCGGTGTTGTACTTGCTGTAGCAGTTAGCATGCACAGTGTCATTTCACAGATCATCATCTCCACTTCAGAAACAACGTTGTAATCACAACAGAGGCAAGTATGGTGTATTAGTGAGTTTATTGACATACATGTGTGAGTATAGTGCACAGGATGGTGGGTGCTGTACATTGTGATTGTAATCCAAAGTTCCTAGATGATTTGGAAGTCCTGATAGCAGAAATGTCCTGAGTAAAGTCCACAGTCATCTGATACATTGGTCCAACTTGAGCTCCCCATGTCATGTGGGAGAGTTGTGTTGCATTCGACAGGGTGAAGAGTTTCGCACAAAGGTGATTTTCCGGAACAGGTGTTGGCTTCCTGGGGGTTGTGCATGGCCATCAGCCTCTCAGTTGTCCTTCCTTGGATGACCCCTCTTCTTTGGGGGGGGACCCTCAAGTGCAGGCTGCTGTGGTGCAGGGGACTCTCCGCCAGAGTCATCCTCCCTCCCTGTGGCAGTTGCAGTTGTTGCAGCACCAGATGTTGTGGGCACACAGGGAGGTGTTGACATGTTGGTGCACATCTGGCGGAGGCATTGTAATATGTCCCTATGCACCGCCGTCTGTTCTTGCAATGTGTCCCACTTGGACTCCATGCAGGACATGTGTAAGTCCAAGCGGGCATGATGGGCAGCCTGCTGCTGTTGAATGTCCCTGAGGATCCCCACTACCTGGCCGAACTCCCCGGTGCTAGTCTGGTACGCATCAGCTATGTGTACCAGTTATGGGTCATCATGCAGTCCAGACCCCTCTGCAAGCAGCGACCTATGTCTACCACCCCTCCCACCACCCCTGGCGACACGTGAAGGACCTGCGTTGGCATGCACAGGTGACCCTGGGCCCCCTTGGGGGTTGTTGCTGGTGTTGGTGTGCTGTTGGTGGTGGTGGGCCTTGGTCTGTCCGTGTTGGCAGGGGTGGTCTGTGTGTTGGCAGTTGTTGGAGGGGTGGGTGCAGGGGGTGCAGCTGGTGGTCCTGCTGGTGCTGCATGATGACTCACTGCGAAGGTGCCAGGTAGGTCTTCGTCATCCGAGGTGGGCAGAGGCTGTTCCACACCAGTGAGCTCAGTGTCCCCCGGAGCCTGGGACAGGGACTCCTCAGCATCTGCTGCTGTGTCCCCATCATCACCTGTATTTGGAAGAGACACACAATGTATGTAATGTTTCTACAGGCATCAATGGTTCAAACACCTGACAGTTGTGACTGTACCTCTGGATGCGGGCCTGTACATTGCATTGTCCTAAGTTGTCACAGTCAGCTGTTGATATTGGTGTAGCGCATTGTCCTGACAACATGAAGCATTTCAATGTGAATGTTGAGGTGTGTGCATAGCCAGCATTGGTGGTATTTGGTTGACATCCGGACATCCTTCTCCCTCCAGCCCAGTTATCCCACCATGAAGCATGCCACTCTTGCAGTGGGTGCAGGTTGACTCTCAGGATGTCAGTCAGTGGTGTCCTGCTGTTGGTTGGTGGCCAGTTCCCATCAGGGCCTTGTGCTCCCCACAACAGAGCAGTAGTGTCAGACATCTTTGATGGGGCTTTCCACTCTCTGTGAGGTGTGCATGCTTCAGTGTGAGCTTGCTGGGCCATGTGGGGGGGATGTTGAGCTGTGACTACCACTCCCATCATGCTATTGCCTCCACCCCCTTCCCAGCATGCCCATACTTCCTTCCTTTTGAGTGTACTTCACTGTGTGTGGGTGTGACAGCAATGGCAAGATGGCTGACAGTGGTGTCCTGCTGTTGGTTGGTGGCCAGTTCCCAGCATGGCCTTGTGCTCACCACAACAGAGCAGCAGTGTCAGACATCTTTGATGGGGCTTTCCACTCTCTGTGAGGTGTGCATGCTTCAGTGTGAGCTTGCTGGGCCATGTGGGGGGATGTTGAGCTGTGACTACCACTCCCATCATGCTATTGCCTCCACCCCCTTCCCAGCATGCCCATACTTCCTTCCTTTTGAGTGTACTTCACTGTGTGTGGGTGTGACAGCAATGGCAAGATGGCTGACAGTGGTGTCCTGCTGTTGGTTGGTGGCCAGTTCCCAGCATGGCCTTGTGCTCCCCACAACAGAGCAGCAGTGTCAGACATCTTTGATGGGGCTTTCCACTCTCTGTGAGGTGTGCATGCTTCAGTGTGAGCTTGCTGGGCCATGTGGGTGGGGATGTTGAGCTGTGACTACCACTCCCATCATGCTATTGCCCCCACCCCCCTTCCCAGCATGCCCATACTTCCTTCCTTTTGAGTGTACTTCACTGTGTGTGGGTGTGACAGCAATGGCAAGATGGCTGAGAGTGGTGTCCTGCTGTTGGTTGGTGGCCTGTTCCCAGCATGGCCTTGTGCTCCCCACAACAGAGCAGCAGTGTCAGACATCTTTGATGGGGCTTTCCACTCTCTGTGAGGTGTGCATGCTTCAGTGTGAGCTTGCTGGGCCATGTGGGGGGAGGATGTTGAGCTGTGACTACCACTCCCATCATGCTATTGCCTCCACCCCCCTTCCCAGCATGCCCATACTTCCTTCGTTTTGAGTTTACTTCACTGTGTGTGGGTGTGACAGCAATGGCAAGATGGCTGACAGTGGTGTCCTGCTGTTGGTTGGTGGCCAGTTCCCAGCATGGCCTTGTGCTCCCCACAACAGAGCAGCAGTGTCAGACATCTTTGATGGGGCTTTCCACTCTCTGTGAGGTGTGCATGCTTCAGTGTGAGCTTGCTGGGCCATGTGGGGGGGATGTTGAGCTGTGACTACCACTCCCATCATGCTATTGCCTCCACCCCCTTCCCAGCATGCCCATACTTCCTTCCTTTTGAGTGTACTTCACTGTGTGTGGGTGTGACAGCAATGGCAAGATGGCTGACAGTGGTGTCCTGCTGTTGGTTGGTGGCCAGTTCCCAGCATGCCTTGTGCTCCCCACAACAGAGCAGCAGTGTCAGACATCTTTGATGGGGCTTTCCACTCTCTGTGAGGTGTGCATGCTTCAGTGTGAGCTTGCTGGGCCATGTGGGGGGGGATGTTGAGCTGTGACTACCACTCCCATCATGCTATTGCCTCCACCCCCTTCCCAGCATGCCCATACTTCCTTCCTTTTGAGTGTACTTCACTGTGTGTGGGTGTGACAGCAATGGCAAGATGGCTGACAGTGGTGTCCTGCTGTTGGTTGGTGGCCAGTTCCCAGCATGGCCTTGTGCTCCCCACAACAGAGCAGCAGTGTCAGACATCTTTGATGGGGCTTTCCACTCTGTGAGGTGTGCATGCTTCAGTGTGAGCTTGCTGGGCCATGTGGGGGGGGATGTTGAGCTGTGACTACCACTCCCATCATGCTATTGCCTCCACCCCCCTTCCCAGCATGCCCATACTTCCTTCGTTTTGAGTTTACTTCACTGTGTGTGGGTGTGACAGCAATGGCAAGATGGCTGACAGTGGTGACCTGCTGTTGGTTGGTGGCCAGTTCCCAGCATGGCCTTGTGCTCCCCACAACAGAGCAGCAGTGTCAGACATCTTTGATGGGGCTTTCCACTCTGTGAGGTGTGCATGCTTCAGTGTGAGCTTGCTGGGCCATGTGGGGGGGGATGTTGAGCTGTGACTACCACTCCCATCATGCTATTGCCTCCACCCCCCTTCCCAGCTTGCCCATACTTCCTTCCTTCTGACTCTGCTTCCCTGTGGGGTAGTGTGCCTGTGCTGAATGGATGGCTGACAGTGTTGTCCTGGCGTTTGTTTGGCTACAAGTCCCATGTGTGTCACTGTGCTTCCCACAGCATGAGCCAGGGTGGTGGTTCTTTGTGGGATAAATATTTTTAGTGTGAGGCAATGCATTTTCCCAGGTGAGTTGTGTGTAGTTTGGGTTAGGGGTGTGTGTGGGAAGAGCTGCTGGTAACTATGGTCATAGCTGTCAGTCCTCCTTCCCACCCAGCCAGATATCCCACCACGGAACGTGCTTCCATTGCAGGGAGTGCAAGTTGTCTTTCAGGATGTCAGACAGTGGTGTCCTGCTGTTGGTTGGTGCACAGTTCCCAGCAGGGCCTTGTGCTCCCCACAGCAGTAGCCAGTGTCAGCCATCTTGTCAGTTGTTTTCCACTCCCTGTGATGTGAGCATGGTTCAGAGTGGTGTTGATGGGCGTATTGTGATGGTGGGCAATATCTGTGACTACGACTCCCATGATGCTATTGGCTACACTGACTTGACCAGCATACACAGAATTCCTTCCTTTCTGTGGGATTCCCTGTGTGGTGGTGTTGTAGTGGTGGCTACATATCTGACAGTGTTTGTTGGTTAGATTTGTGCCACTGCCTAGCTTTATTTGTTGTAGGGTTTGTACATGTCATGACACAGTTACATATCACTATGAGATGGCATGTATTGTGTTTATCTGACTGACATACACATCTTGGGATGATTCTGGTTTTGTTGCTGTGGATTTGCTAAGGGTGCGTGGTTTGACTATCCCCTTGACAGTGATGTGTGTGTATTGTCACACGATATTGGGTATATTGGTTGTGTACTCACCAGGCTCTGGGATGTCTTCTAGTCCATAGACGCTCACTGGTGGTAGGATGGCCCGCACCTTCTCCTCCCAGGGCCTGAGGTATAGTGGTTTGGCAGGAGGGCCACTGCCGGTGTGTTGGCTCAAGATGTAATCATTCTTCAGTAGGTCCCTGACCCTCCTGCGTACATCATACCACCTGTTCTGGATGTCTTCCTTTGTGCGCAAACATGGTGATTGTGCGTTCACCCTGTCAACGATCCTCGCCCACATCTTGGTTTTCTGCGACATGGGGGTCTGTTGGACCAGTGTACCAAACAGCTGTGGCTCTACCCTGAGGATCTCATCTACCAGGACTTCCAATTCACTATCTAGGAACTTTGGATTCTTCTTGGGGGGCATGGTGATGGGTGGTGGTGGTGAGTGATGTGTGTGTTGGTGTGCAAGTGAGGGTGTGTGAGTGTGTGTTTTGCTGGGTGTATGTGAGGGTGCTATTTGTTGAGGTGCTGATGGTGTGTGGCTTGTGTGATGGATGAGCTGTGAGTGTGTGTGTGGTTGCTGTCTGTTGGTGTTCTGTGCTGGCAGGTCATTTGAATTTGCAAAGGATCATGGTAGGGATTTGTGTCCTTTATATGGGTGGAGTTGTGGGTGTGGCTTTGTTCCCTGTTCCCCCCCCCAGTATTTATTGGCTTTGTAATTGCTTGTTTGGCCTTTTTTTTTGTGTTTTTCCCTTTGTACTTTTTGTGCAGGTAGGAGGCGTTCTTCTGACCGAGTTTGACCCTGCAGTTGTCTCGTGCGAGCTTCTCCGAGTCGTTCACGCTGTGTTTGTGCTGTTTCCTGTGCTGCGTACGCGTCGGTTGCAGTGTATTGGGTTGCTTCGGCTCGCTGTTTTCTATGCGTGTCAGTCGTACGGCTTGAGCTCCGTGCAACTCGGTCGTGTTTTCCACGCGTTGCATCGTACTTGGCGGGTCGGAGTTCGCAGGTACGTTTCGTTCGGGATTCTTCCTGGTGCGTGTCGGTCGGTTCGATTCGTGTGCTTTTCCGGCCGGATAGCTGTTTTCCGCGTGGTTCGGTCATTCGCCTTGTGTTCCGTACGAGTCGGTCGGATTTTGCACGCTTTTCATCGTACTTTGCGGGTCGGGCTGCACCGGTACGTGTCGGTCGGAATTAATTCCGGCTCCGAGTCGGTCGGTACGTTTTCCGGCCCGAATCGGAATCGGCCCCTAAGAATCTTTAAATTCCAGGAAAGCTAGTGTCAAGGTACCAGAACTCCTGTTCCTGCTCAATTCTCCATCCATGTAACTCCAGTAAATCCCCTTGAGTACTGCCTTGGGCTCACCGGAAATGGTTCCTGGGTTAGTCCACGAATGTCCGCATCCCTATTTTGCCACGTAAGTCTTAATTTGCACCAACCAGGGAATTCTAGAAACTCCAGGCTGCCTGAGCAGTTCCTCCAAACCCGCCCGATACAGTGCCAGGTCCACAGAAGCCCATAGCCATCTCCAATAGAGCAGAGGTCTAAGGGCTGCTTTATGAGCAATGGACCTGCGGCCTAAATCCAACCGCAATGGCAGGAGTGGGGTACTAGTTGGAAGGTTTGCCAAAGATCGCAAAAATTGGTACTTGCCCACCTCCAATATGGTAGTCCTCTCATGCCCTCATAGTTCTCCCCCATACAAGGCCCCGCCAGTAGCTTGTAGGTTGAAGATTTGGATGGCCGGAGATGCTGGTCGGAAGCTGGAACCCCTAAAGCCCCTCAGGATACCCCCTGCATAATGGTCAAGTTTCAACTTGTTCTTATGGATCTGGGCAGACCAACATTTTCCATCAGGGTGAGGCCCAAGTACTCAAAGGTACAGACTCTTTCAAGGGGAACACCATTCATAGAAGGGTTAGGGTGTGTTGTATGGCTGGGATTGAAAACCTTATACTTGGTTTTTTGAAGGTTGATCTCACAGATGACACCAAACTGGTCTAGGAGATTTTGAATACCAATGGGTGATTTAGATACCAATAGGGTATCGTCTGTGAACAGAAGGGCAGGGATCTTCATACCTGCTAGACTCGAGGCATCGTGGGTGCATTTTTCTAGCTGAGCTACCAGATAATTAATGTATACTAAAAACAGGGTTGGGGCAGGACACAGCCCTGTCTTACCTCCCTCGTGACTGGTATCAATGGTGTTAACTCCCCGTGTTTGCCATATCTGACTCGCGCATTGTTCTTCTGATGCAGCCTCTTAATGATACCAACAAGATAATTCGGGACACCCTGTTTCGTTAGGACTTTCCATTAGGCCTCCCTTGGCACAAGGTCAAAGGCAGTACAGAGGTCAGCAAAAACTACATAGAGCCGACCACCTCCCAAAACGACATACTTCCAGTAGTTGTAATCAGAATACTTGGTCGATGGTATTGATCCCATGTCTGAACCCTGCTTGGAGGGGAGATATAAGACCCACACCCTCAACCCACTCACACAGCCTATCCAACAATATACGACAAAAGAGCTTTTGGGAGCTATCAATAAGGCTGATTGGCTGGCAATTTGATGGCAGGGACCGTGAGCCTTTCTTGTAGATTGGTACAATCTCGGCCCCTTCCCAAGTGGACGGAATAGGTAACCTTCCAAAATACAATCAAAATACTTGGCAAAATATGGGCCCCAGATTTCCTTTTCTGCCTTAAACAAATCCCAAAGCACCTTGTCTAGCCCTGAAGTCTTTCCTGGAGTGATCCAATCTATGGCATTAGTAACCTCTCTTACAGTGATGGGTGGAAATTTTCCTACAGTCAAATCAGGCGGGGCCTCCCTGGGTTAATCATTCTCTGCAGGGACAGTCTCTACTGCCATAGCAGTGTGGCCCTGAGCACTGCCAAGGTGCATGCTGGTCTCATCAATGAACCCCACATCATACAAACCCGAAAAGTGGTTGGTCCACGCTGCTGCCGAGATATTAGAATTCAATGGCACAGCTAACTCGGGAGGCCTGTCAGCCAAAGTATGCCAAAACAGCTGATGATCTTTCAGTTTCACAGCATTTCACAATACTTCCTATGTCTCTATCTCATATTCCCATTTAGCCTTAGCTAGCGAACTTTTATAAAAAGCCCTTGCTTCCTTGATTGAGTCCCTCCTACCACTTCTGATGGTGTCTGAAAGAAATCACATTTCACTATTATACATTGCGAGAAATGTGGAAAGCAACACGGTTCCCCAAGTATTTTAACCCCGGAAGTGCAGGAGCCTGTTTACTATGAAGAGAGATTTACAGACTATTAAGCGAAAAGTTGAAGCAAGTGTCAGTGATGATGCTGGAATGAGTAAGTGCATGAGTAAACGCTTAAACAGAAGAACATCATTAAAGTCAAATGTGTATGCTGAAGAATGTACATTTTGTGGATAGATAAAATGCTACAAGTGAACAGCAACGCGTGAGAAATTAAGCAAGGCCACAGAGCTTAGAATTGACAAAAGGCTTCGAGAGTGTGCAACCATCAATTGAGATTCAAAGATCTTACCAGTTTGAAGTGGGGACGTAGGAGCTGCAAAAGCCCATTATCATGCATCCGGTTATAGGAACTATACAAGGGTTACAGCAAAGGAGGAAGATCATGCTTCTAGCATTCAAACCGATGATCACTACCAAAATATGAGAGATGAAGGATATGATGAACTATTTCAATACACCACAACTGTTATTATTCCTAACAAAGAGGTAATACATGTGACGACTCTCACTGAAAGGCTTGAAACCTCATGACACGCAGAGGAATACAGGGAATAGACGAATCAAAGAAGAAGCATATTAGAAGAAAATTGGACTCCGAGTTCGGTGACAGACTCCACATATTCCCAGACAACCAAAGAAAATTATTGGCCCAACCTGATAGTGTCATGCTGCAGGACATTGTAAGAGAAAACCAGAGTTTGAAAAGAGAATTATCAATTTTAAAGGTTAAGGCAACAGACATGAACAAGATCATTGATCAAACATCATCACACATAAGAACAGTGATTAAAACAAACTTGACATCAACACAATGGCCACATCATCCATCAGATGCTGATAAAAATTCATTTACAGTGCTTGTTTACCTTAAACAGTTCAATCAATCAATCAATCAATCAGGGTTTTATAAAGCACACTACTCACCCGTGAGGGTCTCAAAGTGCTGGGGGAGGAGGGGGGTGGGTGCAGCTCCGGTTCAGTCGAAGAGCCAGGTCGAGGCTCTTCCTGAAGGTGTTCAGAGTAGGGGAGCGTCTGATGTTGACTGGGAGCTCATTCCAGGCCTTGGCTGCGACATAGGAGAAGGCTCATCCACCTGCTCTGGTTCTGCGGATGCGAGGGGTCTCTGCCAGGGCAAGGTCGGCGGAGCGGAGGTTCCTTTTGGGTACGTGGAAGGAGACTCGCTCGTTGAGGTATTTGGGTCCGATGTTGTGGAGGGATTTGTAGGCATGGGTGAGTAATTTGAAGGTTACTCTCTTCTCGACGGGGAGCCAGTGGAGGTCTCGTAGGTGCTGGGTCATGTGCTCGTGTCGTGGGGTTCCGAGGACGAGTCTGGCTGCGGTGTTCTGGATGGTTTGGAGCTTGTGTAGCAGGGTTCTGTTGATTCCGGCGTAGAAGGCATTGCTGTAGTCCAGTCTGCTGGTTATGAGTGCGTGGGTGACGGTCTTTCTGCATTCGGGGGGACCCACTTGAAGGTCTTGCGGAGGATGCGGAGGGAGTTGAAGCAGGTGGAGGCGATGGAGTTGATCTGGCGGGTCATGGTGAGGGAGGAGTCTAGTATGATGCCGAGGTTTTGGGTGTGGTCTGACGAAGTGGGTGGGTTTCCAAGGGTGGAAGGCCACCAGGAGTTGTCCCAGGTGGAGGAGGAGGGTCCAAGGATGAGGACCTATATCTTCTCTGAGTTGAGCTTCAGGCAGCTGTTGTTCATCCAGGCTGTGATGTCCTTCATTCCTTCCTGGAAGCAGAGTCTGGTGTCCTCTGGGTTCTTCGTGAGGGAGAGGATGAGCTGGGTGTCGTCAGCGTAGGATACTATGCTGAGCCCATGCTGTCTGACGATGGCAGCGAGGGGGGCCATGTAGATGTTGAAGAGCGTGGGGCTGAGCGAGGATCCTTGGGGTACTCCGCAGTTGATCTCTGTGGGCTCGGAGAGGAAGGGTGGGAGTCTGATCCTTTGGGTTCTACCGGTGAGGAAGGAGCGGATCCAGTCAAGGGCGGTTCCCCGTATCCCGGCGTCGTGGAGTCTGGCTGCAAGAGTGCGGTGTGAAACGGTGTCGAAGGCTGCGGAGAGGTCTAGTAGGATAAGGGCCGCAGTGTGGCCCTGGTCGAGTAGCATGCAGATGTCATCGGTGGCGGCGAGGAGGGCGGTCTCGGTACTGTGGTTGCTGCGAAATCCGGACTGAGAGGGGTCGAGGATGGTGTTATCTTCGATGAAGGTGGCCAGCTGGGCGTTTACGAATCTTTCGGTGACTTTGGCTGCGAAGGGAAGGAGAGAGATGGGCCGGTAGTTTTTCAGGTCCGTCGGGTCGGCTGAAGGCTTCTTGAGGAGGGGTTTGACTTCTGCCCGCTTCCAGTCGTCGGGGAAGATGCCGGATTCGAAGGAGGCGTTAATGGTCCGGCCTAGTTCGGGTGCTATTGTGGCGGCAGCTCTGTGATAGATGTGTGGCGGGCAGGGGTCCGTGGGGGCTCCTGAGTGGGTGTTCTTCATGGTTGTGGCAGTAGCAGGTTTCCTGGTGGTGATGGTGGGCTGGTTGTTGGTGGTGGGGGGTGGTTTCTGGAGTCTGTTCGCTGAAGTTGTTGTAGAGGGCTTTGATTTTCAGGTGAAAGTAGGAGCTGAGCTTGTCACAGGGGTCCTGGGAAGGTGTGACGTCTGTGGCTTCGCAGGGGGGTTTGGTGAACTGCTGTATGACGCTGAAGAGTTCTTTTGCGTTACTGGCGTTGGTGTGGATTTTGTTCTTGATGAAGGCCCGCTTGGTGATTCTTATGCACTGTTGGTATTCAGTCATGGCATTCCTGTAGGTGTTCTGGTCTTCGGAGGTTTTCTTGTTCCTCCAGAGTTTCTCGAGGCGTCTGCAGGAGCGCCTGGCTTTTTTGAGGTCGGTGGTGAACCAGACAGCCTTCAGGGGGCGTTGTTTGGCGGGGTGGCGGAGGGGTGCTAGCTTGTCTGTGCAGCTGGAGATCCAGCGGTGTAGTTCTTTGGCCGCGGAGTTGGCGTCGGACGTGGCGGAGGGGGGGTCGTAGAGGAGGGTGGTGTTGAGGTGTTCCTCTGTGATCTTACTCCAGTTCCTTTGTGGCAGCCGCGGGGCAGGTTTGGGTGCGGTGGTGGTGTTGAAGGTGAAGTGTACACAGTGGTGGTCTGTCCAGAGGGGCTCTGTGGTATGGCTGAAGCGGACGTTTGTCCCTCCTGCGAAGATGGGATCGAGGATGTGTCCGGCTCTGTGGGTGGGGGTGGTGATGAGCTGCTTCAGTCCGAGGATGGCGAGGTTGTCGAGGAGGGTGGTGGAGTCGGGGTCGCTGCGGTTGTCGAGGTGGAAGTTGAGGGTCAACAGTTCCTATTAGGACTTCTGACTAGAGATCCAGAAAACATAAAGCCATCCAAAAGGGTTGCCTTACTTATGCAATCATTCAGGACATTATATATACAGTCACAAATGGCCAGCAGAAACCTCCCAAACAATTGTTGCTCCCAAACGCCGTAAAAACGCTGACAGGCAGTGTTGAAATCATTTGCACTCTAAACGGACATGGTCATGGTATTTCATACTCACAACTGGAAGAAAATGATAACACCTTGTGTCTACAGAAACCTGCTGCTAATTTAAATGAGCAAATTGTTCTTCTAGCTGACATTCAGCCTCTTGACTTCACTAACTGCTAAACACAGAAGCACCTTTTTGGGTCAGATAAGGGAAATGGTTTGTAACAACAGATCAAATCTTACCCACGCAGACCTACATAAATCACGAAAAGAAAAAGACGAAGATACTGTTACGAGAGCTATTAGTCTGGTTCAAAGCTAGATAAACCCATTTGTTGGGCCACATGATCTCATTAGTCTCTCCACTGCAAAAGGGCATCTCAAGACATAGTATCCGACATAATGAAGGTGCATGAAATAGGTGAACAATGCTATACAGACTTCAAACTTGAGAGACTTGAGAATAACCCACCTATTAAGAAGTTACATGACCCAATGGAAATGGACAAACTAAAAACCTCCACTATCATGTCCAAGAAGAAGGCAGTGAACAGTAATGGCAGGACAATCATCATGAAAGCAGACAAAGCACTACTTGGTCGAATCATTGTGACTAGCAAAGAATTGGAACCTTCAAATGGTGGATGTACTCTTTCATCCCTTAGGACCTTTACCATGGGCTTTAGCAACTCCAGAAGGTCTGTTGCGAAAGACAAATAAAGCTGCTGATGAAATACCTGGAAATTCAGCCATGCTGCCTGATGGTATGGTTCCTGTTCAGAGAGTAAAAGGAGAGGAGTCAAACTTTGTTGACGTGGCTATGTCTGCCTTGTCCATGGCTTTGCAGGAAGGAAATAGGAGTCAAAGAATCGATGTTGTGTTTGATAAGTACAATAGGACGTCTATTAAGAATAGTAAAAGGACAATCAGAGGGATAGAACTCTGGCACCAGTTACCGAGCATATCACCTTCCCAGATTGTCAGACAGTGGAGGAAATTCCTAAGCCATAGAAGGAATAAAACAACTCTCATCACATTTCTTGTTAACGAATGGAGAAAAACAGAGTATTTTGTAAAACTTGAGAATAAATCACTGTTCGTGAACTTTTAAGATAAATGCTATAAAATCACATCTGAAAGGAGCCAATCTCAACAGTACACATGAAAAAGCAGATGGTTTTTGTTATGCATGATGCACACACTGCTAAGGAGGGTTATGAGGCAGTAATGATAAGCTCAGATGGCACAGATGTGTTTATGTGTTTGGGGTTCCATGACAGAATCATGGCTAAATTGTTTCTGAAATATGGTACTAAAATACACATGCGAGTCCTTGACATTAGGAAAATAGCTTCAACTCTTGGTGAAAATGTTTGTCGAGCTATGATAGGTCTCTATAAGTTTACCGGCTGTGACACAGTAAGTGCATTTGCAGGAGAAGGAAAGGAAGTGCATTCAAAATCCTGTCTGCCAGCAGACACACAGATATAAAATTTTCGTAGCTCTGAGACAAATGGGATCTCTCTGAAGAACTAATGGACAAATTGGAGCAATTCTCATGCTTACTGTATGGACCAAAATCGTACATCACATGAATGACTTGAGATAGCACCTATTCTGCGCAAAGAATGGTGAAATAGACGGTCATCAACTTCCACCTTGCAGAGACTGTCTGAAGAAACATGCCAACCGAGCAAATTATCAAGACGCTACAAGCAAGAGATGTTTTCTGAATGGTCTACAGACACCTAGTCCAATTGGGAGAGGGTGGAAGTTGGAAAAACACGAGGGAGCAGAGCAACTGGTAGTGGACTGGATGGAGAGACCGCCAGCACCTCAGGCTGTGTTAGATCTACTAGCTTTAAAGTTCATTAGGAACTGCAAACTGCCAACATGTGTCTGCTGTCAAAATGACCTCGAGTGCACTGACATGTGGAGACTTCCCACTTGTGAAAAACAAACAGACTCAGAGAATGATGACCCCTACTCAGAAGAAGAAGATGATGACAACGAATGTGAATGATAAAAATGTGTTTATGTTCACTCATGACATACATTGCCTATGTAAGATGTAACAACTATTAATATTTGAAATTGTAAGAGAAAATTATGCATATAATCAATATAAATATAAGAGGAATACAATGAAGTTGTATTGTTATTATTTTAAGGACTATGGGGCCCATTACGATACCCGGCGTAAATAAAGCCACCAGGCATGGAAGCGGCAAAAATCCGCCCGCACACACCGCCTGAACACCGACCACGCCATTACGATTACACAAACCGAATACCGCCATCGGCGAAAAAGCACACAAAATACCGCCCGCCAACGTCCGAGTCGGAGTCAAACCGCCCGCCACGGACGGAAACACGCACGACAACACAAAACCGCCCGCCCTCACGGCCGACACACCGCACGTGAAATTACGATCGCACCGACATGAGCGCGGAAAAACCACAAATATACCGCCCGCCAGCGCAAACAACGCCGATGAGAATCGACACGGCAGAAGCCATGGCGCCAACGTACCTGCACAGAAACCATCCGCACACAAAACCAATAGCACACAACATGGCCAACAAGTCCACACAGCAAGGCACGCACAAATACACAAGCACAGTACACATCCCGAAAACACCCCCCGGACAATTGAAAAATACAAAGGCCAGAACCCCAGACACAACACACCTGAAAACAACAGACCATTAGGACACACCCACATAGGTGAGTACAAAAGCAGCACTCCCACAGACCACAACCCCTTGCTACATTGCAAACCAGAGAGGAGAGGAGAGGACACAGTGACACAGCAAGGACAGCAGCACACCACAGAAACGCACACATCACTACCACCACCACCACCACCACCACCAAACACCACCACCACCACCACCACCACCACCAAACACCGGCACCACAAACCCCCTGCACATTACACAACACACACCGCACCAGCACCACAAACATCATGGCACCACAAAGAATGCCCAAGTTCACGCCCATGGAGCTGACGGTCATGGTCGACGAGATCATCAAGGTGTACCCACAAATCTATGGGAACATGGTCCAGCACACACCACTAGCCACCAGAAACAGAATGTGGAACCGGATCGTAGACCAGGTCAATGCAGTCGGGACCCTGCCCAGGAACAGAGTTGAGATTAACAAACGTTGGAATGACGTAAAGAGCCTGGTCAAGAAGAAGGAGGGCAAAAACAGAGAGCTGGCTGCCGTCACTGGCGGAGGGAATCCCGCGCTCTTTAAGACCTTCAAAGCGTGGGAGGAGAAGGTGCGAGTCGTAATACATCCGGAGATCCTCGCCGGATTAGCAGGGGAGTGGAGGCTGGTAAGTACAAACTAATGTATACCAGCACACCGCTATGTACTCACATGCACTACCACCATGCCACAGCTCCCAGGGACAAACACCCCCATGTCCAGCACACAATACACAACACATCACACACACATGCAACAGACACTACCACACACAGCCCAAACCGAACAACTGTAAAATGCGTGGGGACATGTGTACACTAAGCCAGCCACGTAACCACCAACAGGTCCACAAATATGCCAGAAGCGCCACAACGAGCACCCACCACACCCATGTGTCCGCCACAGCTGCACTAACCGACAAGTAACAGGTAAGTGGCAGGAACACAAAGTGCAGTGGGTGGGAGGGTGGACAGCCCAAGTACAACACACACCAGGCCCCAGTCCCACAGCACAGCAAGGAGGAGCATCCCCCACAGCCACGTGTCAGCCACCGCAGTGCACAACGACAGCCGAAAGGCAGACATCACGGTCCACAGCAATCGGCGTCAGTGGGTGTCCAGCCACCCCCACGACCCACAACACCCCCCACCCCCACAGACCTGCAACATGGAGCACCCCCGCTTAGAACCATGTGGCATCCAGTACAGTGCACGCCCAAACAACCTGCAGGTGGGAAACTGGACAGGGCTGGATTACTGGAGGCATGAGGGCCGTAACACGACCAACACATGGGACATGTCACGTAGCAGACGAACACGCAGCACCGCCCACCGTCACGAACAAGTGAACAATGTGCACACGGACATGAACAACAGACTCACACCCCACATGACCCATCACAAACACAGCAACACCCAAGGAGCCACGTCTGCATGCACAAGCCACACTGAACATAGTACCACACGGCAGCCACTGTGCAACCCATCACACACAACCGAAACACCATTGAAGTCCAGTCCATGTAGCCCCTACTGCCTGTCAACCACACACCCCACAACTACGCCTATGTAAGACAAACAACACTAGACGCAACAGAGCGGAACTACATAAATGCACACGAACACCACTGAACCCATCAAACACACAGACACACCATGCACATACAACATACCATCCATCCCATCCGTCAGCCCCAGTCTCATGAAAGGCATGTCATCCGCACAGCTGCCACATATACAGCAGTCACGCTAAGACACATGCCCATGACCAACCATGTGCCAGAAGTCAATGAAGCGCACGACACACTGTGAGCAACAACACACAACATGGGCCCCCCGAGCACTGCAGTGATGCACATGGCACAGGGCAGCACGCACACCAAGGAGATGGGACAACTGCAATACGTTGGCTGGCACACAACCAACACTCACTCATAACGATGCGTCCAATGCCATGTCCAGTAATCACAACAGACAGCAAATATGCAGGCCATGTCAAGCATGCACACACCTCAAACCATGCACTGTCATGCTGCCACAACACATGTCACGTTCGGCACCCATGGCTTACAGCATGTACCCCAAAAGCATATCCCCTCCCAAATGTGAATCTGGGGCATGGCCCCCATGTTGCCATATGGGTGCCTAAGCGTTCCATATGAACCCCAAAAGCAAAGTACAAACCAGACCCAGGATGGGCCAGGAGCCCGCATACACCAGAGTCACAATGAGTAGGGGCACAGCAACACACCCATCGGCATGGCCAATCCGTCCCATGCCACATGTGCACAGCACACAGTCCCATTGCCTAGCACACACAACTACAGATGCCACAGCCACACACTCGCCTCCGGGAAACCCATGTACGAGATTGCACGAACTGCCAATGTCAGATGACAAATACATACTTCGCCAGGTGCAACACAATAACAAATCTCATTCTCTCCACAGGTGACGAACTGCCGGATGCTGGGGATGGAGACAGCAGCCAGCACAGCCAGCCCACAAGCCCCCAACGAGGACACACGGATCTGGAGGATCTGTCCTCCTCTTCGGACACGGACCACCAAGCAGGCCCATCTGGTGTGGCAGGGCCCAGCCGCTCCCCAGGACCCCTCCTACCCACCAACCCATCATCCAGGGATGCTGAACAGTCCCAGCCCCCTGCTGCCACTGTCGTTGCGGCCACACCCACGGTCATTGCGGCCACTACCACTGCCGCAACCGCCACCATCGCCGCACCGACCACCACCACCACCACCACGTCTTCGCTGGCACCAGCCCCAGCGCAGGTGGTGGCCCGGCCGACTGGATCCACCCTGGGAGCCACAGCGAGGACCGTGGTGTGCAATGTGGCTAGTGGGCAGGCCGGTGGCAGCAGGACTGGTAGGAGGAGCAGGGTCAGGGAAACGCCAGCCTCCCCTGGGAGCCATGCCCTGCCTCAAATGGCCAGAGTCCTTGGGGCCTATGAGGAGGCCCAAGAACAATGGGTCAGGTCTGCTACAGACACGCGGGAGGTGCTGGGAGTGCTGAGGTCCATGGACGCCCATATGGGCCAATTCGTGTCCCGTATGGACCAACTCGTGGACCTCATGGGCCAGCTGGTGGTGGCGGTGGGGTCACAGGCAAGGCCAGCAACACCACCTCCGCCACCACCTGCTAGGGCGCAGGGTCGGGCAGCAGTGTCCACTTCCCCTGCGTCCACAGCCAGTGAGCACACCTCACCCACCACCAGCAGGTCGCCACCACATACCCCCCTCCCAAACGTGGAAGGGGCCGTCCGAAGAGGAAACAGATCTCCCGGGAGGACTTCGCACGCTCCAGTCGCAAGTGAGGCAGCCAGCCAGCCTTCCGCCAGCCTTCCTTGACCAGCCACTGCATTGACTTGCTCTACGATCCCACTCCACACAGCCAGCTGGATGGCATGTGTGTGTTGGACTATGGACATAGAACCAGTGGGTACACCCTGAGCTTCACGCAGCCATGACCGACAGCTCATTGTCACTGCACGCACCACTTTTGTCATCACCTTACACACAATCACATGTCACAGTTTGGAATAAATGCACCTTTTTCACTAACTGCTGTTTGTGCCCTGTGTTTTATTTGTACGGAATACAACGGCCACCTTGGGCGGAAAGGCACCTGATGCGTGGCATGGCAATGGAATCCGGAGGGCCTGTAGGGACCTAGGGGTGGGAGACAGAACAGGAGCACATTCAATGAGTGTGTCACGCACCCATCACACAGTACATGTCAACAACTACAAGCAATGTACACACATCGCACAGAGCAATAGGGCACAATGCCACAGTCACCAACAGTGGCATACTACCCTGGCCATGGAGCGTTGACACACTGCACGCAGTGAACATACGGCCACCCTGACACAGCACACACACACCTGCACAGATACAGACACATCATCCGTCGTACATGGACACTCACCGTCAAGTGAAGTAGCGGGCGATGAGCTGCTGGCGCACATTCCCAGCTTCCTCCTCTCCGCTGTCCACCTCACTCGAGCTGTCCTGGTCTGCGGGCTGGGGCCCTGGTTGATCTCCGTCATCCACAATGAGGGGGATCTGCTTCCGAATGGCCAGATTGTGCAGCATGCAGCACGCCACCACTATCTGGCACACCTTCTGTGGGGAGTACGCCAGTGCACCCCGGTGCGGTCCAGGCACCTGAACCTGGACTTGAGGAGGCCAAAGGTACGCTCGACCACACGTCTGGTCCTCCCATGTGCCTCATTGTATCGATCGTCTGCTGGGGTGCGAGGATTCCTCAATGGACTGAGCAGCCATGCCCCATTCGGATACGCAGAGTCACCTGGGTGTGAGGGACACAGAGAACCGTTGCTAATCCAACTGGACAGGGGACAGCATCGCACAGCCAGCACGCTACACCACTCCACATACTCACCGACAATACAGGCACGATCCTGTTGCATATTGGACATCAGTCGTGGCAAGATGCTGTTGCGCATTATGTGTGCGTCATGGGCCGAGCCTGGAAACTTGGAACACACGTGGGTGATCACCATGTCCGCAAGGCACACCACTTGCACATTCAGGGAGTGCGTGTGCTTCCTGTTGCGGTACAGGTGCTCAGTGGCCTGTGGTGGAACAAGGCCAACATGTGTGCAGTCAATGGCTCCCACGACGTGTGGGATTCTGCCAAGGGCATAGAATGCACCCTTCACTGCCGCCAATTCACGAGCCCTGGGGAATCTGATGTACCTGTTTCGGTACAGCATCATGGCTGCCAGTACATCCCTCAGCACCTTGCTGAACATGGGCTGGGACATCCCTCCTCCACTGCCCACTGTGTGCTGGAATGACCCAGTGGCGAAGAAATGCATGGCGGCCATCACCTTAGCCGTGGGGGTGACAGCAGTCGGATACACCCTGCGGGGACGGAGATGGGGCTCTAACATGGCACACAGTCGATGCAGGGTTGGCCTGTCCAGCCGAAACTTCCTGATAACCTCTGTATCGTCCATGTCCGCCAGCAATTGGTATGGGCGGTCAATGTTCGGTCTCCGCCTGGGGTAAATGGCAGAGGACACATGTCAAAGCAACACGGCACATAGCAATTTCGCATACACATCACTGACATGACTGAGCAAGCACATGAGCCACAGCCCAGCTGTCAAGCTGGGACGGCACGGCCACAATACACTTACACAGGTCTCCCAACAATGGCAATGGCAAGTGAGACATACCACTGCCATGTGCATGCACATGGGGATCTAGGCCCCAATGACTTGCGGGGCGTGCTGATGGGGACTGACTGCCTATTCGTCAAGCGGCAACGCCACGGCAACATGAGTGTCTGCTGAGCATGGAACTGCTTTCGAGGCTGGATGAGTATGGCACACGACGACGACGATGTGGGCACGGGCTGAGCGGCCAATACAAGTGGGACCTGTGGCACGAGGGGACATGAGACAGTAGTAGGTGTCAGCACTGCACCCTATGTACAGCACTGTACGGATCACAGCTCCCGAAACATTGACTGGTGTCCACATTGACAGCCCCATGCCAAGACGGCTGTGTGCTTGCAGTCACACGTCACAGGTGAGAGGTTACATTGCACGTGCCAGGTGGCAGACGTACATAGTGGGAGCTGGCATGTGTGTGCATGTGTCTCCTGTTCAGGATCCACCAGATGGGCGCTGACTCTGTACTGACCATTGGACACAGCATGTTCCGTGGAAGGCTTGTGTGTGTGGGATGGTGGCACTGGATGTGCCTCCGTTGGGTGGGGGGCCATGCACAGGGCGGGTACGTCGATGATTGCGCATTGTTGGTCACGGTGGGTGCACCAACTAAGATGTGTTGCCCTGTGTTCAATTCCTATGTCCGCATGATGATGGACTGTGGATGTGGGCAGACTACACATTGGTCGATGTGCTGTCTATATGCATGTGCCTTCACACCAGGCACAGCTGCCCCTGCACATGTGACCCCTGCTGGACTCGCTGCTGGGTCTGTGGAGCTGATGCACCTTCTGCGCGTGGGGCGGACAGCTCTCCTCACTTCCCTCATTGCGCATGTCATGTCTTTGCCGCAGGTGACATGGATCATGGAGGGCCCACATGTACGCGTGGGTAGGCTACACATGATTGTTCACTGGTCGCCACCCCCAGTCAGTGTTTCGAATGGGAAGGTTGTCGTGCTGGTGGTATGTTCGATGTGGCGGATGGGCGGGCCTAGGTGCGGGCTTACATTCCGGACATGGGGGGTAGTTGGATTGGCGACTAGTTGCAGTACACACGGGACACGTCTCTTCCTTTCCACATCTGGGTCATCCCTTGTACTAACTGACAGTGATACAGTCATCTTCGCCCCAGCCCTCATGTCCTCCCCTCGCCCCCAATATGCATGCTCACCTGCGAGGCTAGCGCTTGCACAGGCAGCCCCAAGCTCGCACCAGAGAGGGCAAGGAGTGTATGTGTGGGTCCAGTTGCACGAGTGGGCTGTCTCAGGGTATGATGTGTGGCGGGACGCCGTCCACCTGCGTGGTGCCCCAAATGGAGACCCGGCCTGCATGGACTATGCATCACAGTCTTCGCCTTCCGGATCCGCCACCTGCGACACCCAGTGGCTGTGGCTGCCCTTGCGGCCAGGCCGCGTCCGTCTGTGGCTGATGGCCCACACATTCACTCTTTGGCCTCTCTGGGGAGGGCTCAGGGGTGGTGGCGCACGCGCTTGCACTTAGTCGCAATGGCATGTGGCGTGGTTGGTATGATGGGCAATGGATGGGATGGTGCGAGCCACCTCCCGTGACGTCAGTGCTGCTCGTGCTGTGGTGCGTCCCCCTACACTTCCATTTGACTTTTGCCATGCTGGACGTTGAGGTTCTATTGCCTGCGTGATATGACCAGGAGGAGCGCGAGGAGACCTCTCACACACCATGCTCCACTGCCATCCCGTGCCCTGTATCGCCTGTGCGGATTGACTATGTTGGGGTTACACCTGGTCGACTGGGGCTGTGTGTGCCTTGTCAAGGGGCATGGCGGGCGCACAACAGGATCCAGCTTGTCCACAGAGGGTGGGCTGAGGTGCGCCTGGTACCGCTTTGTACGTGTGCCCGGCTGCTGTGCACACACGTGTTCACTCCCCCCCGACAGGTGTCCTCTCACAATGCCCAGGGAAGCGGTGGTGTACTGTTCATGACCCCTCCCAACACGGCGTGCTCCAACTTGGCATGTGCGCATCTACCCGTCGCACCCACCCACCTGAGCACTGCGTCCATACGACTTCACACGACACATGTGTGTCTTCCACAGTAGTGCTACTCATTTGCGTTGACATCCAATACCAGTGGACTACATGGTCATGTCACGACTGCCGTGTACTTCACATACTCTCATCCTCTCTCATTCGTACTTGTGAAATGAGTCAGCGGAGACAGTTTTGGTTTCAAACATTATATTGAGTCTTCTGTCCTCTGTGATGCAGTTTAGTGGACACTACTGGCAGCGGAATACATGTTGAGGATATACTGAGCATGATTACAAATTGGATAGGGTGTGGGGTTACATGTGATTGGCTGTTGCATGTGGGATGTGGGCTTCAGAGTTACATCTGCTTGGCCAAGGCTGTGCTAATGTACATTTACGTATAGCTGCGGAGCTGCGGACTTTGACACAGACGGTATACATGTAGCCTACCAGACCGCTCGGCATCATGGGCACAGTCCATCTCAGTTCCATGTGACAGGTTTGCTGCGGTTGTTCCTCATGCACGCGTGCATGTGAGATGACATCAGGGCATGTGCTTGCGTGCATGCAGCGGCGTGCCACTTGTTGTTGCACTGTGGTGGTTACTGGACATGTCACAGTCACTGGGGTCGTGTTGTTGTTGTATGCACTTGTCGTCCATGCAAAGGTCCTGGTATGGGATTCCCGGGGCGGGGGTGGGAGGGGTGCAGCACCCACAGACTCCAGGCGACCTATTCATGTCCACTGAGCGGTGTGTGTGTCCATGTGCGCTGGATCCATGTCGTGTCCTGGTTGTTCGTGCAGTTCCGTCCATGTGGGTGCGATACACAGAGCCCATGCCACTGCCTCCCACGATGCATGCAGTGTTCCTGGATGTGATGGGGAACAGTGTGCATGTCCCGGTCATATCCGATGTCATGGCGATGTCGTTGATGGTGTGGTTACAGTTGCCGGTCGTTTGGTATGGCTGTTGTGATGGTGACTGGCCAGTCCGTGCGGAAGCTGAGCATGGGTGCGGGGTTGGACTTCATAGGTCACTCGGGGAACCTGCGTTGTGGTCCGACGTATTTACAGGTTGTCAGGTATGCGATGCCGTCCAGCAGGGCTTCCATGTCATTGGTGGTGTACATGTTTGCCAGCCAATGAAGCGGATGGTGGCTCTCAAGGTGTTGTTCGTAAGTTGTCCCTTGGAGGACCATGATGGGGCATGCTGGGTGACATTCGATGTAGCTGTTCTCGATGATCCGTCGTGTGGAGGCACAGTGGTCCCATTTCAGTGCGGGTGCGATGTTGGCCACATACGCCATGCCCCCATAGGCAGAGCAGGCCCTGTCGTGTGCGTCCAGAGGGAGGAGTAGTGGTAGCAGGTCCGCCTTCAGACATGCCGGGTTGGAGAGGCATATCTCGACGGGATGCTGGTAGGGACACCTCCGACAGTAGAAGACGGGCATGACGCAGCTGAACAATGTGATGCGGTAAGTCAGTCGGTAACTTACGTTCAGCAGGGACAGGAGATCGCATCCCAATGTATGTATCGTGTTGGTTTTGTACAGCTTGAGCTGTTCGGCGTAGTTGGGTAGGTGTGTTGCGGTTGCCATTTCGCAGCGGTTCGTTGAGATGGCGTGCTCCGGCTGTGTGTGCAGTCTGCAATGTGCACGCTCCGGGGTTGCTGTGAGCTCTGTGTAGTCGTAGGGAGACAGGACTTGTGTTCTGTTGGCTTGTTTGGAGGACACGGGCCCTCTTCCCACATGCTTCTCAGACAGTTCAAGGTCAGTGCTGTGTGACTCCTTCCAATTAACTTGCATGTGGCCGACATGGGGAGTGTTTTCTTCTTTCTTCACCGTCCGTTGTGTGCTTCTGTGATATGCGCTATCTGCCCTGTGGTCGGTCTCCTCGGCATGCCTGTGTTGGTCTATTCTTGGACAATGGCTGTATTCACCGGCTTCTGTCGTAGGGCTGTGGTTTCGGAGTTGGAATGGAAGGTCATTCAGTGCTGTCTGCTCTCCCTTGTGTGGGCGGCAGGCTGCCTTTCCGCTCTGCGTTGGGCCTTGTGTGTGGATGTTATTCTTGGGCCACCTGTTGTCGGTCCCCGGGCTCTTTGGTGTTCCGTTTCATATGTCTTGTTCATATGTGCAGGGTGGTATGGGTTTTTCAGTGTGGTACTGGCGTTCCTCTTCCCGAAGGAGCCCTGCTTCTCCTAGTTGGTGTTGCCGCCGCTGTGTGCTACGCCATGTTTGTTACACTGGGGTGTGTCCTGCTGTTGCGTGACTTCACTGACATGTGTGCGTCGGTTGTGTGGCGTTGGGTGTTGTCCGTGAATTGGGCGTTGGGGACATGTCTGTGGCAGGCCTGTCACGTGTCATGTGCGTTCGGGGTGGGGCTGATGTGTGTGCTGCTTGGTTGTGTCCCTGTGTCTGTGTGCGACGCATGCATGGCGCTGCGGTTGGCCTCTGCGTTGTGCGCATGTGTGGCGGCGTCATCGGCGCTTTGGGGCCGTGACGGGGTGGTTGGTTCCTAGTCCCAGGTGGTGTGTACACATGTGTTCCGCGGTGTTAGGATTTGGCCTGTGTGTCATATGTGGATGCAATGGTGGATGTGTAGTGTACACGCGCTGGTGGGGGTTGTCCGCTTTTTCCGCCCTTGCACTGTGTGCGCTGTTTGCGTGCACTTGTTGTGTGTGTGCCTACCTGCGTCTCCGCGGTACGTTGCGTCCTTGGTGGTGCATCAGCAGAAGCATGGGAAGGGCCTGCAGTGCTGGATTCATGCCCGGGGTGCCGCTTCTTCGTTGTCCGTGCTCTGCGTCCGTGTTACCGCCTCTCTTTCACGTGCGGTGTCTCTTAGCCGTGGGAGCCGTTTGTTTGCGGCATCGTAATTTATACGCCGGGCGGGACGTGTTTCGTCGGACGGTGTGTGTCAGTTAGGCTGCGCCGCTACGTGTACGGGCGCACTTTGATGGCGGACGGTGTTGCTGGCTTGCCGGCGGTGTTTGGCCTGCTTTTCGCATCGTAATTGGGCGGGCGTGTGGACTGCTGCGTGCCAGCGGTAACTGGTGGTTTTTGCATCCGCCAGCACGGCGGTTGTGCTTCCGCCCGCCATCGTAATGGGCCCCTATCATTTTATTATCACAATTAATAATCATAATTATTTTTCAATAATATTGAATTTAACAATCTGGTGGAATTAGATTTATTTTTCCACATATTATGATGAATTTGTATGCTATTTAACAAAAATATGAAAACCATTATTTGATGATGACCTTGATATCATAATAGGTCGAAACACCGTTGACACCTGTCTTTGGCATATTTATGAGGAAGCATTGATTGCAGTTGTTTGTTCCTGTTATCTGTTGGATTTATCCTGTCTTAAAGTTCTGTTTCCCCCTGCCATTGTTCTTTTGTTTACACTTTATATTACGTTATTAGTGTTGTCCTTTGTGTAACTATGTGAGCACCTTTCATGTACCTTTTTGTAAAAAAATGTATATTCGTTGTCTAAGTAAAAATATATTTTTGTATTCCTTTTCAATGTGTTGGGTACCCCTTTGAGATTTCGTTCAGCAAAAAAATAAATTCTTTTTTTTCTGTGTTTTCATGCATAATAATAATTTTTAAGAGCTCATTGTTAATAATTTTCCAAACCACTGTAGCTATATTATTGTTTATGTTCCCCAGGTTTGGGGAATAGGGTTTTCCCTGTGTGTTGTAATATTACATATCTCTAGGCAGCCATACCTTGCTAAAAAAAAATCATGTTAGAACCCTTCCCCCCATTGGTACCAATGGCCTAAATTTGGGGTCCTGGCTCATGGCCTATAATGCTAATGAGGTGAGTCCACCTCTGAAGACAAGCACCCCATTTGACGTGCCCTGGGAAGGCCTCTAAAGAAGGCATTTATTTACAGTTTATCTATCCCGATTTGTATCTGTTTTATGTGATGTAGTCAGCTCTTTAACTGGTTTAGGGATGTGTTTGTGTTGTCCGCTAGGTAGCTGGAGAGGCGATGCTCGTCTGGTGACACAAGCAAAGAAGCTGCTTGAATTAGGCCCATGTGAATAGTGTCCATTGGCCTTTCATGTGAGCTGGAATGGCTGTTTTCAAGGGCGTTTACTGTGCAGTATTCTGTGGCTCGTTCTTGTTGTTGATTCAGGCATGGGGTGTCAGAGCCACAGCAGTTTTGTTCACTGGAGAACATGGAAAGAGCCCAGTGGGAGTAAGTTCTTCTTCGTTCTCATCTTTGCTGGGGATTAAAGATTCAATGCATCCAGGCTCTGAATGTACATAGACACAAATCTTTGGCATCCCTGCTTCAGGGGACACGGTGATGGTTGCCTCAATGAGCCGGAATGGCAATGGCTGGTTGCCAAGAGGGATGTGATTGGGAGAAGAATGCAAGTGTGACTGGCAAATGCTGCTCCTGCAGGATAATACTGATCAGAAGAATCATTAATGCAGCATCCATATCTAGGACGGTGGAGGAGGAGAAGACTCTGCCCTTTTGTTTTTGTGCAAAAAGTTGTTAGTCCAGACAACTGCCACACTGCTTTGATTCTTGCTGAGCTTTCAAGTGACAAGTGGATGTGGGTCAGTTATTCTTGTTGTCAAAAGTTGGTATGTGGTATTGATAGAGCACAGAAATCTTTTACTCGATGAGCATTTGCAAGCCAATAGTTCACACATTTGCAAAGCATTAATCAACTTCTGGCTTTTTGTTGTAACCTGTGGTTGTTGCTATGCATCCTCTCCATAGTTCCCAGCTGCTCAGCCAGTGTTAGTGTGATGTAACAGAATGTTGATGAGTGTCTGGTTGGTATGCATGTCAGTTGGAGAGAGTGGGCTGAGCAGAAAGGATGCTGCTCTTGGTGTGGCGTTTACTCTTAACCTGTAACTAAGATATTACTTCTACAATAAATCTACATCCATTATCTACGAGACTTGGCTACCTAACTGTTATCTACAAAGAAGCTTTCATTTATTGATTACAACTCTTTTCCGATGATAATTGCCAATGCGGACCATCATTGGTGCAAAGAAAAAAAAATGATTTTATTGCCGAGGGTAAACATCATCAGGAAATAAAAAATATTCCCAACCCCTGCATGATGACATATAAATGCGCATGAGTCACCATGCATGCCACATGATACTGTGGTGGCAATTTTTCTTATTTAACAATCTAAGGTGAAAAGTTCCCAACTTGTAGCAGTGCATTTATCCTGAAAAGTCCGAACACCTGCATTATAGAGAAAAGAGTGTCCTGGTAGCAAATTTCAGATGTCGGGCTCTTTGAGAAAAACGAAAAAGAAAAGAAGGCGATTTGAGTTGTGGTAAGCAATGGAGGAGGTGGGGAGGTGGGTAAGGGAGGAGTAAAAGCTGAGTGTAATGGTGTGGAGTGGGGAACTTACAGAGGAGCTTGTGGGAAGAAACAAATTGCCAAGTGGGTGTGCGGAAAGCATTAGACAAGCTGTGGCAGAGCAACAGGGAGGACATAGGGGTGGGGATGTGAAGGGGGTGGCAGCACACAGAGGAGAAAGCAAGAAAACATGTGCACTCCCATGAGTATTGGAATAAGGAGAAAAAAGTAGTTCCATGTTGTCAGCCATGGAAGGATATAAATCATCCAATCATATGGAAGTTAAATAAACTATGTTCCAGGAGAGAGACAAACAGAAGAAGAGGAAGAAAAGCCACTAAATAAGAAGCAAGCAAATGAGATTGCAAGAATGCTAACCAATGGTAAACAATGGGCTGACCCAAGGCCACTCTACGTATTTATTTTGTACACAACATGTCTTTCGATGACAGAAAGCTAAAAGCTGTCTATAGGAGACGCCTAAAAAGGAGTTACTAGGCTTAGGCATGGGGTAAATAAGAGAAGATGATAGAAGAGAGTTAGAAGACCAACGATCAAAACAGTCAATCAACAGCCCCTTAGAAAAATAATGCAAATGGCCCAGTAGATAAATATGTGACAACAAATTATACTTTGTTGAAAAAGAAATGCTGTAGGCTGGACTACCTGCTTTGCCATATGTTAAAAGAGTCTAAGTGATTTAAAAGAGTCTCAGTGATAACTCCCCATTTTGGGAGCACTTTATTGCTTGGGAGAGTGTTTGTTTATAGTTGTTGGCACACTAAGGTAGTGTAAGGTTTCTAGCTAGTGGCTTTCTTGGGAGTAGTATTTTCAAACTGTTTGTGGTGGTGTAGGCCTCCAAGCTAAGTGCAGATTAGCATGTATTGATATAGAGGTCGCCATTGTGCCAACGTGCAGGTGGCATGCACAGGAGAAAAGCAATGGCCTAGGGCAAGCAAGTCTGTACATGTCTGTGCCAACATAGACAGACCACCTGAGCACTCTCTCTCATTGTTTACTATGCTCTAAAACTGCACAAGTAATTGTTTACTATCACTTTCCTTCTGATGGTGGAATCTGCCTTTTCCAGCTAGGATTGAGCACCCCTATAATGATTTTTGAGCCCATTTTCAGCTCTCTTACTAAATACCACTTGTAGGGTTTTACACTTCTTGCAGAAAATCAGTAGGATGTAGCCTTTTTTACTGAAATGTGCTTCTGCCCCTAACTTGGATCTGATGATTCCAAAAGGTGCGGTATTTTGTACTGGGATTACAAATGCAGGCAGATGGGAGGAGTGGCACTGGTGCATAAAGCACATCTGAGTAAATAACACTAGGTTAGATAACTCATTGAAAGAAGTCTTCATTGGTTTTGGGTGCATTCTCACTCTTATTGTATTAGCTTTATCATGGTATATCACTGACTGTCAGCCCCTCGGGCCTTTTCAGATAAGCTTTAGGAACATGATAGACTTGATTTTATAGCACATGAAATAGTGGAAATTCACAATACACGTCCCATAGTATGGACAGAATTCTTTTTTTGCCTCATTATTCGGGCTTTTATTAAGTCATCTGTTTACAGGTTTCAAAAGTGGTCTGGTCAAACTCACCCTTGGAACTAACTGAAGGGATAGCAAGCTTACATTTTCTTTGGACAGCTATAGTCTGCCAAGGAACTGCCCTCTGACATTGATTTTCAGGTTCAGACCTCTAATTGTTGCCTTGTTTAGACTTTCGATGGAGTGCTGCCTCTTTTAAAAAGGAATAAACGTAATTAGTGTAATTTGTTTTATTGGCTTCCCGAGTTAGTAAGGCTGGCAATGCAGCAGACTCAGGAGGCATTGCATCTTCACTGCTGTGAGGATTTGTTCAGCTGACACCCTACAAACCAAGCCTCATCCACAGGCTTTAAACTCAACTGGGAATGTCTTCAAAGTAGCTAAGGATCTTACCAATCCGAAAAGTACTGCCTGCGTCATTCCACCTTCACAAGAGCTTTGTGACTGGCTCATTCAATTCTTTGTCAATAAAATTAAGTCCATCTACAAAAGTATCTTAGTTTAGCCTAATCCTGTGGAACTTGGGGGTAGTGCCTTCATGAGAATCTGGTGAATTTACATCCAGCCAGCCTTCCAATCTATGCAGGAAAAGTATGTCAAGATTCTGTTAGCAGGGCTTAAATCTGGTTCTCTGGATGACGTCTACCATGTGTCCACCATGAAGTTTATGGGCCCTATAGCGATTAAGATCATGATCCTAACATCTTTGTTGAAAACCTCTATTGCCTTTGGCATAGCTTCTCAATGCTGGGAAGTATGAGAACTCATTCCCCTACTGTCAAAAGCCAGGCTCAGAAATAAATGTGGCATCTATTTATAGGCCCATCTCTCTATAATGGCTAAGATGAGTAATAATACTCTTGTGGACTGTTCGTCAAATTTTCTAGAAGGTAATGATAGTTCATTCCATCCTCCTCCACATTTGGAGGTGGTTAGCATGAGGAGAGTGTTTTTCAATGTTCCTGTTGTGAGGGGTCAAACCTTGCCCTTCATGCCTTTACGCCCTCACCAATAGATGTCACCAAGAGAGGCTGCCACGTAGCTCCGCTTTGTCATCCAATCTTATATACTGTGCATAATTCACAGTTGTCTAAGAGAAAATATATCAAAGAAGTCCATCAATCTTGCTGCTTCAGATAAAAAGTATTTTATTCTATTGTCCAAGTTTAGGTGCAATTCTACTTTCTGGTAATATTCTTTCAATCGTTTTCACAAATATTGATGATTCAAAAAAGGAGACAGCCAGCAACACGTGTTTCGTGATATATTCGCTTTTTCAGGGCTGTCAATCAACATATCAAAAAAGTTTAATGCTAATTAAAAAACTGCCAGAGATCAGATGATGCATTACAGCTTCAGCTGTCCATGAGATGGCACGTTCAGGAGTTGTACAATTGACAGTACTGATTTTCTGACAAATATATTTTAGACACATAGTCATTAGGATGGCGGGCGGACTTTAGTCCGCCCGCCACCCTAGCGGTAACGGGACCGCCCGCCTGCCATGTGGCGGTCCCGCCACCCTAATCATGATGCGACTGCCACCGCGGCGGTCGCATCTGGCGGTTTAACATTGCGGCGGGTGCTGCTGGCTGCAGCACCCGCCGCAATGATGAAATACCATGTTGTGCATTTCCATGCACAACGTGGCAGGCACCGCGCGGTGCCTGCCACCTTGTGCATGGACATTCAGGGGGGTACCATGGGTACCCCCCAAGTGCACCCCCCCAGCCCCCCACCCCACCGGGGGCCCGCAACGGGCCCCCAAAGCAAATCCCCACCAGCCTTTCCATGGCGGCATCGCCGCCATGGAAAGGCCGTGAAAAGCACACATCATAATATGGATGCAGTGCCTGCTAGGTACCGCCACCATATTGTGCCCCAGCTCCGCCCGGCTGGCAATCGTAACGATTGCCAAGTGGCGGACGGACTTTTCATCCGCCGCGATACCCACCGCCATCGTAATATGGCGGTGGGTAAATCACGTTACGATGGCGTAACGGTCGCCACCGCCGGACCGACGGTGGCGAGCGTTACGCCATCGTAATCACCCCCATAGTGAGGACCTGCATTAATGGCCATAGTATGTTTGACATATCTGGACATGTCCATTATCAGCATTGTCTCTTGGCCTCCTTTAGGACAGGGAAACCTTTTGTCCCTTAGCCTTCGTCAGGACATGTCTGAACACGTTTCTTCAGTCACATGCATTTTATATCCAATGCTGAATAACACAGAGACTCCATGAATAAAAAAAAAATTAAGTGGCGTGATACATGGTATTAAATAAAGTTCTTGTTTGAAGACAGAATGACAGTGAAGAACACACTTGGCCTCTCTGGACAATGAACATAACTTAAGATATGCGGAGAATGATTTGAGGTATTAAAATGAGGGTCAAACAGTTACTCGGGTTGCTGTTTAGAAACATATCAGAAAGATTTTTGATTGACCATGCTTTACGATTCACTTAGACTATAAATTGACAACAACATCACATCAGAAGGTTGTGATTTCATCTAGTAGACCTACAATGTTTGGGAGCTGGAGCAATAATTATGTGTGAAATTAACAGTCTATTTAGAATTTAACAGGTAACAATATTGTAGAATTTGTTTTTATCTAGGGAGCAATGTGGAGACTTAAATCACTGGCAATTTGGTAGAAAGAGTGTACCTGATTTTTTTCTATCAGTCTGCATTTCCAGTGGTCGACGAACTTGCAGGCGGAATTTGTTTCACTTTTAGTAGTACAAAATTTCCCTACACAGCCATTCTTAACGATATTTGATATTTTTGGTATTAATCATTGGTTGAAAACCGAAACATCAGATTTAGAACAAAAATGATTGTTTCGCATAATTTTCTAAAACTCATGCTTTCAAAATTCATTTAGAGGAGAGATAAATTCTTGGTTTCCAACCTAGGAGTTTCAGCCTGCTCTACGATTATAGAACCCTGGCTAGTTCCTGATTGACTCGGGAATGCCTGGGCTAAATATGTATATCTAGTAGACTTACAGTGAAGTGCAAGTTTTTCTGATTTGTTTCTCATCCAAGTATTTGTGTGCAACATTAAACAGGAATGGCCAGTTGATTTGGGTTCATCTGCCACTGCCTGTGAATATAAGTTGGCCTTGTGAGCCAAATATGAAAGTTCATTTTTACTGCAAGGAGCTCTGTACACAATTATAGAGGAAAGGCTTAGGCTCAACCTGAGGCATGAGGGTTGGCTATCGCCAATGAAGGACTGTGAAAAACGACCAGCTGTTCATGAGACCTGAAATAAAGATGGAGGAAGAAGTCTTGTAATGCTATGGCCCCGCCTAATTCATCCCAGAGCTACATGCTTAGCTCTTACAAGTGCAGCTGTCAGGACCTCTGCCTACAAGGAGTTGTCCAAGAAAGAAGGCATATAGCTGCTGCTTAGTAGAGTTCTGCCTACCCCCTTCTTATCTCCCGGAGACAGGACAACAGACAGCATTTAATTCAGTGGGTGATGGAAGAATTCAAGAGTCTAAGGATCGGCTGCTTCCCAAGATGTTGGCTGACAAAAATACTCACCCACACTCTGTTAGTGTCCTTTCCTACTTTTCGTGTAGGTCTTCCAGAATTTTCACTATCCACCTGCGATGCCTTGTTTGGCTGAACTTGATTGCATTGAACTTGCCATCTCAGTTTCTGGAAGCCTCTCTCTTTTGTGCCATGGAGTGGCCATGTGTCTGTGTCTGCTGTTCTGACATGTTCCATCACCAGGACAATTTGTTACAGCCATGGGCACCTTCCGGTGCATGCTGCCTCCATTACCAGTGACCCGCAGTTCTGGCAAAAAACATTGATGCAACAGTGTTTGTGACAGAACGGTGTAAGGCTGTGCAGAGAATATATATTGTACTATATCACATAATAAAATCTAAGAGACTGTTATTGCTATTCAATTTCAATTAAGAAGTATAACAATCTTACATGTTTTCTGCAAAAAACTGGATTAAGTAACTACTGCCTTTCATCTCTGTGCTACCAACATCTGATGATCTGCTCCATTCCAGCCTTGATTGTCAGCCTTGAATGTCTGACCTCCTTGACATTTCACTCAGCTCCAGTGCTTAATTTGTAAATTAATAAGTGCCAGGGCCCAAGATATTTCTCATGAGCCCATTGCAGCTTCCATCTTCTACGGTCCATGCCAGTGCTTCCAATTACCAGCAGCAACAACACCTATTTACATTACAATTCTACAAATGAGACAATTGGTCCTATACTAGGTGATCCAAAGCTGTAAGAACGGCCTGAGCACCTTGGTATTAATACTTTTGCAATAACACATTGAATTGTTAAAGACTTTGCTCATGTGCTTTTTAAAAACAGACTGACAGCACCACCATTTGCTGGACTGTCATAAATATGTGCCAGTGTTATGAAATAAATGCCGGTGCTTAGCACCTGCAAACACCAGCTCAAATTAGGAACTGCTCAGCTCATAGAAGTAGCTGGTTCCTTTGGTCCCACTGACAGCATGCAATGCTTGTCACAATGTTTACCCAGTTGCCTATTAGCCACATAGGTCTTGCAGAACTGGTCTGACACTGGTGGCAAGCACTGATGGATCAGGAAAGATATCACAGAACACTAAATAGCAAACAACACATATCTGTATATTCACAGTGAAGGGCATAATGAAAGGACAGATGGCCAGCACTTTTATGCAACCGAGAGTGAAGCTATGACCCCTGACTATTTGAGAGTAGCCTTTAGAGTACAAAAGGTCAAGTGTGTAGGATTGTGTAAGGCTGCTAATGGCTAAGCTGATGAGATGACAAAAGGCCCTCTGCGCGACCAGTGGTAAGACTGAAGCATGTCTAGTCAGTCTCCACACAGACAGGCTACTCAATATTAACTGATACTAGGTTTCGTGTGTGTCCTGATTCCCCTCTATCCATGTCCATGACCCAAAATTCAGGAACCCTGCTTCCATAGACAGCATCATGCTAATATTTAGAAATTTAGAGATAGACGTGGAAATGCCGAGTGCGAAGAGGAATACAAATTTTCAGAGAGAGAAGCTAAGGATAGAGGAGGTGATACTTGCAAATGAGAGCAAGCGAAGAGAGGGACAGAAAACAACATGAAGTCGGAAGTAAATCAGAAATAGAGAACACAGAGTTAGAAGAAAGTGAACTTTATCATATGTCCTCATAGAGCTGAAGAAGCTTTAGTTTGAGACTGGACTATAAGTTACTACGATGAAGACATAGACATGCACTACACTTATAATGCAACCACTAAATCTACAACTACAACTACTACAACACATATACATCCACTTCAAAGACATTTACCACTACAGCGCATACCACAACAATGCATTAAAACAAAGTAAAAACGTATTTATTCACATACATTAACACACAGATATATATTGTTTAGACACATAAATGTATATACAAATATATATACAGACACCTATATAGATATATATGTATATATACCTACATATATATATTTATACCTTATCGATTCCTGAAATATCATGTATCTTACTGTCTCTATAGTCCACCCATCCCAGAAACCTAAAACCCCTTACTACCCCTCTAGCCCACCCTTACCTAAAACCTAAAATCCTCTTACTGACTCTATACCCCACCCAAACCGTGAAACCTAAAAACCTCTTTCAGCCCGTACCTCTAACCATCCCTGAACCCTAAAATCCCCTTGCTACTTTTATTCACTACTCATTCTTAAACCCTAAAAATGCATTACTCCCCTTATACACTACCTATCCCTGAACCATGTAAACCCCTTGCTAATACCTATACACTACCTATCCACATATCTTTAAAAAGAAACCGAGACCCCATACGCTACCTATGCCTCAACCCTAAAGACCGCTGGCTGCACCAAAACTGAACCTATACCTAACCTCCTTGCCACCCCTAAACACCAACAATCACTACCCACCCACCCTTAAATGTTTTGTAAATGTACTGCTTTTACTCTAACTTATCTCATTGTAACTTATCTCGTAGTAGTGAAAAATGCCTTGTTATAAATGTGGTATAGTGGCCTCTCACTGTATTGGATGCATTGTATCAGTGTACTACCTTGAGACTGCTGTGGTAACATCTGCCTCTGTTGTATGCCGAAAGGTTTTTGTATGATCCAAAACATTTCCTTGGCCCCCGGACTGTAGGAATTCCCTGTGGGCATGCAGAGTGGAGAAAAAAGGCATATATATCATTGTCAAATCCCATAGACTATCACACACATTATGCTGGTATGGAAAATGCAGCTGAACCTCAGGGACTCAGCAGGGATGTGTTTATGGGGCCACTCAAAAGATTCCAAAAAGTCAATAGATAACACAGAGTTATACAATGCATTACTATTGAATTGCATTTAAGAAGTATAACAATCTTACATGTTTTCTAAAAAAAAAACACTAACAGGATTACGTAGTTACTTCATTTTCTATACAAATGTATGATAGAACAACACATGCCTTTACCACGCATGCCTTTTACAGACTTTACAACACAATGGCTTTACCATGCATTAACTTTACCACACACGTTTTTACCACACAAATGCCTTTACCATGCATGCCTTTACAACAAAATGGTAAGTTTTTATCAGTTAATTGAAACCCCTATTTAGGTTTAGATATATATGTGTGTGTGTGTGGGTGTGTGTTTGTGTGTGTACAAATACATGCCAGCATGTCTGCGCGTGTGTGCTTGTATGTGTGCGTGTATGGGTCTGTATGCATGAGCACATGTGTTAGACCTTTCAGCCTTAGGGAGGTCTTCCCCTAAACGTTTTGCCTGCTTACCTCCTCTTCTTGCTGTTTCTTTTTGCTGGCCTTAGGACTCTGAGCACTTTACCACTGTTGACCAGTGCCAAAGTGCATGTGCTTCTTCCCTAAACTGGTAGCATTGTTGCATACACAATTGGCATATTTAATTTACTTGTACGTCCCTTGTAAAGTAGTATACCATATACCCGAGGGCCTGTAAAATAAATGCTACTAGTGGGCCACCTACACAAGTAGCCTGTCAAACATGTCTCAGGCCTGCCACTGCAGAGCCTGTGTGTTCAGATCTACTGCCACTTCACCACGGCATTTGCCAAGCCTTAAACTCCCCTTTTATTACACATACTTCACCCCTAAGGTAGGCCCTAGGTAGCCCATAGGGCAGGGTGCTGTGTAAGTAAAAGGTAGGACATGTACTTTTAAATTTTGCATGTTATGGAAGTGAAAAATACATTTGTTTTTCACTACTGTGAGACCTACCCCTCTCATAGGTCAACACTGGGAATTCCTTAGTACACTTTTAGGCTGTAATTCCTGATTAGAAAGGAGTAGTTGTATCTGCTACAATTTGTGCATTCCCTCTAGTCAGCTACAAACACATGAAGGTTAGGTGTGCCTGAACACTCATTTGCATTCTGATGGTTTTTCCTGGGCAGGAAGGGAGGGGCTGGCACTTACACCTGAATAAGCAGTGCCCTGTCCCCATGCAAAGAGCGGATTACCCCCTACTGATAGTCTGGAGCCAGGATTTGGAAGAAAGGGCCTTTGTGCACTTCAAAGACCCTTCTTTGAAGTCACTCCCACTTCAAAGGCACAGTTGGGTATAAGTACTGGGTCTCTGACCCCACCAATTAGGACACTTCTGGACCTACAACTGGACTATGTATGAAGAGCTGATGTGCTGCTGACACTCTGCTGGACTGCTGACCTGGAAGGCTTGCTTTCTTGCTTTTCTGCTGTGCTGCCCTGCTGCCTGTAGCTCTCTGACCCTGCTGAGGAGAGCAGTGCTCTGCCTTGCAACTGAATTGATCTCCAAGGGCTTGTTGGCTTGCCTCCTGTTGCTCGAGACTCAGGGCTATCAAAGTCTCTACCCCTGCTCCTGTGCCTGGTTTACTGGAAGTCGACCCAGATACTTTTACCAGAGAAATTAATGCATCTGCATTCTGTGTGTCCCTGTTGGGGGAGCAGAATCGGTGCATTGCACTCAGAACTGCTCCATCACGTCCATAACCACAGGTTCAGAACTAATGCATCACAACCACTGCGTGGAGAAGATCGACGCATTGCCTGTCCAACATAGATTAACCAGGTGCATTATCTTCAGAACCGCCGCACTCGGAACTAGTGCTGCGCTCCACGGACCCGATACATCACTGCCACTGCATGAAGAAAACCGATGCACCACCTCGACTGCAGACCTGACATTGACGCATCACTCGTCTGCACCCCGCATCTCGCTGTTGCAACCAAGATCAAGGTTCTCTGTTCACCGGGCATGCATGGGGCTTGTCCCTGGGCTGTGCTCCATCGCAGTCGGCCTAAGCTGTAGACTTTGCCTCGGTCCAGTACGACCAGATAACCCCCGTAGACGCTTATTGCTTCCAAGTGTTAATAATCTTTTCATTCTTTAAAAATTCATAACTCAACGTCTGCTTATTGAATTTTTGTTGTTTTGGTCTTGATTTATTTATAAAATTATTCTCTATTTTTCTGAACCTGGGTGGAGTCTTTTTGTGATGTTTTCATTGTGTCACTGTGAGTGTTTGTGTCGCAAATACTTTACACATTGCCTCTTTAGATAAGCCTGACTGATGTGTGTCAAGCTCCCAGAGGGTAAGCACAGGTTATCTTTTAGCGTGTATCTAGCTTACGCTGACTAGAGTGGTGGTCCCTACTTGGACAGGGTGCATACCTCTGCCAACTAGAGACCCCATTTCTAACAACATGTCTGTGTGTTTGTGGTTGTCTGGGCATAAGAAGCACCTATTTTTTCCACTGCTCCTGTGAAATGCTGACCATGGCATAATGGTGGTAATTCCTCACAAATTGTTGGCCATAGCGCAATGGCGGTTTTCCATGGCAACATGCAGGCAATTGAAAATCATGGTAATTCCTTGTAAAACGCAAGCCCTAACACAATGGTGGTAGTCTCTGAAAATATGTTGTCACTGGCCAAATGGTGATAAGTTCTGGTAAAAATGCAGAACACGGCATAAGTGAGGTAATTTCTGGCAACATGTTGGCCCTAGCACAATGGTGGTAATCCCTAATAACATGCTGGCACTGGCACAATAGAGGTAATACCTGGCAGCATGCCAACTCAGGCACAATGGTGATAATCCCTAGCAGCACACTGATCTTGGCACAATGGTGGCAATCACAGGCAACATGCTGGCCCTGGCACAACGTTGGTAAGTGGTAAAATGCTGGCACTAGCAGAATGATGATGGTCCTTGGCTTAATGCTGGCCCTGGCACAATGGTGCTAATTCCTGACATAATGCTGGCAGTGGCACAATCGTGGTAATATCTGGCATCATGCTGGCCCAAACATGATGGTGGTTATTTTTGGCAAAATGCCAGTCCAGCTACATTGGTAGTTATCACCAGCAACATGCTGACCTTGGCACAATAAAGACAATGTGTGGTACAATGCTGGCCCTGATACAATGGTGCTAATCTCTAGCAAGGTGCTGGACCTGGAACAATGGCGGTAATCCCTGCTATATTGGGGGCAGCATTGGTATGATAGTGCCAATGTATAAATGTAAATGTACAACATTTTGAATACTATAAGGTTCAGCAAGTGTCAGAGAAGAGAAGACTGCAACAGCATGTAACTTGTGTTTGTGTACATGCTTAGCTAACCTCTCTAAAAAACAAGATAAATGTCTTTGCCATTGCCCTCGTTTTGAGGAAAGGGTTGGACAAGGTGAAAACTACTGCATGTGTAAATGCTTGTTTATAAAGTGCATTGCAACCCAAAAGGACATTGTAGAACTGCAGATACCCTGAAAACCAGTAACAGTCAGAAAAGGCTACACTCTAGGGTCCTTTAGAGTTTCACAGATTGGGAGGACCATTGTAAATTGTTGATGCTCCTGATCCAGCGTAAACCCAATAAATTGATCAGGAATAAATATTCAATAACATCATACATTGGCCCATACACATTCACCCAAATCCCTGATACGCTGGTGTCAAGTTTGTTAACTTTACTTCAATTTACTCTTGTTACTCAGGCTCAATATTTTAATATCTTGTACTTTGCGTGTTAAACAAATGATGATCGACTTTTCATCTACTTGGTCGATGAACCAATTAGTTGAAGAGTTGATAGCAATGGTATTTTCTCAAATTAAATAATTAATCTTAGAAACTGGCTAAATACCCACAAACTCTTGGTGAGATTTAATAATTTTATCTAGTAATAATAAATGCTCATAGCGATTACATTCAAAATTTCAAATACTGAAAACCTCATGAGAGAGAGCAACAATCTAATCATAGAAACAACAGAACTATTATTTCAATATACGTTGCAAAGAGTGGATAGATGAAGAGACATTAGATACAAGTAAAATCTATCACTTAAAACCAAACGATTCGGAGGGGATAGATGAAGAGACAAAAGTTCAGAAACAAGAATACGACTGCAAAAATAATTTCTGCAATGGTAAGTTAGATCAGATACAAACCCAAGGGATATGTAAGGGAAAACCACCACCCAGGCCTAGGCAGCAGTGGGGGACCCCTGAACCAAGAGTCAGGGATCAAAGACTCAAGAACCAGGACAGGGACAGGACAGGAACAGCTAGGCCTCTCAGCAAACCGACGAACAGCGATGCATCCCTCTCTCAGACACCTCCAGCCTAAGCGACCCACCAGCAGCTAAACATCACCCCTAAAGTACCTATTCTTATACCCTAAAGGTACATGTCCGTCCCACAATAGTTGCTAAATTCACATTTTCTAGCTAAGGGATTGGTTGGGTTCTAGGGGTGGGATGTCACCCCATTATGAAATCATCTACTTTTGACTACACCATTGTTCTAAACAATTTTTTAATACAGTCATCAATACTTCTTCTCTCTCATGAGTACACATGCAACAATTTATTGTACATTTTAATAAATTCAACAACTACAGATTCTGTTCCCACGATAACACTGGCTTTGGCTGGCTTTCAATGTTCTGTCCTTCACCAGGTCAGGTTTTTTCAGCTTTGCATAGCAGTTCAGTCATGTGGTCACATGGTTCCTGCTCGCTCCTAATTCCACCCGCCCTCGGATAAGCTAACTTTAAAAGATGGAGGACTCGTCCATTGCTAAAAGAACGGGAAACAGACATTTATTAATTATGTGACAATGCAATTTTCACTGTTTACCACCCACTTTAACTCTATCTTATATTAACGGTTAGCCTAGCATAGCACAAGCAGGAAAGCTGCATTATTTATTAGTTTAAGGCAACACACACACCATGCTTTTTACTAAATACACATGCGGCCTTGCCATGTAAACCTTATTAATTCGTTTTAAACACAAGATTATTACATTTCCGGTTATTTACGTATTATTCAGGGTTAGTTGATGCATATTGCAAAACAATCTTCCCTCGTGTAGTGTAAATGTGCACATTAGTTGTTCTAGTACTACTTACTGTTAGTACGTATTATAGGGGTGTTCAATTGAGCAGGTTTCTTTTGCAAAATCCTGCTCCATCAATCCCCCCTCTGATGGCTTTTAGGAGCCATCATAAATACTCACCATACCAAGTGCCACCTTCCATTTTATCTAGATTTTACTTTCTCTCTATCTTTTTATGGCACTTTCATCTAGCTTTTTCATCATATAATATTCTCCATTTATATTTTCTAATTCTATTTCTTCTATCTTTCTCTTTCTTCCTTTTCTTTTATTCTTTTCATCTGTTGCATCTTTTCTTTCTCTTATGCATTTACAACACTTATACGCTGTAAATATTACTAGAGTGACTACTGCTATTGAAAATATTGGCATTATTATTTTTCCCAATAAACTACTTCCAAAGGTAGAAATCCATTTACTTACAGAGGAAAATTTTTTACCAAGTTTCTCCCAAACACCTTCAAACCCAGTTGGGTTAGATCATTATGTAATTTTGTAATATTTCTAATATATCCTTCTATCCCTTTACTTTTATCCGGGATATAATACAGCAGTGTTGAATTTTCAACATGCCACAGACTCCTCCTTCTTTTGCCAAAAGAATATCTAAGGCAAGTCGATTTTGCAAAACCATTGATCTGATTGCCACCATTTCGGTATCAACCATCAAGAAACCACCAGCAGTATCTGTTGATAAACGATCAACCACTGTGGACAATTTTCGAATTTTGTGTGAATTTAAAACAACTCCAACTGAGGGTATTAGTGCACCAAAAACATCACCTACCTTTTTCCGAAAAACTTGCTCTCTTACTACGCATTAGTCCTTGTTTTATTTCATTGACACTATTGTCCTTACGGTCTACATGGTAGACTTTTGGAAAAACAATTCCAAAATAACTTCCATACCAATGTGCAGGTAACCTATAATAGGCTTTCTTACAACACACATAATAGATTCCCGGGAAAACAGGATCAGTTCCACCCTTTAATCCCCATCCTCCCGTAATTTGGAAAGTATGCTCACATTCACTAGTGCCAATATAATAATTGTTATAGTTAGTCTTTGATCTAAACAAACATAGTTTCCCTTTCTGTGACCAGCCCAGGGAGATCGCAGCGTATGTCTCACCCTTTTCATAATTTCCTTCTCTAAAAGCCCAAGGTGGTGCCTGTGATTTCTGTTCATCAGCATTCTTCTGGAAACTTGCTCTTCTATTTTCTACCATATCTAAAAATAATTTTTCTTCAACATGTAAACTACAGGTTAAATTGTTTTTGTAGGCATATTCTACATCTAAGGTTTTAGTGCTATGGAAGAATTCTCCCATATAGCGTGCATTTTTACCACTTACTACTTTATTTAATTCCCTTACAATTGGTACTTCTGAAAATACGAAATCTATATCAGTATACTGATATTCCAGCATACCTGTCACATAGAATAGGCTGCTGAGGACACTACATGACACACCATATGTTAGGGAAAGGTGGTGATACATTACACCTTCAGAGACAGACAAAGGTAATTTCATGCAGACATAACAATCACTCACATTCATAGTATTAGTATATTCATACAACAACTTAGTAAAAACATTTAACAAAAAATCACTAATTGATTTGTCATGATGGAAAATGCTTCCATCCATTTGTTCTATATTAGTATTTATAGGTGGTTTAGAAACATCTTTCATTCCTTCAATTGACACATCATTAGTATTATTTCCACTGTTATTTACATTAAAAATGGGTATGACAACAATTAATAATATCCATATAAGTGTTAATAGAAAAACACTACATAAGCAGGTTTTAATACATCTACGTTTTAGACTAGATTTTGGTTGTCCAGTCACTTCTGCTTCTGCCATTTTGATATACTACAAAAATACAAAAATCTCCATTCTAAAAATTTCTAAAAATAGATTTTTTGTAATCCTACACTTAATGACTTTCTTCTTCACCCCTTTCTTTTATTTCAGTCCATTGGTCTTTCTTGAGTCTATAATTCAGCTTCAATTGACAATTTTCACCTTAATCTCTTTTCAATTCCTTTTAAGGTGGTCTCAGTTTGCTCTCATCTTTCTTTTCAGTATCACTACTGTCATGTTCTTCACTTAAGCCCAGACTTAATTCTTCTAGTATGACGTAGGTCCATTCAGGAGCTCTGTACTTTCTACATGGAATTCTTATTCTTTTTTGTTTTTCGGGTTGCTTTTCTTCTTGTACTATCTGGTTCTGTTTGACTTGAGACTTCGTTACTTTGCTCTGGTCTTTTTCTCAATCTTCTTTTTACTATTCTATACTTTAGTCTTCTTATTCCACTTGACCAATTGTCTCCTTTTCTAGCTCTCTTTTTCTGTACTACCTTTTCACCTTCTGTGTTTTGTTCACCATTTCTTTTATTCAGTCTTCTTTCTATCTGTCCCTCACTGTTCCTACGTATTTCTGCTTCTGTAGGTTCAACACTTGTTCCTGATTCATCAGTGAGTTCACCTTCTTCTAGCTCATTTGTGACTTCATTCTCGTCTGGTCCTACTTCTGGCTCAACAGCTATTTTTCTTTCTTCTGTCTCGACAGCCGCTTCACTTCCCTCTGGCTCAACGACAGCCTCACCTTCTTCTGACTCAGCAGCAGTCTTTTCAGTCCCAGTATCTGGTGCCCACTTTACTTGACTTGTGCTTGGCTGTTCATCGTCAAAATGTTCATCAGAAGCTGTCACTTCAGACTCTTCAGCTTCACACACTTCAGCTGCTGGTTCTTGATTTTGATTTACCAGTTGCTGTTCTTTAGGTCTTTCAATTGGACTTGGGACTAGGCGGGTATGGCTTGCATGTATCCAATTTGGCAAGCCAAAACACTTCACTGCTGTGGTCGTCACTAATATGATCTGGTAAGGGCCGCTCCAACGGGTTCTAGTCACGTTTTCCTCACGTGTTTCTTGACTAGGACCCACTCACCAGGATTCAAATCATGTGCTTGGTTCCGCTGTGTCATCTCCTCCAACCTGGCGGGACACAGAATGCACCAGGTCAGCCAGTCCTTTGCAATAATCTAGCACACGATCATCAGACATATTCATCAGTTTGTTCACAGGTATGTATGCTTGTCTCATGGCTCTTCCCATCAACACTTCATGGGGGCTTAATCCAGTCTTTTTGTCAGGAATACTTCTAAGACTCATCAATACAAGGGGTAAAGTGTCAGGCCATTTCAGCGTTGTGGATGCACATACCTTCCCTAATCTAGACTTTATTGTGCCATTTATCTGTTCAACAATACCAGATGCTTCTGGTCAGTAGGCACAATGCAGTTTCTGCTCAATTTGTAATGCTGCACAAATCATCCGAATTATTTCACTATTGAAGTGCAATCCTCTATCTGATTCCAAAGTGACTGGAAAACCAAACCTAGGGATCAGTTCTCTCAACAACAGCTTAGCCACTGTAAGGCTATCATTCCTTCTAATTGGATAGGCCTCTACCCAGCAAGAAAACAAACAGACAATGACAAGGACATATTTCAGCCCATTACATGGTGGTAGCTCAATGAAATCAATCTGAAGTCTAGTAAAAGGACCTCCTGCTTTCCCGATTACACCCCAACTCACAGCTGTCTTTCTTCCTGGATTTTGTTTTTGGCATATGGCACACCTTTAACATAAACGTTCTGCGATGACCCTGAACTTTGGATTATACCATGTCTGCTTGAACAGTCTAATCATTGCATCTCTTCCAATATGTGTGAGTCCATGGTACATCCTGGCCATGTGAGAAAGTAATGGATCTGGCAAAACTGGTCTTCCATCATGACAGACCCATACCTCATCTTCTGTATTTTTCCTACAACCTGTTCTACTCCATTCTTTCTTTTCCTCATCACTGGTTTCTTCCTGCATTTGCCTCACCTCATCCCAAGTCTCAAATGTGGTTGTGTACATAAGGTGGCATTCGGTATTTTTTCTATCAATTGATCTGTTTATGGCCATTGTATTTTGTGCACAGTAACGCGCTAATTGATCCGCGTATCTGTTGCCCTTTGTCACATCATCATCTCTGGATTGATGTGCAACACATTTTACAACTGCAATTCTTTTTGGTAACTGCAAAGCTTCTAATAATTCTTTTACAGTTTTCCCATTCCGAATTGGGGTACCTGAGGAAGTCAGAAATCCTCTTTGCATCCATAGCTGACCGAAGTCACGTACAACTCCAAATCCGTACTGACTGTCGGTGTAGATGGTTACTTTTAGACCTTTTGCCAATCTACATGCTCTATCCAGAGCAATCAACTCTGCAACTTGGGCATAGTTTACCCCCTTCAAACAAGATGCTTCTAGTGCTCCTGATAAGGTGCAGACAGCATAACCAGCACACAATTCACCCTTTTTGTTTCTCAAACATGATCCATCCAGAAACAATTCACAATCTGATTCTTCCAAGGATTCATCCTCTATATCTGGACGAGGCTTAGTACAAAGTTGTGTCACTTCCAGACAATCATGTTCCGCTTCCTCTCTCACCTCCTCAATTCTTGAATTTGGTGACAATGTAGCAGGGTTCCCAGTAGTGCATCTCACCACTGTCACATTTTCAGCACCTAGAATCACTCTCTCATATTTAGTCAGCCGACTAGAGGTCATATGTTGAGTCCGAGTGCGTGTTAAAAGAATCTCAACAGAATGTGGCACATACACTTTAACAGGATAACCCATCACAATTGCTTCACTCTGTTCCAGACTTATACAAGTGGCGGCTACTGCTTTTAAACAGCCTGGTAATGCTGCAGCCACTGAATCCAGGGTAGCAGAAAAATATGCCACTGGACGTTGTGCCATTCCGTGTTTTTGAGTTAAGACTGCAAGTGCACATCCATCTCTCTCACAACAGTACAATGCAAATTCTTTAGAGTAATCTGGCATTCCCAAAGCAGGTGCTCGACAAAGACTGTTTCGCAATCTTGAAAAAGATTCCATACTCTCCTCGTCCAACACAATTGGATCTTTCACATCTTTTCGTGTCAACTTCTGTAGGGGTTGTGCAATCAGTGAGAAACCACAGATCCACTGTCTGCAGTATCCAACCATTCCCAAAAACATTTGCACTTCTTTCTGATTTCTGGGTGGATTCATTTTCTTTATCACACTGATTCTCTCTTGCGTCACCTTTCTGACCCCTTTTTCAATCTTGTGACCTAAATACTGAACTTCCTGTCTACAGTATTGCAATTTAGATGGTGACACTTTATGTCCTCCTACTGCTAAATGGTTCAGCAAAGCAATTGTGTCTGCTACACATGCTTCTCGTGTTTTTGATGCCACTAGTAGGTCATCAATGTACTGAACCAAAACAGAGTTTTCAGGCATGACCAAAGTCTCCAAACATTTTTTCAAGATCTGATTAAAGATCGAAGGACTCTCAGTGTATCCTTGAGGAACTCAGCACCATGCCAATACACGGTTTCCAAACCTGAATGCAAATAAATATTGACTTTCCAGGTGCAAGGGAATGGAGAAAAATGCCTGACACAAATCAATAACAGTGTACCATTCAGCATTGCAGGGAATTTGGTAAAGAATTACTGCTGGATTTGGCACTACTGGACAACATGGTACTACAATTTTATTCACCTTTCTTAAATCTTGAACTATTCTATATTTTCCATTAGGCTTTTTATTTCCAATAATGGGTGAATTACAGGGACTGCTCATTATTTCTTTTAAAATCCCCTGTTCAATCATTTGGTCAATCACAGGTGTGACTCCAGCAATTACTTCTGGACTCATTTTGTACTATGGGGTATTCGGATATATAGCACCATCCTTTACTGTAATCTGAATTGGATCCACATTTGTTATTAACCCAATCTCTTTTCCTGTGAAATCCCACACTTCTGATCTCACTGTACCTTTTAATTCTTCAAGCAAATCTTCCTCAGTGAGGAGTGAATGTAATTCACTCACTTCTGATTCTCTTTGGGCCATCATTACTTTGTACTCGACATCTTCATCAGGTGTCATAAAGGCAACACCATCCGGTGTTCAATAAGTGGTGCAATTCATTTTTCACAACAAATCTCTGCCCAAGAGATTAACGGGACTGGAATCACATACCACAAACCGATGCATGTCTTTGAAATTTCCAATATGAACTTCTATCGGGGCTGTGACAGGAGTTCTAATATGTTTATTTGCAACGCCTACAACTTGGATAGTTTCTCCCTGTCAGGGACTGTCCGGGACTATGTCGGGAACACAGTCAGGGACTTGAGCAAGGACTGAGGACTGGGTAGAAAACGTACCATGCACAGAAAGAGTAGTACAGCGCTGCCCAGGATCAAAAAAGGAGTCAGAGGAGAAAAAGGGATCCAAAGGGGAAGCCTGTACAAGATGGCTAAGACTCAGAAAGGAAGTGCACTCACAAGGCAATTTAGCATTCAGACTACACTCAGGACGGACGTGCAAGACATATATATTATACAACATTAACAATAAAGGGAATGTGGGGTAAAGCACTCAGGAGCTCCACACGGTAAGACTGAAGCTCAGTAAGTTCCTCACCCACAATTGCTGTTACAGATACTGATTGAAAATACCCACATATAGGATATGTATGCAAAGGCAGGGTCTGTGGAGCTTATACCTATGGTGATGTTATAACAGTAAATCAAAGACAATACTCACAGTGAACAAGAAACACCACCTAGGTAGTCAGCTGTGCCCACGGATCCTGGCGATCAAACAGGAACATGCAAGGCAGTAACAGCAAACGGGTAGAACTAAACACAAGCACAATAGACAAGGAGCTAGCAAGGAGGAGTGCTTAACAGGAAAGGAAGGAAATCACAGGGCACACTTGGCAGAAAGCAGGTAACAAACATACAAGGTAACAGAAGCAAGACAGCAGAAATAGAAAGACAGCAAACTAGAACTGGAACCAAGGAAATGGGAAGAAAGGCAGGGACTAGAAAAGGATATACAGAAGGGGAGGCTACAAGGGTATACTAGAATAGTGCAGGTTCAGGAATCAAGAAAATAAAGTAGCATAGAAGGCAGTGCTGGGGCAGGAGCAAGAATTGAGCAAAAGCTCAGGAGTCAAAGTAGCACTGCAGGTAGTGCTAGTTCAGGAGAAGGGAAACTGCTGCAGGTCAAAAACAAGGAATGCTAAGGCTCAGGAGTCAAGGTAGCACTGCAGGCAGTGCTAGTTCAGGAACAAGGGAAACTGCTGCAGTTCAGGAACAAGGAATGCTAAGGCTCAGGAGTCAAGGTAGCACTGCAGGCAGTACTGGTTCAAGGAAACAGGAAATAGCTACAGCTCAGGAAACAAGGAGTCAAGAGAGCACTGCAAGCAGTGCAAATCAGGAACTAGAAATAGCTGAAGCCCAGGAACAAAGAATAACTATAGCTCAGGAACTCAGGAAACAAGGTAGCACTGCAGGCAGTGCTAATTCAGGCACAAGGAATAGCTATAGCTCAGGAATCAAGGAACAAGGATTAACTATAGCTCAGGAATCAAGGAATATCAAAAGCTCAGGAAACAAGGATCGGTCTCACCGGAAAACAGCTACAATGACCAACCCTGGGCTGAAGGGAGCTGGGGCTTAAAAGAGCTCACAGTAATCACATGATTCAGGTGTGAGCAGGCTAGCAGCAGCCAGCCACAGGTGAACTGAATTCCTCCACCCATCCTTGGACTGCAGGGGTGGAGACAAAGCAGTGAGCAGGGGATTATAGGTAATGGAGTTTCCAGCATGTACAGACTGGCTTCCACAAAACCCGGCATGTATTGGGAATGGATGTCAATTCCTAAATGATGTCCAAATGCCTGGAAGTCAGGATACGCATACAGGGGAGTGTCTGGAAGCATATTAGAATACTGGAAAGCCCCACAATTTGGCCCCCTGGTGGTGGGAACGAGAGCACAGGGAGTGAATCGTGACACTCCCGAAAGGGGTAGGTTTGGAATTTCTGCTGCTCTCACAGTAGAATGGGTAGCACCAGTGTCCAACAAGAAGGTGATATCTTTACCTTTCACCTTTCCATCAACAAATGGACCTGACTGATCTACCGCTAAAGATGCGCCAAGTACGCACTCTTCCTCCCCCCTCAGGCACCGTTATTGAGACAAATCCGAATCACTCTCATTGCACCGCAACAAATACTGCGAAACCAGTGGATTCTTACCAAACTGCTCTTCTCCGTGGAATCCAGTACTTGCACTGTACATCTGCATATGGGCATTCACATTACGGGGTATAGGCGGTTGTGGCACCTGTAACTGTGGAGTAACTACCTGCTGCTGCTGCTGTTGATTCCCAATCACCTCATTCTGCATCTGTGGATTTAAATTTTGATTTACTCCATTATCCTTGTTACCAGATCTACACTCATTCTTCCAATGTCCAAATTTTCCGCATGTATGACAATGAAATTTCTTTTTAGCTTCTTCCTTACTCATTTTAAATTTTCCTTTACCTCCACTGTATACCTGACCAGCCTGACTCTGACTTTGTTGCACATTACCATTTTCCTGTTGCTGCTCTGCCATCTTCATTTGTGCCCACATCATTTTCTCCTTTAACTTTTTAAGCCTTGAATCAATGTCATCACTACAATACTTTGCATACCTCAAAATCTCGTCTATTGATTTGCTTTGCCAGCAGAGCATATGCTGCTGTATCATTGCACTAATCTCTGGTTTCAATCCATATACAAATCGATACACAAAATGTCCCATATCTTTAACTCCAATATTCTCAAACCCACTGTACTGCTTGAACACCTGCAACAATCTCTCATAATATGCATGCATTGACTCTTTAGGCTCTTGGGTCGTCCTGTCAATCTTAACCCAATCTGTTTCTTTAGGGGAAATCTTCCCTTTCAGAAAGTAATGACCTGATGGTACTTTCTCATCACTTCTTCAGATGGTGCACCTGTTTTTGCATCCCTGGGATATTCATCCTTAGGCCAGTAAACAGTAATTTTACATTCTGTCCACAAATCAGCTGGAACCACTATTTCAAAAAGACCATCTAAATCTTTCAACAACACCTTTGAAACCTTAACAAATCTATCTACTGGTTTATACCACTCAACTGGCTTCTCTCGCAATCTGGGAAAATCATTGGTAAATGATAATTTATCCTGTCTAGTCCACGGTACATGAACATATCCACCACCTGGAACCTCTCTCATTGGACATGCCCTCTCAACTTGCTCGGTTTTCTTTAACAGAAACATGGAAGTTCCCTTACCAGTAGTTTCTTCCTTCTTTTTCAGCCATTTACTCCCCCATCGTTCTACATTTCCCCATTTCTTCAGAATATTAATTATTTCTTTTATCTGCAATCTTTTCCCTGACATATTCAAACTCTCTAAATCTTTGTCAGTAAAAGCCATTCTGTATGTTTTCTGCAACACTTTCGACTTTTCTATATCTACACCAAACTCACTAGCAGCTTCCGATAATTTCTCATGAAGATTCTTTGCTCTCCAAGTAATACTTTTACACAAAAACAGCAACTCTTCCTCACTATAAGTCCCTAATCTATCTGGACTTACTGTTCCAATAATCATCTCTTCTAAATCTACTTTCAATTGACTCACATTTATACTCTGTGGTTGAGCTTTTGGCTTGGTCATTTCTTTTATCCAATTGGTTAATTCTTCTGAAGAGGGACCTGCTGAACTCCCTGCTACTGGAGTAATATTTGGCCCTATTTTCCTTGGGTCTAATTGAATACTTCTCCTCTGGGTCTCTGTTAATAAATCACCAACCGGTAGGTCTAACAGTGTGGTATTTTGGTCATCTTGTCTATTTTCATTTGTTACTGACACTATTTCACTCCTTACACTACTTCTTGGAACTGACAATGTGTGTACTTTTTGCAAAGTCGATTTTACTTCAAATAATGGAATTACGGGTCCAATTGTCACTGGTACCGTCAAAGCTTCTGCATTCAAATTTAACTGATTTAGTTTCTGTACCTGTTCCATTCTAGCCTTATTTAACCAACTCACTTCATTTTCTCGCACTATTCTAGCTATTTCGGTAACTTGGGGAGTTAATGGGGTTACCATTTGTGGGGCACTTGGAATCATCTCTCATGAATTTTCTTCATATGGCGGAGGTCTTTTAGTCATAATTTCTTATAACAATTCATCATCAGTTTCATCCAAGCCCTCTCCGGACGTTTCTATATTTTTCTTTTTCTCTTTACACTTAGTACCTGTCTGACTCCCTACTGTCAAAACTGGGTATAGACCCTCGGTCACTACAGCTCTTCTCCATCTTTTCATTTGATCTTCTCGCCTCTCAAATGGATATCTAAGCAAAAAACCTCTGAATCTTCTACCACTTCTATCTTTTTCTCGCTCAAAAGCTTCTACTTCCCATTCTTCCAACGCTTCATACTGGGTACGTCTAGGATTTGGCTCTAGCGAGTTCATCCTATTTCTCAAATTCTGTAAAATCCTTACATTAAATGTACCAAACTCAGGAAAGCTAACATCCCATCATCCTTCGTATATTTCATCCAGTACTCTAACCAAACACAAGTATGGTACCCTCGCTCCATCATCATATAAGAGGCAGGCGTTCTTGGGGGTGGAATTGGAATTCCCTCTCTAGTCACAATTTGTTTGTCTTTCTTAAAAAAATTCTTTATTGTTTTTAGCAAACCCATTTTCAAACTCTTTTTTACTAATGTGTTTTCAACAATAACTCAAACAAAATTTCTCCATAATTCTATCTTCCCTATTCGTTAAGTCCTGTCCTATACCAGCGCGACTCACACCAACCAACCAGTCACAGCTCCCTACGTAACTACAGTCTCAACCAGTGTCAGCGCGACTCACACCAGTTAAACAATCGGAGCTTTGTTCACACCTGCTATCTAACCAATGCCAATGCGGCCTTTTGTGACGTCAGTTTTTACTCCTTCTACTGACCCTCCCTTTACAATCTACTCTCGATATACACCCGCTGCTTCGTCCAATACCAGCGCGGCATTTTGTGACGTCAGTATTCACTCCTTCTACTGACTCCTACTTCACAAAATCCTACAACAATATTTTTTAAATTTTTCTTAATCAAAAAATTGGTTAATAACAACATAAAAAGACAATGCTACTTTGTCTGCTCCACTAAATAAAGAGTATGGGGCCGAATCCGATTCGGGCCGGAAAAAATACTGACCGACTCGGTACGGGATTATAGTCCGACCGACACGTACCGGCGTTGCCCGACCTGGGAAGTACGATGAAATGCATGTGAATCACGACCGACTCGTACGGAACTCAAGGCGAACGACCGACCTGGACGGAAACAAGCTATCCGGCCGGGAAACCACGCGAATCGAACCGACCGACACGCACCAGGATTCAACCCGAACGAAACGTACCTGCGAACTCCGACCCGCGCAGTACGATGCAATGGGTGCAAAATCAGACCGATTCGCATGGAGCCCAAGCCGTACGACCGACACGCATACAAAACCCCTCCGAACAAACACAATACTCCGCGACCGACGCGTACGCCGCATATGAAACTGAGCTGAAACACAGCGGGAACGACTCGTAGAGGCGCGCACGAGATAACTGCAACGTCCTACTCGGTCAGAAGAACGACTCCTACATGCACAATAATCACAAATGAAAAAATACAAAAAAAGAGGGCCAAACAAGCAATGACAAAGCCAATAAATACAGGGGGTGAAAAAAATGGAACAAGGACACACCCCCAACTCCACCTATATAAAGGCCACAAATCCCTACCATGATCCTTTGCAAATTCCACTGACCTGCCAGCACAGAACACCATCAGACAGCAGACACACACACACAGCTCATCCAACACAAAAGCCACACACCATTAGCACCTCAACAAATAGCACCCTCACACACACACAGCAAAACCTACACTCACACACCCTCACTTGCACACACACACACATCAATCACCACCACCACCCATCACCATGCCCCTAAAGAAGAATCCAAAGTTCCTAGATAGTGAATTGGAAGTCATGGTAGACGAGATCCTGAGGGAAGAGCCACAGTTGTTTGGCACATTGATCCAACAGACCCCCATGGCACAGAAAACCAAGATGTGGGCGAGTATCGTCGACAGGGTGAACGCACAATCACCATGTTTGCGCACAAAGGAAGACATCCAGAACAGGTGGTATGATGTGCGCAGGAGGGTCAGGGACCTACTGAAGAAGGATTACCTCCTGAGCCAGCACACCGGCAGTGGCCCTCCTGCCAAACCATTATACCTCAGGCCCTAGGAGGAGAAGGTGCGGGCCATCCTACCACCAGTGAGCGTATATGGACTAACAAACATCCCAGAGCCTGGTGAGTACACAACTAATATACACAATATTGTGTGCCAATACACACACATCACTGTCAAGGGGATAGTCAAACCATGCACCCCTAGCAAATCAACAGCAACCAAAAGATAATCATCCCAAGAAGTGTATGTTAGTCAGATAAACACAATACATGCCATGTCATAGTGATATGTAACTGTGTCATGACATGTACAAACCCAATACCAAATAGAGCTAGGCAGTGGCACAAATCTAACCAACAAACACTGTCAGATATTTAGCCACCACTAGAACACCACCTCACAGGGAAGCTCACAGAAAGGAAGGAATCCTGTGTATGCTGGTGAAGTCAGTGTAGCCAAGAGCATGATGGGACTCGTAGTAACAGATAATGGGCAGCCTCATATTTGGACCATCAACACCACTCTGAACCATGCTCACAACACAGGGAGTGGAAAAGGACTGACAATATGGCTGACACTGGGTACTGCTGTGGGGAGCACAAGGCCCTGCTGGGAACTGGGCACCAACAAACAACAGGACCACATTGTCAGCCATCTTGCCATTGCTGTCACACTCACACACAGTGAAGTCCACTCAAAAGGAAGGAAGTATGGGCATGCTGGGAAGGGGGTGTAGGCAATAGCATGATGGGAGTTGGAGTCACAGATATTGCTCACCCTCACAATTGGCCCATCAACACCACTCTGAACCATGCTCACATCACAGGGAGTGGAAAAGGACTGACAAGATGGCTGACACTGGGTACTGCTGTGGGGAGCACAAGGCCCTGCTGGGAACTGTGCACCAACAAACAGCAGAACACCACTGCCTGACATCCTGAAACCCAACTTGCACTCCCTGCAATGCAAGCACGTTGCATGGTGGGATATCTGGCTGGGTGGGAAGGAGGACTCACAGCACTGACCATAGTTACAAGCAGCTCTCCTCACACACCCCCTCAACACAAACTCCACATAACCCACCTGGGAGAATGCAATGCCTCACACACCAAATGAAGATCCTACAAAGAACCACCACCTTGGGTAATGCTGTGTGAAGCACAGGGACACTCTTGGGACTTGTAGCCAAACAAACGCAAGGACAACACTGTCAGCCTTCCTGTCAGCACAGGCACACTACCCCACAGGGAAGTAGAGTCAAAAGGAAGGAAGTACGGGCATGCTGGGAAGGGGGGTGTAGGCAATAGCATGATGGGAGTTGTAGTCACAGATATTGCTCACCCTCACAATTGGCCCATCAACACCACTCTGAACCATGCTCACATCACAGGGAGTGGAAAAGGACTGACAAGATGGCTGACACTGGGTACTGCTGTGGGGAGCACAAGGCCCTGCTGGGAACTGTGCACCAACAAACAGCAGAACACCACTGCCTGACATCCTGAAACACAACTTGCACTCCCTGCAATGCAAGCACGTTGCCTGGTGGGATATCTGGCTGGGTGGGAAGGAGGACTCACAGCACTACCATAGTTACAAGCAGCTCTCCTCACACACCCCCTCAACACAAACTCCACATAACCCACCTGGGTGAATGCAATGCCTCACACACCAAATGAAGATCCCACAAAGAACCACCACCCTGGGTAATGCTGTGTGAAGCACAGGGACACTCTTGGGACTTGTAGCCAAACAAACGCAAGGACAACACTGTCAGCCTTCCTGTCAGCACAGGCACACTACCCCACAGGGAAGCAGAGTCAAAAGGAAGGAAGTACAGGCATGCTGGGAAGGGGGGTGTAGGCAATAGCATGATGGGAGTTGTAGTCACAGATATTGCTCACCCTCACAATTGGCCCATCAACACCACTCTGAACCATGCTCACATCACAGGGAGTGGAAAAGGACTGACAAGATGGCTGACACTGGGTACTGCTGTGGGGAGCACAAGGCCCTGCTGGGAACTGTGCACCAACAAACAGCAGAACACCACTGAATGACATCCTGAGAGTCAACCTGAACCCACTGCAAGGGTGGCATGCTTCATGGTGGGATAACTGGGCTAGGTGGAGAAGGATGGCCGGATGTCCACCAAATACAACCAATGCTGGCCATGCACACACCTCAACATTCACATTGAAATGCCCCAGGTATGCAGGACAATGTGCTACACCAATATCAACCTCTTACTGTGACAACTTAGGACAATGCAATGTACATGCCCGCATCCAGAGGTACAGTCACAACTGTCAGGTGTGTGAACCATTGATGCCCATTGATGCCTGTAGAAACATAACATACAATGTGTGTCTCTTCCAAATACAGGTGATGATGATGGGGACACAGCAGCAGGCGAGGAGGAGTCCCTGTCCCAGGCTCCGGGGGACACTGAGCTCACTGGTGTGGAACAGCCTCTGCCCTCCTCGGATGGCGAAGTACCTACCTGGCACATTCGGTGTGAGTCATCATGCAGCACCAGCAGGACCAACATCTGCACCCCCTGCACCCACCCCTCCAACAACTGCCAACACACAGACCACCCCCGCCGACACGGACAGACCAAGGACCAACGATGATAACAGCACAGGGCCCCAGGCCCACTGTGGAGCAATGGACAACAACACCACTAACAACCCCCAAGGGGGCCTTGGGTCACCTGTGCATGCCACCGCAGGTCCTGCACATGTCGCCAGGGGTGGTGGGAGGGGTGGTAGACTTAGGTCGCTGCTTGCAGAGGGGTCTGGACTGCATGATGACCCACAACTGGCACGCATCGCTGATGCGTACCAGGATAGCACCGGAGAGGTCAGACAGGTAGTGGGGATCCTCAAGGACATACAACAGCAGCAGGCTGCCCATCATGCCCGCTTGGACTCCCACATGTCCCGTGTAGAGGCACACATGTCTCGCATGAAGTCCAAGTGGGACACATTGCAAGAACTCACAGCGGTGCATAGGGACATATTGACATGCCTCCGCCAGATTAGCACCAACATGGCCACACCTCCCTGTGTGCCCACAACATCTGGTGCTGCAACAACTGACACCGCCACAGGGAGGGAGGAGGACTCTGGCGGAGACTCCCCTGCACCGCAGCAGCCTGCACGTGAGGGTCCCCCCCCCAAAGAAGAGGGGTCGTCCGAGGAAGGAAAACTGAGAGGTTGATGGCCCGTACATCCCCCAGGAAGCCAACACCTGTTCCGGAAATTCTCCTTTGTGTGTAAACTTTTCACCCTGTCGAATGCAACACAACTCTCCCACATGACATGGGGAGTTCAAGTTGGACTAATGTATCATATGACTGTGGACTTCACTCAGGACATTTCTGCTACCAAGACTTCCAACCCATCTGGGAACTTTGGATCACAATCCCAATGTACAGCACCCACCATCCTGTGCACTATACACACACACATTTCTGTAAATAAAATCACTAGTACACCATACTTGCCTCTGTTGTTATTCAAATGTGGATACTGTTATGGTGATGATGATCTGCTAAAATTCCACTGTGTATGCTATCTGCTACAGCAAGTACAACACCGTCATGTGAGTCATGGTGACGTGACACATATGAGGGAGACACACCACTAGGGCGACACAACACAGAGACACCAGGGCCATCGGACTCATCGCCTACAGTGATGTTGCCAGGAAATACTGTGGAATGCACAGACACCACACCTATTCAGAGTCTGTGTCAACTAGCCCACAGGTGCAGTAAGCAAATGTCAGTCAGATGTGTGACCACAGACAACGCACATCCCAAAGTGAAGCACAGGTTTATTACATATTTGCAACATGTTGTTTCCACTACAAATGCAAGGTAATCCCACGTGGCAGTGGCCACACAGTCAACAAGTGCAGAAGATATGAAGTCCAGGGGTGTGTGGCACATCACCTGTAGGGAAACTACTGCTGCCACCCTGAAAGCTGAATCATGGTGTCGGGGGATCCAAGTTGACCAAAGTACTCAGTAAGCACCCTGTGAAGGACAGACATGACACACAGTTAAAACCACTGAAGAACAGGACAGAACTGCAATACTCATGCCCAATACATGTCACAAGACAACTACACAAAACCAAGTTAGCATGTCAAAACTGTTGGGGAGTACAGACTACCTGTAAGGACACATTGCTGCACGCATCCAGTCAAGTAGTACATGGCCACACTCAAACAGCACCAGAGCACCACCCACACATATCATGCAAACTCACATCATTCACATTACATCTCCCTGGATACTCACATTCAGCTGAAGAAGTTGGTGATGAGCTGTGTGCGGACATCACCATCATCATCATCATCATCACTGGCATCGTGGTCCAGGCCAGGATCCTCCACAGGTGGCGGACGTTGGTCATCGTCATCCAGGATGAGAGGCAACTCCTTCCGCACTGCCAGGTTGTGTAGCATGCAGCAGACGATGACAATCTTGCACACCTTTGCTGGGGCATATGGGAGGGCCCCTCCTATCTTGTCCAGGCAGTGGAAGCGGCTCTTCAGGAGACCAAAGGTCCGCTCAATCACTCTCCTGGTCTGACCATGTGCCCCATTGTAGCACATCTGGGCTGGTGTCACAGGGTTCCTGAGGGGTGTCAGCAACCACGGCATGTTGGGGTATCTGGAGTCACCTACGGACAGACAAGTGCACATTAGCTGATTTGGAAAAGTGGGCGGTATACTACAGAGCAGAACACACACAATGGTACAAAGTCAGTACACACCGACAAGCCAGGCATGCTGGTTCTGCATCTGTGCCATCATCCTCGGGATGCGACTACTCCTCATCACGTAGGCATCGTGTGCTGAACCAGGGAAACGGGCACACACATGTGTGATGCTCATATCTGCAAGACATACCACCAGAGCATTGATCGAATGGTAATGTTTCCGGTTCCGGTATGCCTGCTCATGTGCCTGTGGTGGTACCAAAGCCACATGTGTCCCATCAATGGAGCCAATGACATGTGGCATCCTCCCCAGGGCATAGAAGTCACTCTTGACGTCAGTGAGTTGTTGACGTGTAGGGAAATAGATGTACTGGTTCAGGCATCTCAACATTGCCTCCAAAACATCGCGTAGCACACAGCTGAACATAGTCTGTGACATCCCACCGGCAGTCGCCACAGTGTGTTGAAAGGTACCGGTGGCAAAGAAGTGTAGGGCTGCCATTACCTTCACCTTGGGGGTCAGCGCCGTAGGGTACGGCCGGCCAGGTTGCAAATGTGGTGCCAAGCGCACTGCCAAATCCTCAATCAGCTGCCTGGTGAAACGGTACCGTCGGATGCTGTCACGTTCCACCATCGTTGCCAGGTCAGGGAATGGTCTATGGACAGCTGGAGCCCTGCAGTGCATAGGTTGAAGAAAGAAAGATTGTCAGTCACCCCACATATGTGCCATTCACCATACTCAATTTCACATGATACATCATTACGAGACACAAGTACTTGATGTGTGTGCCGTTCTGTTCGGACATAACTCGCACCTACATGGCCATCATCTAACTTCTCAGTACAACATGTGTGGACAACAGGTTCCAGGTTGTGCTATGGGAAACCATTAGGCTGTGTCACAGTACCCATTTACTGCTGTCACGTTCCACACACACACCACAGTGACATGTCTGGACAGATGCGCCACAGGCATCACAGCTCATTGACAGGTAGATTCCCAGTGACCCTGTCTTGCCACATGGACACTGGCATGACATGGCGTATCATGTACACGTCAGAAAAACAAACATGACTCCCACAGGTAGTGGCCCCTGTCGCCTACGCAGGACAGACATGGACGCCAGTGACGCACAACATCAAAGTCCATGCACAAACAACCTTGATGTGGAGACTGTCTCCCATCGTGCACATGGAATCAGAGACATCGGAAACAAAACATGCACACAGACTGTGGAGGGACATCACTATTGTGGCAATGGGTCACCCTGTGACGTACATGCCTTCCCCCATGGGACCCTGGGGGTATGTGACATGTCACACACATACACAACCTGGAAATGTGACCATGCCACATGCTCCGAAATGAACTGTTGCACATCACAGTGGTCATGTGCACAACACACAAAGGACCCTGTCCCCATGAACACATGCACAGCCTGGGTGTGGCTGCCCACAAGTGCCACCACAGAAACCACATGTTAACCCCCATACACAGAAAAGGTAATGCAGCCTTACATGCCTTAGGAAACAGTGTGGACTGGGTGTGGTGTTGTAGGTGTGCCCCTGGGTCTCTGGCACGTATATGTGGCTGGCATACGTTCACCAGTGACAAGCATGGTGACATATGCGACTGACCTGTACAGGTACGCGTTGTACGGCAATGGACCGATCGGTGTGCCCGGCCGGACCATTGCATCTGTTGTGAGCGGGTACGCGTTGTACAGCAATGGACCGATCGGTGTGCCCGGCCGGACCATTGCATCTGTTGTGAGCGGGTACGCGTTGTACAGCAATGTACCGATCGGTGTGCCCGACCGGACCATTGCATCTGTTGTGAGCGGGTTCGCGTTGTACAGCAATGGAGCGATCGGTGTGCCCGGCTGGACCATTGCATCTGTTGTGAGCGGGTACGCGTTGTACAGCAATGGACCGATCGGTGTGCCCGGCCGGACCATTGCATCTGTTGTGAGCGGGTACGCGTTGTACAGCAATGGACCGATCGGTGTGCCCGGACGGCCCATTGCATCTGTTGTGAGCGGGTACGCGTTGTACAGCAATGGACCGATCGGTGTGCCCGGCCGACCCATTGCATCTGTTGTGAGCGGGTACACGTTGTACAGCAATGGACCGATCGGTGTGCCCGGCCGGACCATTGCATCTGTTGTGAGCGGGTACGCGTTGTACAGCAATGGACCGATCGGTGTGCCCGGCCGGACCATTGCATCTGTTGTGAGCGGGTACGCGTTGCACAGCAATGGACCCATCGGTGTGCCCGGCCGGACGATTGCATCTGTTGTGAGCGGGTACGCGTTGTATCCCGAAATACGCGTTGTACAGCAATGGATCGAACGGTGCGCACGCGTTGGCTGGGGCCTGGCATGGCAACGGACGCGTATTCGAAGCTTCAACGAGTCTGATGCAGTGAATTCAGTTGGCCAGCCACAACAATGTTGCAAAATCATGGGTGTCATGAACTTGGATTTTTGAAGGATGCTGTGGGCGTGTATTAGTGCTGCTATTCCATGGATTGGTCAGATTCAGAAGATGCAAACGACTTGGACCTATCACTTTGGACACATGGGACAGTATCTACCTCTGCAGCACACATATAATGCTGGCTGTTCCCCTGAGAGCTCACTTGCCTGCACTACATGCTCCAGGACGACATCTGCCACCAACACTGCTGCTGTCTCTGCATCCTCTGGCTACTGCAATGGCACGTACTGTGGAGAGAGCCCCAGCCTTCAGCCTTGAGGAGAACCAGGCCCTGCTGGACAGCCTCCTTCCACAGTACAGCAAGCTGTATGGGACACCAGGGGAGCAGGTGACTGTGCTGTCCACTGCCTTACTAATTTTGCATGTTGTCTGACTAGCAGGACTTACAGTGTGCACACCACTGGCTAGCATGCTCACTGAGTAGTTCTGACCCCCAAAGTGTGTAGTTACATGCACTAAACAGGTACAGTGCAGTAACAGTGCATTCCAACAAGGTTTACTTCCCATGCAATGATACCATGTAGTAACTGCTGGCAAACTGTTCATAGCCATCGTTGCACTGCCTGTGTACATCATGTGCCCCAGTGATTGAGACATGTATATCCAACTGTGTGATGCACGGATATGTTGCATGTGTAGTAATGGCATTTTCACTTTGTCATCCTCACAGGTTGATGCCCACCAGAAGCAGGAAATCTGGCTGACCATCGCCCGGGCAGTAAGATCCGTGGAGGGACTACAAGCGCCGGATCTGCAACTGCCAGAAGAGGTGGCAGGACCTTCGAGGCTGGACCCGGAGGATCGCAAGGGTCCAGCTGAAGCTGTCGCCTCCTCGCAGGAGGGGCGGACACCGGACCCTGACCCCCCACATGCTCAGGATCCTGGCGGTGGTCTTCCCTGACCTGGATGGGAAGCTGAAGGCCAGACAGCAGCAAGGAGGGGGTGAGTCCATGACAGCACTGTGCACTTTGTCTGACATGCTATGTGCCCTCCTCTGGCCTGGTTAAACTTCCACAGTACATCAGTCTTGTGGTCCAGGACCCATGTCCCTCTATTGTGACATGCCCACTCCTCATCTGATACGCATATGTGTGGCCCTTACAGTCAGGAAATTGTGTCACTTGGGGACTGTGTCATTGCATTTTGCTTTGCTCAAGGTGGGGGACAGCATTTGTTCCGGTGACTATGTTGTGGGATTCATGGGTGGGTCAATTGCTCACACAATGCCCAAGTCCTGACATGTAATCTGGGTGTAACTTTGATATGTGGTCCACTTGCTGATCTGATTCACCACATGTCCCTGGGGTATTTGGCACACCCCCATGCTGTGGGTGGGAACAATGTTTGGGCCTCAGGAGTATGTATATCAAGTGTGTCACACATGCTTAGCCACCTGCCTACTGTCCAGGACTCATCCCTCTTACAGGTGGAGCTGGACAGTCATGCCTACTCCAGGGCATACAATAGACTCTGTACTCCCACTCCCGTGGATCATCTGACATGTTGTGATCAGTGACATGTTCCCTCAGGTGTCTGCCTCTGTGTCAGTGTGCTGTGGCTTCGTTGTCAGGACTACTGGTATGTTTGTCGGTTAGGGTTCAGCATGCCATCTGAGATGTGACCATGTGAGATGATACTTCTGTGACTTATAGATGTTTGATCACTTGATTGTGCACACAGGTGTATGCGACTGTGACTTTCAGGCAGCTGTTATTCATTCACAGCACACTGTGAGGTGCTCAGGTTCTGGGAGTTGTGTTTCATGCCCCACATATGTCCAATTGGCATGACGTGGACAAATACTAGTTCAGATGATGTGGTGTGTGGGGGATGGACATGTGCACTTGTCAGTTACATAACTTGCATTCCCCATGTCCTAGGATTGTGACACAGTGCAGACTGTTGTTGGCAGGCTGCCATGGCCATGTGACTGGAGACAGTGATGTATGACTTTTCACGCATGCCTGTGTCATGGCATTAAACTTCCTAAGAGTGATCCTGCAGGGGAGTGACATGTGCAACATGCACCCCATTGTGGCATGGACTATCCGGACAAGGGTGCATCATGGTGTCTGGTGCTGGTATGCATCACATGCATTTCTATTTAGACTCTGGCCATCCCTTTCTCCGGACACCTGCACTGACTCAGTGGCAAGAGATGTGATGTGTGCATGTTCACATACTTCACTGTGTTCCCTGCAATGTCCCCAAACTGCTTAGGCCCTCCCCCCCTGCCACTTGCTCTTCCACCCCCAACCCAGACGCTCAGCCTGTTTGTGCCACTGGTGTGGAGACCGGGTCCCCCCTCTGTCCTGCCCACCTCATCTGCCCCCCTTCCACTCCCTTGGAGGCATGCACTGCAGTGGAGTCCACAACCACCCCGTCTGACTCGGGCACTGCAGTGGTGCCGGCCCCCCCTGAGTCAGACACCTCCACTGCAGTTGCTGGTGACACTCCTGCACCCACCCCCTTCACTGCCTCACTCTGGCATCCCCTGATCCTGTCCCTGCGGTGCCTGGCCTGCCCCTTGTATGCCCCTCCAAGGGGGATGTCCCCTGTCCCTACCAGTGCAGGCAAGCAATGGGTGACAAGTTGTCACATATCACCCTGTTGGGACTGTGTATTTGGACTGGCCACTGGCCTTAGTTTAATTTGGACTTCTGATTTTTTTATTGACATTTGCTGAATAAAGCCTATTTTTGTTTACTTGTGGTTTTTCTTTTGATGTACATGATGTACATGGTTATCATCATGCATTTGCAGTTGTAATAGTGTTCAGATCAGGGAAATGAAGTGTTGCAGTGATGGACTCCATGTGGTCCATGGGATGTGTGTCCTGTTGTAGTCTGGATCTATGGCATCCTCTGCTGCAGTCTGAGGGTGTGATGTTCAGCATATGACACAGGGATGTACGTTTTTCATTTGTAAATTAACATCTTTGTCTTACAGTGATGCACATCTGGTGGGCTTACCACTGTTCAATGTTTCTATTGCCCTGACTGTGTGCCCATCTCCACTGGACATGCAGTTTAGCACACCAATGTTGAAGGACTCATCAGTGTATACAGTGCACCTTGCTTGACACGTGTTTTGGGTGTATGCAGATGACTGACGTGACACTCCCGTACCCAGGCTGATGTGAGCAGAGCCTTCAGTGTGTTGTAGTTGTTGACTCACTGACCGAGTGTTCTGCCGACATGTTTGAGTCGTGCACAGACAAGGCTTGGCACAGCGGACCTTCCACAGCAGTGGAGTGCCCTCATGGCAGTGTGTAATCCCGTGACATTGCCTGGGCCCGTGTTTTGTGTTGTGTAAGCATGTCTGTGCGTGTACCCTTCCCTTTTCCTACACAGGCTCTGTCCCTATGGATGTTCCTGTTTCTGATGCTTGCTGAGTTGTTCTGTGTTCATCCAGCATCTTGGACCTGGTTACTCCGGGATGTGGGTGCATGGCTAACTAAGGTTCATCAGGTTGTCATCCCAGGTTGTCTTTGTTGTCAGGGCTGGGGATGTGGGCAAACGCAGCTGGGACACATTCAGGATTCCCCTTGGCACTTGTTGGTTACACATGTCATGTAATTTACAGTCTATGGTAGCTTTCAGTGATTGTGACATGTTGTGTGTGTGACTGCTGCCACTCCTCAGGAAGTTGGAAGTTGTGTACGTGTGTTCTTTGTGTGTCACCTTGTCTTCTTCATTGGTGTGTGACTATGGCCAGGATCCCATTGATTGTGGTGGATTTCACGTCATGCCCATGTACCGCGTAGTGTGCAGTGTGTCAGACATTCACGAGTCTTGTTGACTGGCCATGTGTGATGGGTTTCTGCACCTTAGTTCCCCGCACCACCCCTGGGATTGTCATGGGTGCATGTGCAATGTCACCAGTCCATGTGAGTTTCACTGCTGCACATTGGTGGAGATCAAGGTGTGTGATGTTGAGTGTGTGCAAATGTGAGTTGTTGCACGGCTAGACCCCTACCTCCATATTGGCCATGGCTGGCAGGCTGTGCTGTTTGATTTGTGCTTGTGTAGGTGTGATGGTAGTTTGTTGTTCAGGACACATGGCTGTGGTTCACAGTGTGAATGACATCTACCTTTGTCATCACAGTGGGATTATCATGCAGGGTAGTGTCACCACAATGTGGGGTCCCTGGGGGTAGTGCTGTGGTGGGTCTGTCTCTTGCTGTGTTAGTTGCTGTTCCTACTAGCTTGTGTGACATGTGTAATTTGGACTCCCTCTCATCTAACAATGCCTCTTTGCCCACATACGGGAATCCGATCCATGAGTTACTTTTGTATGGCACTGTATACACATCTGTGTAATTGGAATTCAGGCCTCCTCATGTGTTGTGTGGTTGCCTGGGGACACTGGCACACACCCCCATCACCTGTTGTGTTTGATATGCAGTGTGGGTCTGCCTGTTTGTGTTTGTGCATTTGCACCACTGCATTGGCATATATTGAGTGTGCCATTGGCTGTATGTTGTTTGGTGGCTTTCCCCTGCTGTCCCTGGGACTCCTAGGTCATCAGTCAGCACAATGGTCATGGTTTGTATGTCCCATTGCTGCCATGGTATGGTTTTTGTTCACCTGACATCTACAGTCTCCCTAGGATATCTACATTTGTGTGTCCATTGGTGCAGATATGTGGGTCTGCATTATGATGGTCACTTCTGTCATTGTGTTATTTGTGAATGTTGACAATGTGAGCCCCCATGGGTGATGTTTGTATGCACATGGCCAAAGGTATGTTTTATTTGCACTGCACTGTTTGCCTCACCCAATCTATGTTGCTTTGGGACACAAGCACTACTATGCCACTGATGTGTTTGTTGTTGTGTGACCAGGAATCATCCATGCAGTTTGGCTTTGGCAGCTTTTACCCTGACTACACTTCCCTTTTGATCACTGTGGTGATGGTGCTTTGGGCCCCATTGCCACACTGTTCAAAAGGTGCATCAGCTATGGATCCCACACTTCCCTTTTGGTCACTGTGGTGATGGGGCTTTGGGCCCCATTGCCACACTGTTCAAAAGGTGCATCAGCTATGGACCCCACACCTACCTTTTGGTCATGTGGTGATGGGGCTTTGGGACCCATTGCCACACTGTTCAAAAGGTGCATCAGCTATGGACCCCACACTTCCCTTTTGGTCACTGTGGTGATGGGGCTTTGGGCCCCATTGCCACACTGTTCAAAAGGTGCATCAGCTATGGACACCACACCTACCTTTTGGTCACTGTGGTGATGGGGCTTTGGGCCCCATTGCCACACTGTTCAAAAGGTGCATCAGTTATGGACCCCACACTTCCCTTTTGGTCACTGTGGTGATGGGGCTTTGGGCCCCATTGCCACACTGTTCAAAAGGTGCATCAGCTATGGACCCCACACTTCCCTTTTGGTCACTGTGGTGATGGGGCTTTGGGCCCCATTGCCACACTGTTCAAAAGGTACATCAGCTATGGACCCCACACCTACCTTTTGGTCGCTGTGGTGATGGGGTGTTCAACCCCATTGCCACAGTGGCCATGGTCGGTTTGCATTGTGGAGGCCACACACATTTATGTGTGACACATGTGCTAGGGGGTCACATTGTATGTTCAATGTCATGTTCAGTGTTGTAGGCATTTGTCACAGACTACACACGCTTGTCATGGTGTTGGGGGGTGTAATTTTCAGACATTCCTTATGTGGGAGTATGCTGGTTGTGTCATGCATTACCCGTCCTATGAGTAGGGGTGGAGGTAGTGGCAGGCATCCAGCCCCCCTGAGTAGGGGTGGTGGTAGTGGTAGGCATCCATCCCCCTAAGGGTGGGGATGGTAGTAGTGACAGGCATCCAGCCCCCTGAGTGGGGTGGTGGTAGTGGCAGGCATCCATCCCCTTAAGGGTGGGGATGGTAGTAGTGACAGGCATCCAGCCCCCCTGAGTGGGGTGGTGGTAGTGGCAGGCATCCAGCCCCCCTGAGTAAGGGTGGTGGTAGTGGTAGGCATCCAGCCCCTGAGGGTGGGGATGGTAGTAGTGACAGGCATCCAGGCCCCCTGAGTAGTGGTGGTGGTAGTGGTAGGCATCCAGCCCACCCTGAGTAGGGGTGGTGGTAGTGGTGGCCATCCATCCCCTAAGGGTGGGGATGGTAGTAGTGACAGGCATCCAGCCCCCCTGAGTGGGGTGGTGGTAGTGGCAGGCATCCATCCCCCTAAGGGTGGGGATGGTAGTAGTGACAGGCATCCAGCCCCCCCTGAGTGGGGTGGTGGTAGTGGCAGGCATCCAGCCCCCCCCGAGTAGGGGTGGTGGTAGTGGTAGGCATCCAGCCCCCTGAGGGTGGGGATGGTAGTAGTGACAGGCATCCAGGCCCCCCTGAGTAGGGGTGGTGGTAGTGGTAGGCATCCAGCCCCCTAAGGGTGGGAATGGTAGTAGTGACAGGCATCCAGCCCCCCTGAGTGGGGTGGTGGTAGTGGCAGGCATCCATCCCCCTAAGGGTGGGGATGGTAGTAGTGACAGGCATCCAGCCCCCTGAGTGGAGTGGTGGTAGTGGCAGGCATCCAGCCCCCTGAGTAGGGGTGGTGGTACTGGTAGGCATCCAGGCCCCCTGAGTAGGGGTGGTGGTAGTGGCAGGCATCCAGCCCCCTGAGTAGGGGTGGTGGTAGTGGTAGGCATCCAGGCCCCCTGAGTAGGGGTGGTGATAGTGGTAGGCATCCATCCCCCTATGGGTGGCGATGGTAGTAGTGACAGGCATCCAGCCCCCCCTGAGTGGGGTGGTGGTAGTGGCAGGCATCCATCCCCCTAAGGGTGGGGATGGTAGTAGTGACAGGCATCGAGCCCCCCTGAGTGGGGTGGTGGTAGTGGCAGGCATCCATCCCCCTAAGGGTGGGGATGGTAGTAGTGACAGGCATCCAGCCCCCCCTGAGTGGGGTGGTGGTAGCGGCAGGCATCCATCCCCCCCTTAGTAGGGGTGGTGGTAGTGGCAGGCATCCAGCCCCCCCTGAGTAGGGGTGGTGGTAGTGGTAGGCATCCAGGCCCCCCTGAGTAGGGGTGGTGGTAGTGGTAGGCATCCAGCCCCCCCTGAGTAGGGGTGGTGGTAGGGTGGTGTTGGTGGTAGGCATCCATCCCCCTATGGGTGTGTATGGCATTGGTGATGGCCATCCCACCCCTATGGTTCTGCTGTTGCTAGTGTACGTCATTTGTGCATCCCTATGTGTGTGTGACATATTTCGGGTACGTGTCGTTTGTTTGTATTGTTGGTGTTTGACTTACCGTCTGCGCCGTACGCGTCCGTGCCGGTCCCGGTAATAGATGTAGAGTATAGGTAGGACCTGCGCAATGGGATTCATGCTTGGATCGTCTCGTTCGGGTTTCTCGTGTCTTCGAGTCGTACTCGTAGCAGGCTTGTTCGTCTCGTAGCCGTGGATCGTCTTGTGGCGCGAAACGGAGCTTATGTACGGCTCGCCCGGATGCTCAAACGTCCCGGACGTAGCGACGGGTTCGGCGCGTACGGAGTGCGCATCGTACTCGGTCCGGCCGGAAGGTGCTGTGTATTTGCTTCCGTACGACTCGATTCGGCGTTTACGGATCCGGCTCGGGCGGGGAACAGGAGCTGAATTCGGTAAGTACGGCTCGCTCGGAAACTGGGTTGTTATACGCATCGTACTTGTTCGTCCGGACAAATGTTCGAATCGGTCGGGAAACACGCAATCGGCTGGGTTTTTTTCCGGACGAATACTGTTAGGTGCGCTTCCGGCCGGGATCGGAATCGACCCCATAGTCTTCACTTTTCCAAGAGATCCTTACATTGCAAGTAATAATAACGACCAGCGTTATCTCACTGCTCTAACAAGCTCCGGGGAGACCTGTTACTCCTCTAGGGATAAAGCCGAAGTTTTACAAGAGGACTTTTTTTGCATTAAAAAGGTGTCCTGTTACTCCCCCGGGGATACTGCTAGAGTTTCAAAAGTGTACCCTTCACTATTACAGACACTCTACTTACATACAAATTTTCCCTAATTATAACACTGACAGCCCTACATAGCTTTTCAGTATTATTACAACAGACAAAGTACTTCTGCAGTGTGATTTCTTTACCACACTCTTCTTCTGCCTACTTCAGGCAAATTCCTTCCCGGGATTCCGCAGGCAACTCCGTACCTGTACTTCTAGACAACATAGAACAGGACACTAACTCTTCATGTTAAAACATATAATCAATATTCAATAACCATTACTAAACTAATCAATAATTAAACCGTCCTCTGCTGCCAAGAAACTGATCCAGCGCAAACCCAATAAATTGATCAGGAATAAATATTCAATAACATCATACATTGGCCCATACACATTCACCCAAATCCCTGATGCGCTGGTGTCAAGTTTGTTAACTTTACTTCAATTTACTCTTGCTACTCAGGCTCAATATTTTAACATCTTGTACTTTGCGTATTAAACAAATGATGATCGACTTTTCATCTTCTTGGTCGATGAACCAATTAGTTGAAGAGTTGATAGCAGTGGTATTTTCTCAAATTAAATAATTAATCTTAGAAACTGGCTAAATAACCACAAACTCTTGGTGAGATTTAATAATTTTATCTAGTAATAATAAATGCTCATAGCGATTACATTCACAATTTCCAATACTGAAAACCTCATGAGAGAGAGCAACAATCTAATCATAGAAACAACAGAACTATTATTTCAATATACGTTGCAAAGAGTGGATAGATGAAGAGACATTAGATACAAGTAAAATCTATCACTTAAAACCAAACGATTCGGAGGGGATAGATGAAGAGACAAAAGTTCAGAAACAAGAATACGACTGCAAAAATTATTTCTGCAATGGTAAGTTAGATCAGATACAAACCCAAGGGATCTGTAAGGGAAAACCACCACCCAGACCTAGGCAGCAGTGGGGGACCCCTGAACCAAGAGTCAGGGATCAAAGACTCAAGAACCAGGACAGGGATAGGACAGGAACAGCTAGGCCTCTCAGCAAACTGACGAACAGCGACGCATCCCTCTCTCAGACACCTCCAGCTTAAGCGACCCACCAGCAGCTAAACCACACCACTAAAGTACCTATTCTTATACTCTAAAGGTACATGTCCGTCCCACAATAGTTGCTAAATTCACATTTTCTAGCTAAGGGATTGGTTGGGTTCTAGGGGTGGGATGTCACCCCATTATGAAATCATCTACTTTTGACTACACCATTGTTCTAAACAATTTTTTATACAGTCATCAATACTTCTTCTCTCTCATGAGTACACATGCAACAATTTATTGTACATTTTAATAAATTCAACAACTACAGATTCCGTTCCCACGATGACACTGGCTTTGGCTGGCTTTCAATGTTCTGTCCAAATCACTGACAGAATATCGACGTCAAAAATATCAACGTCAAAAATATCGGCGCCGAAATATCGATGTCAAGAATATCGAAGTCCTATCTACATTATGGTAAGTACAAAAATATCGAGAAAAAAATATCGTTGTCAAAAATATCGTTGTTAAAATATCGGGTTTTTTAATGTTAAAAAATAATGTAAAATAAAGTAAATGATACATATATTTAAAATAAACATAGTTAAAAATATGTTTAAAATTATAAGTAATACATATAATGTAAAAAGAAATTAAACATATACATATATATACTTACTTAATAATATTTACAATTAATTATTGTAATAACTTATAAATTGTTAAAAAACATTTTATAAATTATAAATACATACATACACATACAACAATAATATAAATAAAAATATAAAAAATATATATAACAAATTTTAAAAAAAATGTGTTAAATAAATTATACACTACATTAACTAAAACAGTAAATATTGGATAGCGTAGGGGTAAAAATTACTATTCCCACTCCAGAGAGTGCAAAAATAGGGAAAGTGTTGGATAGCGTAGGGGTTAAAATTACTATTCCAACTACAGAAAGTGCAACAGTAGGGAAAGTGTTGGATAGCGTAGGGGTTAAAATTACTATTCCAACTCCAGAGAGTGCAACCGTAGGGAAAATGTTGGATAGCGTAGGGGCAAAAATTACTATTCCAACTCCAGAGAGTGCAACAGTAGGGAAAGTGTTGGATAGCGTAGAGGTAAAAATTACTACTCCAACTCCAGAGAGTGCAACAGGAGGGAAAGTGTTGGATAGCGTAGAGGTTAAAATTACTATTCCAACTCCAGAGAGTGCAACAGTAGGGAAAGTGTTGGATAGCGTAGGGATTAAAATTACTATTCCAACTCCAGAGAGTGCAACAGTAGGGAAAGTGTTGGATAGCGTAGAGGTTAAAATTACTATTCCAACTCCAGAGAGTGCAACAGGAGGGAAAGTGTTGGATAGCGTAGAGGTTAAAATTACTATTCCAACTCCAGAGAGTGCAACAGTAGGGAAAGTGTTGGATAGTGTAGGGATTAAAATTACTATTCCAACTCCAGAGAGTGCAACAGTAGGGAAAGTGTTGGATAGCGTAGGGGTAAAAATAACTTACTAATAATTAAAATAATTTTTTTTAAATAAATAATAATTTAGGGGCCCATTACGATACCCGGCGTAAATAAATCCGCCAGGCATGGAAGCGGCAAAAATCCGCCCGCACACACCGCCTGAACACCGACCACGCCATTATGATTACACAAACCGAAAACCGCCATCGGCGGAAAAATCACACAAAATACCGCCCGCCATCGCCCGAGTCTGAGTCAAACCGCCCGCCACGGACGGAAACACGCACGACAACACAAAACCGCCTGCCCACACGGCCGACACACCGCACGTGAAATTACGATCGCACCGCCATGAGCGCGGAAAAACCACAAATATACCGCCCGCCAGCGCAAACAACGCCGATGAGAATCGACACGGCAGAAGCCATGGCGCCAACGTACCTGCACAGAAATCATCCGCACACAAAACCAATAGCACACAACATGGCCAACAAGTCCACACAGCAAGGCACGCACAAATACACAAGCACAGTACACATCCCGAAAACACCCCCGGACAAACAAAAAATACAAAGGCCAGAACCCCAGACACAACACACCTGAAAACAACAGACCATGAGGACACACCCACATAGGTGAGTACAAAAGCAGCACTCCCACAGACCACAACCCCTTGCTACATTGCAAACCAGAGAGGAGAGGAGAGGACACAGTGACACAGCAAGGACAGCAGCACACCACAGAAACGCACACATCACAACCACCACCACCACCACCACACCCGGCACCACAAACCCCTGCACATTACACAACACACACCGCACCAGCACCACAAACACCATGGCACCACAAAGGATGCCCAAGTTCACGCCCATGGAGCTGACGGTCATGGTCGACGAGATCATCAAGGTGTACCCACAAATCTATGGGAACATGGTCCAGCACACACCACTAGCCACCAGAAACAGAATGTGGAACCGGATCGTAGACCAGGTCAATGCAGTCGGGACCCTGCCCAGAAACAGAGTCGAGATTAACAAACGTTGGAATGACGTAAAGAGCCTGGTCAAGAAGAAGGAGGGCAAAAACAGAGAGCTGGCTGCCGTCACTGGCGGAGGGAATCCCGCGCTCTTTAAGACCTTCAAAGCGTGGGAGGAGAAGGTGCGAGTCGTAATCCATCCGGAGATCCTCGCCGGATTAGCAGGGGGAGTGGAGGCTGGTAAGTACAAACTAATGTATACCAGCACACCGCTATGTACTCACATGCGCAACTACCATGCCACAGCTCCCAGGGACAAACACCCCCATGTCCAGCACACAATACACAACACATCACACACACATGCAACAGACACTACCACACACAGCCCAAACCGAACAACTGTAAGATGCGTGGGGACATGTGTACACTAAGCCAGCCACGTAACCACCAACAGGTCCCCAAATATGCCAGAAGCGCCACAACGAGCACCCACCACACCCATGTGTCCGCCACAGCTGCACTAACCGACAAGTAACAGGTAAGTGGCAGGAACACAAAGTGCAGTGGGTGGGACGGTGGACAGCCCAAGTACAACACACACCAGGCCCCAGTCCCACAGCACAGCAAGGAGGAGCATCCCCACACCCCACAGCCACGTGTCAGCCACCGCAGTGCACAACGACAGCCGAAAGGCAGACATCACGGTCCACAGCAATCGGTGTCAGTGGGTATCCAGCCACCCCCACGACCCACAACACCCTCCCACCCCCACAGACCTGCAACATGGAGCACCCCCGCTTAGAGCCATGTGGCATCCAGTACAGTGCACGCACGAACAACTTGCAGGTGGGAAACTGGACAGGGCTGGATTACTGGAGGCATGAGGACCATAACACCACCAACACATGGGACATGTCACGTAGCAGACGAACACGCAGCACCGCCCACCGTCACAAACAAGTGAACAATGTGCACACGGACATGAACAACAGACTCACACCCCACATGACCCATCACAGACATAGCAACACCCAAGGAGCCACGTCTGCATGCACAAGCCACACTGAATATAGTACCACACGGCAGCCACTGTGCAACTCATCACACACAACCGAAACACCATTGAAGTCCTGTCCATGTAGCCCCTACTGCCTGTCAACCACACACCCCACAACTACGCCTATGTAAGACAAACAACACTAGACGCAACAGAGCGGAACAACATAAATGCACACGAACACCACTGAACCCATCAAACACACAGACACACCATGCACAAACAACATACCATCCATCCCATCCGTCAGCCCCAGTCTCATGAAAGGCATGTCATCCGCACAGCTGCCACACATACAGCAGTCACGCTAAGATACATGCCCATGACCAACCATGTGCCAGAAGTCAATGAAGTGCACGACAAACTGTGAGCAACAACACACAACATGGGCCACACCCCCCCGAGCACTGCAGTGATGCACATGGCACAGGGCAGCACGCACACCAAGGAGATGGGACAACTGCAATACGTTGGCTGGCACACAACCATCACTCACTCATAACGATGCGTCCAATGCCATGTCCAGTAATCACAACAGACAGCAAATATGCAGGCCATGTCAAGCATGCACACACCTCAAACCATGCACTGTCATGCTGCCACAACACATGTCACGTTCGGCACCCATGGCTCACAGCATGTACCCCAAAAGCATATTCCCTCCCAAATGCGAATCTGGGGCATGGCCCCCATGTTGCCATATGCGTTCCTAAGCGTTCCATTTGAACCCCAAAAGCATATTCCCTCCCAAATGCGAATCTGGGGCATGGCCCCCATGTTGCCATATGCGTTCCTAAGCGTTCCATTTGAACCCCAAAAGCATATTCCATCCCAAATGCGAATCTGGGGCATGGCCCCCATGTTGCCATATGCGTTCCTAAGCGTTCCATTTGAACCCCAAAAGCATATTCCATCCCAAATGCGAATCTGGGGCATGGCCCCCATGTTGCCATATGCGTTCCTAAGCGTTCCATTTGAACCCCAAAAGCATATTCCATCCCAAATGCGAATCTGGGGCATGGCCCCCATGTTGCCATATGCGTTCCTAAGCGTTCCATATGAACTCCAAAAGCAAAGTACAAACCAGACCCAGGATGGGCCAGGAGCCCGCATACACCAGAGTCACAATGAGTAGGGGCACAGCAACACACCCATCGGCATGGCCAATCCGTCCCATGCCACATGTGCACAGCACACAGTCCCATTGCCTAGCACACACAACTACAGATGCCACAGCCACACACTCGCCTCCGGGGAAACCCATGTACGAGATTGCACGAACTGCCAATGTCAGACGACTAATACATACTTCGCCAGGTGCAACACAATAACAAATCTCATTCTCTCCACAGGTGACGAACTGCCGGATGCTGGGGATGGAGACAGCAGCCAGCACAGCCAGCCCACAAGCCCCCAACGAGGACACACGGATCTGGAGGATCTGTCCTCCTCTTCGGACACGGACCACCAAGCTGGCCCATCTGGCGTGGCAGGGCCCAGCCGCTCCCCAGGACCCCTCCTACCCACCAACCCATCATCCAGGGATGCTGAACAGTCCCAGTCCCCTGCTGCCACTGTCGTTGCGGCCACACCCACGGTCATTGCGGCCACTACCACTGCCGCAACCGCCACCATCGCCGCACCGACCACCACCGCCTCCACCACCACCACGTCTTCGCTGGCACCAGCCCCAGCGCAGGTGGTGGCCCGGCCGACTGGATCCACCCTGGGAGCCACAGCGAGGACCGTGGTGTGCAATGTGGCTAGTGGGCAGGCCGGTGGCAGCAGGACTGGTAGGAGGAGCAGGGTCAGGGAAACGCCAGCCTCCCCTGGGAGCCATGCCCTGCCTCAAATGGCCAGAGTCCTTGGGGCCTATGAAGAGGCCCAAGGACAATGGGCCAGGTCTGCTACTGACACGCGGGAGGTGCTGGGGGTGCTGAGGTCCATGGACGCCCATATGGGCCAATTCGTGTCCCGTATGGACCAACTCGTGGACCTCATGGGCCAGCTGGTGGTGGCGGTGGGGTCACAGGCAAGGCCAGCAACACCACCTCCGCCACCACCTGCTAGGGCGCAGGGTCGGGCAGCAGTGTCCACTTCCCCTGCGTCCACAGCCAGTGAGCACACCTCACCCACCACCAGCAGGTCGCCACCACACACCCCCTCCCAAACGTGGAAGGGGCCGTCCGAAGAGGAAACTGATCTCCCGGGAGGACTTCGCACGCTCCAGTCGCAAGTGAGGCAGCTAGCCAGCCTTCCGCCAGCCTTCCTTGACCAGCCACTGCATTGACTTGCTCTACGATCCCACTCCACACAGCCAGCTGGATGGCATGTGTGTGTTGGACTATGGACATAGAACCAGTGGGTACACCCTGATCATCACGCAGCCATGACCGACAGCTCATTGTCACTGCACGCACCACTTTTGTCATCAATTTACACACAATCACATGTCACAGTTTGTAATAAATGCACCTTTTTCACTAACTGCTGTTTGTGCCCTGTGTTTTATTTGTACGGAATACAACGGCCACCTTGGGCGGGAAGGCACCTGATGCGTGGCATGGCAATGGAATCCGGAGGGCCTGTAGGGACCTAGGGGTGGGAGACAGAACAGGAGCACATTCAATGAGTGTGTCACACACCCATCACACAGTACATGTCAACAACTACAAGCAATGTACACACATCGCACAGAGCAATAGGGCACAATGCCACAGTCACCAACAGTGGCATACTACCCTGGCCATGGAGCGTTGACACACTGCACGCAGTGAACATACGGCCACCCTGACACAGCACACACACACCTGCACAGATACAGACACATCATCCGTCGTACATGGACACTCACCGTCAAGTGAAGTAGCGGGCGATGAGCTGCTGGCGCACATTCCCAGCTTCCTCCTCTCCGCTGTCCACCTCACTCGAGCTGTCCTGGTCTGCGGGCTGGGGCCCTGGTTGATCTCCGTCATCCACAATGAGGGGGATCTGCTTCCGAATGGCCAGATTGTGCAGCATGCAGCACGCCACCACTATCTGGCACACCTTCTGTGGGGAGTACGCCAGTGCACCCCCGGTGCGGTCCAGGCACCTGAACCTGGACTTGAGGAGGCCAAAGGTACGCTCGACCACACGTCTGGTCCTCCCATGTGCCTCATTGTATCGATCGTCTGCTGGGGTGCGAGGATTCCTCAATGGACTGAGCAGCCATGCCCCATTCGGATACGCAGAGTCACCTGGGTGTGAGGGACACAGAGAACCGTTGCTATTCCAACTGGACAGGGGACAGCATCGCACAACCAGCACGCTACACCACTCCACATACTCACCGACAATACAGCCACGATCCTGTTGCAGATTGGCCATCAGTCGTGGCAAGATGCTGTTGCGCATTATGTGTGCGTCATGTGCCGAGCCTGGAAACTTGGCACACACGTGGGTGATCACCATGTCCGCAAGGCACACCACTTGCACATTCAGGGAGTGCGTGTGCTTCCTGTTGCGGTACAGGTGCTCAGTGGCCTGTGGTGTAACAAGGCCAACATGTGTGCAGTCAATGGCTCCCACGACGTGTGGGATTCTGCCAAGGGCATAGAATGCACCCTTCACTGCCGCCAATTCACGAGCCCTGGGGAATCTGATGTACCTGTTTCGGTACAGCATCATGGCTGCCAGTACATCCCTCAGCACCTTGCTGAACATGGGCTGGGACATCCCTCCTCCACTGCCCACTGTGTGCTGGAATGACCCAGTGGCGAAGAAATGCATGGCGGCCATCACCTTAGCCGTGGGGGTGACAGCAGTCGGATACACCCTGCGGGGACGGAGATGGGGCTCTAACATGGCACACAGTCGATGCAGAGTTGGCCTGTCCAGCCGAAACTTCCTGATTACCTCTGTATCGTCCATGTCCGCCAGCAATTGGTATGGGCGGTCAATGTTCGGTCTCCGCCTGGGTTAAATGGCAGAGGACACATGTCAAAGCAACACGGCACATAGCAATTTCGCATACACATCACTGACATGACTGAGCAAGCACATGAGCCACAGCCCAGCTGTCAAGCTGGGACGGCACGGCCACAATACACTTACACAGGTCTCCCAACAATGGCAATGGCAAGTGAGACATACCACTGCCATGTGCATGCACATGGGGATCTAGGCCCCAATGACTTGCGGGGCGTGCTGATGGGGACTGACTGCATATTCGTCAAGCGGCAACGCCACGGCAACATGAGTGTCTGCTGAGCATGGAACTGCTTCCGAGGCTGGATGAGTATGGCACACGACGACGACGATGTGGGCACGGGCTGAGCGGCCAATACAAGTGGGACCTGTGGCACGAGGGGATATGAGACAGTAGTAGGTGTCAGCACTGCACCCTATGTACAGCACTGTACGGATCACAGCTCCCGAAACATTGACTGGTGTCCACATTGACAGCCCCATGCCAAGACGGCTGTGTGCTTGCAGTCACACGTCACAGGTGAGAGGTTACATTGCACGTGCCAGGTGGCAGACGTACATAGTGGGAGCTGGCATGTGTGTGCATGTGTCTCCTGTTCAGGATCCACCAGATGGGCGCTGACTCTGTACTGAGCATTGGACACAGCATGTTCCGTGGAAGGCTTGTGTGTGTGGGATGGTGGCACTGGATGTGCCTCCGTTGGGTGGGGGGCCATGCACAGGGCGGGTACGTCGATGATTGCGCATTGTTGGTCACGGTGGGTGCACCAACTAAGATGTGTTGCCCTGTGTTCAATTCCTATGTCCGCATGATGATGGACTGTGGATGTGAGCAGACTACACATTGGTCGATGTGCTGTCTATATGCATGTGCCTTCACACCAGGCACAGCTGCCCCTGCACATGTGACCCCTGCTGGACTCGCTGCTGGGTCTGTGGAGCTGATGCACCTTCTGCGCGTGGGGCGGACAGCTCTCCTCACTTCCCTCATTGCGCATGTCATGTCTTTGCCGCAGGTGACATGGATCATGGAGGGCCCACATGTACGCGTGGGTAGGCTACACATGATTGTTCACTGGTCGCCACCCCCAGTCAGTGTTTCGAATGGGAAGGTTGTCGTGCTGGTGGTATGTTCGATGTGGCGGATGGGCGGGCCTAGGTGCGGGCTTACATTCCGGACATGGGGGGTAGTTGGATTGGCGACTAGTTGCAGTACACACGGGACACGTCTCTTCCTTTCCACATCTGGGTCATCCCTTGTACTAACTGACAGTGATACAGCCATCTTCGCCCCAGCCCTCATGTCCTCCCCTCGCCCCCCAATATGCATGCTCACCTGCGAGGCTAGCGCTTGCACAGGCAGCCCCAAGCTCGCACCAGAGAGGGCAAGGAGTGTATGTGTGGGTCCAGTTGCACGAGTGGGCTGTCTCAGGGTATGATGTGTGGCGGGACGCCGTCCACCTGCGTGGTGCCCCAAATGGAGACCCGGCCTGCATGGACTATGCATCACAGTCTTCGCCTTCCGGATCCGCCACCTGCGACACCCAGTGGCTGTGGCTGCCCTTGCGGCCAGGCCGCGTCCGTCTGTGGCTGTTGGCCCACACATTCACTCTTTGGCCTCTCTGGGGAGGGCTCGGGGGTGGTGGCGCACGCGCTTGCACTTAGTCGCAATGGCATGTGTCGTGGTTGGTATGATGGGCAATGGATGGGATGGTGCGAGCCACCTCCCGTGACGTCAGTGCTGCTCGTGCTGTGGTGCGTCCCCCTACACTTCCATTTGACTTGTGCCATGCTAGACGTTGAGGTTCTATTGCCTGCGTGATATGACCAGGAGGAGCGCGAGGAGACCTCTCACACACCATGCTCCACTGCCATCCCGTGCCCTGTATCGCCTGTGCGGATTGACTATGTTGGGGTTACACCTGGTCGACTGGGGCTGTGTGTGCCTTGTCAAGGGGCATGGCGGGCGCACAACAGGATCCAGCTTGTCCACAGAGGGTGGGCTGAGGTGCGCCTGGTACCGCTTTGTACGTGTGCCCGGCTGCTGTGCACAAACGTGTTCACTCCCCCCGACAGGTGTCCTCTCACAATGCCCAGGGAAGCGGTGGTGTACTGTTCATGACCCCTCCCAACACGGCGTGCTCCAACTTGGCATGTGCGCATCTACCCGTCGCACCCACCCACCTGAGCACTGCGTCCATACGACTTCACACGACACATGTGTGTCTTCCACAGTAGTGCTACTCATTTGCGTTGACATCCAATACCAGTGGACTACATGGTCATGTCACGACTGCCGTGTACTTCACATACTCTCATCCTCTCTCATTCGTACTTGTGAAATGAGTCAGCGGAGACAGTTTTGGTTTCAAACATTATATTGAGTCTTCTGTCCTCTGTGATGCAGTATAGTGGACACTACTGGCAGCGGAATACATGTTGAGGATATACTGAGCATGATTACAAATGGGATAGGGTGTGGGGTTACATCTGCTTGGCCAAGGCTGTGCTAATGTACATTTACGTATAGCTGCGGAGCTGCGGACTTTGACACAGACGGTATACATGTAGCCTACCAGACCGCTCGGCATCATGGGCACAGTCCATCTCAGTTCCATGTGACAGGTTTGCTGCGGTTGTTCCTCATGCACGCGTGCATGTGAGATGACATCAGGGCATGTGCTTGCGTGCATGCAGCGGCGTGACACTTGTTGTTGCACTGTGGTGGTTACTGGACATGTCACAGTCACTGGGGTCGTGTTGTTGTTGTATGCACTTGTCGTCCATGCAAAGGTCCTGGTTTGGGATTCCCGGGGCGGGGGTGGGAGGGGTGCAGCACCCACAGACTCCAGGCGACCTATTCATGTCCACTGAGCGGTGTGTGTGTCCATGTGCGCTGGATCCATGTCGTGTCCTGGTTGTTCGTGCAGTTCCGTCCATGTGGGTGCGATACACAGAGCCCATGCCACTGCCTCCCACGATGCATGCGGTGTTCCTGGATGTGATGGGGAACAGTGTGCATGTCCCGGTCATATCCGATGTCATGGCGATGTCGTTGATGGTGTGGTTACAGTTGCCGGTCGTTTGGTATGGCTGTTGTGGTGGTGACTGGCCAGTCCGTGCGGAAGCTGAGCATGGGTGCGGGGTTGGACTTCATAGGTCACTCGGGAACCTGCGTTGTGGTCCGACGTATTTACAGGTTGTCAGGTATGCGATGCCGTCCAGCAGGGCTTCCATGTCATTGGTGGTGTACATGTTTGCCAGCCAATGAAGCGGATGGTGGC